>CM066033.1:277792051-278392051 GCA_033557465.1 Ichthyophis bannanicus
CATCTGCTTTAACATACTAATCTTTCTCCTTTTGCTCTTTCCTCATTCCTATTTCATCCACTCAAATTTTACCCATCCATCCTCAATCCCCACTTACTCTCCCAATACCCAGCCAATTGTAGATTTTTCTTCTGTCCCACACAAAATATTTTTCCCCTCTCCATTTCACTCTCCCAGCTCCATCCCATTCTAATCTCCCCCAATATCAGCTCCCTTCTAGTTCCAGCCCCACCCAGTATTCACTCCCTTCTAGTCCCCGCATCAGCTCATTTCCAGTCCTAGCCCCCTCCCCCATCAGCCCATTTCCAGTCCTAGCTCCCCCATCCATTTCCAGTCCTATCCAAGTCCCTCCATCAGCTCATTTCCAATACCAGCCTCCCATCAGCCCATTTCTAGTCCTTTCCTAGCCCCACCATCAGCCCATGTCAAATCCTAGCTCCCCTCCACTCAGCCAATTTCCAATCCAAGCCCCCATGAGCCTACTTCCAGTTCTTGCCACTCCATAAGTCTATTTCAATCCAAGCCCCCACCACAGCCCATTTCCAATCTTAGCTCCCCCCAACACCCATTTCCCAGTCCTATCCTAGCCCCCTTCATCAGCCCATTTCCTGTCCTAGCTCACTCCGCTCACAACCCATTTCCATTCCAAGCCCCCGTCCCCATCAGCTATTTGCAGTTCAAGCCTTCTCTTCCACTCAGCCCATTTACAGTCCTAGGAACCCCCCAACCCATTACCAGTCCTAGCCCCCCCATAGCCTATTACCAGTCCTAAGTCCCCATCAGCCCACTCTCAGTCCTAATCCCATCAGCCCATTTCCAGTCCTAATCCCCTATCACCCAATTTTCAGTTTAAGCCCCCCATAGCCCATTACCAGTCCTAACCCCCCATCAGCCCACTCCCAGTCCTAACCCTATCAGCCCATTTCCAGTCCTAACCCCCTATCACCCAATTTTCAGTTTAAGCCCCCCATAGCCCATTTCCAGTGCTTACCGCCCATCAGCCCACTCCCAGTCCTAACCCCATCAGCCCATTTCCAGTCCTAACCCCCATCACCCACTTTTCAGTTTAAGCCCCCCCATAGCCCATTACTAGTCCTAAACCCCCATCAGCTCACTTCCAGTCCTAACCCCCATCACCCCATTTCCAGACTTAGCTCCCCATAGCCCCAGTCCTAACCCCCTATCAGCCCTCTTCCAGTCCTAACCCCATTAGCCCATTTCCAGTCCCAACTCCCACCCCAACAGCCCAGGGAAAATTTAAAATAAAAAAAAAAAGCTGTCTGCTGCCGCTGCCGCGGCGGCAATGGCAGAATAGCATATCCTGTGGGGCCCCTCTCCCCCTCCCCCCCCTGCCCAACAGAGCCTGCCCTCCCTGCATCAGCTCTGTCGGCTTTCAGAGCGCGAAAGGAGAGTTTCTCCCTTGCGGCCCCGTTAACAGAGCCACAAAAGGGAAACTAGTCTCCCTTTGAGCTCTGAAAGCCAACAGAGCTGATGAAGGGAGGGCAGGCTCTGTCGGGCAGGGGGAGGGGTTCCCCGCGGGATATGCGATTCTGCCGTTGCCGCCGCAGCGGCAGCAGACAGCTTTTTTTTATTTTATTTTAAGATTTACTTTGCAATCAGAATGTTCTTTGCACAGGCCCCCCTGAAACGCGGGGCCCTGTGCAAAAAACATTCTTGCTCAATGGACGGGCCGGCCGTGGCTACAGGGTGTCCTTGGTCCGATTCTTTTTAACATTATTTAGTGATATTGATGAAGGGCTGTATGGTAAGGTTTGTCTCTTTGCAGATGATACCAAAATCTGCAGTAGACACCCAGGAAGGAGTAGAAATATGAGGAGGGATCTTGATGAGCTTGAAGAATGATATCGTAACTGGGCTTCCAAGAAGCTTAAAAAGAGTGAGTTACTGCATGTGGCTGGGGTGGTAGGAGCACCAAATTTGTTAGTCGCACAGGGCACATTTATAGCTTGGTACAGTCCTGGTGTGAAGTAATTCTGTCTGCCAAAGAAGAGCTGGGAGTGGGACCTGGGGGTGTAAATAAGGTAAGAAAGAAAGAAATAGGCTATTTCTCATACTGAATTCTAATGTTTATGTAATTTCCTATAGCAAACATAGAATTAAAATTTTTTATAAATTAATATGTATAAATAAAAAACTAACATTAAATCACAACTTTATCAATTCATTGCAGTGAAGAATTTTCTTTTGCTATACAATCTAAATGCAGTGTTATACAATTTATCAATGCTAGTGTTTTAAAATTTTAGGGGTCAATTTTCAAAGGCAGTTAACCCGTTAGCAGCACCTGCAATCTAAGTGCCAGCAAGATCTATATTCAGTTGCACGATCCAGATAGTGCTATTGAATATTCTTTCTGTCCACATTGGTATTATCTGGATACTGCAGGGGCGGTCTGGGGGCAGAGCTTACATGCATCTAGTACTTTCCAGATAGTGGCAATGTTCAACTGCTATCCAAATAAATTATCCAGATAAAGGACATCTGAAAGGCTGTGCTAAATTTATCCAGTTAGATATTGGGAGAATGGACTTAATATCTCCATTATATAGATAGCACTGGCATTTAGCTAGGGCTAAATATCGACCCATTACATTTTAATTAGTTTAATTAGACAAAATAGTATGTCAATAGACTTCTTCACATGTCTGAAAGTTCTATACTTTGCCAAATTAGATGTTATTTATTTATTCATGAAATGTATGGCCTGCCTTTGCGACACGTACGGATCAAAGTGGCTAATAACATAATATTCAAAATACATTATAAACAACTAGACAATGAAAACAAAAGACCACACCAAATCCTTAGTAGCGTAAAAAATATGTCCCAAGTAGAACAAACTGAAATAAAAATATAATTATAAACTAAATTGAAAGCCTTTGGACATAAAAAGTCTCTTTCACTTCATGCATTACAAGAATCAGTAAAATGTAAAGTTGTAATGTATATCTAACCTGTTCCTCTGCTATCAACCTCTTATCGGTTAAATGTAATTCTTCTAATGTTCTAATGTTACATGTAAACCACTTTGACTATCGAAAAGCGATATAGAAAAATAGCCAAATAAATAAATAAAAATGCTTTTGAATGAACCCTAAATGTCAATTATTTTTAAGATGGAAAGACTTGAATAATGAGCTTCACAAACCGGGGCCAGCATCTGAACAAGCAGTGGATGAAGATGTCATTCTCCGAGAGATGGTATGTACAAAAACCATCTAATAGGGGATATTTTAGAAGCCCTATTTGTGATTTGGACAGCTGCAAATGGGCATTCAGACATGCATTTCACAGAGATGTCCTTGGACCCATTTAAGAAACCAGGCAAATAGATGTCTCCGGCACAAGCACACCAGTCTAGCAGAGGGGCATGGTGGAGGTGTGGCCTGGGCAGAGCAATGGAGAAGCATGTCATGATGCAACTTCAGAATGGTACAAGCACATCTAGACCTGGTTGGTGATGCGTCCATGCCTATAACTGCTTCTGACCATGAATAAGATGCATAAAAGTGTTTGTTACATGGCTGCAATGTTTCCAGGGAAAAGAGCAAAATGTACTTTTATTGCCACAGTTAATATTTCCAGGCTAATGAAACCTGCATGTCAATACATATTCTTAGCATATTAATGGTTCAATGCTGCACATCTGAGTATCTAAAATGGCAGGCAGGGATGTGCAATTGGGGTATGTCCATATTTGTGAAAGGGCCTACTCCCTTGCATGTACCCAGCCTTGCTATCTGTACAGGGCCCACCTCCATAACTGATTACAGGAACATTTTTTTTTTGTGGTTGGAAAAGGAACAAATTCAGTAGATACTTATGCGTGTCTCCTTTCACTGCTGCCATTCCCCAGGATGTTTGGATATTCTTCTCTGGACATTCCAGATTTTTCCTAGATGTCCTTTCTAAAATCCCACTTTAGGTGTGTCTTCAGCCCTTAATTAGACATGAAAGCTTGGTCTACTTTAATGGGAATGGAGCAGGAAATCTGGGAGTAATGGTGGGGCGCAGGCAAAAAAAAATTAAACAAAGTCCAGAGGGATGAAGAGAGACCTAAACTAGAGAAAGAGAAGCCTAATGATCATCAGTGCACCATGTATGTATAGTCCAGCCAATTTATTGCTTCTATAGCCTACAATCTGCCACTCCTGGAGGAGCTTAATTTCAAGCAAGGAACTTTTGTGACTTTCGCTACAAATTCTCTGCCTAAAGGTTCTGTAAAAAGGGGTAATTTTTGTTAGCTAACATGTTTTTGATGCTTAAAGTTACTAGTTTATTTTCATAGCTGTTTGCAAAAGGGGATTTTAGGCAAGGTTTTTTGTTTTGCTACATTTTTTTTCATTTCCTCTAACCTTCTAGTACAAAGAGGAGGGAAGGTAGCAAAATTCTTTGAAGCCACTGCATTGCTGAGATTTCAGATCCCTCCCTTCCAACCCCAGTTCCTACACATCCCAGTATGGAACCTTTCTATATAGAATAGATACCTCAGTTAAAAGGCTAGATTTATTTAGGAGTAGGCAGATTAGGAAGATGGATATAGGCCAAATTCAGGTCCTCTGGAAATGATTCAATATAGTATATTCCAGAGGTCTTTGATTAGTAATATCTTAATAAATTCTTGAGATGATTCTCCAAGGGGAGCAGACCATACTGAACCATACAGAACATTTTGCAGTCAGAAGAGACAAGGTATACTACTGCAGACCAATAACAGGTGAGCAAACAAGTAGGACTACACAGGTAATCTGCACTAAGGCAGTAGTTTTTACATAAAAAGGCTAGTTTTTACTGACAGAACACTGAGGACAGGGTAAGGACTTTGGTTGGTCTTTTTTCTCATTTTTTTCCCAATAGGTACCGAACCTGACTGAAGAGCAAACACAGTTTAGGACAACAATCTATAGGGTCACTGTGAGTCGACAATGACTCAACATAACTCAACAACAATACCCAAAACTCCAACAGCAGAAAGATGCCTGGGAAATTCTGCAGTGCCAAAACTGTCATCCTTGTTACCACTTCTACATCAATCCAATTGCCAGATCCATCCAGATAGCCAGATCCAGGGCATGGAACCAGTTCAGAGTGCAAGATGGCTGCAGGTTGAATGCCTCAGGAAACAAATTAAGAACTCAGAGAGGAGGTGTCTAGATTAAGAAGCATCCATGACAATGAGAGGTAAATTGATGAAATGCTTCTAAAGGCATCTAAGATCTCCAGCAGAAGGGAAAATGACACTATACAAAAAGATGGCAGCTGAACACAGATCACTAGAACTTGCAAACTCAATACCCTGAGTCCACCTTCCCTGGAACTGAGAAACTGGTATGCAGCCCTGGAAATAGAAGAGATAAAAGCATCCCAGAAACAGGAGGTATCAGAACTCAAAAACTCCAAAGCTGTAGGATTAGCAACCACTAGGAAGTGAAAGGTAGTAGTAGTCAGTGACTCCATTCTAAGGGGTATAGAGGTATCCATCCCTCATTTAGACATGATGTCATGGGAAGTTTGCTGTCTGCCTGGTGCCAATTTCCAGGATGTTGCAGAGAGTTTGCTGAGACTCCACAAGCCTGCTGACTAATATCCAATGCTACTCATCTATGTTGGAACCAATAATACTGCTAGGTTCCCCTCTGAAATATCAAAAGTGACTTTGTGCCTCTGGGAGAGAAGGCACAATAGTTATGTACACAGGTGGTGTTCTCCTCAATCCTCCTTGTCTCAGAGCGAAGGCTGAAAGGCTTGCATCCTGGAGATGAATGCCTGGCTGCCTGGATGGTGTCATCAAGAGCATTTTGGCTTACTGTACTGGATGGCATGATTTTGCAAGGGCTACTCACCAGAGATGACATCCACCTATTGAAAAGGGGAGAGGTGTCTTTGCAACAAACTGGCTAATCTACAGAGGAAGGCTTTAAACTAGGATCATCAGGGATAAGTGAGCAAAGCCCCAAGGTAAGTAAAAGCCCTCAGATAAGTAAAATATAAAAAAATAGTATAGAAATGGGACTAATTGGAACATAAGGAAAGCTGCATATACTAATGGCCATAGTATGCAAAATGAAGTTCCAGATTTAGAAGTTGTAATAGAAGAAGTTAACCTGGATATAGTGGCAGTCACAGAGACATAGTACATAGAAAACAATGAATGGGACACAGGGCCGGATTTAGCTATACGCCATGTACGCCATGGCGTAGGGCCCACAGCTGCAAAGGGCCCACAAAAATTGAAGTAGTTAGGCTTTTTTTTTAAATAAAATAAAAAAAAACCTGTTGGCTGCCGCCGCGGGGCCCCCTCTGCTGCCGCGGCAGCATGGACTGACCCGCGGGGGCCCCCTCTGTAAGCTCGGTCCCTCCCTCCGTGCCTCCGTGTCTCCCTCCGTGCAGGCTGTTAGAGACGCAAAGGCAGACTGTCTCCTTCTGCCTTCCCGTCTCTGTTAAGCCCGCAGGGCTGATGGGAAATTTCCCATCAGCCCCTGCGGGCTTAACAGAGACGCGAAGGAGACAGTCTGCCTTCGCGTCTCTAACAGCCTGCACGGAGGGAGACACGGAGGCACGGAGGGAGGGACCGAGCTTACAGAGGGGGCCCCCGCGGGTCAGTCCATGCTGCCGCGGCAGCAGAGGGGGCCCCGCGGCGGCAGCCAGCAGGTTTTTTTTTTAAAAATAAATTTTACTTTAGGCCGGGGGAGGGGGAGGGGGAGGGGGTAGGACTGGTAATTGGGGGGGCTGGGACTGGGGCTGGAAATGGGTTGGGACTGGGACTGGAAATGGGCTGGGACTGGGACTGGAAATGGGTTGGGGGGATTAAGGCTGGAGGTGGGCTGATGAGGAGGACTGGTAATGGGCTGTGGGCTGTTGGGGGGGGGTTAGAACTGGTAATGGGCTTTGGGGGGGTTAAGACTGGTAATGGGCTGTGGGCTGATGGGGGATGTCTGGTAATGGGCTATGGGGGGGGCTAGGACTGGAAATGGGCTGGGGGGGGTTAAGACTGGAGGTGGGCTGATGGGGTTAGGACTGGTAATGGGCTGTTGGGGGGGGTTAGAACTGGTAATGGGTTTTGGGGGGTTTAGAATGGTACTGGGCTGTGGGCTGATGGGGGCGGTCTGGTAATGGGCTATGGGGGGGGCTAGGACTGGAAATGGGCTGGGGGGGGTGAAGACTGGAGGTGGGCTGATGGGGTTAGGACTGGTAATGGGCTGTTGGGGGGGGTTTAGAACTGGTAATGGGTTTTGGGGGGGTTTAGACTGGTAATGGGCTGTGGGCTGATGGGGGCTGTCTGGTAATGGGCTATGGGGGGGCTAGGACTGGAAATGGGCTGGGGGGTTAAGACTGGAGGTGGGCTGATGGGGTTAGGACTGATAATGGGCTGTTGGGGGGGTTTAGAACTGGTAATGGGCTTTGGGGGGGGTTAAGACTGGTAATGGGCTGTGGGCTGATGGGGGCTGTCTGGTAATGGGCTATGGGGGGGGGTTAGGACTGGAAATGGGCTGGGGGGGGTTAAGACTGGAGGTGGGCTAATGGGGTTAGGACTGGTAATGGGCTGTGGGCTGATGGGCTGATGGGGGGGTTAGGACTGGCAATGGGCTATGGGGGGCTGACTGGAAATGGGTTGATGGGGTTAGGACTGGAAGTGGGCTGATGGGGGGTTAGGACTGGTAATGGGTTATAGGGGGGGCTTAAACTGAAAATGGGGTGATGGGGGGTTAGGACTGGTATTGGGTTGGGGGGTTGCTAGGACTGGAAATGGGCTGATGGGTGGCTAGGACTGGAAATGGGCTGATGCAGGGACTAGAAGGGAATGGATGCTGGGTGAGGCTGGAACTAGAAGGGAGCTGATGTTGGGGGAGGATTAGAATGGGATGGGGCTGGAAGAGTAAAATGGAGAAGGGAAAAATATTTTGTGTGGGAGGGATAAAAAAATCTACAATTGGCCGGGTATTGGGAGAGTAAGTGGGGATTGAGGATGGAGGGGTAAAATTTGACTGGATGAAATAGGAATGAGGAAAGAGCAAAAGGAGAAAGATTAGTATGTTAAAGCAGATGTAGAGAGAGAATGGAAAAAAACTAGAAGAGAGAAGAAAGGACAAATGGACAGCAGACGATGGAGAGTTAGCAGAAGACATGAAGAAACCAGAAGAAAGTGGCTGGAGCAATTGCAGCTGAAAAAAATGCACAAAAGGTAGAAAATATCTCTTTATTTTGAATTTATTAATTGGAATATGTCAGCTCTGGTAAATGTGCATCATTGACGTCTGCGCTTTGTTTAGTACAAGAGCAAATTAATGTATAGTTTTATTTCTACAGTGTTGTACATTCCAAGTTTGGCTTTTGGGATTCCCAGTTTAATTATTGTCTTCCTGTTTCTAAAATGTGATTACTTGTTTGGTGATGGTCTATGTTCTGCATGTGTAACTGAGCTGAGGTGTTCTGTTTATATAATTCCTATTTGACATTGCCACTTGTTCTCTTTCCCCAGTAGGTCATGTATTGTTGTTCTCTGAAATGTATTGGTTTAATATTTGCAGTGTTGCCTTTTGATTGGTAGAGTATGGTGCTTTGTGAGTCCTGGTAGTGCTGTTAGGATACGGCGGGTTTGCTATGGGTTCTAAATGGGCAGTGTTTGTAGTAGTTCCTAATGTGTCTGGCAGTTGGCACTGGATTATAGTAATGTAGAAATCTTTTAGTCTTTCTTTATCCATACACTCATTAAGAGGCACGTTTACTAAAAGTTAGTATATGGTAACATTATGCAAATATTTATGCAAATGAGGCCCCTTATGCAAATGAGGCCCACACCCCCCTTGGGCCGCCCCTGCTGGGGCCCACAATTTTTGTTGGCATAGGGCCTCACTCAAGGTAAATCCGGCCCTGATGGGACATAGTTATACCAGGTTATAATCTAGTCAGGAAAGACAAGGTTAGAAAAAAGGGAGAAGTGGCATTATATGTAGAAAATAATATTAAAACCACAGAACTGGAGGGCTTACTAGGAAGGAGGAGGCACTGCGGGCTAGTCTGGAGAGAATGGAAAATCTATTTACATTGGTGTGCTATACAGACCTGCCTCACAGGCCGAATAAATTAGACTGAGATTTAATTGAAGACCTGACTTCACAATATTGTTATGAAAGGGGAAGTACTTTTGGTAGAAGATTTCAATTTGCCAGATGTTGATTGGGATAGCCCTGTGGTGTCATCGAAAAGTAAGGAGATCCTGGATTCTCTACAGGAAGAAGTGTTCTGACAACTGGTAACGGAACCCACATGAGAAGTAGCGATATTGGACTTGGTGCTTACCAATGGGGAGAGTGTTCCTGATGTTGTAGTGGGTGATCAATTGGTAAGCAGTGATCACTGGATGCTGAGCTTGAATATTTTAAAATGAGTTAAGATGGTTCATTTAAAAGTGAGGGTCGTAGACTTCAACAAAACTAATTTTACCAAGGTGGGGGAGTACCTCAAGGAGTTGTTAGATGGATGGAAAACCTCAGTGAAGCATTACTTTTTGGTTGTAATAATTAAAAGATTTTATTCTATCTTAAGGTTAACTCTTCCTTTATTATATTAAGGGCTTCCTGCAGGCCCAGAACCTGATAAATTTGCCAAAGGTATTACAAAACTATTAACAACTTCATCCTGATGGAAAGTAGCATACGAGTGGGCTACAATCATACAAGTTTGTCCTTCAAATATTTTGGATCCTAACAATATAAGGCTTTAAAAATTAAAATACATACGTTCAACTTGATCTGCTGTAGAAAAAAATGCCCTGTCATCTATTGATAGCAGCCAATAGCCAGACAGCAGAATTTTGATCAATTTTCATAACTTTCAATAAAACGTTAGGCAATCCTAAACAAACTGCATTATAATAGTCCAGTTACTAAGCACCAATGCTATAAATACTGATGCAAAGTCAGTAAGATGTGAACAAGATCTAATAAATGTAGCTTATAAAAGGCAAGATATACTGTTGCCTTGATTTGATTCTTACAGAGTGCTATGGAATTTTCACCCCTAAGTTTCTTATCAGAGCAGAAACTGTGAATCTGATATCCAGAACAATGGTACTTAGGATAGTAGGCAAAGGAAACCCATAGTACACAAAGTCTTCTGATTTGTTTGGTTTATTGATTTAATATCCTCCTTCCCCCAATAGATCAGCATGGTTACAAATTAAAAATATCAACTTACAAAATTAACAATGAACAAGATAGACAGCATAGAACCTCTCTCACTGCTAATTCCGTTTGCCTCATGCCCAATTATTAAACAAAAATCCATTGTCTAGAGTTCTTCCTAAAGTTGAGGAAATTCTGTATATTACTTAGCTCTTTGGGAGCTAAAGCCAAGTCCCTTGTGGAAGAAAGATGACTTTTATTTAATGATGGCAAGCCAAGTTGAGAAGACCAAATTAGCCTGCAAGGCTCATATCATACCTGTTCAAGCCTGCAGTGATGGGGGGAGAATATTCAACTCAATTAACACAGTTAGCAGGTTTTGCAATCCAGATTACAAGATCAAAATCAGGGCAACACAGATATCCAATGCAGGAGCCCGGTTATGGCACCAGCATTTAATTTCTGGGGCAAAGTTAAAGCGGTGATGACTATTAAAAAATCTCTCATATAATGTTTTTTTTTTCTCCCGGTAGTTTTTTTCTTTGGGTTTCCAGTTTGAGCAAAACCAGCTTCTAATGAGCTATACTACTATGAGATTTTATTTGCAGCTTCTCAGAGTTCCTCCTCCATTTTGCCCCTCTCTTCCTCACTTTTCCCTCACCACCATTCATAATGACAATCCCTGGATAAGGGCCATAAAATGTGGGTTCCTCCAGAACAATTCCATTGGGCATGTTTACTAAGCGCTATTTGCCCACATTAGCAGATGGAGGCTGATTCCAGTCTGGGCTTCCCCAGGCCGTCCGGGCATCCAGAATATGGATGGGCCTGCGTTTCACCTGATTCTGCTCCCGCGGGGGCTAGATGTGCCCGTGGGAGCAGAATCGGGTACAACCAGCTGGACATGCAGGCCGTGCCCCAATTCTGGGAACTCAGATGTCCAGCCCACTACCTGGCTAGCCCAGTCAGACTCCTGCATAGAGTCGCGGTGCCCTGACATCCCATTGCCATGACACCGCGGCTCCATGCAGGAGCTGTGATCCCCAGCAGCAACAGCAAAGTTCTGTTCCTCGCAGTCCAACCCCCGATTGGGCCACCGTGACCAGAGTCGGGCTGTGGGGAACCCCCTGCACCCCTTATCCTCCTTTCTGGCCCAGGTTCCATTGTCCTCTTCTATCTAAGGGGACTTATTCCACCTCCATAAGTCCCCCATGCAAATGTCAGACTCCGGACGTACAGGGCCAACCCGGAATCGGCCCTGTATGTCCAGGGACAGGTTTCTGCCCACTCCCTGCTCTCACTCCTCATCCAGCCCACCCCCTCCTGCCCACAAACAGAGCTCCCCGCACAACTTGCCTATATGGACCGGCAACCCGGAGTTTAGCGGGACTGGTCGGTTTCAGCCATGACTACGGCTGGAAATCCAAATAGCAGCAATATTCATCTGTAATGCAGATAGCAAGACCGCAGGATATTAGGCCTCCTTTTTAGGCCTAACTTTATGTGGTTACTTATCTGGTTAGCAAACTAAAAATTGCTGCTAATTACATAGGATCTTGTACTGACCTCACCCCACCCACAGAACATCCCAGCAGTTGGAGGAAAATAGCTTAAAAGCTTGAATTCATTGGTTCAAAACTAATTGTTTATCACAAACGGGATGAAGCTAGCACTTAGTTTACATGGATAATCAAGAGGTTAATTGAAACAGGAACAGTGTCAGAAAAGGCCTGATTTCTAATACGTCAATTTCAAATTCCCCAAAGATGCTAATTTTGAAAAATGGTTCTCTGTAGTGAGAAGATGGAAAGAACTGGAATGCACTGAGCCAATCGGTTTTCAAAGAATGTGGTACAGAAAAGTTTACAAATTTGAAAATTAAATGTAAAAATCATAAACCTCTTATAAAATGTTATGGATAGCCAAGATAGGCTTTCTAAACTTTGGCTAATTCTATCATAATATTTTTTCTTAGTTAAAAGATGGGCCACTGAATTTTGGACAAATTGTTATTTATGAATGGCTGATATTCAAAGCCAATTATGCATTCACCAGTGGCTGACAAATGCCTACAGTAATTAGTTTCTCCATAGATTTTGAAATATTATATGGATGCAAAATGGCCAATACTATTCATATAATTATGAGCCTGATTATAGGTTGAGTGAGGACATTTCTAAAAACTATCTAGATAGTGGCGATACTCAGCCACTATCCAGGTAAGATATCTGGTTAGATATGCCAAATAATAGACCTAAACTCAATAGACAGTGCTGGTGCAGTCATCACACTATTGTATATTCAACACTGCTTCTTGTACAGATTAAGGTAAAGACCGGTGCCAGCATTTAACTTAAACTGTGACTGTGCTGACTGAAAATTGACCCCAAATTGACCCCAATATTCCTGATTTAAAAGATACACATAAACCATTATGGGAAATGTGGTGTCACCCAAAAATGGCATAAATGTCATATGCAAATTTTAAAAGACTGTCTTCATTACTACCTGAACATGAGATTCCAGGAAAGCCTGGAATCAAGAATAATCCCAGGGTTACAAACCATTTGACAAAAGGAAAGAAGAATCCCATCAAGGAGAAGAGACAAATCAAGGAGCATTACAGATTGTTTGCTTATGCCGAGTACTTCAGTCTTGATAAGACTGAGTTTTACTTTACACCTCTCATCCAACGAAGACATTAATGACAGCTTTCTCACTTCGTTTAAATGCAGTCGTATGTCTTCTGCGTACAAAATGCATTGCATTTCAGACTCCAAAAAAAACTTCTCCTAGAACTGGAGTAGCAACGCTGACTTTCAGCTTCTCCATTCATAATCCTCTGCATTTGATCAGCCAAAAAGGATCGAAGGGCAAGGTTCTTTACGTCTAGAACTGCAGCTGAAAGGAAGCTCTGGATGAGGAATCATGGAATGAGAGTTAAAGGGATAGAGCCAGAAGAAATATAAGAAAATAGTTCTTGATGTAAAGTGTGGTGGATCCATGGAAGAGCCTTCCAGTAGAGAGCCTTTTTTATCTCCCCCTATAACCCTTCAAGGAACTCCACTCATTAGGCACCTTGCTCTTATCTGTGCTCTTCTCATGCGCTGTCAACTCAGACTCCATTTTTCTAACTTTCTAAAAAACCACTCTTTGAGGCTGCTTTTGGATCCTGACCCCCTTATTTTCTTGTTCGACACCTGTGTTTTTAAATTCTCCCTCAAGATCTACCCTATCCCCTGTTTGTTCTGTTTGTTTTTCTTGAACAGATTGTCAGCCCTGTAAGCAGAGACTGTCTCCTATATTTATGTGTACAGTACTGTATATGCCTTGTAGAGCTATACAAATGATAAGTTGTAGTAGTGGTAGTAGTAGTAGTAATGGTGGAGACAAAGGCAGTATCTGAATTCATTAAAGCATGGGTCAATTTGAGAGGATCTCTAGGGGAAAGGAAGGGGTTGTAGAGCTTAGTATTTGGTACGGATGGGCAGACTGGATAGGCCATATCGTCTTTATCTGCCATCATTTTTCTCTGTTTCCAGATAGGATAACTGGCAGCAGGGAGTGATCTATAGTGTCAAGAGCCTCTGTCAGATCAATAAGCACCAGTACAATAATGTGACATCTGTTTAGATCATGGTGTAAATTATCCATCAAAGCCAGACGGATTATCTCATTCCCTAAAACCTTTACAGAAAAAAAAGAGTGAAAAGAATCAAAACAATCCTCTTGTTGGATGGTTTCTTCAGGACGAGCTGTATCATACTGTATGTAAGCTGAAAGGAAAAAGAACTTATGTTGAAAGGCATTAACTATATGGCTGATATGACCCCCAAGGTTTTCATTAATAGCTTTAAATACACAGGAGGAACAGGAATACAGGGAATAAGAAAAAAACAGATTATGCTTAGAAAAAAATCTGATATTCAAAGAAAATTATTCATTCATCTGTGCCTGACCACATTGGGATATGTTTTCTAAACCATGCTAAGATTTGGTATCTTAGAGCACATTTAGGGCCCGATTCTGTCCCGAATGTAGATCCCCTATGCATAGGGTTGCCAACTGGCTCCAGATGCGCCCGACAGGCTTGATCCAGTCCTGGGTTTACCCCATTGCATGCAGGGATTTGTAGTTTTCCATTTCTTATGGAGTGCAATGGAGAATTCAGAACTAAATATCCCTGCATGCAATGGGGTAAACCCAGAAGTGGATCAAGCCTGTCGGGCGCATCTGGAGCCAGTTGGCAACCCTACCTATGCATCCGGTCTGAACCGGACGCACAGAGGGGATTGCGATTCTGATCCCGCGAGGCACATCTAGCCCCGCGGGATCAGAATCATGAATAGTCCTGCACATGCAGGCCGGGAAAGCAAATCTGTCCGGCCTGCATGTGCAGGACTTCACCCAGCTAACTCAGTCAGGGGATTTACATGCAGCCATGGCGCCATGGCATCGTGTTGCCATGGCACCGCAGCTCCATTTAAAAGCCACAATGCCAGCCACTGACCAAAACAGTACATTCCCCGCAGCCCAACCCCCGATCTGGCCTCCGAAGGCCAGGATCAGGCTGTGAGGAATGCTCACTGCCCCCCCCCCCAGCCCCTTCCCCGCCCCAAATGTAAAAAGAAAAACCATCCAGGGGAGTTATTCCAGCTCAGAGGTGGAATAAGTTCCCCGGCCATTTCCCCGGCCCTGGACGTACAAGGCCAATATTAAAATCGGCCCTGTATGTCCAGAGCCGGCGACTGCCCACTGCCCGCCCACTTTCTGCCCCTGGGCTGTCCCTTCCCCGTCCCCGACTAATTTCCACGCACAACCAGCAGGTAAGTTAGTAGGGGGCTGAAGCTGGCATGAATAGAAGGGATGGACGTCCATCCCCACTATTCATGGTTCTGAATTACCCCTTAATCCCTAAAATTAGAATAGGAGCTGTGGCCAACCCACACTAACTGTTATGCTATTCCCATCAAGTCCCATGCAGTTAACATTATGGGAAGCACTTTGCCATGACAGACCCGCAATTATGAATTGCCGACTCTCTGCTCTTAACTCACTCAATACTTGTTCAATTGCGCTCTATAAAGTTAGCATAGGATTTTTAACCAAGGGTAGTTTTGTTTTTGTTAAGGCAACCCTCTGGATAGTTGTCCTAAATTGTGTTTAATCTTCAGTCAGGCGCTTCATTGTTGACAGACTGGTACCCGTAGCTGCTGTTATTGTATCAATCCATCTCATTGCTGGCCTTCATCTTTTATGGTGACCTTCTATCTTGCCAAGCATGATGTCTTTCTCTAATGATCTCTCTCTTCGCATGATGTGTCCAAAGCATGAAAGTCGAAGTCTTGTCATCTGAGCTTCTAAAAAAAGCTTAGGTTTGATCTCCTCTAATACTGACTGGTTTGTTCTTCAGGCAGTCCATGATATATGCAGAATTCGCCGCCAGTACCATAATTCAAAGGCATCAATTTTCTTCCTGTCTATCTTTTTCATTGTCCAGCTTCAGATCCATATGATATTATTGAAAATACTATGGCTTGAACGAGTCAAATCCTTGTATGGAGAGAGACATCTCTACTCTTGAGAATCTTGTCTAGGTCTTTCATAGCCATTCTGCCAAGAGCAATGCGTCGTCGGATTTCTTGACTGCTTGTTGCTTCTTTATTGATAGTTGATCCAAGTACGTTAAAGTTGTCCATGATTTCAATTTCTTCTCCTTCAACGAAGAACATATTGATTTTTCCAGTTGCCATGATCTTTGTCTTCTTTACATTAAGGTGCAGGCCCATTTTAAGACTATGTTCCTTGATCATGAGAAGCAAATATTTCAGATCATCTTCACTTTCAGCCAGCAATGTGGTATCATCAGCATAGCGAAGGTTGTTGATGAATGGTTCAGAAGAGGAGGATGTTATTGTCTGCATAATAATATGCGGAGATACCAGCCTGCTGTACAAGAAGGGCAAGAGGGGCAAGGAACAGAGCAGAGCAAACGAGGGGGGACATGGAACTGTAGGTGATCAGCCAAGTACTGAAGTGAGGAGGAGTGAATAGTACGGTGTGTGAGGATGAGAATTTTATATTGCACCCTGAAATGAACTGGTAACCAGGAGGTGGTGACTTCCTCATAATGGGAGGAGGAGGTGAGAATTTGAGCAGCAGTGTTCTGAAGGAGCTGCAGATGATGGAGTTGGGAAAGGGGAAGACCAGCAAGGGAGACATTACAATAATCAAAATGGGAAACAACAAGAGACAAAAGGATAGTGGTTAAGGAGGATGATGTGAGGAAGGGACGGACTGCGCACAACTGATGGAGGCAAAAGAAGGCACGACGAGAGACAGAAGAGATATGATCTGAGAAGGAGAGGGAGGAGTTAAGAACAATGCCAAGGTAACGGAATAAGGACACCAAGGGAATGGCGGTGGAAGCAAGTGAGGGGGCCAGAGATGGGGATGGGGTCCCAAAAGTAACCCAAGTGGCAGTGGACTTGAGGGGATTAAAGTGAAGAAAGTTAGCAGACATCCAGTCAGAGATAGAAGACAGACATGTGTTGAGGGGTGTAATATCAGGAGCAGTCGGAGTGGTGCGGTAGAGGAGGATGATATTGTTTGCATAATAATATGCGGAGCTATCAGCCTGCTGGGCAAGAGGGGCAAGGAACACGTTGAAGAGGAGCTTTGTGGTGAGTAAATTATTGGAAGCACCACTAAAACAGAGAATAGTGAGATTTCTGGATTGCAGGATCTGAGGCAGCATGGGTTTACCAGAGGCAGAACTTGTCAGATAAATCTGATTGATTTCTTTGACTGGGTGACCAGGGAGTTAGACTGAGGGAGAGCCCTGGATGTGGTGTATTTAGATTTCAATAAAGCCTTTGACACCATTCCTCACAGGCGACATATAAACAAACTGAACACCCTAGGGATGGACCCTAAAGTGAATGAGTGGGTTAGAAATTGGTTGAGTGGGAGTCGACAAAGGGTACAGGTGAATGGAGCTCACTCTGAGGAGAAGGATGTTAACAATGGTGTGCCGCAGGGATGTGTCCTTGGTCCAATTATTTTTAACATCTTTGTTAGTGATATTGCAGAAGGGCTGTCGGGTAAGGTTTGCCTCTTTGCAGATGATAGCAAAATGTGAAATAGAGAAGACACCCAGGAAGGAGTAAATAATGGGGTCATGCATTTGGGTTGCAAAAATCCAAGGTAGCGGTGCAGTGTAGGGGGCGAAGTACTTCTGTTCATGAAAGAAGAGTGGGACCTGGGCGTGATTGTTTCTGACCTCATTTGGAGTATTGTGTGCAATTCTGTAGACCACACCTTCAAAAGGATATAAACAGGATGGAGTTGGTGCAGAAGATAGCTACTAAATGGTTAGTGGGCTTTGTTATAAAGCATATGAGGACAGACTTCAAGATCTTAATATGTATACGTTAGAAGAAAGACAGGATAGAGGAGATATGATAGAGACATTTAAATCCTCCATAGCATAAATGCAGAAGAGGAAAGCCTCTTTTAACTGAAAGAAAGCTCTGCTACGAGGAACCATAGGATAAGGGTGAAAGGGAATTGACTCAGAAGTAAATGTGGAAATATTTCTTTACAGAAAGAGTGGTAGGTGCGTAGAATAGTCTCCCAGTGGAGGTGGTTGAGATGAGGACACTATCTGAATTCAAGAAAGCATGGGACAAACACAGAAGATTTCTAAAGGAAAAAAGGGGACTATTGTACTTGATGTAGAAGGGCACACTAGATAGGCCATGTAGTCATTTTCTGCCGTCATGTTT
Organism: Ichthyophis bannanicus; assembly: GCA_033557465.1. Classification (NCBI taxonomy): domain Eukaryota; kingdom Metazoa; phylum Chordata; class Amphibia; order Gymnophiona; family Ichthyophiidae; genus Ichthyophis; species Ichthyophis bannanicus. Next base: position 277,809,984 of record CM066033.1, read on the forward strand.
CTATGTTCCTATATCTCTAAATAGCGTATCTTCAGAGACTTATACAGAGGCACTATTGCCTTCTTTTTCCTGAAGGCCATTACTCTCACTATGCACCTATACATTCTTATGGCTATATCTGGTTAAATTTGGGTATTAAGTGGGTAGATCCTCAAATTTGAATTTCCTAGACCAGGCATGTCCAACAGGTAGATCGCGGAGGGGTCAGAGGTAGATCACCAGCCCCACTTGGCTCAATCTCTCCAGCAGCTCACCCCATCGCTAGGAGAGAGCTCGTGCCGGCAGGTCATCTGACGAGGGCTTACCGCCGCTGCTGATCCTTTGCCTGTCTTTTATCCCTGCCTGCGGGAATCTTGCCTGCAGGTGTATTGGGGGCGCTTGTTGTTTTCGTGCCAATAGTTTGTGGGTACCCCAGGAGGCTACCGCCCATGCCCCGCGACGAGATGCCACAGGCCCGGCGTCATACCTGGTCTCCTGCCTCTCAGAATCTCATTCCTGCCCCCGCCCCAACACCCCTTAGAAGTGTGTTATATACCGGGTGATATCCATTCACCCGGGCTTTACCTGAATACACTTACCGTATTAGTTGTGTCATGTGCTGGTCATTGGTCGCTTTATAGTTCATTAAACATTTTCGGGCAGACACGACAAAGTGTCAAGAATTTGGTGATTTTGGCGGGCTTTTCTAACTTGCCTATGCCTTGCCTTCGAATTGGTTCAGACCACTGTGACTTTTGCTTGCCTCTGCAATTTTATTTTGCCTAGCCTTGCGTTGATTCTACACTGCAATTTTATTTCGCCTTGCCTTTGCATTGATTCTACACTGTGTGCAGAATTTATTAAATCGCATGGTGGTATTTGAACTTGTTTGGCGGTATTTGATTTTATCTGTTTTGCTGGACAGGTGTTTGAGTTTTTTTATGATTGTTTGGTGGTATTTGATTATTGGTGCCACTATGATGAATTCTTATTTTTACTTTTAGAACTGCATGTGTGGTTTTGGCATCTCCAGTCCTTGTATTGCACATCATCCAGAGGTCTTCAGTTCCTGTTGATCTTTAATACTTTGGGACAGTGACAGGTTTGGACGAGATTCAGCCAGTGTTTATACTAACTTAGCAGATTTGGCCTTCTTACATCCAGCCACCCCAGTATAATGAAGATGAGTGTTCCAAAGAAGAGCAAAACCTACCACTTTCATGATAAATGGGAAATGGACTATTTCTTCATCATGGTGAAAGACAAGTGTTGTTGTCTAATTTGTATTGCCCCAGTATCCTTGCCCAAAAAGGGTAATCTGGAACGTCATTATAAGGTTCTGCATAGCAATAAGTTTGATGCTGATTTTCCACCCAAAAGTGAAATTCGTAAACTGAAGCTCAAAGAACTTAAATCAAAATTGGCTACTCAGCAACAGTTGATGGCGAAGCCAATGTCACATTTGGTCAATGCAACCATAGAATCCTTCAAGGTCAGCAACCTGAACGCAAAGAAATGCAAACCTTTCACTGAAGGGGAATTTGTAAAAGATTGTTTTCTTGAAGCAGCTGACAATCTTTTTGAAGGATTTAAAAATAAGAAAGAGATCATAGCTGCTATTCAAGATGTACAATTGTCAAGAAACACCATCATGTGGCGAATAGAAAAAATGTGTGGAGACACAACTGAACAGTTGTTGGAGGATGTTTCAAATTGTGTTGCTTTCTCACTCCAACTGAATGAATCTACAGACATAAGAGACATAGCCCAGTTACTAGTCTTTATCCAGATGGTTTTTGAAGACTTCAGTATTAAAGAAAAACTACTTAGAATGATTTCTTTAAAAGGGAGAACTACTGGTCAGGAAATATTCCGTTCTTTCCATTCTTTTGTGACAAAGTGTAATCTTCCATTGCATAGACTTGTTTCCATCACTACTGATGGAGCAAGAGCAATGACAGGTGAGGTTAATGGTTTCATAGCCCTCTGTAGACAGCATGACGACTTCCCAGATTTCCTTTCTTACCACTGCATCATTCACCAGCAAGTTTTGGCAAGCAAGAGATTCAATACAAAGACTGTCATGGACATCACTTTCAAAATTGTAAATTCAGTTCATGGAAGATCACTTCAAAGACTGCTTTTCAATCTTACTCTTGATGAAGGGGCAGCAAAAATCATTTTGCACACAGATGTAAGGTGGCTAAGTAGGCACAAATTTCTGCAAATATTTCGTGATTTGCTGAATTAAATAAGAAGTTTTTTGAAGGAGAGGGGAGATGACCAAGCAGAGTTGGAAGATTAGGAGTGGTTATGTGATCTGGCATTTCTCGCTGACTTTACAGGCGACCTAAGTGATATGAACCTTGAACTACAAGGTAAAAACAAATGCATTGGCGAGATGATGAGTACAGTTTCATCTTACAAGAGCTAATTTGAGCTAATGATGACTCACCTTGCAAACACCACTTTTGATCATTTTCCTAATACACAGGACCATGTGGGACAATATCCAAATTTTGTTCTTCAGAACGAGAAGTATGTGACAGAAATCTGTTCTGTTATCCAGGAATTCAAAAATAGATTCTGTGACTTCCAAAAAATTGGAATAGTTGTGGAGTGTCATACCCATTCAAAGTAGATGTGGACATTAAAGAAACTGCAGCTGCTATCAGTAAAAATTACTGATTGAACAAGCCATCTCTTGAAAATGAAATATTAACCCTTAAAAATGGCATTTTTCTCAAGACCCGTGCTGAGCAAGAATCGTTTTGGAAGCTAGTGCCTAGAGACAAATTTCCCAACTTGAGAAGATGCAGTGAAGCTGTACACTCCTGTTTCGGTTCAACTTATTTGTGTGAATCTGCGTTTTCCCATCTGAAAATGACAAAGAGTACACAACGTTCCATCATGACAGATGAATATCTCCAGGATTTCCTGAGACTGGCCCTCACACAATATTCACCCAACTTCAAAAATCTGGTGGATGAAATGAAGGCTCAGACGTCTCACTAATGAGCAAGAGCGAAATACTAAAGATTGTGCAAGATCAGCCTGGATCAATACTCAACCTAAATTTAACACAAATTACTCAATAAAAGTTAAAGAAAGTTATTAAGACAGTTAAAGAAAGTTATTACTCAATAAAACTTTAAGAAAAAATGTACTTTCCATTTCCCCTCGCAGTTCTTACTGGATCTTCGTCTCTCTGTTTTGTTTTTGCTTAATTTGCTTAACAGCTGATCACATCCAAGTAAATGACAGAAGGTTCATTAAAAATGGGGGGGGGGGAATCCTCCAACTTTATTGGGTTAAAATTTAATTTGAAACTAATTTGAAAATTAATTTTCATGGTGGTAGATCACCGGCACTTTTGGCCGGAAAAAGGTCACGACGTGTTCAAAGTTGGACATGCCTGTCCTAGACCATTGGCTAGTTAACTTTTGATGAAACACGGTGATGTGCCAAGGGGGTGTTTGGGACATTAGCCTGAAAGGGGTGCTCAAGGAACATCTGACTGGCATCTGTCCTCAGCTGCAGGGAAGGCTCTATCTGCTTCTGTTGCTAATTGCAAGAGGGAGGCAACAAAGAAGTGACAGCAGAAACAAAAATGGCAGCATGTGATCCTTGAACTCCTGTGCGTGCTCATGGAGTGGGGGGGTGGCTTTACAGTTGAACTTGCATGGGGTTGTTACTAGGGTCCTGTTGGCCCTATCATTTCCACTGGGAGTAGGCCTGGAATACCTCACATCCCAACCACCTAGGTCTAACATTCACCCACAGCAAAAACAGTCAGACTGCACCTGCTGCCCACCACTGGGTTTACCAGCCTTGCACATACCAACTGCAGACAGCTCACTAGTCATTACACATTGCATATTTACAGAGCAACCACGTGCACCCAGGCTTGGGATATATGGTATGGACACACAGCAGATGGTTCAGTGAGCAGGCCCCTAGGACAGGAAGTGCACCCACATCATTAGAACCAGACACTATATAAGCACTATGTGGATACATAGCCATGCCATGGTCACTGCTCAGTCAGAGTGAGAGTGTCCTCCCAGCATGACATGCTGTGGCCACCCAGTCCTTGCAGGTGACAGTTGGGCGCTATGATGTCCCAGCCATTGATCCACTCCCGATGCAGACAGATCCTGGTCAATCTGCCCTGTTTCAGCCCATACCCACAATACTTTGCTCCTCATAGGGTTGCCAACTGGCTCCAGATGCGCCCGACAGGCTTGCTCCAGTCCTGGGTTTACCCCATTGCATGCAGTTACTTGTAGTTTTCCTTTTCTTATGGAGTGCAATGGAGAAATCAGAACTACATATCCCTGCATGCAATGGGGTAAACCCAGGACTGGATCGAACCTGTCGGGCGCATCTGGATCCAGTTGGCAACCCTAGCTCCTCATCATGAACATTTACAGGCTAATGCTGGAAACAGCTTAGGCACTGCGAGGCTCAGTGAGGAATAGAAAACCACAAAACAATGGACAGACATACACACACACACACAAGCTCAAATTGACGCACTGTGCAAAAATGGGGACGGTTGGCATTCCTGTCTGCCACTCTAGTCCCAGTCTCAGCTCGGGCATTATTAAGGTGTGCTTATTGTGCAAGAGCTAGTAGTGTGCTCTGATGTTGATGCATGCTCAGTGTGCTGGTGTGGTCAGCCTGACTCTCCATCCAGCTGAGGATAGTGGAGCCTGTCTATGTGGGTGTTTGTACCCTTGTTGGCCAATTTATTGTAGGTTGCACGTGCTGGTTTTGTACCTGCACTGTGGGATAAAATCTAGCCACTGGGACATGCACTGCATGATCCACAGCCAGGACCCGAACCTGTAACCCTCTGCTCTTATACACACCAAATATGTATAGTGTGCCATGGTGCTGCTACATGGTCACATCTGTTCCTGGGGCTGACATGTTTCCCATCAGACAGACCTTGGCACATGTTGCACTGAAGCAGGTCATAGCCTTGGTATGCTGCAGGTGGGTGCCGCTGCCTCCTCCGCCAACACCCCCATGCCATGCTGACTTGCCCATGTGCTGTCAGTGTTGGTGGTGCACAGTCCCAGGCCAGCCAACATGCAGGTTGGAGGGTGCCTAGGGTGCAGAGTCTGGCAAGGGCCGGAGGCATATATGAACGGCCACTCATCCCCCTCCCCCCCCCCACAACCATCTTCCTCTCCAGTGACCCAATTACCGCATGCCAATGTTATGTCTCTTCAATCTGGGGAAGAGACAGTTCAGGGGTGTTATGTTAGAGGTCTAGAAAATATTGCCTGGAGTGGAACAGGTAAACGTAGGTCTATTGTTTATGCGATCAGAAGATAGAAAGACTAGGCGATATGCAATGTGGCTATAGTGTAACCCATTTAGGACTACTAGGTTAAGATATTTTTTCAGTCAACATGTTATCAAACCCTGTAATTCAATATCGGAGGATGTAGTAAGGGCTGTTTGTGTAGCTGTGTTTAAAAATGTTTGGACGGGTTCCTGGGGAGGTCCATAAACCATTGTTAAGGAGGACACAGGATATGGACTGCTTGCCCCATTACAAGCATTGTGGATCCTGTGTGTCTTATAGGGAAACTGCTAGGTACCTGTGATCTAGATTGGCCACAGGATACTGGGCATGATGGACCTTGGTCTGACACAGTCTGGCATATTTTCAGGTCCTATGTGCTTATGTGCCACCTAGGCAACTGCCTAGTCTGCCCTGTGCACCAGCAGCCCCCACTGCATGATCCACTTGCACCCTCCTTTGCCCCATTTGTACCATCAACTTAGTGCCCTTTCATACTTGGACACTATGCTGTTGCTGCTAATGGAGCACTACTATCAATTTCCTGGGCTCACCTGTCTATGCAGCACATTGCAGACATTAAAATAGGCTCTCTCTCCTCAAAATGCACCCTTACTGACAGGTTTTGATATGCGGTAAGGTTCCTGGTGTTATGCTGTTATCGTTAGGGAAGCAGGGCCTTGTTCCCGCCCACTCCCTGCCCATTGGCCCCTACTTTCCGCCTACTCTCCACCCATAGGGCGCTTTAAGTTGCCAATCCCGTTAACACACACTAAAGTGGCGTTAACACAAGCTAACAGCATATTAATGCATGCTAACGGCGCGAGTGCCCTGTTAATGTGCATTAACGGGACACTTGATCCTTTAGCGCGGTTTAGTAAACATACCCCTTAGATGATTATATGGCCTTTCATCACATTATGAAGAATTGGCTATTTTAGAGAGGCTTAATGTAAATATAAATATAATTTAGTTGACAGACAGGGCTTCAACCAGATTACTAGGGGTCTTAAAAATGATGTGAGGGTTAGGAGATCTGAGTTTTTAGTTGTTTTTTTTTAATTATAGGGATTTGTATTAATTTAAATTTTGTATTCGTAATTTTATTTATGTTTTGGATGTGTTTGCAAGTTTTATTTAGAACTGTAATGTTGTTATTTTGTTTTATTGACTTTACTGTATGATTTTATTTAGGTCTCTTGGAACTCTTTCGGTTAAGGTCTCTTGGAACTCTTTCGGGATAGAGGTACTCAAATTAAATTAAATGATATATTACCACCAAAATCAAAATACTTTGGAATCTCAACCTAAACAGAGAGCTGATGGGCTTTTTAATTTTTTTTTTATTTATGCAATTTCCAGTGTTACAATCAAGTATAAACTTGTACAGAAAAGTTGGCGCAGCTTAATTCTCACAGGAAACAAATCAAAAGAAAAAGAATCCAAAACTCATAGCAACTCCAATCCAGAATATCAGGTAGCCTTCAAACAAATGCAGTAAGAATTCATGGGTCCATTTTAACAGCCTTTGATATACAGCCAATAGCCAATGAATAAAAGAATTATGGGGGGCTTATTCAAAAAGATCAATGCAGCTAGCAGACTTGCTAACCATGTTAATCGCAATGAGCGGATATTCAGTGACACATGGCTCGTGCTACTGACTATCCCCACCTAAACTTGCTGCCAGTTAGCTTATACCAGCTAATGACGGCCACTTACATGGCTGACCTAACTTTAGCCGGCTTAGCTATCTGGGCAGCGGCTGAATATCGCCACTGCCTGCTTAGCTAAAATGCTAACTAGACACACAGGATATTCATTGCCGCTGGCTGGATATGACCCCGGCATTGAATATCTGGTCTTAATTTAAAGCGGCGATAACTAACTGCTTTAAGTGTGCTGGCCGCAGATGCTGAATGCCAGCCCCTATATCTATAGCATATGCAACTGATTTTCAAGGTTGGGGGAGTTATGGGTGGGAGCAAATCTGCATGAGATTTCAAATGATGGTACTGCGTGTCTCACAATAACTAGAAAAGTTGAACCAATGTGTTAAAAAAAAAAAAGATTACAGTCTGGACTGTAAGACCAGCTGTTTGTTTCTAGCTACACAAACCAAATTAGCATATTATGAAGTATATTTTTAGAACTGTAGTGAACACTATAGGAGTTAGAACAAGCGAATTTCACATTTGAGCAGAGGAATATTTAGGTACCATATGGAGTGAAAAGAGTAAATGAGAATGAATAAAGAAACTCATTCTGATTTTTTAAAGAGAATGATTAATCTAGTTTACCGTTCCTTTAACTGTAGTTTGGATGGGATTTTGCCTTTCTTCTCTGAATCCAGACCAGCTATCTTGCAATCAGCTTTTTAGGGTGACACCAAGAGATGCTGGTATTCTAACTCAGGAAATCAGGACTCAATAGGGAGGAGGAATGCCCTATAAAGAGGAGTATGTTCCACATTTTAGGACCAGGTTGTATGATCACTGGGAAGAAACCTCTTTTCCCCACCATTTTCCAATCCTAACCATGGGCATCACATCTGAATCCATCCCTGGACCAGCTCCCCAGTGCTGACCCTTCTGTGACTCAAAAATATTGGAGAAATCAAACCATTTTAATAATGATTTCTATAGCAGAGGCTGTATCCTCAACCTTCTAAACAAGGGACATATTTTTTCTCATTCTGTCAGTAAAGGAAATTGATGTAGATCTGTATGAAATTTAGGGACAAAAAGTAATCCAAGAACTGTGCTACCTCAGAATCCGGTTCACTCACAGTGCTACATACATGTCAAGAATTCATCCGGGCCCCCAGGTTTAAGGTTTAGCCTAAGGGAGAAGTGAGGTGCCTTGCTGAATTACCCACTCGCCACCTCCAGATTTCCACAGTGGTTTGTATGATCTTTGCCATCTTTGTTTGACATAACACTTTCAGCCTTGCCTGCAGCCAAACGTTGCTGCATTCATTCATTTGCTGGTGACAATCACTGCCGTTCTTTCTACCAGTGACTGTGTTGGAAGAGTATCAATAGACTGCAAAAGCTGCACAATATTTCTGCCAGACTTCGTACTGGGAAGAAAATGGATAACCATACTGTGCAGTATCTATTGGCAGTCAGTGGGTCTGGATACAGTTTCGTATCTAATCTCATGGGGGAGAATGTTATGAAGGTTTCCATGTATAAATGATTTTCTTTAGGCAGAAAAGAGTTTTTATAGAATTGCCCTAATGTATACATGCATATAAGAACGCACAGCCAGGCTGCATATGTTTGGACATGTACCGCATGTAGGTGGGAGTATGGTTTGGGCAGAGCAAGGGGTAATGCATGCATATGTTGTCACCACAAGGAGACACAGCGTCGGGATCATCAGGTTGGTGGATGATGCCACAGTGCCGGTACTCTGAATGACCCGCTGGCTCAAGTTATACTAGGGAGATAGATCATTTGTAGACTCAGAGAAGGCTGCAATACTGGCTTATTCCACTTCCATGGCATCTCCAAAATCCTCTGGCTCAATGACCTGTTCAGGAATCTCAGTTTCCATCTGTTCTTCTGATTCCTCCACTGCGGAATGGCTGAGATAAGACAGGATACCTGGACCTGGAGTTTCCTACTTCCTGGGCTATAGGCTGTATTCTATGTTAGCCTAGGGAAAAGGCCCTGCCACAACCCCTCCCTTGGTCTCCTGGGAAACTCATGAATCCCCCTCTGCAGCTGACTGCTTCTTCCCTAAGAGCTTCCATATACTATTTTTCCTAACTAGAGGGCTTGACATATTTGCAAAACTATAAAATATGCCATTCTGAGTTAGACCAAGGTCCATCAAGACCAGTCTCCTGTTTCCAACAGTGGCCAATCCAGGTCACAAGTACCTGTCAGGTTTCAAAAAAGGTACACAGAATCCATGTTGCTTATCCCGGAGTCTGACAAATTCCCTACCAGGGAAAAGAAGAGGAGCTTGGCGTGTGAGGAGATTTTGTGCTGACAGTACAATGTTTCTGTACCTCTCTTGTCTCATTTTCCTGCCACAACGTATTACAAATTATGTGATTATACACATGGAGCAGATGTAAAAGTATGCATTGGCATTTGTGAAGTATTGAGGCTGGATCTGGGAGCCTGTTCTATGAAGTCACTTAGGTGTCTATGTTGCCTTTATAAAATAGGCTGTAAATCTGCAGCTTTTTGGACTTCGCATATAGGTATCCTATTGTAAAATCAGGCTCAAAATGACTACACATAGATGCACCTAAAAACTTGGCAGATTGCTTGCAGAAGTACAAACCTATTATGATGCTCAGTTTATTTCAGGCGATGTTTTTCACCACTCTGTCCTTAGAAATGACAGATCTAAAGAGTAATTTTATATAGTCTGGGTTAGTTAGTGCATGGTTCTCTGCACGTGTGTGAGGCTTATTTTGTTAAGTGCGATTTACTTTATAAAATAGAGTGTAAGTATTTGAAAATGTGCATTAAATCTAGTCACAAGCACTTACACCAGCCCTAGAAGTGGTGTAAATACTCACTCCTAGATTTCTCAAGCAAGCATGTAAATTATAGTGTTTTGCATGTGTAAATTTGTGCTCTTCCCACGCTCCACCCATGTACATGCCCCCAGTGAAAGAATGTGCCATTGGTCTGAAGTGTACTTATAGAATTGCAACCAGCTTAAGTATGCATGTAAAGGCTCATTGACATCCTTAACTCACTGAAAATATGTGATTTGCGCATATCAGTGATGCAAAACTTTACACAGCTCCTTACAAAATTACTTTCCTGATGTCTATAAGACATTTGAAACAGCATTTTAGAAGGGACATCTAGGTAGAATTTGAAACATCCAGGTCACAACATCCAAAATGAGGGGGGGATGGCAACTGTGAAGGGAGGCACATGTAAGTGCCATCTGAAATCACTTTTTCTCCACCCTGAAAGATGCACATCCCCATAACTAGTTCTGGAGACAGACCAGTGCAAATATCATGGCCGTGTATGTGCATGAGTGCAGCCCAGTTTAGAAACGTGGACATCCTCGAAATGCACGGTGGCAGAAAAGGATACATTGACATGCTGCCTGAGGTATTTTATTGGGGGCGTTTATCATAGCAGTGAAAGAGAAAGACACAGGTAGAAGGGAGGGTGTAGGAAGAGATCACAGAGGAGAGGTAATGAGGAGAAGCAGAATGAGTGCACTTGAAGGTCAGTAGGAAAAGTTTGAACTGGATGCAGAAATGGATAGGGAGCCAATGAAGTGACTTGAGGATAGGGGTTATGTGAACATAGAGACTTTGGAGGAAGATTAGCCTTCTAGATGAGGTCCGAATGGCTTGAAGAGGAGAAAGAAAGATGATTCAGGTGGAGGTCAACGAAGAACAGGTTGTAGTGGTCAAACAGGAAGTGACTAAAGAATGGATAAGGGTCTTGTAGTGTGTTCAGAAAGGAAGGGACAAATTTTGCAGATGTTTTAGGGAAATAAATGATAGCTTTTAACTATATGTTGGCTATGTGCAGAGAAAGAAAGAGAAGGGTCAAAGATAACTCAAGGTTGCGAACCAGGGAGGATGATTGAATTATCCACAGAAACAGAAAGAGAAAGAAGTGGCGAGGTAGGTTTAGGGAGAATGCTAATGAGCTCTATCTTGTCCCTGTTCATTTTCAGATGGTGGTGGTAGGACATCCAGGTAGCAATGTCAAACAAGCAGACTGAGATATGGACCTGGATTGCTGGAGAAATTTCAAGTAAACTGAAAACTATGGGAGAAGATCAGGGCACCAAGGGAAAGAGTAGAGAGAGAGAAAAGAAGAGGTTCCAAAACAGAACCTTGAAGTATGCTGATTGAAAGGGTGATGGCAGTGAAGGAGGATCCACCAGAACATACACTAAAAGTATGAAGGGAGTGACAAGAAAAAAACCAAGACAGAACAGAGCACATAAAGCCAAGCAAGAATAGAGTATCAAGGGGAATGTGTTGATCAACAGTCTCAAAAAGCAATAGATAGGTCAAGAAGGATGACGATCAAGCAGACACTTGGATTTGGTCAAGAAAAGATTACTGGAGACTTCAGTGAGAGTAGTTTCAGTAGAACGTAGAAGATGAAAACTGGATTGCAGTGGATCCAAAATGACTTGAGAGGAAAGGAAATCAAGATTGCAGCAGTGAACTGCATGTTTGCGTATGTAAAAGGGAGGAGGGAGATGTGCCAGTAATTAGAAGGGCAGGTAATGTCTAGTGAAGGTTTTGTGTAGAGAGGTATAACCTACAGCATGTCTGAAGGCTGCAGGAACAGATCTATGGAAAGCGATAAGTTGAGGATGTGGTACAGTAAAGGGATGGGATGACAGTAGGCAAAATAGAGTTTAGTAAATGGGTGGGAATAGGATCAGAAGAGCATTTAGTAAGTTTGCAGGAGGAAAGAAAATATGCAGTTTCCTTCTCAGGGATTTTAGAAAAGGAAGAAAGGGTGATAGAGGTTGAAGGAAGGGTTTGAGAGTAAAGAGGTGGAAGGCTGCAGAAACTGATGCTGTGGAAAGAAAATTTGGGTGTGAGGTGTTACTTTTGGCCATGGTTTGGCCTCAAACACATGTCATTAAGTTAGAATGAAGCATTTTATGAATTACTTGCTGAATGCTTGATGTTGGGTACTAGAATCTCAGGACTGAAGTCAAGTGGTCAATATGAGTGATCGCACAAGATGCCAGACTATGGAGAGGGAGGGGGAGGCAAAACACTTGGTCTGGGATGGGAGGTCATGCTCCATGCCACTGATGCCACTACAGCAGTGGTTTGCCAATCAAGCTTTCATGTGGTAGTTGGAATGCACCATGCTATTGGAGAAGAACTCAACTGTCTGTGTCATGACTACTTCGTAGGGGGCCCCACTGTAACAGGTTGGAACTTCTGAGAGGAGCCCATCTTCAGCTTACAAAGCACCAGTTAGTATGATGATCAATGTGATCCTAGTGATCTATTGATACAGAGTTAGGATGGCAATACCTTAAACATTAACTAACTTTGTCAATTAGCAATGCTATTTTAGAGGAAAGGCGGCAGATTTTTCTGGAACAGATCTGAGCATAATGTGAGCGATGACCAAAGCTGATCAAAATAGAACAGCAAAACAGGGAAGTGTCAGAAAATATAGACCATATGGTTGTTAACCAACTTAAGTAAAGTAAAACCCTTGCAAATGTCAATGAAATTTCCCTTTAGTTGGCGCCAGAGTTGGACAGAAGAAGCTGTGGTTCAGGCAATCTGAGGTACATTGGGCTTCTCACCTGTCAGTTTCGAGGAAACTTGAATATTTACTTACTGTCTCACTTATCCTTTGTAGCTGTAATTATTTGTAGTCACTGAATTCTTAATTTTGCTTTGAATCTCAGATGTTTTTGCTGTAGTGACAGCTTGTGCTAGCTTTAGGATATAACTGCTTCATAACTGTTTATTCATGAACAAAACAGCTGAAAACAAACTAGTTGCACACCTTGGCAAGTTACTATGATTTTTAATTTTGTGAAATGTCCCTGAAGCCATGTGACATTGTTTGAAGTACTATAACAGTGCAGATGTCCAGAATGTTATAGTTGTTACAAGTGAAGCATTTTATAATATAATGCAAGTGTAAAAACACTTCCCTTGCAAAACGAAGTTAAGAAAGAGAGATCCGACTTCTTAACCTTACATAGTATATTTTGTAATAAGATTTTAAATAGCCAGAATCACAAATGATTGTAGTTACAGTAGTGGTTCCAGGTAAATATTTAGAGGTCCTTGCATTAAAGGGCATCAACCACATAACAGAGAATTTGTGAGCACTAACAGTTTCTGTGATGGCTTGACATTTCGTGTGTAATAATTTCCACACTAGGGTTGATTTTATAAGGGACATGCAGAAAGTTATATGTTAAATGCATGGGTAAGTCCCCATTTTAAAGGACTTACACATGCAGATAGGCCCTAACACATGTGCTTGAAGCAGTTGCTGTTCTGAACATGGGTACTTTCAGGATCTTAATATGTACACCTTAGAGGAAAGGCGGGATAGAGGTGATATGATTGAGATGTTTAAATACCTCCGTGGCATAAATGTTCAGGGAGAGAGCCTCTTTCAATTGAAAGCAAGTTCTGCTACGAGGGGACATGGGATGAGGGAGAAGGGAGATAGATTCAGGAGTGATATGCGGAAATATTTCTTTACGGAAAGAGTAGTGGATCCATGGAATAGTCTCCCAGTGGAGGTGGTAGAGATGAGGACAGTAATTGAATTCAAAAAAGCATGGGACCAACACAGAGGATCTCTAAAGGTAAAAAGTGGACTGTTGTAGTTGTTATGGAAGTACAGACTAGATGGGCCTTGTGGTCTTTTTCTATCATCATGTTTCTATGTTTCTAGTATGGCTGTGCACAGGGGATGAAGCATGGACAGGGCCTATATTTAGGCACATAAGTTAGAAGCATCTTCACGCCTATATTTTATAAAGTAAAGTATGCACATATTTCACTTTATAAAATAGACCCCAAAACACACGTAGCAATGTGCATGAACAATACAGGAATTTACAAATTTACAAACCCTGCACGTCTGGGCCATCCGGACATCTAGAAGATGGATGGGGCACATTTGTGCTTGATTCTGCACCCGCAGGAGTTATACATTCCCGCGGATGCAGAATCAGACACTTAGATGGCCCGGAGTGCACGGCATTCTGAGCGGTGAGACATATAGCAGGCTGCCCGCTTCCATTGCTCACGCTTCTGCTGGTGTGCCAGTGCTGTGGCATCCCGTCACCATGGCACTGAGATACCCAGCAGGAGCACGCAATGCCTGACAGAAGTAAAGCACATTTCCCTGCCACCTGACCCCAACAAATGCCCTCAACCCTGACCTCCCTGAAAAAGTGCCCCCCCCTGCAGACTCTCACCCCCCCCCCCCCATAGGGCTCTGAGAATCCCTGGTGGCCTAGAGTCTCAGGGATAGGCATGATCCCCACTTGCTTGCCTCCTCAGGCTGGGGTCAAAATAGCACTGCTTGAACCCTAATGGTAGTTTCACACTACTGCTGCTAGGGGATCAGCAGCTCAACTGGCTAGGAAGGATTTTTGGTGGGATTGTGAGGGGCATTTTAGGTGGCCTTGTGTGGGGGGTGCACTAATCTCCTCCTGAACAATTCTAAAAGGGGATCAGGAGTTGTCCAGGGGATAGGTGCTGGAGGGGAGGGGAGGACATGGTCTTTATTTTGACAGTGCCGTGGATCTGTACATCTGTGGCACTGATAATATGGTCAGATCAGGGGGGTCCAGATCAGAGTATTGGGGGACCGTTTGCCTCCAAGACAGATGGCCACAATGCCACACAAACAGGTGGTTTATCTGCAACCAAGATCAAGTCATTTTTGGCAGCCATCATGTGAAATATTTTCATGCAGTGACTGCCAAAAATAGGAAAGCCTATTTCCCCCCCGATCCCCCCCCCCCTTCTTGGTCCATCGTGCAAAGTGCAGATATTGCAGAAAAGTGCTTTCAATATCTGCATTTTTCCATGCTAGCTGCTACCACCGGACGATAAATTTACATTAGCCCCATGGTAGCAGCTAACGCCCTTTAGTAGACATGCCTCATAAAGTCACATGCTATTTACATTCATAATTTCATCTTTTAAAGGACTTACACTTATGAATGGATACTTTCACAAATGCTTTAGGTGGACATGTGTGTAAGTCCGATCATATGCACTTTTATTGTGGGCATGCATAGGGATGGAGCTTAGACTGAGATTTAATTTATATGTGTAAGTTATAAAATATTATTAATTAGGCACTTACTTTAGTATCTGTATCCAGTATTATTATTGTTTCCGACTACTTTAGTATCTGTATCCAGTATTATTATTGTTTCCAACTTTTTCTATTGAAGAAGTTGAAGGATTCTAAAATTGATTGACACGTGTTGACCCCTGATGCAAGCATGTTTGCCGAAACTTGGCCATTAACTTTCTAATAAAGTTTTTTATAAGAAGAATGAATTGGTTTGGCTGTGGTCCCTCTCTGCTTTTCTTCTGTGGTACTTGTTGTTTGTGGAGATTTCCCTCTTCTCTGTTTATTTAGCTGTATTTATATCCCGCTTTTCACCGGGTCTGTTGCCTTTAAACACCTAAGCCCATTTTATCAGCAACCCTATATATACTCAATTTGTGCATTCATAAATATCTTCTAGTGTCTCCTCTTTATCTACTCAATATTTTTCATTAACACAGTGCTATGTTTTGGACCATAAAAACAATATCAGGGAATCATAAAATGTTTCACTTATCTCTTCTTTCCATTATACAGCAACTCACAGGAACACCACCGCAGGTCTCTTTTGCTATCCTATGTTAGCATCTGACGTCATCTATCTTGTTATTTAACCAATCCACACCATCTCATTATGGTTTCAAAGCCTGATCAAATTAATTAAATTATCATAGGATCACTATAATAGTGTAGTCCAATCTCAGCATTCATTCCCACATGGTCCAATGTATTCAAATGAAAAATCCATCATTGTTCTAAGTAGTTCAGAAGCCGCTGATGATCTCCACCTCAGGGATATTCCAGTACATATTTAATAATTCTCAGTCTTAGAGAAGCAATGGAATGATCATCGTCTAAGCAATGAGAAACCATAGATGCTGATGTCACTGATTTTTCAATCTTGATTTGTACTCTGCTATCTGTGCATTTACCGATCAATTTGTTTAACCAATATATTATTTAGGACAATCACATCTCACCATATATACTACATAACATGGATTACATGTTGTAAGATGCTTAGAATAATACACTTTCCCAGTTATCAGGTCACTCCACTCAGAACCTGCCAATGTCTATATGTATGTGACATTTATAATGTCCTATCTGCAGTTCGCTAATAATCTTTGGGTGTTTCTTCATTCTAATTAGACATTCAGCAATACCTTTCCCTTTGGTAAATGTCATAAAAGGGGGTTCCTGAAAACCTGGCATCATAGATAAAATATTCCAATAATCCAATAAGATCTTACTCACACCCATAGCTTTAGTTGACTAAGGCAGAATGCATGTCATAGGTCCAACCTCCTCTTTCCTCTGATAGACATTATGATAGGATAGGATAATACTAAGGGACATTATGCTTATTGTGCTCTCTTATATCCCTTCTTTATAGTCCATTCAGGATACCTTCTTTCTCTGAATCATTGTTGTAAATCCACAGCCTTAAGTTTAAAATCCTCCATTGAATCGCAGATCCTTATTGGGCAAAGAAACAACCTAATTGGCAGATTGTTATTTAATTTAATATTAAAAAACACAGCAGCAGATCCAAATAACCCATCCTCATACAGACCAATATCCAACCTATCTTTCTTAACAAGAATGCTAGAAAAACTAGTCCAACAACAACTTCAAGATCATATCAACATACATGCTCCGCTGGACATGCAACAGCATGGCTTCAGACCACATCATGGAGTTGAAACTCTATTAACATCTCTCATAGACAGAATCATAAAAGGGATTGAAAAATCAAAACAGGACTACATACTGATTTCCCTTGATATTACATCTGCATTTGATTCAGTCCATCATGCTATCTTATTAGCACGATTACAAGCAATTGAATTACAGAATACAGCACTAGAATGGTTTTGCTCTTACCTAACAAGACACCAACAAGTTAAAATGGGACAACAAAGATATCCCCCATACATTCAACAACAGAGTCTCTCAAGGCTTTGCATTATCTTCACCGCTATTTAACATATACATTCAAACAGCATGCAAAATCATATACACTCACGTGTTCTACCAAATTTATGCAGATGACATTATGATTTAACTTACATTCTCCACCTCAAAACCTAATTACTCAGCAAAAACTAAGTGCTTCAATGCAATATCACTCTGGCTATCAGAACACAAATTAACAATAAACTATAAGAAAACAGAAATTCTCTACATAATAAGGAATAGAGTTGAATCCACCAACATCTCTACCAGTCAAAGATAAGAACATAATATATGCCATACTGGGTCAGACCAAGATCTATCAAGCCCAATATCCTGTTTCCAACAGTGGCCAACCTAGATCACGAGAATATAGCAGTTTCTCCAGAAGACCCAGGTTCCACAATTTATTTTATTTATTTATTTAAAAGGATTACTATAACGCTTTCTCTTTCAATCAAGGCGGTCTACACAGCAAACAATCAACAAGTAATGGTTTATGTATGTTCATGCAGTGATACAGTGCGTGCGTGTGCGTTGGTGTACCGTAGATTCCTGTTGAGCTATTTACAGCGTGCACTATTATACAGTCCTATGTATATGGGGAAGGGGAGTTGGTCTGTGGTCTTGACTGGCGAGTAGTTCATGTGATGTCCCCGCAGTGTTTGATGTAGAGTGTTGTCTTAAGCTGCTTCCAAAAGTCCATGATGTCTGTTGTTAATCGTAGGTCATCTGGGAGGGCGTTCCAAATTGCTGGTGCAGCCAGAGAAAGGGCTCGGTCCGTGGTGTCCTTGTGGACATTGGTGAAGTCTTTTGGTGTGTTAACACGGTTGGAAGTGCCCCTCCTCCTCGGTTGTATGCTTCTGTCAGATTGTATAAGTGGTTGTAAGCTGAGAGTTGATGACTGAGAGCTGATGAATAGAGACAAGCAGTCTCTAATGCATTGGGACAAGCAGTGGATTTCTTGAGTCCCCTTTAATAATGGTTTATGGACCTTTCCTCCAGGAACATGTCCAAACCTTTTTTAAATCCAGCTACACTAACAACTTTTACTACATTTCTCCGGTAATGAATTCCAGAGTTTGATTACGCATTGAGTGAAAAACTATTTTCTCTTATTAGTCTTAAATGGGTTACATTGTAGCTTCATTGTGGGTCCTCTAGTCCTTCTACTTTTTGATGGTGCAAACAACCAATCTACATTTAGCCAATCTAATAATTTCTGAGAAAAAAAGAAAATATGACCAAGACAGGATTAATTGCAACCTTCACTAATCTTCGGTTGCACAACCCTTGGCCATGATGACAGTCTCCAAACGTTACTTGCAGTCATTTATAAGTTTTGTACATCTGTCTACAGGTAGTTTCTCCCACTCTTCAACTGCGAGTACTTCCAGCTCATGAATATTTCCAGGATTCCTTTTTGCCAATGGCAGATTTCAGTTCTTTCCAAAGGTAAGGTTCTCGATTGCACTGAGATCAGGACTCATTCTTGGCCAGTTTAAAAAAGTCAATTTTTGCCTTTTTAACCATTCTTTTGTACTTTTAGATGTATGTTTTAGGTTATTGTCCTGATGGATGACCCATTACCTTTGACCAGATCTGCCTTTCTGGCACTAGGTAATACATTTTCCCCCAAAATACCTTGGTAGACTTCTGACTTCATGACTCCTTTAATACATTCCAGGCCTCCAGTTCCTGAGTTAGCAAAGCAGTCCCACAACATCATGGAACCTCCATCATATTTAACTATAGGAAGAGCGTTTTTTTCTTATAAGCTTCATTTCTTTGCTTATAAATGTATCGCTGGTCTGATTGCCAAAGAGCTTAAATTTGGTTTCATCTGTCCACAGAATATTTTCCAGAAGGATTCTTGTTTCTCAAGGTGGGTTTGGGCACAGATCAGGCATGTCTTTATGTCTGTCTTTAAGCATGAAGTCCTTCTTTGTTTAGTGCACGTCATATGGTGTGGGTTGATACTACCACTCCAAAGTGCTCCAGGTCAGCCTAAAGCTCTTTGGATGTTGTATGTGGTGTTTTTCAACAGTTTACACTATCCTCACTATCCTTCAAAGACTTTTTGGATTAAGTTTCCTCTTCCTACCACGTCCTGGAAGGTTCTTGACAGTTCCATGAGCATAAAAAATAACATTGCAAACTGTAGACACAAGAATCCCAAGGACTTTGGAGATAGCCTTGTACCTCTTTGAAGTTTGATATTTGGTGATAATGGCTTTTCTGACAGTCTCAGGCAGCTCTCTTGTCTTCACCATTGTGAAAATGGAACAGGGTGTGAATATGGCCATTTTAAACATTAGAACCATCATTCATTGGTTGATTCAAGTCATGTGAGTACTGACACTTGATCACACATGTGTTTAATTTTACTGCAATAGGAATGTGGTTCTTCTGTTCAAACTGATGTGAATTGCTTATAAGGATGCCAATAATCATGTCCTGGAACTGTTGCAGTTTTTATACTGTTCCTTACTATTTCCTTTTTAATTGGTCTTGTTTTATTTGTCAAATTTTATCTTCTTTTATATGTCAAATATGTGTGCATATATAGTGCAAGGCCAATTCACTGGCCACATTTTTTAGGAGATATTGGACATGAAGGGGTTGAACTGCAAAGGTGCCAGTAATGTTGACCACAAGTGTAGATAAGAAATCCTATTGCATTTCTGAGTTGAGAGACTGTCTGGATTTAGTAGAAGATCTCTCCAATGCACCGCAATCCAACCAGGCAGGACAATAAGGGGGTAGGAGTCTGGAATAAAAAGAATCCACCCAAAGTGTGAAAAGACACTGGGTAGTCAACATTTGTAATGGATTATGTCTCTTCTGTAGAGGAAAAAGAAATGGGCATTACAAAACCCCCTTAAATAAGTGTGATAGTGACTTCTTTTTTGCTCTCTTTTTTGCCCTTTATTTGGCCTATTATCTTTGGAAATATGTTTCATATTTCCTGTTTGTTTTTTCTTTAGGATCATTATCTCTCCTCCTGTCTTTGCTGTTCAGACATATATTGGCAGTCTTGTATCTCTGACAACAGTGGGCATTGGGCATACTGTTGGTTGATGTTCTGCACCATTGCTGTGTGGTCCAACAACAGGACCATCTTTCAGTGTGACAACCAATTGCCTGATACCACCAATACCACCCACACTAGAAAATATCTCCAAGAAAGTGACTTTCCAACACCATGCCCTCTTCCTCCAGGCCTGAGGCCACACCTGTGCACACCAGGCAAAAGCCCAAACCCAATCCCCTTGAAGGTCAGAAAAAAGCTCCAGGTCCCAATTAGTCACCAGAGGTGCCTGCCACACACAGACTCCATTGCAATGCTCCAAGAACCAATCCCACAAGATCAAGCTATCCTGCACACTCCATAGCATCGGCACCAGGATGCACACGTGTCAACTGTGTCAAGCAATATGTTAGCATTCAGCCCACGGGAATCATCTGGCAAACAAAGTTATACATCCCAAGCAGAGATTGGATCTGCCACAGCATGACTTTCTTAAGGCCCTGAGCCTTTGCAATTACCGCCAATATTCCTTCTACTCAGTCCCTGGGCAGCCGAGTCAAGTTCAATCCCCAGGAAGATGAGCTGCATTCAAAGCTCCTCTGATTTTTCTTTTAGCTAATGGGATGCCCAAATTTACACCATACACTGGAAGACCTCAACCAATAGGCACAACCCTATGACCACAAAAAGAAAGTCATCTAAACAATTAACTAGTCAGACCCTCCCCGAAAACCCCTGTACCACCCAATGCATGAAAGTGATAGAAGCGTTGAAACAAGCACATGCCACTGAGTAGCCCATAGGCATGCACTTGTCAAAATAGAAACCCCTATCAAATTCAAATCACAGCGGATGGAAGGACCCAGGATGTGCCAGCAATAGGCAAAATGCCAACTCAATATCAGCCTTTGTCATCAACACCCTTGGACCCAACTGATGCCACATATCCATCACTTGCTCAAATACGGCATACCACACTGAGCAGAGGCTACGATTGATGAAGGAATTAACACTGTGCCCCATCAGGTAAAACAAGTGGATGCCCCCAAACAGGATGGCCCTATTAGTACTCGATTCTGCAATGCGGGAACTAGATTTTCCCACGGATGTAGGATTGGGCACTGAAACAGCCTGTCATGCCCCTGCAACCCAATAGGAGATGACCCGCCGCCTCACTGCCAGCCTGCTGCAGTGCTGACCCCCGGTTCCCTGCTGCCTGACCCTTGATAGGGGTAGCCAGGGCCCAGATCATGTGGCAGGGCCGCACTGATCATGACTCCATTGCACCTGGGGGGTTGCCTGGCCGATACGGAGGGCTGCCTCGCCCTTATCCCATCTCTGAGTTGGAATAAGCTGGGCATCCTCCCGGTGCTCCCTGGACATACAGGGCCGTGACCTGAATTGGCCCTGTACACCAGGGTGCCTGTCCTGCTCATGGTCCGCTCACTCTCCACCCCCATACATGTGGGAGAGAGCCTTTCGGCATTCGGCAAGACAGCTAGTGTGGCCCATAGTGGATTAGGCCAAGCCTGCCTGGTTCCTTCTTGGAAACAAGACACAAAGGCAAAACTACCGAATCATCAAAAAGAGGATTACAAAAGCCAGTCAGTGTACCGCAAACACCTAGGGTGCAGTGCCAGTTTCACTTCTCTGAGGATGCTCTCATAGATGTGAAAAGTTAGCAATCAATCGAAAATAGTTTTGGCAACCTTCAGCCACCCCTGCTTAGTCTTCTCGTTACCATCATCTGCTTTCCTCCTGTCACCCCTGTGTTGTTCCAGCACCAACAGTCAGATAATGTCCATATATTTACCCCTTAAAATCATCTGCTGCAATTTCTGAAGAACAAGACAGGTGGTTTGAAGGCACAATCTTGCCCCAGCCCTGCTAATGCACTCCCAGCCCTCTCGCACCCCCTCCCCAAGGACTGAATTTGAAGACAATGAAGTCACTGAAAATCTCAATCAGTTTTAAAACTTCCACAAGCATGGGCTTGGTCTCCTGTGATCAAAGCTTGGACTTTTCCTGATCTAGCTTCTATCCTCTTTCTTTCTTTTATTTGTATTTATTTATTTAGTAGTATTTAGCTCGTATCTTTCCAGTAGTAGTTCGAGGCGAGTTTCAATCAAGTTACTCACTTTGGGGCTGTTGGACCCATTGACTGTTCTTGATCTTCAGCGCTCCATCCCACTCTCCTCCGTCTGGTGGTGGGCTGCTATTGAGTTGTCCCCGAGACAGTCCTGCCTCCCTGGGCCCAATGCCAACTGGAGCACACCTATCGTCCTCTACCACCATACCCCTTGGGGCTCTGGGCCTGTCCTGACACCAGAGAGCACAGTAGGTAAGGACAGGCAGGGGTACAGGGGAAGAGAAAAATAACATGCTCTAAATATACTAAACATGCTCTCCTTGCCACTCCCATGCCAGCCCTGGCCAGGAATGCACACCAAATTGGGCTCCTCTACCTTCTATGCTCTCTCTTCTACTAAATCAGGCCTCTCCTCCATATATCCTCTCTCCCTCCTACTATCACCCCCCTTTCTCTGCTTTATCCCCCATTCCCACCCTAACTAACCCTCCTGACCTTATAGCCCACTCATCTGGGCTCAGCCATGTTAATATGCCCACAGCATGAGTCTGGAGGCATGTCTTATTTTCTTTCTTGTTCACTGTGCCCATTGGATGTGCACCTAAGACTTCTGGCAGTAATTTCAATTATCACCAACATGAACTTTCCACGATAAAGTTCCCTTAATTTACAACAGTCTTCCTATGGAATTCTATGACTTTCATAAAGCAGCTCTAAACCTGGCCGGGTGAACAGATGATATTACGAGATGCTTCTTGGTGACACAGGTGGGAATTGAGATTAAAACCACCGCTATGTTTAATTGCTAATTGTTTCTGTATTGTATTTTTATTGTAAACGGTATTGAATCCATGACCTGGGTACATGTGGACTATGGGAGAATAATTTTTTACAAGACACCAAAATATCTTTATCTCTATTGCAGAACTTCATTACACCAGAGCAGTTTACAATTCAAAAAAACTGCATAAATCTCATTTCAAATGTACATTTATATTTATTTATTTAGACAGTTTTGTATACCACCTTATCCTTCAATCAAAGTGGTCACAACACAATTGGGGGATACATTTTAACATGAGGGTATATGAGACACATACACTAATACTTACAGGGAACATGGGCAATGGAGGGTTAAGTGGCTTGCCCAAGACCACAAGGAGCACCTGTGGGACTAGAACCCCCAGTCCTTCTGGCCCAAGGTTGCTGTCCTCTAGTGGGATTTGAACCACTGACCTTCTGGCTTGTGGTACCTTCCCCCAACCACTAGGCCACTCCTCCCTCCTTATATCTCCCCAGCAAGTATAAGTGTACACTGGTGAAGTACGTGTAAATGATGCAATTACTTAGCAATTTTACCCATGCTCCACACACTACAACCCCAGGAACACTTACACATGGGTCACTAAGGGGCATGTCGACTGAACCACGCCAACAGGATAACATGAGGTTGAGATGTGTGCTAAAACACCCGCACTACTCTGGTAGCATGTGTCGAAACAGAGACTGGATGGGACGGGGCATTCCTGGTGTAGCATGGCTAGTGTGGGCATTAGTCGCCTGCACTTACTGCATGTCACGCAGGTAGCATGAGTGCAACTCAATGGGTGGCATTAGTTACACATGCAGCCCATTTGGCACTAACCACAGGGGGATGGATGTACATATCTCCCTGCAGTTACCTTGAAGCCCCGTGCTATTAATGCAGCCATGACTGATGTTACCAGTGCGGGACTTGGCAGACGTGCCCCTAATGTACCTTTACATGCATATACCAAGACGGATTTTAGTAAAGCCTTTTCCCATGGCTAAAACAGATTTAATCCACATAAAAGAAAACTTCATAAAATTACTCTTCAAACAGCAAATTAAATTAAAATTATCATAGTATTGTATATTAAATATTTTTACATGCCCTATGCCCCTAGAAATGCAATCATCTCTGCTTTCTTACTTGTGGGATACCGGACAGGCTTGCATTGAGTGGATCAAACAGATATAGAAACGGATCACAAGTGGAGGGGCACGTCCATAAACATCTGTAAACATTGCACTCTAACTGAAAGAACACTGCTGCTCCTTTCCCAGGCAAATCCAAGTAAACAAGATTCCTAAAGCACAGGCTGTTTATCCTCCAGGCAACACAAAAACTAGAATCCTACTCCTCCTTGTGGCACAAGGACAGCAAGCAATTAAAAGAAACACATCTCTGAAACAACTAGAGGTTCCTGTTGACTTGTAGGTTCGCTGTTAGTAAAACAGGTCTTTGGTGAGGAGACCATACATAAGTTGCTACTGTTCAGCAGTACATTAAATAGCTGGCATTGTTCAAGCACATTCAGTTAATCCTGGTTTAGGATCTTTGGACCATGCACTATGGTATAAACGGGTACAACTCCATCTATAATTTGTAACATTTACTTATGCTCAGATGAAAAAGAGGATGATAGTTTGAATTCCAAGGCATAAAAAGTTAACATAAATGTATTCCCTTCTATATTACAAAGTGAGGAAAGTCTTTCAATAGATAATGCAATTTTTTTCTGATCTACCACCATGTCAAGAGTAGGTATAAAGACACTTCCTTCCAAAGAGATAGCCCAGCTTGAGTGTAGTACCAGAATTTGGGAACAGGAGTTGGTGCTATCCACAGCAGAAACTAGAGTGCTTAGAGGGGAACAATATCCAATTAAGGAAGTGATGAGATAAAATCATTCCGTATTCTAGCCATTACATGATCTTATTCCTGATTCTCCTTTTTTATTTCTCCAGTCATGTTGTGCTTCATATATTTTCATACATGTGACGTGAGATTTTAGAAGGGACATCTAGGAAGAATCTGTGACATTTAGACCAGAACGTTCAAACATCCAGGGGAATTTATTTAACCAAGTGGTTTACATTATGCAATTACTACAAACAGGTACTGGATATATTTCCTTATCCACAAAGGGCTCACAATCTGTGTGTACCTGAGGCACCAGAGGGCTAAGTCGCTTGCCCAAGGCGTGCCTAGAGGACTAGAAACCCCAGTATCTCTGGCCAGAAATTGCCATCCCCAGGAGGGACTTGAACCCTCAACCCTCCAGCCTGGTGGTATCATGTCTTAAACACTAGGCTACTAGTGAACGGCAGCCATGAAGAGAATCACGTATAAGTGCCTTCTGAAATCATTACATCTCCACCCCAAAAAACGCACGTCCCATTTTCTGGTTCTGAAGACAGACCTCATGCAGATAGCAAGGCCAGATGCACGCATGGCTATAGGCCATTTTGCAAATTTGGACATCCTTGAATTGCATGACCTCAGAACCGGGTACTTGAACGCGCTGACAGAGGTATTTCAGAAGGGGAACAACGACATGCAAGTCCTGGCCTGAAATGACAGGCCAGGACTTGCAAATCCTGGCCTGTCATTTCAGATACTTAGATGTGTGGCAGCAGGCCAGTAATATGTTTGGATTATATATTTACATGCAGGTTTTTTTGGCAGGAAATAATACCCATGACAATGAATGTGAATTATTCCCCTGGAAGAACTGCATCCATGAAATAAGCACTTTTTTCACCTAATTCTTGGTCAGGAGCAGATACCGGACATCTCATCAACCAGGGCCAGACATGCTTGTGCCATTCTGAAATTACACCACGGTGTGCATCTCCCTTGTGCTGCTCAGGCCACATCTCCACCATGTCCTCTGCTACATGGACGTTCTCATGCTGGGCACATCTATTTACCAAGCTTATACTATAATGTGACTCTAGGGACGCCTCCATGCTTTGCATGCTTGTGTCCATTTTTAGACGTCCAGCTCACAAACAGGGCTTCAAAAATACCCCCTTTGACTATTGCTATGCATCTTAGTGCTAAAAGTTTCTTTCTTGTGTATTCATTCGTTATCAATTTTCTAAACTCAATTAGATTGATACATACTATAATGTATAGGGATGTACATACATGTCACTTGGGCATGTGTACAACTCTGAATTAACATGCATGCAATCAATGAATCAATGCATTTTTTTGACCGTACACATTCATATGTGTATATATATATTTTTCTGCTTGCTGCAGCAACACTGCCTATTCCCCAGCAGTCATAGGGGAGGGGACAAATGATAGCAGGGAGAGATGCAGAGAAAGGATGTGGAAGGCCGACTGACAAGAATTGAGGGGAGGTGGAAGACTTGGAGGTGGCTGGGAACAAAGAGGAGCTAGAGGGTCTAGAGGTGGAAGGGAAGGCCTATTAAAGGAATGTGAAGGGTTCTACTTAAGAGTGGTAGATGGAGGGCTTGGAGATATAACTTGGGGAAGAGTCAAGAAGACTGAGATATAGTAGACAGCAGGAAATGGGAAGGTAGGGGCAATAAGAGAAGATGTACAAAGAGCCAACAAAATGGAGGATGAGAGCTCAGAGGGAGAAAATTTGGAAGACATAGGGAATGTGAAAGGTGCCAAACAGAGCTGAGGGGTAAAACTGTTGACAATAAATGGAAGAAAGAGAAATAGAAATATAAAAGATTGGGTGATGGAGATGAAAGATGTAAACAAATGATATTGAAGAAAGATGTCAGAAAGATATGTATCAGAATAAGCCAATAAAAAGAGATGTAAATAAGAGAGAAAAGATAATCCAACTTAGGTTGTGTTAGTATGTTGTTAATATGTTTGCTATTTATAATGTTTTGTGTGTGTGTTAATTACATATGTATGTTCTTCACCGCATAGGATGATAATGATCAGTATTGGGGGGTATACATATTTTCAAAATTAAATAAATAAACCAGGAAAACAAGCAGCCAGTTTTTAAAACAGGCTCAGTGCTCAATGTAGATGGCCAAATTTGGTGATTTAGGTTTAAGACAATATTCACCAGCAAAGGTAGGCAACTTAGTTCTGCTGAAAATTCATCAAAATCTGGGTTGCAAAAATATTTTAGTTTTAGGATGCTCAAACTTGGATACCTAAATTTAGCACACTAGAACTGAAAATCAATGCTAGCCAGCTAACTCTTCTAAAAAAAAAACTCCCTCCAAGCCACCCAATTTTCAACAAGAGAGCCCTATAATCTCCTCCCTCTCACCTCACAGATCTTCAACAAAATGATGCTCCCTCTGACAGCTGTGCACACCACTCCCTCCCATTTGAACAACAGCAAACAGCAACCTCACTTGTCATCCTCATATTTACCTCTCTCCCATCTGCCTGATCTAAGCAAGAAGAATCCCTCACACCCTACCCCGCCCTCTAGAACATCTTGAAAGTTTCAGTGCTGAGCCAGCAAAAGAGCATAGGCATACTTCGCATCTTCCCGACACCCAATGTTATGCTGACATTAGGTATTACCAGAGCAATGCTGAATGCCTAATCTGTAAGAGGTAAGCTCTTTGCCCTCCTGATTACTCAACACTGGAGGATTCTGGGAGTGGGAGCGAGGGGAACATCAGGAAGTGGGAGGGAATTCATTGTGGGATGAATTTTTGCAGCACAGGCATAAATAGTTCAACCAGAGTTCTGTGATCCTCAGTCTTGAAGGACTAGAAAAGGGGAATGCTACTTCTGGAGAGAGATCTGCAATTGTGAGTATATACTTCTGGGAATTTTTCTGAAGGGACTTCTTTGGATTAAAGCTGATTAATCTGTGAATCCAGTGTATTTGTTAAATCAGTCAGGGCCTAGTAGCAGCAGTTTAAGTTTAAATTTAAAACACAGAAGAGAGTTTTCTGGTTAAATTTAGAACCCAGCAGAAAGCTTGTAGTTTAAATTTCATAATAAGTCAGAGCTCACTCAGGGCCTAGTATCAGCAAAGTATGTTTAGTTTAAATTTAAAACACAGAAGAGAGCTTTCTGGTTAAATTTAGAACCCAGCAGAGAGCTTCTAGTTTAAATTTCATAATAAGTCAGAGCCTAGCAGCAGCAAAGAGCTTTAATTTAAATCAATCAGAATATAAATTAGCATAAAAGACAAAACAGGGTCAGTATTCTTTGAACAACAAATCATCTTCTAGAGACCTTTACAAAGAGGTCTTCTACCTATGGGGCAAGAGACCGGTGAAACCTTTTCAATAGGTGTTAACGCCAGGTGGCAGGTCAAAAGGCCATTTTGAAAGACTCAATCTATCCAAGCAAGGACTGTTAATCACCCAGGAAGTTGGTCACAGCTTACCGCAGAAGCACAGGACAGGGTACTGTGTAGCAGCCCTCTTTTAATAAGTGTTATTTTCCTCCCTCCCTCCCCAATACCCACCCACCCCTGGGATAATCGTAGCTTTATAGGTACTTACACATCTTAAAGGAAAGGAGGTGCTCTCAGGTGCAGCTTGTTATCCAAATCAGCCATACACTAAGGACCTGAAATTAATTAAGCTTCAGGTGAACAAGGTATATTAAACGTATCAGGTACAATTTTGTTAGTATAAGTATCCATAGCAACCCTTAGTAAGTAAAGAACTTAAAGATCTAAACACAAGCTTAAAACTAAGATGCAGACAGCAGTCCAGCAGCAAGATGGGGGCTTTCCAGTCTTTTGCATTGAGTGTCACATGTATGATTTTCTCCCAGTTGGTGAGAGGTCTTACGTGTACACTAGGTGCAAGGAGCACTTTGCTCTCAGGGAGCGAGTCCGTTTTCTAGAGGCCAGAGTAGTAGACTTGGAAGACATAAGAAAGACAGAGAGGTACATAGACAAGACCTACAGGAATATAGTCCCATCTCCAGTCTGGCAGCATCCCTGTTGCCATAGAGGAGAGAGGTCACGTGACAGGACAGCATCACCGTGGTGTGGCAGGAAGTGATCCTATAAATAGGACCTGTCTTCCAGGTGATGTAAAACCCTCTCGCAGCAAGGAAGTTTCTCCAGGGCCATGTGTCCATGAGGGAAGGGATAGGACAGCCGTTATAGTTGGTGATTCGATCATTAGGCATGTAGATAGCTGGGTGGCTGGTGGACGTGAGGATTGCCTGGTAACATGCCTGCCTGGTGCAAAGGTAGTGGACCTCACGCGCCACCTAGATAAGGTCTTAGATAGTGCTGGGGTGGAGTCTGCTGTCTTGGTACATGTCGGTACCAATGACATAGGAAAATGTGGTAAAGAGGTTCTGGAGGCTAAATTTAGGCTTTTAGGTAGGAAGTTGAAATCCAGAATGTCCAGGGTAGCATTCTCCGAAATGCTTCCCATTCCACGCGCAGGACCCAAAAAGCAGGCAGAGCTCAGGAGTCTCAATGCGTGGATGAGACGATGGTGCAAGGATGAGGGGTTTGGATTTGTTAGGAACTGGGGAACATTCTGGGGAAAGGAGGGGCTCTTCCAAAGGGATGGGCTTCACCTTAACTGGGATGGAACCAGTCTGCTGGCATTAACCTTTAAAAAGGAGATAGAGCAGCTTTTAAACTAGATAATAGGGGAAAGCTGACAGTCACAGAAGAGTACATGGTTCGGAAGAATATATCCTTGAAGGATACTACCAAAAGCAGAGAGGTTCCAAAAAAGAGTAAAGTAGTCCAAGTGCCCTCGAGTATGGAGCAGACAGAGCTTAAAAATCCCAAATTACACATGCCTACCAATAGCCAAATTAATATGAATAAAATACAGTCTCTAAAATGCTTGTATGCAAATGCTAGAAGTCTAAAAAATAAGATGGGAGGGTTAGAATATATAGCACTAAATGAGAGGTTAGATATGATTGAAATCTCAGAGACATGGTGGAAGGAGGACAACCAGTGGGACACTATGATACCTGGGTACAAACTATATTGTAATGATAGAGCTGATCAAATTGGTGGAGGGGTTGCACTCTATGTTAGAGAGGGCATTGAGTGAGAAAGAATTAAAGTTTTGCAGAAAAGAAAATTTGCTGTAGAATCTCTATGGATTGAAATTCCATGTAAAAAGGGGAAGGCGATGGCAGTGGGGGTGTACTTTCGACCGCTTGGCCAGAATGAACAAATGGATAATGAAATGCTCAAAGAAATCAAGGAAGCTAACAAAAGTTACAGCACAGTAATAATAATGGGTGATTTCAATTACCCCGGTATTGACTGGGTCAGTGTCACGGCAGGACATGCTAGGGAGATAAAGTTCCTAGATGAAATAAATGACTGCTTCTTGGAGCTGCTGGTTCATGAACTGACCAGAGAGGAAGCCATATTGGACCTAGTCCTTAGTGGAACACCAGATCTGGTGCAAGAGATAAGGGTGTTGTGTCACATGGCAATAGTGATCATAGCATGATCGTGTTTGATTTAATTAGTGGAGGAGGGATAGTAAAGAAATCCACAGTACTACCTTTTAACTTTCGAAAGGGAGACTATGATAAAATGAGGAAAATAGTTAAGAAAAAAATAAAAGGAGCAGTTGCAAAGGGTTAAAGACTTACATCAAGCTTGGGTGTTGTTTAAAAATACTCCCTTGGAAGCCCAGACTGGCTGTATTCCACTCTTTAAGAAAAGTGGAAGGAAGTCCAAAAAACTGCCAGCATGGTTTAAAGGTGAGGTCAGAGAGGCTGTTGTTGCCAAAAAAAGCATCTTTCAGAAAATGGAAAAAAGAGCCAAACGACGAAACCTGGAAACAGCACAAGCACTGGCAAGTTAAATGCAAGGCATTGATAAGGCAGGCAAAGAGAGAATTTGAGAAGAAGCTTGCTGTGGAAGGAAAAACGCGTAATAAAGACTTTTTCAAGTACATTCATAGCAAAAAACCTGTGAGAGAGTCATTTGGTCCATTAGATGAAAGAGGGGTTAAAGGGGCACTAAGAAGCGACAAGGTGATAGCGGAGAGACTGAATGAATTCTTTGCTTCGGTCTTTACTGAGGAAGATGTAGGGATGCTACCATGACTGAAGTGGTATTTAAAGGTGCGGAAGAATTGAAGGAAATATCAATACATCGGGAAGATGTATTACAAATATTAGATAAACTGAAGAGTAGAAAATCACCTGGGCTAGATGATATACATCCAAGGGTGTTGAAAGAACTGAAATATGAGATTGCAGACCTGCTATTAGTAAACTGTGAACTATCATTAAAATCATCTGTAATTCCTGAAGATTAGAGGATGGCGAATGTAACGCCAATTTTTAAAAAGGGTTTCAGGGGTGATTCGGGAAACTACAGACAGGTGAGCCTGACGTCAGTACCAGGAAAATGGTAGAAACCATCATAAAGAATAAAATTACTCAGCATGTAGATAGTCATAGCTTAATGGGAGACGGCCAACATGGCTTTAGACAAGGAAGATCTTGTTTTACTAATCTGTTATGTTTTTTTGAAGGTGTGAATAAACAGGTAGACAAAGGTGAGTCGGTTGATACATAGTGTATTTGGACTTTCAGAAAGCCTTTGACAAGATCCCTCATCAGAGACTTTTGGCAAAACGAAAGAGTCATGGGATAGGAGGCAGTGTGCTATTGTGGATCAGGAACTGGTTAAAAGAAAGAAAACAGAGGGTAGGGCTAAATGGTCAATTTTCCCAATGGAGAAAGGTGAATAGTGGTGTACCCCAGGGATCTGTGCTGGGTCCGCTACTTTTTGACATATTCAGAAATGACCTGGGAAAGGGAATAACGAATGAGGTTATCAAATCTGCAGATGACACAAAACTATTTAAAGTTGTTAAAACCCAAGAGGATTGTGGAAAATTGCAAGAGGATCTTGATAAATTGGAAGACTGGGCATCAAAATGGCAGATGAAATTTAATGTGGCCAAGTACAAAGTTAAGCACCTAGGGAAGAACAACCCAAACTATGGTTACACGATGCAAGGTTCCACATTAGGAACCACCACCCAGGAAAAAGATTTAGGCGTCATTGTGGATAACATGCTAAAACCCTTGGCCCAGTGTGCAGTGGCAGCCAAGAGAGCAAATAGAATGCTAAGTATCATAAGGAAAGGAATGGAAAATAAAACAAAGGATATTATAATGCCTCTATATCGTTCCATGGGGAGACTGCACCTTGAATATTGTGTGCAGTTCTGGTCACCGTATCTTAAAAAGGATATAGCGTTATTAGAAAATGTACAGAGAAGAGCCACCAAAATGTCAAGGGGATGGAAGGATACCCCTATGAAGAAAGGCTAAAAAGGTTAGGGTTGTTTAACCTGGAAAAGAGACAGCTAAGGGGAGATATGATAAAAGACTATAAATTAATGAACGGAGTGGAATGGGTAAACGTAGATCAATTGTTTACATTATCAGAATATAGAAAGACTAGGGGACATGCAATGAAGCTACAGGGTAAACTATTTAAGACTATAAAAAAGAAAATATGTTTTCACTCAACGTGTAATCAAACTCTGGAATTTGTTACCGGAGGATGTTGTAAAGGCTGTTAGTGTAGCTGGGTTTAAAAAAGGTTTGGACAAGTTCCTGGAGGAAAGGTCCATAAATCATTATTAAGAAGGGACCCAGGATATCAATGCATGACCCAATACAAGCATTGTGGAACCTGTGTCTTTTGTGGAAACTGCTAGGTACTGTAAACGGGGGCGCTGGTCGTGAATGGCCACAGTCTTAGCAAAGGCAAAAATAGTATTATGACTTGCAAAGGATTGTGGGGAATGTAGTTCACTTATACCAGAATCAGCCATTCACACAATAATGAGTTGTGATGCTCGAATGTAAGCAAAGAAAAATGGATTTTATTCATGGGGTTAATTCTCCCACACAGATTTACTTGGTAACACAAAAAGGACACTTGCTTTCAGTATTGCATTCAGGAAAAAAAAACATGAAATAAGGTAACTGAACTTCTTAAGCAAAAATCAAATAAGACCTTGATGGGAAACAGAAAAGGTCTTTTTGATGGCTCATGCTAATAACTTTCTTAGCATTGCTCCAAAAACAAAACCCAAAAGTAACCAAACTGTTCTTTATCAAGGATAACTTTCTTCTATTTACACACACAAAAAGAAAAGTTTCCTTTCAGAGCTCACGTGCACTTGTGCCTGGCTCAATTATCACCAATTAGCCAGCTGCAAACCCCTTTGCTGGTTTACTTTCTCTACGTGGCTCAATCCTATCCTAAAGCTTTCTTGCAGACTTTTCTGGGTAGATAAAAGAACAAATTACAGTTCCTTTTGGTGGTTTTTGTATTAGTGAAAAAGTATTTTACCACAGTAGCCTAGACAGAGAGCAATCCATGTATTCATTCTGATCATTTAATATATCTCCTTCTTCCTCAAATATCATGGAGTCAATATCCTGGTCTGGCTCAGAGGAATTCCTCAATTGTTCACTCTCAGGATAATATTTGTTTCCCTGCTGTCTTCCTGGAGAAGAGCTAGGGCATAGATCAAAGTTCATACCTGAGCTTCCTTTGCTGTTAGGCTTCCTCTCCAGGTATCCTGGCCAGTAAGTAGTCCAGCTTTTATGTCCAGCCTTCCAATCAAGATCCCTGGACACTGGGTCTCTCTTCACATACCTTCTTGCACCGGTCTTAGGGCCCCTTCCACATGCAGCCGTCTCCTTCCAAGGTGCCGTCTGGGAATTCCTGGCTCTATAACCCCATTCCTCTGGCTTCTTCCAGTCCAATGGAGTATGCTTGCCTCTGGAATGACTCCCAACACACGTACTGCTGTGGGCTCCTTCTTTAGACCTCCAAGATGTCTTTCTCTTCTTCCTTCCACGTTGCTGCTGCTGGCTCTGTCTGCTCTGTCCGCTCTCTCTGCTCTGTCTGCTCTGTCTGCTCTGTCTGTGTGTAGAAAATCTATTACTTTTAACGTGCTTAGAGGGACACTCCACCCTAGCACAGTCCAGGTGTGCTGAATCAAGCCCTGCCCTTGGAGATGAGTGATTAGGGATTACCTCATAGCTCTCCTGATTGAACACACGTTTCCCCACTTCAACCCTTCTAGAGGCTGTTTGAAACCTGGTGCATTCTGGGACTGGTAGTCTTTTATGAAAACATTCTGTTTTAGCATTTCTACCAGCAAAGACAGGTTGCTTGTTCAAAGCCAATTCACCTCTTTTATAGCTCCCTCCTGAACTATGATAAGCTTCCTTATCACATACCCCCCTGCTTAAGTTATTACGGACTGGTGCAACTGGTGAAACGTCTTTCCTACAGTCCGTAATACCTACGAGAGTATTATCTTTTTGACGCTCACCTACTTCTTGGCTGGCTTCTAGGTCATTATTATTTACAGGCCTCTCCTTCCAAGATTTAAGTACATTAATGTGGTAGGTCTGTCTACGACCTCTTGCATTTTCTACCACATAAGATACTGGGCTCACCTGTCTAACAACCTTCCATGGCCCTTTCCACTGTACTTCAAATTTTGGGGCCATACCTGCTACTTGAACCAAAACCTTTTCACCAATGCTTAATTGGTGGTTTTTGGCCTTCCTATCATACCACCCTTTCTGGCGCACTTGGCTGTCCTGCAGGTTTTTCTCAGCAACCTGTGAGGTCCTTTTTAAACATGCTCTTAAGTCACGTAGAAACTGTGGCACCTCCTGATTGTCTGGTTCAGGTTCAATCCATTATTTCCTCAAAATATCTAACAAACCACGTGGAGTCCTACCATACATCAATTCATATGGAGTTACACCTAGGGACACCTGAATTCTTTCCCTGCAGGCATATAAGGCAAAGGGCAATAACATATCCCATTCTTTTACCTCTCCTGCTAACCCCCTTCTCAACATTTGTTTGAGAGTTTGGTTGAATCTCTCCAAACCATTTGATTGAGGATGGTAGGCTGAGGTTTTCACGTGATGAATGCCAAAGGCATCCCAGACCAGGGCCAAATATTTGTATACAAAATTGGACCCTCGGTCAGTCAACACCTCTCTTGGGAATCCCACTTCGCAAAACAATTTGACTAGCTCTAAAGCTATTGTTTTTGCAGAAACATTCCTCAATGGTATGGCCCAGGGAAACCTTGTTGCCTGATCTACCATAACTAGGATGTATTGGAAACCTCGGGGCGTTTTGACTAATGGGCCTACAATATCTATAGCAATGTGACCTATTGGGTCTGTGATAATTGGTGTGGGAATCAAAGGCACCACCGGTGGGTGAGTCGCTGTAACTCGCTGACACGCTGGACATGCAGCACAAAACTGGGCAGTTTCTTTGAAAATACCTGGTCAGTAAAAACGCATACGTATTTGATCCAGCGTTCCTTGCATCCCTTTATGACCTCCAACTGGATGATCATGTGCTAATCTAAGAACTAGTCCTTTGAAAGTTGTGGGTACCACTAATTGTTTACGTATGGTCCCATTTCTGGGGTCCTGACTCTCTCTATATAATATTTCATTATCTAGTATGAATCTGGGCAACTCCTCCCTGACCTCCTGAGCATACTTAAAAGCTGGGGTGAGAGCTTGATCAGCTTGCTGTTCTTGTGGAAAGTTAGGAAACTTTGCCACTAACTCAGCTGGCACCCAGGGTAAACTTTGACCAGCCAACATGTCAGCCCTACCCTGTGCTCTGCAAAGTCTCTCACGACGCTTTTGTGCTTTCAACTTTCTTACTTTCCCAGATGGTGGAGTTATTAAATCATCATGAGAGGGTAAGTCTCCTAATAACTCTGCCTGCTACCCCTCCTCCTGGCTCTTTACCTTAGCTTGTGAACGGGTGGATACAAGGCCCCTCTTCTTCCCTATTTCCTTCTTTATAGTTTGGTCTTCTGGAAGCTTAACCATCTTTTTAGCTAGGGACTGAGGACTTCCAAACAAAGGCCCGGGAGCTATTTCCATCATTCCTTCTCCCTCCTTCTTTCCTAGTCCTTTCACTAGTCCCTGCTTAAATCTTGGCCAGTCCCTTCCTAGAACCAAATCAAATGGAAGCCTAGGCACCACTGCTAAAAGAACTTCCTCTTGTTCCCCCAGGCACTTAACCATTAGCCTATAGGTGGGATATGATGTTGCAGCACCATGAATGCATCTGATGTGAACCTGCCTTTCAGGGGTTCTAGGCACAAATCCTTCTTGGGCCTCTATCCTCTTCCAAAGCCTCTTTGACAGCATACTCTGGTCTGCCCCAGAGTCTAACAGAGCATTTGTGGTAATTCCCTGCACATCAACCACCAAAAGGAATCCTTCTTTGGGCTGTTTTAAATCAACACCCATCAAGCTAGTGTGTATCTGGCATCCCCTTTCCAAATGTCCCCATTTTCCACATTTTCCACATTTCTTTTTACTCCACTTTGTAATCTGAGTTGGCACAGTACAATTATTCTCAGAAACATTTTTAACCATTTTCTTTTCTGATACAGCACAGCTTGCCTCAGCACCAACCTTCAGAGGGCCACCCATTCTATGGCAAGCCTGCGTGGCTTCCAAGAATCTCTCTGCTAGCATGGTTGCCTCTCCAAGGTTCTGGCAATTTTGCTGTATAAGGAAAGTGTGCAAATCTTTAGGCACAGCAGACATAAATTGTTCAAGCATAATAATGTCTAATAACATTTCCGCAGTCTTTCCCTCAGGCTCCAACCATTTTATAGCCAATCCTCTGATTCTCTGACTCAGAGCCCTGGGTGTTTCACCCACTCTTAATGCAGTAGCTCTAAACATTCGCCTATACTCTGAAATAGACAACCCTAGGCGATCTCTTATAGCAGACTTTACATCTCTATAATTCAAAGCTTGAGCTGCTGGCATTGCCCTATAAGCTGCAAGCGCCTCCCCAGTTAATGAGTCTGCCAGCCTTACTGCCCACTGGGTCTCTGGCCATGCTAATGCTTGTGCCACTCTCTCAAAAGATTCAAGGAAATCATCAACATTATCATCTGGAGTCAGCTTCCCAAAACTAAATGCCCCAATTCCCTGATTGAGTCCCACATTGTCCACATGTGGTATACCAGTTGTTACTGCTGGTCTTGCATCCGGTCCACTTTGGTTATGAAGAGCAATTAAGGCTTCCACCAGATCAAGCACTGGCTTCTGCTGGTCCCTTAATGCTTTAACTGCAGTGTCCTGAGCCTGCTGCGCTAGCTCCTGTTGCCTGCTAAATTGGGCTGCCATCCAGCTGGCTAGTTCCCTTGGATCCATCTTGTATCCCTGCAAGAAAACAAAAGAAAAAAAAAACACAGAGCAGCACCCTCCAACCAGGTGTTTTTCTCCTATTTTTTCTTTCAAATTACCCATGTGACTTACTCCCATCCACCACTAGACATGCCCAGGTACTTATTACCTTATGCCAGTGATGAATCCAGCTTACACAGGGTCTTTTCCTCCTTGGAACAGCCACCTCTTTTCCTCCAAAGTGTTGTTAAGGGAAAATCCACTTTCCAGCTTTTGTCTTGAACTTTTTCCTTTCAGATATCAGTTGTAATCCTTATAAATCATGTAAATCCTTTGTGTAAAAGCAATCCGAACTACTACGCCAACTGTAAACGGGGGCGCTGGTCGTGAATGGCCACAGTCTTAGCAAAGGCAAAAATAGTATTATGACTTGCAAAGGATTGTGGGGAATGTAGTTCACTTATACCAGAATCAGCCGTTCACACAATAATGAGTTGTGATGCTCGAATGTAAGCAAAGAAAAATGGATTTTATTCATGGGGTTAATTCTCCCACACAGATTTACTTGGTAACACAAAAAGGACACTTGCTTTCAGTATTGCATTCAGGAAAACAAAACATGAAATAAGGTAACTGAACTTCTTAAGCAAAAATCAAATAAGACCTTGATGGGAAACAGAAAAGGTCTTTTTGATGGCTCATGCTAATAACTTTCTTAGCATTGCTCCAAAAACAAAACCCAAAAGTAACCAAACTGTTCTTTATCAAGGATAACTTTCTTCTATTTACACACACAAAAAGAAAAGTTTCCTTTCAAAGCTCACGTGCACTTGTGCCTGGCTCAATTATCACCAATTAGCCAGCTGCAAACCCCTTTGCTGGTTTACTTTCTCTACGTGACTCAATCCTATCCTAAAGCTTTCTTGCAGACTTTTCTGGGTAGATAAAAGAACAAATTACAGTTCCTTTTGGTGGTTTTTGTATTAGTGAAAAAGTATTTTACCACAGCAGCCTAGACAGAGAGCAATCCATGTATTCATTCTGATCATTTAATATATCTCCTTCTTCCTCAGATATCATGGAGTCAATATCCTGGTCTGGCTCAGAGGAATTCCTCAATTGTTCACTCTCAGGATAATATTTGTTTCCCTGCTGTCTTCCTGGAGAAGAGCTAGGGCATAGATCAAAATTCATACCTGAGCTTCCTTTGCTGTTAGGCTTCCTCTCCAGGTATCCTGGCCAGTAAGTAGTCCAGCTTTTATGTCCAGCCTTCCAATCAAGATCCCTGGACACTGGGTCTCTCTTCACATACCTTCTTGCACCGGTCTTAGGGCCCCTTCCACATGCAGCCGTCTCCTTCCAAGGTGCCGTCTTGGAATTCCTGGCTCTATAACCCCATTCCTCTGGCTTCCTCCAGTCCAATGGAGTATGCTTGCCTCTGGAATG
The DNA here is from genome assembly GCA_033557465.1 of Ichthyophis bannanicus. Taxonomy (NCBI): domain Eukaryota; kingdom Metazoa; phylum Chordata; class Amphibia; order Gymnophiona; family Ichthyophiidae; genus Ichthyophis; species Ichthyophis bannanicus. The sequence goes on from CM066033.1 coordinate 277,848,579, forward strand.
ACTCCCAACACACGTACTGCTGTGGGCTCCTTCTTTAGATCTCCAAGATGTCTTTCTCTTCTTCCTTCCACGTTGCTGCTGCTGGCTCTGTCTGCTCTGTCCGCTCTCTCTGCTCTGTCTGCTTTGTCTGTGTGTAGAAAATCTATTACTTTTAACGTGCTTAGAGGGACACTCCACCCTAGCACAGTCCAGGTGTGCTGAATCAAGCCCTGCCCTTGGAGATGAGTGATTGGGGATTACCTCATAGCTCTCCTGATTGAACACACGTTTCCCCACTTCAGCCCTTCTAGAGGCTGTTTGAAACCTGGTGCATTCTGGGACTGGTAGTCTTTTATGAAAACATTCTGTTTTAGTATTTCTACCAGCAAAGACAGGTTGCTTGTTCAAAGCCAATTCACCTCTTTTATAGCTCCCTCCTGAACTATGATAAGCTTCCTTATCACAGTACATATGACCTAGATTAGCCACTGTTGGAAACAGGATACTGGGCTTGATGGACCTTGGTCTGACCCAGTATGGCATATCTTATGTTCTTAAGCTTGGACACATGGGAGGAAGAAGGATTTGAGTCAGGGGGATTTTTTTTTTCTGGTGCTTGTGTAAACCGGTGGCTCCACCAGGGTATTACCCTACTTCACCTTGATTTTATGAGTGTCACGGGTAATTGAGTTACCTCAGATTAGCCTCTAATGGAAACTTCCAGCCTGCAGAGAAAATATTTTTTTATTTTTTCTACAATACACTTTATAGCTTCTTGAATCTCACATTCAAATCAGAAAATAAACTTTCCAAGGGATGAGAACTCTCCCACAATGAATCACTTAAAGAAGTTTTACTTTTGAAAAAATTTCCAATTTTAATTTGAAAAGTAGTAGACATTCAATTTTTAGTAAACAAATAGTAACAGTTTTTATAAATATTCTCAAATGAGGAAACTTTATCTTTAACAATATTCTAAAGTATAGTCACAAATACATTGGTATATTGCACTGTAATATAGTCAGTTATATTCTGTATACAATTCTTTACGTTTCTACTCTTCAACAGTGGTACAATATGGACTCTTTTAATAACAGGCAAGTATTAGGTAACCCATTTAAGACTTGAAGTTTCTTTACTCTAGTAGATTAAAAGTTCTAACATGTTTCTTAATCTGTAGCCTTGCAGCTAAATGGGTGTTACCATGCAGGTAAGGAAACCTTTTGTTCAAAAAAATAACTGGTACATTAGTGTGTTTCAGAAAATAGTCACTGTGGTGTGTCAGTCACGTATCTCAATCTTCTTTTCCAGGTCTTGCGGCTTTCTTGGACATTGGGCACCTTAGGGTCCCCTCCTCTCCAGCGATGCCCAGCTGTAGTCAGGATACCTACACCTAAATTTAAAAATCAATAAAAGAAATTATCTCCCTAGCTATGTGTGTAAAACTAGGAACATGTTCCTGTCCTTTCTTTTCTATTTGTTTCTATTACTTTGGAAGCTTGATATTTCCCAAAAAATAAAACATAAACAAGGTCCCCATCTTTCTTTCCCACAGAACTCTCTGTGCCAAATCCAGTTTTTGTGTCTTTGTGTGCCAGAGCCAATCTTTCAAAATTTCCAACCAGTTCTGGAGAGCTATACTAATTTCCAAATAAATGTATTTCCTTAAATAAGTCAAAGGGTTTTTTCCTTTTAAAACATATCCGCTCCTTCACACTCTCTTTTGCATCTAAATACTTTCTCATTGAAACTGTTTAAACTCTTTCAGGATCAAACAGATACTGTTTAAAACAGGTCACTTTCAAAGTTTTCCTTCTCACTGGGAGTTTTCTACCTTAAGCCTGATATTCCTTTTAGCACTTGAAGGACTCCAGTGTTTTTAAAAACAAGCCTCACACGTTACCCTCTACCGGGATGGTAGTCTTCTTGGTGACCGCCGAGATGGCTGCATCTAGGGGACTTAAACAATTCACGATCCTGGTCTACTAGTGGGATGGGACATAACCCTGGACCCTTAAATCCCTGCCTCGGGCATGTCCCATTCTCCTTTAATCATTTCCTTAACTACTCTGTGCACTGGAAAAGCTCTCTGAGTCTTCCGAAAGACCTGTAACAATGGGTCTTCCAAGGTAGAATCCTCCGCCAGTCCAGTAGCTGGCATATTAAGTGCTTTGAGTGTCTCTGAAATGAGCAACGGCAATTCGTCTCTCCAGAAAACTTGAACCACCCTAGCCTGCTCCTCCTGTTCCGTGAGCTCTCCTTCCTCCAACTCTTCATCTAGCTCCAGGTCAGGATCTCCCTCTTCGGCGTGAAGACCCTCCGAAGCTACTGACTGATCCAGTCGCTCCTTCTCTATCCTGGACTTCTTTGCCAGGACTCCTGATGTACCCACCATTAAAGGCGTTCCTGGCCTCTTCTCCCCAGTTCTGCCTCCGTGGAACCGGTTGCGGGCCCTCTCCATGTGCTTCTGAACGCTTGTTGGAAGAGAGCAATAAAATCTGGGGAAAAAAATCACCGCCAGCTCCCCCGAAAGAGGTGGCGGAGGAGGAAGGAAATCCAGCATGGAGGAAGGCCCTGCCATGGGCTCAAGCGGTGGCAAAGTGGGAGAAACTGGATCCGGCAGCCTCCAGCTGCCCCTTTGCCACCTTCCACACCAGCCTCCAGGGCCTGTTCCATAGTGGCTGCTTCCTGCACCCACCCCTTACACACACCTGTGTCCGACACCGCTCCCCTTCTAGTACCGCAGATCGATCACTGTGGTCTAGAAGGCAGCTCGTTTAAGCGTATATTCTCTAGTGTAAAATCCAGAGGCCCCCTTTAGTACAAGCCTTGCTACCCCCCAGCAGCTCCTGACTGAAACAGCACTTCACAGGTTTTTTTTCTTTTTCAAAATTGGAGTGGGACCTTCCCTGAAACCCCCCGAGATGGATTCTGTGGGAAAAATAAGAAAACAAATCTCTACCGGCTAGCTACAAACTTCTGTAGGCACCTCGATCATGCCGGAGTTTCCCGCGCTGCTGCCAAGCGGCTGGGCCCACTCTGCATACACGCATCCTCTTTTTACGCTGTCCCCTCTTCTACCTTGCTCCATGATCCTGTATTTGTGCCCAGCTCTTCTCTCTCCATGCTCCTCCACCACGGTGTGGCTTAAACACTGGGAGAGAGAGAGAAAAAGAGAGACCGATTCACTGCCCACGAACAGCCGGATCCTTCGTCGATGGCACTCAACGCTAACAGGCAACCCCTCTGCATGCGCTGTAGTGCCTAAGCTACCGGTTTCTCACCCATTAATGTGGGATTGAGAACCGGAGCCTTGCCTCTCCCTAAGTCTTCTTCCCCATTGCTGAGCAGCTAAGTCAAGTGGGGGGAGGAGGAGGCCTTTCAGTCCAACTGTTCTTAAAGAGACAACTGCTCCTAAAATAGAAAATTGATTCCACAGAATCTTTAGAAAACAATCTTTAACCAAATGCTCTACACTCCTCTCTATCTCTCTACTCCTTAATTGTTCCTCAAGTTAGCCCCGAAGCTCCGGGCTCACCACCCTCAGCTGCTTGCCGACTGAGATAACTGGAGTGAGGAAGCGGTTCCTATGCAGTTATACCAGTGTCATCAAAAGGATGACATTTCTCAGTCTCCAAGCTGCTGGAGGAGGAGCAAAACCCCAGAGGTTAGGGACTAGACTGGAGGGACGATAAGGAAGTAATATTTCAATCTACTGCTTCAGTTACTTAAAGAAACAGCACAGAAGATGTAGAAATGCTCTGATCTGGTAAGGAAAAATAATTTTAACTGGAGATCTTGGGGGTTTTGCTCTGTTCTAGAGCAGGGTTGGGAATTATTTGCAAGGTGAGCAGAGGAAGAGCACTGGACAGTTGTGAAAGGAAGGTAAGTGAGATGAATCTGAAGCAGGCAGTTTGGGCCAGTGTAAAAGAGGTGAAGGTGGTTATATGCAGGTAAGAGATTGAGGTAACTGAAAAAATGGGTCAAAACGTTTTCAATTAATTAAGTAATTGGTCTGCTTAGTGTTTGGGGTTAGTTTATAGACAGAATTGGAAAATAGAGAGAGAGTTAACAGACTCTGAGCTTTCTGTGTATGAGGCACAGGTGGGTTGTGTAAAAGCTGTATTGGCTGGAAAGAGGATATACTCCAACAGCTCTGTGTAGGATTTTCTGACTGATTTCCCATCCTAAAAGTTCTGGTTGGGACAGGGCTAAGGGACAGGGTGTAAAGGAGAAGAGAAAGAAAAAGAACTTATTTAAAAAGATCTTTTAAGAGTTTAAGGGTCTTCTGAGGAAAAAAAAATAAGTTGGTTCAGCTTTTAAGGAAAAAAAACCAAGATCCTGAAAAAGGAATTGTAGAAGCTGAGGTTGAATAGGGAAAGAAGAAACTGACTTTCTTTAAACCAGCTTGAGAATTTGAAATGAAAGCTGTATTGAGCTCCTTCAAGGAACTAAAAATACTAGAAGCTAAAACTATAGTGAAGCTTCTTTGGAAGATATATCTTTAAACCCTGTGAAGAAATTCTAATAGCTCTGCTGAGTCTTAGCAGAGTCTCTCAGAACAGTGGCCGTTCTGTACGTTATGGGAATCTATGCTGTGAGAGAAGTACTGGATTCACACCCAAGTCAGATAGCTGCTCTCCGATGAAGGCTTAAAAAGGAAAGTTCTGACTTCTGAAAGAATTTAACTTTCCTTTGTGATTGTGAAAGGGGTATATGTGACTGGCCAGTCTATGTGTGGGCTTAGATAGGGGCAATCAATTATCTTATTTTTGGATAGGAATAGGGGAAGTATACAAAATCAGATCCCAGTCTTGAGATCAATCCTCTCTGACTGTGATCTCAGCCTCCATTTTAGAGCAGTTTTATTTATTAATTTTGTAAATTTAGGGAGTAGGTAAAGACAGGATCATCACTAAACCAGAGGAATCCTGAATTCCTGAGGCATCCGATCTCCTAGAAGAAGACATCACTGGACGACTAGACGAGAAACTGGACCGCTTTGCAAGAGAGTTTCTGGGAAGAAAGGTACCCGTGCATCAAGATTCTGAGAGACAATTAGAAATATATTGATGAGCTCGGATTTTACCTTATAAACTGAAAACAAACATAGAGTACTCCGGGAAAAAGAAAAGAACTTACTTGTTACAAGGTAAAATTTTCATCACAAGAAATAAATGCTCATTAGTAAGAACTTCATTGGAGAGATTAGAAGGAAAAGAAACCAATGCAGTTTCAAAATAATTCTACTTACCTGAGATAACTGTGCAGAATATCTTAAAGAGAAAACTGAAGCACTTGAACTCATTGTTTAGGAAGAATACTGTGAAATGAGGGCTACACCGACTGAATGTTAAGTCATTTCTGAGTCTTAAGGTGCAACCATGTAGAAATAAGTTTTTGATTGAACTCGGTTAACTAACTGTTAAAAGTTTCTGAATCCATCTTTAAGTTGGTTTAATAAGTTATTCGGGCTTTAATAAATTTATCTGAAAAATTCTATTCTTAGACACTAAGGTATTATTTGTTCCATTCTTGCAAAAATTCTACCCTACCACAATAATTGTAACATTACCTCGATAGGGACTAATCCAAATTATTTTATTTATTTATTTAGTATTTCTTTTATACCACGCTATTGACATCAGTGCGGTTTACATCAAAACATAACATGTGCATTTCAGGGTCACTGAGATGCATTTACATTTGAACAGGGATTAGAAACTTGGATAACAGGGTAAATTAACAAGAGTTATACAATAAGTATCTACATTATATACATCATGAGGGTAATTTCTTGTCGGGACTAAGCTGGGAAGTATCTGGTGAATAGGTGATGTTTTAGGGCCTTTCTAAGTTGGGTTAGGTCTGTAATAGCTCTGATGTCGGGAGGGAGGGAGTTCCAGGTTTTCGGGGCATAGAAGCAGAAGTTTATTTTAAAATTAAAATTAAAATTTTATTTTAAAATTAGTTTATTTTCCTCTCTTTCTTTCTCCACCTAACAGGAAAGCTGGATGAGAAGAGGTTAGTGAACTCTAAAGCTTCTACCAGAAGGGACATCAGACTCTGAGGTACCCACTTGGCCTGCTGGACTATATTATAACATCCTAGGTATTATTGTAATATCCTGATTGTGTCCTCTCCAGGAGAGGGGCTGCAATAAGGACTAGCTCCCCTGCTCTGAGTCCCAGCAGAAGCTGTTGCATGCCAGCCCTGAAGCCAGCACATACTAGGCAGGACTTGAGGCACTACAACGAGACACAACTCTCCACCTAAGATGTGGTAAATACAGCAGAAATGCTTGGTACCTGCTGCACCTGATTGTGGTCCCGAGTTGAGCAGAGAGTGGGAGACATTAAACAGTAGAGGTAGGGCCTTCACAAAGAAATGAGGTGCTCCCCCCCAGCCAGCCACCCACTCCTCATTGCCATTGCTGTTGCCCCTCACCGGGACCTACAGTGGCAGCAATGGATTGAAACAACCTCACAGTGCTTACCTGCCAACTTCAGTGCCTTAGGGCTATCTGCTTCTATCCCCTCCAATGGCCAACTTCCTGTTTGCATGAGGCAGGTTCCATTGAGGGGGCATTAGCAGTACTCACACTGTCTGTAAATCCGATGGTTACACCATGCTGTTGAGGCTCATGGTAAACGCATGTTGCAGACACTCCCACTGTCCACCCTAATCCCACCCACTCCTGCAGATACTGTGCTTTTTGCAAATAACACAGACAGAATATCCCTGCGCTATCTGCAGTTGCCCTAGATTAATTGCTACTGCAGCCACATTGCATGTGTTAGCAGCGAACACAGTTTAGTGGGTGTGTGAAGGCATAACATTTCATTTTCTTTTAATAAAATTTTTGTTTTATTTTTATTGCTTTTATAGATGTTCATTTCAGGGCAGTTTTGTTAAGAGGTAGCTCTGCCTGCAGCCCAAACAAAATCACAACTAGAATTACTAGAGGTATCAGGAAAATAAAAGAAAAATGGATTGTTTTCCCCCTCACTTTTATTAACAGTTGTTCTGGATCTTTTCTCCCCATGTCATCACAACCTGGCCTTGAACCAGTAATAGTTGGGTTGAAAGACAGAAGGCTTGCAGAAGCTATTATGTCTCCAGAGAGACAGGTTTCAGCCAGCCTGCTCTTAAATGTAGCTTGTATTTCTGGTGATCTTTATTCCTGTTTCCTGATTGGCCCAAAGCTTTCTGGTCTTGTGCTCTATGCAAAACACTAACTGGATTTTTTGCCTTGTGAATCTATTGACTCCTCCAAAGACTTCTTGAGCCAGAAATTCTGCGAATCCATGGCTAAGAATGCTATTGGAGCTATTTACCAACCCTAATCCAGATCCTGGTTTTACACGAGCCAAAAGAAAAATACTATAAAACAAATTTTGTGCCTATCAGGAACAGGGATAAATATCATTAGAAATACAAGACACAGTTAAGAGCAGGCTTGCTAGAGCTATCCCTGCTGGAGATATAATAACTCTTTCTACAAGATTCCTCCCCTTCCTAATTCAAAGGTTGTTGGTTTGAGGCCAGACTGTGACAACAGTGGAAGGTGAGGGGCAAAAAGCTGAATTTCAGGTTTTTTTATGCCATGTTTGGATTAAAAATGAGTAATAATGAAATAATCACTACACTCACCTGACATTTTATGTCACTTCCTAAGAAGGAGATGTGTCAGAATGCTGTTCCACCCTGTTCTGGCAGAAATTAAGCCTAGAAACTAGACTTCAAGATGTAGGCACTCAGTACCAGCGCATTTTCAAAGGCACTCATTTAGATGCCTAACTCTCAAATTAGGCACCTGTGGGATGCCCAGTAATTTCCTTTTGCTCCTTTGGGCTTCTAGTTTTGCTGGGACCAAGGCTTGGATATGGCCCATTATGGACCTTCATTTCTAACTACCTGAGTGGAAGGGGCTCCCTATTTTATATTCTCTCCCAACTCACCTAGCCAAGGCATGATTTCAATGATAGTCCTTGACTGGAAGGGTAGAGGAAAGGGGCGTGACTCAGGAATTAGGCAAATATGGGACCTAATGTCAGTCATTAGATGTTGTTGCGCAATGATTGGATCCCACTCCCCCCGGAGCTGGGGGTACTTACTCCACAATATCCTCACCCCTGGCAGGCTTAGAGAGCAAAAGATATGACTGAGAAATTAATAACATCTGTCCACTCAGAAACAAGCTGAACTCTTCTCATATATTAGGCACTGTAAGTAATATATGGTTACACGATGCAAGGTTCCACATTAGGAACCACCACCCAGGAAAAAAGATTTAGGCATCATTGTGGATAACAAGTTAAAAGCCTCCGCCCAGTGTGCAGGGGCGGCCAAAAGAGCAAATAGAATGCTAGGTATCATAAGGAAAGGAATGGAAAATAAAACAAAGGATATTATAATGACTCTGTATCGTTCCATGGTGCGACCGCACCGTGAATATTGTGTGCAATTCTGGTCGCCGTATTTTAAAAAGAATATAGCGTTATTAGAAAAGGTTCAGAGAAGAGCCACCAAAATGGTAAAGGGGATGGAAGGATACCCCTATGAAGAAAGGCTAAAAAGGTTAGGGCTCTTCAAGCTGGAAAAGAGACGGCTGAGGGAAGATATGATAGAAGTCTATAAATTAATGAACGGAGTGGAACGAGTAAACATAAATCGATTGTTTACGTTATCAGAATATAGAAAGACTAGGGGACATGCAATGAAGTTACAGGGTAAACTATTTAAGACTAAAGAGAAAATATTTTTTCACTCAACGTGTAATCAAACTCTGGAATTTATTACTGGAGGATATAGTAAAGGCTGTTAGTGTAGCTGGGTTTTAAAAAGGTTTAGACAAGTTCCTGGAGGAAAGGTCCATAAACCATTATTAAAAAGGGACCCAAGATATCAATGCTTGACCCAGTACAAGCATTGTGGAACCTATGTCTTTTGGGGAAACTGCTAGGTACGTATGACCTAGATTGGCTACTGTTGGAAACAGGATACTGAGTTTGATGGACCTTGGTCTGACCCAGTATGGTATATCTTATGTTGTTATGTTCTTATGTAAAGGAACTTATATCATGTACTGGATTGCAACAAATGGAAAGAACTGAATCCTGACAAATCTGTAAATTATACATAATTTCTCATTGCATACGGTTAGTTTAAAATGCAAAATATTACAGAAATAAACTCCTTCATTTGCACTGTATATCATGTCTAAAAGATTCTGTTACAGTGCTTTACACATTACCAATTAGTACAATAAAATAAGAATGATAACAAATCAATCCTGATTTACTTTTTTGGTCGTCTTATGTCTGCTGTCTCAGTTTTTCACATTAGCACATATGGAAAATAGCAAAGTCCTTCGTTTACACATATTAGCTGCATATTTTCAACAAACAATATTTAAAAAATCCGTCTGATGGGCATGCAGCCTGGGTAATGATCGCTTTGACTATATGTTAATTTCTCCATAGCAAATATGTTCCATGGACAGTAAAATCACGATTCCAGACATTTACTTTATGAAGAATTCCAGGCCTTATCTGAGATAGCTATAAGGGGCAAATTATCATTATTATTTCTAATGAACATATTTCTTATGTACTAGGCAACTCAAGAGAAAAAATAGGTAAATCCAGTATGAAAGAAGCATCCACTTCCTCATGCCAGCACAAATACACATTTTTATTTTTTATAACCAATGACAATATTCTTTTTGCCTGTGCTTTATAAACTTTTACACCCGTTTTCTAGATTTCTGATACTTGTTTCCTTTAACCATATCAAACCGGATGTTTTCCTTTCCCTAAACGCACATTAACCACACAGAATTATGGTAAACTATTGGTCACAACTCTGCTGATTCAACATAACCATAAACAACCATAACAGACCAATAAGCCCCAAGCCAAACCAATATCAAGGGGGAGGGACAGAACGCAGTCATGCTGCTCACCCACATCCCCCGGCATTCTTTATGGATACTGCATTCACGCCAGACATATTACTAGAAAGACAGAATCACATACAACCTAAACCAACTACGGTAGCCCACCACAGACACCATGAGCCATTACCGCCAGTCTTGACAAATTGCTAGCAAAGGCTAGTCCTTCCAGGTGAATATCCACACCTGGGTATCACCTACCCCTGCCTGCCCCTGCACTGAGCTGTGATCATCTGATCAAGGCCCAATCCCTTATTCCAAATAGTCCAGGTAGCCCAAGTACCTTGGGCACCTGCCACCAGCGTTACAGTGAAAAGTCCTGCCCAGCACTGCCCCCCCCCCCCCCACAACACCACCCTTTAAAGACGCATCCAAGGAAAAATATTAAATACAACCGATTCAAAGGCCTCCTGATGATTGTTCAACAGTAGATCCAGCCCCACTGGGAGAGGTACACCGCACTGGGGAGAGGTACGCCCATCGGCACCCTATAGTGCCGAGCAGCTGACCTCCTCCCAAGGATGCTGAATCTGAATACCCCCACTTTCCATTACCCACTGCCCAATCTGGCGATTGATCTTTATTAACTACCTTGCTGTTTCAGATTGGCAGGTCTCAGAGTAATGTCATAACAACACAACACAACACCAGATCAGGAAATAACACAAATAATTCAAGAAAGTCCTTCACAGCCCAGATCAGCTGTTTACAAGTCCAAGACAATAAATCATTGCTGCCCAAATGGACCAGTATCCCCGCCAGCCGTCTCCGAATGCTGCAACATAGGCAGAAGCTGGTTCCAGCGCATTCCCCACATGTTGAGCCAAACCAGTGACATCCCAGAAGAGGCCAGTCCCGAATGTGGACCCAAAGGCTGGGATATTGTGTGCCATTCTGCCCAGTGGATGTAGGAATGGCCAACCAGCAACCAGTGGCGGGTCCACTCCTCCAAACCTGCAACAGAAAGAACATGTTAAACCGCTCCCCCCAAAACAAACCCCACCCTCATAAGCGGATGTATCCTGCAAAAGCCCTAGAATGCCAGTGGCCAATCCACTGTATTACCGGATCATCCAGCCCATCTGCCGCCATACTGTTCATCGCGCCAATTCGGAAGAAATGCGAGGCGTACAAACTCTCATTATAGCCCAACAGCCGCAGAGTTCTTCTCAGCACTGCCATGAATTGGAAATGGATTAAGGATCATGCATCAGCATGTACAAACAGAAATTCCCCCACAAAAGGCCTCATTGCCAGGTAACTCCTGATCCTTGCCACCAGACGAGTAGGCACTTCCTCTAAAGCTTTCAGCAACACCCACAACACTTTACCATACTGATCTGTCTTTGATCTGATGATAAGGATCCGCAACTGGCCACTGATCAGGTGAACATGCTCAAGCGCCAACCCTGCCTGAGAGCAAGCCTGCGCCGAACCAGCCGCCAATTCAGCAACTCTGAATGCCCCAAAGAAGGCTAAGCAAAACACCGCCCAAAACAAAAGGACCTCGTACTTCCACCAATAACTGTTCATACAACGTGACCAAGAGGTCATGAGAAATCTTCCGATGGAGTCAGGAGACATAGGAACTGAGCATTTCCAGCCCAACAGCCTCTGCACCAAAAAACCCTGCCATGGGGTTGCCCCAACTCATTGCCTTTGCAAAAAATGTGAATCCAACCAAATGAGATCTCACTGATGCCTTGGATAAGCTTGCCTCTCTAACCATCACAATATACTGACCAAGGAATCCCTCAGGTACTCTGCCACTACCCCACCTCAGGATGATCAAAACTGAACCACTTTCAAATATCTCCTCCAATAGGCAATCTAGGTAGCTGGAGAAACCGACCTCTGAAACAGCAACATCATTCCAGGCAGCCAAGCCTGCCGGTGCCTAGGTTTGAAACACGGCCACTTAAAGTGGCAGGGAGAATCGGCAATGTGGTTAACGCCACTGGGGAGGGGGCGTGCATGCACACAGATATTCAAATGCAGGCAATAGAGCACGAACATGTACATCAGTGCCATAATCCTCAAACATCGTGGTGAGTGTCAGTTGATGAATTCGACAACCTCCGCATTATCACACCAAAAAAATCACCCGGCAGTCGCACAAATGCTCCACCCAAATGGCCAGAGCTACCACAATTAGGAACAGCTCAAGAAAGGTGATGCTGCTCGTCAGCCCAGACTCCAAGCCCACCCCCCTGCCATGTCAGTAAATAACTGAGGATCCCAGTTAGAGATCTCTTCCTACTGCAACATAGAGGTGCTATTGAAATCAGCCAAATGAAAAAGTCCCACATGAGCAGATCCTCATTCATTGCCCTCAAAATCTGGATACAGTGGTGATGTTTCACTACCCCGGACACAGCACAGATGAGGTGCAAGAAAAAATCCAACCTATTGGGATAACCCTGTATGCAAAATTTAAGGAGCCCACCAACACCTGCATCTCCCTCAGTTGAACCTTTCTTGCCAATCCAACCGATGCCACCAGCTCCTGTTTACAGGCGGCCTCTGGGGACCAAGGCCCCACAGTCTAACACATTTATTATATTCACCTCCTATACAGAGGATTTCTTCGTTCCAACTGACACATATGAAAGTCTTCATTGGTGCAAAGATTCTTGTTAGGTTTTGTGAGTACAATTTAATCTGACTTTATTAAAAATAACACTGGTCAACAAATTTTTACAAAAGTCATGTTACTGAAATAAAAATAGTCATTTCTTATCAATTTTTATATGCTGAACACGAATATGAAAGTGAAATTGCAAAGTTGGCTCTAGATTTTTTGTAATCTACAAGAATTAATGTTTACATCACAAAATGCATGTCAATAGTAAATATAATAGGCCTTCGGTTAATACCTGTAACAAAAACAAGTCATAGGATAATTCTTAGATTTTTTCGCCTGTCTCTTGTACAGCTGTTTGGGAGCTTCTCTGGGGAGTGTCCAGCAGTAGTCAACCAGCATTGTAGTGGACCATTTTCCCTGGTATCTTTGCTCCATCGTTGCGATATCCTGGTGAAAACGTTCGCCCTGTTCATCACTAACCATACCACAGTTGTCAGGAAAGAAATCAAGATGGGAATCAAGGAAATGGATCTTTAGAGATATATTGCAGCCAAGTTTCTGATACTGCATCAGCATGTCTTTTACTAGTTCCTTGTAGTTTTCTGCCCTAACATTCCCGAGAAAGTTTGTTGACACTAGGCGAAAAGCATTCCATGCTTGTTTCGCATCACCCTGCAGCAAGTTGTTGAACGGTCATCTTTGAAGAGCTCTTGAATCTGAGGACCCCAAAAACTCCCTCTTTAATCTTTGCTTCGCTGAGTCGAGGGAATTTTTCATGCAGGTATCGGAAAGCTGGTGAAGTGCGGTCCATGGCTTTCACAAAGTTTTTCATCAAACCTAATTTGATGTGAAGGGGTGGTAGCAGGATTTTGAGAGCCTCAACCAGAGCTGGGTGCTGGATATTCTTCTCTCCAACTGTTACATTTTGTCTGCGATTCCATTCTTTCCGCAAGTAGTGCCAATCCCTTGCTCGGCTATCCCACTCATATAAGAAACACATGTATTTTATATATCCCTGCTGCAGTCCCATTAAAAGGGCAACTACCTTCAAGTCACCACAGAGGTGCCAGCTGTACTTGTTATAGTTAATGGAAGTCAGTAGATGCTTTAAGTTATCGTATGTCTCTTTCATGTGGACGGCATGCACTACTGGAATAGATGGAAGATGGTTTCCATTGTTCAAAAGCACAACCTTCAGACTCACTTTCGAAGAGCCTATAAATAGTCTCCAGTCTTGTGGGTCATGAGTGATTTTTAAGGCATTCATGAGGTTTTCAGTATCGGAACAGAATACCAGATTACTTTCCTTTCTGAAGAAAGGCTCCAACTGCTGGTAGTGCTTTCGATATGAAGTAATGTTGACATCTTCTCCTAGAAGATTCCATTGTTGGAGTCTTGATCCTAGCAATTCTGCCTTGTTCTTGGATAAGTCCAAATCATGAACCAGGACATTTAGTTCTTCCTGTGTTATTCTGTGTGGAGTTGATAATGCATCCCAGTGAAAATCTGGGTCACTGCATGCTGACGGACCAGGAGAAGAACAGGTTGGCTCACCCTTGTCCTCATCAGATGAATCAAGAGAATATTCTGATGGAGGTTCTGGAATAGGAAGTCACTCACCATATAGAACTGGTCTCAATGCAGACGGAATGTTTGGGTAGACTATGCTCGACTTCTTTTGCTTCGTTATTCCGCTGGAAAGAGGAGGAACCAAGCAGAAGTAACAGTCATTTATGTGGTTACTTGGCTCTCTCCACACCATGGGGATTGCAAACAGCATTGATGGTCTTTTGCAGTTCAACCACTGTGAAAGCTGTGTTGTACATGTAGCACAGCATATATGCGGGGCCCAAGGCTTGTCTTGGTTACCAGTCTTGCATCCGAAGTAAAGGTGATATGCCTTCTTCAATTGAGAAGTGATACTTTTCTTCTGGTTGGCAAATGTCACTTCCCCACAAATGTAGCAGAAATTGTCAACGGTATTAATGCACTTTCGAGGCATTACTGTACTGTATTGTACCTAAATGGCTAAAATTATACGATTAATAAAAGTTACATGTAACAGTATCTTAAACTGTCTCGCACACAGTCTGAAATATTTTAAATGCTCAAACTTTCCGACTGCGAATAGTACACTGCTGACGTCAGATGACTTCAGCAGCCAGTAGTATTGCATTGCATCAAAAAAGGATGCAATCAGGGGCGGCCCAAGGGGGGTGCGGGGCCATGTGCGGAGACTCGGTGCGGGGCCTCATTTGCATAAGGGGCCTCATTTGCATAAATATTTGCATAATGTTACCGTACACTAACTTTTAGTAAACATGCCTCTTAATGAGAGTATGGATAAAGAAAGACTAAAAGACTTCTACATTACTATAATCCAGTGCCAACTGCCAGACACATTAGGAACTACTACAAACACTGCCCATTTAGAACCCATAGCAAACCCGCCGTATCCTGACAGCACTACCAGGATTCCCAAAGCACCATACCCTAACTATCAAAAGGAAACGCTGCAAATATTAAACCAATACATTTCAGAGAACAACAATACATGACCTACTGGGGAAAGAGAACAAGTGGCAATGTCAAATAGGAATTACATAAACAGAATACCTCAGCTCAGTTACACATGCAGAACATAGACCGTCACCAAACAAGGAATCACAATTTAGAAACAGGAAGACAATAATTAAACTGGGAATCCCAAAAGCCAAACTTGGAATGTACAACACTGTAGAAATAAAACTATACATTAATTTGCTCTTGTACTAAACAAAGCGCAGACGTTAATGATGCACATTTCCCAGAGCTGACATATTCCAATTAATAAACTCAAAATAAAGAGATATTTTTCTACCTTTTGTGCATTTTTTTTCAGCTGCAATTGCTCCAGCCACTTTCTTCTGGTTTCTTTGTGTCTTCCGCTAACTCCTCATCATCTGCTGTCCATTTGTCTTTTCTTCTCTCTTCTAGTTTTTTTCCATTCTCTCTCTACATCTGCTTTAACATACTAATCTTTCTCCTTTTGCTCTTTCCTCATTCCTATTTCATCCACTCAAATTTTACCCCTCCATCCTCAATCCCCACTTACTCTCCCAATATCCGGACAATTGTAGATTTGTCTTCCCTCCCACACAAAATATTTTTTCCCTCTCCATTTCACTCTCCCAGCTCCATCCCATTCTAATCCTCCCCTAACATCAGCTCCATTCTAGTTCCAGTCCCACCCAGCATCCGCTCCCTTCTAGTCCCCGCTTCAGCCCATTTCCAGTCCTAGCCCCCCATAAGCCCATTTCCAGTCCTATCCTAGCCCCACCATCAGCCTATTTCCAGTCCTAGCTCCCCCATCTATTTGCAGTCCCATCCGAGTCCCTCCATCAGCTCATTTCCAATCCCAGCCCCCCATGAGCTCATTTCTAGTCCTTTCCTAGCCCCACCATCAGCCCATGTCAAATCCTAGCTCCCCTCCACTCAGCCCATTTCCAATCCAAGCCACCCATGAGCCTACTTCCAGTACTAGCCCCTTCATGAGTCCATTTCAATCCAAACCCCCACCACAGCCCATTTCCAATCTTAGCACCCCCCCAACAGCCAATTTCCAGTCCTATTCTAGCCCCTCCATCAGCCCATTTCCTGTCCTAGCCCCCCCCACTCACCCATTTCCAGTCCTAGCTCCCTCCCCCTCACAAACCATTTCCATTCCAAGCCCCCGTCCCCATCAGCTATTTGCAGTTCAAGCCCTCCTTCCACTCAGCTCATTTCCAGTCCTAGCCTCCTCATAGCCCATTACTAGTCCTAATCCCCCATCAGCCCATTACGTCCTAACCCCCATCACCCTATTTCCAGTCCTAGCCCCCCCCATCAGCCTATTTCCACTCTTAGCCCCCCCCCCATAGCCAATTACCAGTCCTAACCCCCCATCAGCACATTTCCAGTCTTAGCCCCCCCATAGCCCATTACCAGTCCTAACCCCCCCATCAGCCCATTTCCAGTCTTAGCCCCCCCCCATAACCCATTACCAGTCCTAAACCTCCCCATCAGCCCATTTCCAGTCTTAGCCCCCCCCCATAGCCCATTACCAGTCCTAACCCCCCACCACCACCACCACCAGCCCACTTCCAGCCTTAGCACCCCCCATGGCCCATTACTAGTTCTAACCCTCCCCCATCAGCCCACTTCCAGTCTTAGCCTCCCCCCCATAGCCCATTACCAGTCCTAACCCCCCCCCATCAACCCATTTCCAGTCTTAACCCCCCCATGGCCCATTACCAGTCCTAACCCCACCCCCCCATCAGCCCACTTCCAGTCTTAGCCTCCCCCCCATAGCCCATTACCAGTCCTAAACCCCCTTCCCCCCTATTATCCCAAATTAAAAAAAAAAACCAAACAAACCGGCTGCTTCTGCCGCGGCAGCATCAAGAGTTCTGCCGCGGGGCCCCCCCTGCCTGGCAGAGCCTCCCTGCATCATCAGTTAGCTTCAAATCCCAAAACGCAGGCTTCTTTTAGAGCCGCGAGAGTTTCCCTTTCTCGCGGCTCTGTTAATCCCGCCGAGGGTGATAGGGAATCCCATCAGCCCCGGCGTGATTAACAGAGCCACGAGAAAGGAAACTCTCGCGGCTCTGAAAGAAGCCCGCGTTTTGGGACTTGAAGGTAGCTGATGATGCAGGGAGGCTCTGCCGGGCAGGGGGGGCCCCGCGGCAGAACTCTTGATGCTGCCGCGGCAGAACTCTTGATGCTGCCGCGGCAGAAGCAGCTGGTTTGTTTGTTTGTTTTTTTAATTTGGGATGATGAAGAATGTTTTTTGCGCGGGGCCCCCTGAAACGCGGGGCCCTGTGCAAAAAACATTCTTGCTCAATGGACGGGCCGGCCCTGGATGCAATCAACTCTGGATGATGTGTGCATGCTGGTGTTATGCAATGTGATGAAATATTACATCATTCAAGGCTTTTTTGGGATGTTGTTGATGTCCTACTGGATAAATTTACACAGTGAAACGTCAAAAATGAACTACATGCAATATCTTCAAAACGAGAGCCAATACATTTTTTTTAATGTTATATTCATGTTCAGCTCACCAAGATACTACAGATTAGGGCCTTTTAAAATCAGTAACAATTTCAGTGTTGACCAGTGTAATTCAACTGTAAGATGTAAATTTTGGACAGCACCTAAAAAGGGTACTTTTATAACAGGTTGCTTAGGTTTTAAGGGTGAGCAGGCACCCATTTAAGGGTGAGCAGGCATCTATTTTTAGCCTATTATATAAAGACATATTGATACCTATGTGTCTTTATAAAATACTAGCACAAATCCTGCAGAAATAGTACCTAAGGTATCGGCTTTTATGCCTGCTCATGAACAGATATATTAAATTTAAGCATGTAAAGTATGTTGGACCTCGCCTGTGCTTCCAGATTGCTCCCTGAATAGAATTGCCAACTGGTTCCAGATTCGCCTGACAGATTTGATCCAGTGCTGTGTTTACCTCACTGCATGCAGGAACTTATAATCTTGTTTTTCTTATGGTGTACAATAGAGATATCAGAACTACAAGACCCTGCATGCAATGGGGTAAACCCAGGGCTAGATCAAGTCTGTTGGGCAAATCTGAAGCCTGTTTGCAGCCCTATCCTTGAACATGCCTACTCTCAAGTCTCATACAAGTATGCATCTAATTGCACTACACATACTTTAACCCACGATGCAATTTTATAAATGGTATTTAACACACAGAAAAGGTTTATAAAATTACTTCCATAACACAGGCACTCGCACTACGCAACCATTCGTAACAGCCAAACCAGTAAATCAGATAACAGCACTACTTGGCTGCAGCTTTAATTCCAACAACCAATACACTTCAATATGAGCAAAATTCGCAGCAATTATCAACTGTCTTTAAACTAACAGGCTAGACGGTGTTGTCCCTAGCCCGGAACTGTACGTCATCCCACAGTTCAATCACCCCTCCCCCCCTCCCCCCCCGTCCTTTCCCAGTCTGCAGTGGCACCAGGCAACAGTATACTTGATGCCCATGCTGCAGAATGCAAACTCACAGCTCCCAGTCTCCCTCCCTGCCTTCAGGGGAATAACTCCCACCAAGCTGCGACAAAAACCCACACCTACACCAAAACCCCAAAACGCCCACACAATTAACTAAAATAACCAACAGCCCATAGGCAAACCCACTAACCATCCCCTCCCCCCACCAAAAAATCAGGGGTGGGAGGGTAAGTGTCAGCCTACTGCTGACACCGACTTCAACTGCCCACCGTGCCCGCCAAAGGACCCAGGTGAGCGAGCCTGCGCCCTGCACAAAACTGCCATCCCCTATGAGCCTACTCCCCCTTCACAGTGAATGGTTGCCGGCTCGGCCACACTACAAGCCCACTCCCTATTCACCTAGGGACAGGAAGATGGGCTCAATTTTGCACACATTATTACTTAGGAGCATGTTTACTAATGTGTGCTAACCATTAGCACTGGGTTTGCCACACACTGAGTGCACTACACTAACAGCACGAAGCCCTGTGATAAAAGTCCCACACAAACTGGTAAGCATGTGGCTGAGCAGAGACTGGGTGGCTTAGAGATATAACATGGGTAGACGGCATGTCATGGTTAGCATGGACATTTTGAGGGAGTGCTAACCATGCCTTTTGCTGTACGCACAGGTGCATTTAAGGCCATCTCACTGGTGGTATTAAGTGCACATGCATGCCGGCTAGCATAGTGCCACATGTTAGCAATATACTAACAGCAGAAGGATGGATGCATACAGCCTCAGAAATTAACACAGGCCTCCGCCCTAATTTCACACTGCAAACGTGTGCTACTGGCACGGATTTTAGCAAACATGCCCAGTAAGGTATTAAAAAACTTAAATCGCAAAAGCAAATGTTCTTATAAAGTATAAAATGAAGGTTTCTAATTGTTTGACTTCCAACATTTCTAAAGGAGTTTGGGAAGTACTATCCATCCCAAATCCAGATGCTTTTTTGAAGGTATTTTCTGAAAAATTGTGCTTTTTAAGAAAATGTTTTGTCATTTGCACTTAGCCATAAACATTCATTACTTGATCCTCGTAGTTAAGTGCCTGCTGGTTCAAAACATGCTGGCTTTAGCGTCTGACTGCACCCTCCAAACCAAAAGGTTTGCTGACCATGAAAACAAAAACATATTTCCACCACAAGGTGGCATGTTCATATTTTTTAGATTAACCACTGAATATTTATATAATTTTAAAACTGTGAAATACATGAAGTTTTAAGACAATAGTGTGACAATGTTTAACTGCTGTACAAATTGCTAAAAGAAATACCTTCTGAAGTTATAGATCTCTTTATCTGACAGTGAATATCTTTTTTTTTAAAAAGCTGCATTTTCTAATTTGATATGTTTCAGACGACATACAATAACCCTTCTCCACCCTGTTACAGCACATAACATGATCATCTGCAGCAATCTGGTTTCTTAACCCTATTCTCCACATTAACCTTTTCAACATTTCTTTGACCTCCTATTTGCAGACACTGGATTTGTCTTTATTTGAACAAGTAAGGAAAGAATGCAGAGGTTTGTGTAGGTGTTAGGGTATAAATGAGGGGCAGCGCATGTGTGTATATGAGGTAGATTAGTGTGTGTGTGTGTGTGTGTATGTCAGCCAAAGGTTGGTTCTTATGGTTCTGGGAGAGTTCTTGACAGATGTGAAAAGTACCAGATACATGTTTACTCTTTTGCAATGGAAAAGCATGTTTGCTTCAAAGGTTTCAGCTAAGTGCTTGTTTGGACTTGGGGCTTAGTGCAGTGACTGAGGGGGCAATTCGGCTAAACTCACAGGGGGTCATTCTGAGGCATGAATAGCAGGGATGGACGTCTCAACGGGATGTCCATCCCCACTATTCGTGCTGGCTCCTGCCCCTGTATAACTTCCCCGCCGGTTGTGCAGGGAAGTTATGCGGGATCAGAGAAGGGGTGCCACGGGGGCAGAGAGTGGGCAGGCAGGCAGTGGGTGGAATATCTTCCCTGGACATTTCAATTTTGCTGCTCCGGGGTGTGGAAGGGGCTGAGGGGGGCAGTGTTAATTCCCCGTAGCCCGATCCCAGCCTTAGAAGGTCGGATTGGGGGTTGGGCTGCGGGGAATTAACATTTTGGGCAGGCGGCTGGCATCACGGCTTTTAAATGGAGCTGCGGTGCCATGGCAACATGACGCCATGGCACCGCAGTTCCATTTAAAAGCCCTGGCTGAATCGCAGTCGCGGCCAGCTTGTACAGGCTTGTTCACGATTCTGATCCTGCATGGTTAGATGTGCCCCGCAGGATCAGAATCGCGATCTCCTTTGTACGTCCGGGTCAGCCCGGACATACAAAGGAGATGTACACCGGGATCTGAATCGGGCCCACTAGCATTAGAAACATGAGATGAGTACAGGACACATTTGTGGTTCATTTTAGGGTTATTTGGGTGGGTTTTTCCTGATTTTCTGATTTTTCAGCTTTGTTTCATGTATTTATTTTGATTTTAAAAATTTAGTGCAGCTGGTAAAAATGTTTAATACATAATAATCAACTTGATGCACTTTGATGTGAAAGTTAATGTGCATTAAACCAGTTCAGTGTACACTACATTATTTCAGGCTTGAAAACTAATGAATCCACGTTCTTGAAAACTACCTCACAAAAGTCAAACTTAGATTTTTAGAGCTTAGCTGCTTAATTGTCTCTCCTTGGATGTGCAATTATATACAGTCTGTCACTCACATCTGTAAGCTGCGAAAATGGCACTTAGAGAGTATTTTATAAAGTTAGCCTTATTTTGTGCACGTTCCAATGTGCACAAATCATGCCTATTTTATAAAAAAAAGTGAGAGCCTACTTTTCTTTATAAATAGGGGTGTAAGTCGTAAGATGCTCATGAAAAACCTAGGTGCAAGCTCGTATTCCAGCCATAGACTTCAGTCTACTCTTCTTGGATGGTTTGTTTTTGAAACACACTTCTTTTTATTGTGAGCCATATAGATATTGCCTTGTGGAATTGTATGTCCCTGATGCAGTCAAATTGCCAAAGCATGAGGGGGGCGTGGCCAGCACGAAACCGGCATGGAGGTGTAAGTCCCCTTCTCCTGGGCCTTGAGCTTGAATCCTGCGACTTACCCGCTCATAAATCTACCCCGGTGGTTAAATCTGTCTGGGCAGCTGTAGGAGAATGTCGGGGAGCAAACAAACGCGCCTCGAGTTTCCTCCAACTCCGACGGCGTCGGGGTCTAAACGCTCTAAATCTGACCCGCTGTCCCCGCACAAACCTGGGCCTCAGCACGAATCAACAGAAGACATTAGACAACTCTTACAGGAAGTTCGGGCTATAAGGAGCAGAGTCGACTCCAATGGAGAAACCCTGTCAGCTCTTCAGGAGGACATAAAAGATTTGGGCGCACAATTCCAATCTCTCTCTGTTCGAGTAGAGAAAGTGGAGCAAACGTTAGTGGAACACGGTGACAAGCTTCAGACTGTTTCTTCACTGGCGCGCAAGATAGACCGGCTCGAACAAAGCATGGATGATTTGAACAATCGAGCTCGGCGAAACAACATCCGAATTATCGGCTTGGGGGAAGGCGCGGAAGGGACGGATCCTATTCACTTCATGGAGTCCTTCCTGCCTAAGGTGCTAAAAATAAATTTTACTCCCCCGCTAGAAATAGAGCGGGCTCATAGGATTCCTGTGTCTCCCTCGGGACCTAACTCTCAGAGCCTGCGACCTCGGCCCTTCATCATGTGCCTATTAAGGCACCAACAAGTCATGCAGATTTTCGCCGCTGCGAAAGCTAATCAGCCGCTGCTCTATGAAGGGCGAAAGATCTTTTTCTTCCCGGACTACTGCAAGCGTACAGTTGAGAAGCGGAGGTTGTTTCTGGAACTCAGGCCCAGGCTTCGCAGTTTGCAGGCGCGGTTTGGCCTTTTTAGCCCGGCGCGCTTTAAAGTCACCCTGGATAACCGTACTAGATCTTTTGAAGACCCGAATTTACTGCGTCAATATATTGAAGAGCACGAGGAGCTCCAAATGCAGCAACGCTGAAGTATTGGTTTATCTGCTGGTTTTTGTTCTCAACTGAAGGCCTGTATAGGGCTGATTTTGCCCAGAGTTGTACATTAACATGTTGAGTTGCCTGGATCCCGGGGGTTATTATTATTATCATTATTATTATCATTAGTATCATTATTATCATTATTATAGATTTTTTACAATGTTTATAACAATAATCTGGCGGGTGGTCGGGATATGAGTGGTGTTGTTTGTTTAAAAGGGGCGGCCTTCTGTAATTAATGTGTTTCTGCTGTCTTACCCTGCTTGACTTTTTTTTTTTGGTTGTTGGGGGGGGGACTTGGCTCACTGAGATTCAAAGAATGGTTATCAGTTGGGGTGATCTCACAGAGTTTTGGCTGTCACAGTCATAGGGGATGGCTACTAAGTTGAGATTTTTATCTCTTAATGTGAAGGGGTTGCGTTCGCCAATCAAGCGCAAGAAAATTTTGTTGTACTGTAAACGTCAAGCTGCCGATATTATTTTCCTTCAGGAGACGCATTTAACGGCATCGGAGGCAAATAAGCTGGCGGATAGAGTGTATACAGTGGCTGGTTGCTCCCCTGCTGTGCATAAAAAAAATGGTGTTGTTACCTTGATAAAGCGTTCCCTGGACCCCCAACAAACTAGTTCGTCCCACGATGATGCTGGGAGATGGGTTAAAACTATAATAAAAATCGGGGAGGGATTATTATCCCTTGTCAATATTTATGGCCCCAATATAGACGACCCTGTTTTCTTTTCTAATCTTACCGGGACCCTGCATGAGGAGCCAGGGGTTATGTTAATAGTGGGCGGGGACTTCAATTTGGTTATTGAGCCCTTACTGGACAGAAGCCCTGGCAGGGTTGAACGTCCTTCTCGCGCGCGTTTAGCGCTCTCCTCCTTGATTGACTCTTGTGATTTAGTTGATGTATGGCGGCTGTTTCATCCCAGTGAAAAAGACTTCTCCTTTTTTTCTCCGGTTCATAGCTCTCTCTCTCGTATAGATTTCTTTTTGATTTCTAAGTCTCTGGTTTCCAGTTGCCGTGATCCATCTATATTGGGCAGGTCGGTCTCGGATCATGCAGCCATTACGCTCGAGGTGGTGTCGGAAGATGTCGCGAGTCCCAATCGGACATGGTCTTTTAACAGGGCATGGCTGGCAGATCCTGCCTTCCAAGAAGTTATTCGCCGCGCTATAACCTCTTTCTTTGCTTGGAACACGCGTGGTGCTACTGCAGATTGGGCTCGGTGGGAGGCTTTTAAGGCCTATATCCGCGCTGAGATAACTAGTTTTCAGATAATGGAGACCAAGAGGCGCCGGGCACAACTTTGTGCCTTGGAGGCGCAAATTCGTGCTGGTGAGCGTCTTTGGCTGGGGCACTCTAGGCCGGAAATTCTTCTCCGTTTACAGAGACTTCGATTTCAATACAATGAAGCCTTGAGTACTGAAGTAGAGCAAATTATGTTGAAGCAGTCCGCCCGGTTCCACGTGGAAAGGAATAGGGCTGGCAGGCTGTTAGCCCATACGATCCGGGGGCAGCAGAGCAAGTCTAGAATAGCCTCTATTCTCTCTAGTAAACAGGAGCGGTTGGTCAAAGATGTACAGATAGTGGAGGAGTTTTCAAAATTCTATAGTTCATTGTACGCTTCCGAGATCTCTGCCGATCTTAGCTCTTTTGCTGCTTTTGTCAAAGATCTTGATCATCCCGTTTTAGAGGAGGAGCAGACCTCTGATCTTGGCAAGCCCTTTCTCCGCGAGGAGCTTCTCTCCGTTATGCAGGCCATGCCCTCGGGTAAGGCGGTCGGCCCTGATGGCCTCCCTGCCGAATTTTATAAAGTGTTTGGCACGGAGCTGGCTCCGTTTATGTTAGAATATTTTGATGGGCTTGTCAACGCTGGAGGTCTTACTGGTCGATTCTCGGAAGCCACTATCGTAGTGTTGGAAAAGCCGGGCAGAGACCCTTCTCTTGTTGCGAATTATCGGCCTATCTCTCTCCTAAATGCCGATTATAAAATTTATGCGAGCATCCTAGCACGTCGACTTGCCTCGGTGGTAGGAGACTTGGTTCATCCGGATCAATGTGGGTTCGTTCCCGGGAGGTCAACCTCTGATAATGCTCGTCTCCTTTGCAACTTACTTGAGAGGGCTTCTTCTGATCCCTGTCCGTATGTTGCCCTATCTCTGGACGCCGAGAAAGCGTTTGATAGGTTGGAGTGGTCGTTTATGTTTTTTGTCTTGCAGTGGTTTGGCCTGGGTGATGGTTTTATTCAAAAGGTTAGGGCGCTTTATGCCAATGCTTCGGCCAGCATTCTAGTGAATGGGGTTTTATCGCGCCCATTCACTCTTTATCGTGGGACCAGGCAGGGATGTCCTCTTTCCCCCCTTTTATTTAACTTAGCCTTGGAGCCGTTGGCCATAGCGCTTAGAGGGCGGGTGGATCTCAAAGGGGTTCAAATCGGGACATTGCATGTGAAGCTCTCCGCTTATGCGGACGACTTGCTTCTCTTCACGCAGCCAGGGGAAATTCGATCTATCTTGGCTTTGTTCGATAACTATTCAAGCGTGTCGGGATATAAGATCAATTGGTCAAAGTCGGTGGCGTTTCCCCTTAACCGTGTCCCAACGTCTGCAGACATGGCAGACTTCCCCTTTCGCTGGGAGGCTGGCAGTATTAAATATTTAGGGGCCTGGTATAATGTGTCGGTGGACGACATGATTGAGAAGAATATGGATGACCTTCTTCTTTTTTTACGGACTAAAGTGGTTGCGTGGTCTCCTCTTTATCTCTCGTGGTGGGGCCGATTGGAGGTCATTAAGATGACTCTCACCCCTAAGGTTAATTATATACTTGGTATGCTCCCTTTTTCCATTCCGTTGACATGGTATCAAAAGATAGAGCGCATTCTCATTTCCTTTTTGTGGAATGGTAAGCAGCCGCGTATCGCTACAAAAAAGTTGAAAGCTGCCAAGGATAGGGGTGGTGTGCATTTCCCTGATTTTCGTCAATATCACCAGGCCCTCCTGGTTAAACAGGGTTCACTTTGGTTAGTTGCAGAGGATAGTGGGCATAACCCGACCTGGCTAGCGGTGGAGATTTGTCTGGCTGCGCCCACCCCTCCTCAATGGCTGTTAGGGGCGCTTCATCCTGAATGGTCCCCGGTGGGCAGAGTTATCAGGTCCACGCAGGCCGCCTATCTCGAGCTGGCGAGGCTTACAGGTCAGGTTGATATCCCCCCGGAACAGATCCCTGTCTGGTGGAACCCTAGATTTCGGATCCGCGGACGTAGATTTGCCTGGAGAGCATGGCAAGACCGAGGTATTTGGTCTTTAGGTCAGTTGGTGGACCCTAGCGGGTGGAAGGATTTTGCAGAGTTACAAAGGACGTATTCCCTGCCAGACTCCTCCTCGTTCAGGTGGCACCAGTTGAAACATAGTATCACGGCTTCTGGTCTCCCACTCTGTGCATCTGGACGGGACCAGGAAGGGGCATTGCCCAGTTGGCTGAGGGCCACGGTACAACAGAAGGGAGTTACATCTAAAATATACGCCTCCTGGAGGAATTTTGCCACCAACATGCCTGTTGGGTTGGCTCGGGTGTGGGAATCTGATATATCTCGAGGTGTTTCTCCCTCTGAGTGGAAGATTTTGTGGGGTCCAGTTTCACGCGTGTCAAGGTCCGCTGCACTTACTCAATCATTATTTTTTTTATGCACAGGGCCTTTATTACCCCTTCGAAGATGGCCAGGTGGGATTCTAGTATTTCGGGTCTGTGCTGGTCTTGCTCCGCCGCTAAAGGAACTTATATACACATGTTCTTTAAGTGCCCTCCGGTCCAAAATTTTTGGACACAGGTGTGGGCCAGGATGCAGTTGATTTTGTCCTTTGCTGCGGAGTTGGACTGGCGATGGATCCTTTTGCGGTCTGTTGAGCTATCTCCTAATCAGTCCCAAGATCATTCTTTCTTATTTAATTTTATGATGGCTATAGCCCTAAAGATGATTCTGTGGAAGTGGAAGAACTTTAATAGCTTAAGTTTTGATGGGTGGTGGAATTTGGTTTGTCACTATTCAAAGTTGGAGAAAACCTACAGTAAACTTCATCATCCGGACAGGCCTGATCTTAATATTAGTCGTTGGGCACTCCTGGACTCATTTGTGGCTCGTTCTCAGGTTACTTAAAGTGTTGTGGGATCCTCTCATATTTATGTTTTGTCAGTGCCGTTCTCAGTGAGCCAGGGTGGGGGAGGGAGGGTTATGTTGGGTGGGGGGGGGGGGGTTTGAGGTTATTCCTATTTTATTGTACTTAGTATTTAGCATTGTATAGGTTATTTTCTGTTGGGTGTCGATTATGTTGTAGTTGTTTGGTAACAATTTAAATAAAGTATTTAAAAAAAAAAAAAAAAAAAAAAAAAATTGCCAAAGCATATTGGGCGTTTTATGCTTCTTTTATATATATATATGTTTATTGGTTTTATATATATATATGTATGATTTTTATTATTCAGGCAATCTTCATGTATTTCTGTGCTCTTATTTATTTATGCTGATTTATGCTATTTATATTTTATATGTTTTTGCATGTCTATAATTAAATATATTTTTAAGACATTGCTTGTCCTTTTATCTTTTATTTTTGTGACTACTACCTTTTTGGGATTTGGTGGACTTCCACTATTGTTGTAGACCATCAAGTGTAAAGTCACTGTAGGATGTATATGCCACCATGGGAGTAAATCCTTCATACAATCACTACATTATCGAGCCTTTCAGACAGTGGCGTAAGTTCAAATGAGGGGCTCCCAAACAAAATTTGCTAGGGGCCACTCATAAGGACAGTGGCCACAAAAAGGGAGGGGAAGAAGACCTTTCCCCTCCCATTCCCTCTCCCTCTCCCCCAGAAAACTTGGTGAAAAACAAGTGGCAGCCAGCAAACACAATGAGGGGCCGAAATCTTGAATATTGCAAGACTTCAGCCTATCGATGGGAAATGCTTTCCTGAGCCTCCAGCAGCTGTGGGATTGCACGTTACAGAAAAAGAAATGGCACAGAACAGTAAACTTCTTTTAAATTAAGTGTGAAGAAGTTTGCCACTGCCATTGCTTTACTGGAATAGCTGGACCCCTCTTCTGGCCTGGATCCCACTCGCATTGTGAAGGCTGCTTGGGCAGTATTTATGCCACTGCTTCCAGAGCATGAGGTGATCAGGAGGTAATGCTTGAGCTGCATGGCCATTATGGCTCGGTATGTAGATATGAGTAAAAAGCTTTAGTCATTCACAGTCAGGTTTGAGGCTATATCCTGGCCTCTGGGTTGTTTCAAACAACATTGGCCAAATAAGAATGTTGAGATAGGCCAAATCACCTTTTCACAATGCTTCTATCAAGCAGCCGGGCTAGGAATAATACCCACTTTCCCAACCAGAAGCCAGATCCTCTGCAGATGTCTGAACCACAACTGAGCCTTTTAGAATGACCCTCACAGTGAATAACTTCTCCAGGTGAGCCAGTGGATTCAACCATGCCACTCATCTTTAGTTATTGCAGCAAGGCCCTATTAGAGATGGGTGTGGAGGTCTGTCTCTTTCCAATCAAGCTCATTGAACCACTGCCATACTATGCAGAATACTGTTACAGGCCGTTGACCCTAGTAGAGGGCCATCATGTTATTCTCTGCCAAATAGGCTCATTCGAGCTCCCTAAAAGCATATGAAAAGGCAGCCAGAAAGTGTTTTAATATAATAGCATAGAAATATAGTAAATCACAGCAGATAAAGACCTGCATGGTCTACTACTACTATTTATCATTTGTATAGTGCTACAAGGCATACGCAGCACTGTGCATATAGCTGTAAGACACAGTCCCTGCTTTTAAGAGCTTACAATCTAATCAAGATGAAGAACATCACAAAACTGGGGACTAGTGTATGGTAAGATACACAAAAGCAGTGAACAAGAGAGTGAGGAGTATCAGGATCCAAAAGCAGTGTCGAAGAAGTGGTTCATCTAGTCTGCCAAGTGAGATGATGAGGGTTGTAGCTGCTGTACCATGTAGGGTACCTCCCTCTGTGCTTATGTTAAAACTTATACTCATTGCTCTATGCAGGTTACCCCCCTCTGTCCTCTGTTTAGGATTGTACCCGCTGCTACATGAAGGTTACTCCTCTCTATTTTTGAAATAGAAAAGTTACACTTTCCATGAAAAAGTATTTTGTGATGTTGCTTTTGAGTTTACCTCCTTGTGGCTTCATGTGCTCTAGTTCTAAGGGTTATCTCTTTTTGAAAAAAGTTAACTTGTTCATTAATATCCTTTAAGTATTTAAACATCTGTATCTTGTCTTCCCTGTTACTCCTCTTCTCCAGTGTACATATTTAGGTCTTCAAGTTTCTCCTCATACATCTTCTGGCATAGGCCCTATACAATTTTGGTTGCCTTCCTTGGAACCATTTCAAGTCTTCTTATTTTCTTTGAGAGGTGAGGTCTCCAAAACTGAACACAGTACTCCAAGCAAGTTCTCACCAATGACTTATACAGGGGTATTAAAGCCATCTTCCTCTGCTGGTTATGCCTCTCTGTATGAAGCCTTGCATCCTTCTGGCTTTGATCACTGTCTTGTCACACTGTTTCACCACCTTGAGAAACTCAGACACTATCACTCTGAGGTCCCACTTTTGGTCTCTACATACCAGTCTCTTGTCCCCTATTTTCATTACAGCTCTAATTTTTGTAGATGTTTTCTAATGTTCTTTAGTCTCTCTGAGGTATCCACTCTGTTGCAAATCTTTATGTCATCTGCAAAAAGGCAGATCTTTCCTTTTAACCCTTTGGCAATATCACTCATGAAGACATTGAACAGTAGCAGTCCCAGGACAGAGCCATGTGGCACTCCACTACTCACTTTCCTGTCTTCTGAGTGATTTCCATTTACCACCACCTTCTACCACTTGATCCATTTCACCATCTTGGGTCTCTGAGCTACTCCATTTATTCATAGCCTCCTATGAGGAAGAGTACCAAAGACTTTGCTGAAATCCGAGTAGATTACATCCATTGTATGCCCTTGATCCAGTTTTCTAGTCATTCAGTCAAAGAAATCAATCTATTTGTTTGGAATGATCTTCCTTTTCTAAAAATATATTGCTTCGGATCCTGCAATCCATTTAATTCCAGAAATTTCATTAACCTTTCTTTCAGCAGCATCTTGACTACTTTTCCCACTACCAAGGTAAGGCCTGCTCTAGGTTGCCCAGGATGAGACTGTTCTGTTCCAACAAGGGAGTTGCCCATTCCAGGGATTTCTTGGTGAGTAAGCTGATGATAAAGCTTAATCTGAGGGAGTCACTCTGGTATATGTACGGATGAAGTCAGAATCACAGTTTGCACTGGTGTATGAAACCATGCAATTCTCCCTGCATGCCACCAAACGTCTCTGGAAAGAGCATATGCATTTCTGGTAGAGGAGCAGTGCATAGTCCTTGAGCTGAGTCAGGAAGCTAGAGACTGTTCACCCTGTTACAAAGATCCTGGAGATGGCCCTACACAGCTTGCAAGACTTTAGCAAGGTTTTTCAACATCTCTGTGATGGACTCCATCCTGACCTAGCCCCTGAATGTTGGAATATCTAAGCTGTCAGGGCCTAGGCCAAAATTAGGTGGAGAGGCTAGGTCTAGGGCAGGATGGTTCAAACAGGCAGGAACAGGAGGCAGTTCTAATTTCAGGTTGGAGTGGAATGGCAAACAGACTGAGAGCATGAACCAGGAGAGCAAGCAGATTGTACAGCAGGTAAACAGGTATTAAGCAAGAGCCTGAAACAAAAGGCAGACTGTATAGCAGGTAATTAGGCAGAGAGCAACAGGGAGCAGCAGCGTTGGATAAAAGTCAGACACAAGACAAGCCCATCGTATGGCTTGCTAGACCAGCAAAGGTGTGTTGGGCTGGCATCCTTATATATAATGGGCATATCCCTTGCTGATCCATTGGACTTCCTCTGGGTATGAAGTGGGGACATCTTTCCACTGCTTCTACTCAAAGCGGCTTGTTTACTAAGCAGCACTAGCTGCTTCTGACCGATATCGGAGCCATGGCCCTATTGAATTCAATGGGGTTGTGGCTCCGATATCGGTCAGAGGCCACTACCGCTACTTAGTAAACAAGCCCCAAAGGTTTTGGGACTGGATCACTGCTGTGCAGACCTTGTGTCTCCACTGTAGATCATCAGTCTCTGGTCTGTGGGTTCATGGATTTGAACCTTGGCATTTCTAGAATGTGATATGATTATTTTAACTATTTATTCTGTTATCTCATTTTATTGTTGTTGTTATGGTATGTTGCTATTTCTATGTGATTTGGGTTTTATGCACCATCATTAGGGCTATAAGATGATACAGTGAGTAATACTCTTTTTAAAAATATAATAAATATAACTGTATCAGGTCCTCTTTTCATGCATTTTTCTTGTTAGTCTAACATTCCTATTGATAAACTTAGCAGACAATACACTTCCTTAAAGTTTTTTTCAATTTCCTTTAATCTATCAAATTTAAAATAATTTAGCAAAGAGTCATTAATGTAATTTCTTCTGAGAGATATCATTACTAGACATGGTACATTTACAACAATGGGATTTCAAAATGGTTGTAGCAATGGAAAATTTGTATAGATATAATGGAACATCTGTGTACCTCAACTGATTAATTTGGATAAAACATAGTGAAAAAAAATAAAGCAAGAGTAGGTAATATGAATTTAATGAACTATTTTTAAATCCCTTGATGATGATATTTTCAATACCAGTAAACAAAACTGATTACTCTGATGTATAATACTTGTTTTGTTTCACATATAATAATGCTAATCTAAGAAAAGCACTGCCACGATTTATGAATAATACAAAGATATGTATGGCTGCCACCACAAGTCTCAAACCAATTTTAAATGTGGTAACAACGTGAACTTTAAATGCTCATTTAACAGTGATGATGATATGGAATCCTATATATCACACACAAGGTAACTTTATAACAGGCTGCCTAGTTGGGAAGTTCAAGTAAGTGTTTGTGTGTCTTTATAAAATAGATTCACAAAACCTGCATAACTGTGGTGAAAATGCGCTCACATACATTTATACTTGCTCAGGAGAATGCAAGTGTGCACATACATGCCTATTTTATAACCTACTCATGTAGGTCGAGACTCCGCCTGCTCAAACTGCATCCCTACACATGAAGAGTGGGAAAGTGCGCACCTTCTTGCCACCATGTCTATTTATTCTGTTAAAATCCATTTCTATCTTGCTAATCTCAGTCAGTTCTCAGAGGTGTAACATACAAAGCACAAACACATAACATTACAAAGAAACAAAAATTAAAATAAAGTTAAACATATTGTGACTGGGCACCAGAAAAGCCAGAGTTTTCCTTTATTGAATTACAGTGCTTGGCAGTGCTTGGTTTTATTTAAAAAAAAAAAAAAAAAAGTGCCAGTACTCACATACTCTACTTGGCCAGTTTTAGGGGGCGGGTGATTGTCCATGGCTCTGCCCCTATATAGGCACGTCACCAGAGTAGCCACACCCCCTATGACCAGCCATTAACCCCCCTTCATATCCAACATCTCTCTTCCAGCCATTAACACCCCCTCCTTCATAGACAGAATCTCCCTTCCCGTCATTAACCCCCTGCAGTCAGCATCTCCTTTCCAGGCATTAACACCCCCCCCCCCCCCGCTCCCTACTGCCACCGCCAATTTCCCTGTGTCTACATTGCATCAGAGATGGCAGGTGTTTGCAGGCCTTCCACGCACGGAGTCGGAAAGACCTGCAGCTTTCATGTGGGGTCGTTTATAGTTTGATGCCCTCCGCCACCGCTGCAGACACAGGAAAAACACAGCAGCGGTGGTGGTGGGGTGAATCGCTGGGATTTTTATTTTTTTAAGGCAGTGTGAGGCAGCTGCCACTGGCCTGTTGGCGCTGCCCCCAGAAGAAGGTACCAGTACGCTGTACCATTGCATACTGGCACAAGAAAAGTCCCTGTGGTTGGTCTTTTTGCTAACTACAGGTGCCCCGCACACTTTAAAAGAAAATCCAATTTGCACTGTGCTTTTTAGAACTGAGAACAACAGCAGATTGTCTCAGGACGTAGAGGCAAGGAACATGCATAAGAATATTAAAGGTATAGCACAGGGAAAAAACAGCAAAGTGATTTTCTGCATCATCCGGAAAGACTGTGGTACCTGCAAGAATGGGCAGGATATGGGTGGAGAGTGGGAGTGTCTGCAAGGCATGGTTACCATGGAAGCAAACAGCGCAAGGTCACTGTCAAGAATTCAGACAGCATGGATGCAGATAATACCACCTCAATGGATAGTGTTATGTGCATCCATGCTGTTTGCAATTTCAGTGCGTTTCTGCACACTCCAAACAGCATACCCCATTTGCAGCTAACGCAGAGTTTTTGGTATCATATTGGCACATTAATTGCAAAGCCTCAAGCAGTTTAGTAAACATACCCCTAAGAGGTAAAGTAAAGTTCAGAATACCTTATAAATGTAGTGAAGGCTCCATCTTAAGCTTTTAACGTCAGCTCAGTTATTTTTGCACAAACATTTGAAGGACAGTAAAGAAAATTGTCAATTTGGTTCTTTTACAGAGACCAACTTGCTCACACTTCAGTAACCCACTTCTGGAGGACACCAGCACAAACAGTTGTGTTAGAAAACTATCCATCTGTTTTTCCTTCATTTTATTTTCTAGTTGAGTAGGAACAAATTTCTTTTAAGTATAGATAGGGAAGGTATATTGTTAGAAAGGACATCTGGCTGCAAATTGTGACATCCAAGAAACACTTGGAGTAGAGGTGTAGCCTAAAGGTTAGAGCATTGACTTAGCAGCTCCAAGACCAGGGTTCAATTCCCACTAGCATACCTTGGGCAAGTCACTTAACCCTCTATTGTCTCAGAAGAAAGGCTTAGCAATCTATCTCTAGGCACACTGCCAAGAAAACACAGGAATCAGCATTGACTTAAAAGCGCACATCACATTTTTACATGTCAAAATGTCTGATATACAGCCAAGACATATACAGTATCTTCAGACTTTTTAAAATAACACTGGGACATCTAGTGAAGCCATGGAGCCTTCACTTCATTTTTAAGGTATTCTGAACTTTACATGAGTGCTCATCTGATGTCCAAATCATGAATAAAGTTTCTAAAATGACCCTCTTTGTGATTACTTTTTGTTTCTTACAGAAGTGCACGTTTCAATATACCAACTCAGATAAGTATTGCATGTTCAGTGTTCCATGTAGTGCTTAGTAAACAGGAAAGGAGAAAAAATATTTTCCTAGGGTTAGCTCTTTATGTGTTAGCCACCTGTCTAGAAAAGACATTCAGAGCTGTCTTTCCTTTTAGAAAAACCTTATCTCTGTCCAGGGTATATTTCTTTGTATGTGAGTGTAAATACTTATCTCATGTCCAAAGTGTCCTTCTCGGGTCCAGTCCAATGTAGAACCATCCTTAGTTGAAGACTCTCTATCACTGAAGGGATTGTCCTCTACACTCTTCCTTCTTCACCCTACTCCTTGTCTCTTCCAAACCAATAAACTAAAACCCTCTCTATGCTCCCTAACTTAATTTTTGTGATCAGGCTCTTTTCTTTAACGGAAACCTATTTATTATTAGGCACATCTCGCTAAGGCGTGGAGCCTACTGTCAATGGTTCGGGAGGCAAGGAAATTGCCTGTCCATATACATGCTTCTTTCCACATGTGTAATCACATGTGAATATGAGGCTACTGAAATGCTGTGGTTCAGGCTTCCCTGACCATAATCAGCTCTCTTGAATGGCGGAGTCCTGTAGTGGAGAAAGTTTGGTCTTATCTCCAAGTTTGAAGTCTCACTGAGAAGACTTCACCCAGCAAACCATCATGACAACATAGTGTCAGGAGGAAGGAGATGGAGTAAGGTGCTGAGGGGCATGGGATAGGACATCAGAAGAAATTACTCTGCTTTTTGTTGCCACCCTTGAGGGTGAAAGAGTGCTGCTGTTAGGGAGGTTGGGAAAGGGTAGAGAGTTGCCTTGTAGGGGAGATGGGGTGGTGGGAGTGGTGCCTCTGGGCTGGTGGGGGGGGGAGGCATTGCACAGGACTGGTTGGGGGGTAGGGCACAGGACTGGTGCTGAGGGCATAGGGGATAGGGGTTGCCCAGGGATATGCTGGGGAGAGGGCTGTGGGAAGAAAGTTGAAGAAATGGGAATGGAGATGGATGGAGAATGGTGGAGGATGAGTCATTATGCTGTACATATTTTGTGTCAGATAATAAACACCTTCCTCCACACGAAGTGCCTGTGTAAGGGGTTGTCTCCTGCAACCATGCCTAGTTAGCCTGTATCCTCCTGCCTCGGCCCTTCTGCATCTGCATCAACATCTGGAGGAGTTGTCAGTACATCAATGCCAGACTGTGAAGCTTGCAGCAGGTCATGAATATCTGGCATACTCTGGCAGGACTGTACAGTAGGTTATGCACAGAATGGTGAAGGCACCATAAGCAGCTCTTAAACTGGCCAAATATCCTCTCAATGATTGTATATGTGTTCCTATGGGCTCTGTTATACTGCTGCTCTGTCTCTGTGTGTGGCAGCATGATGGGGTCAGGAACTACCTCCACAATAAGTAACCTCTATAATGTGCATAGGTAGAGGAAGAGTGGACACATGTTAGGGTATTGAACTAGGGTGTTTCATTGCTAGGTGGGCACTGTAGCCAGCGCTCTTTTGGCCAAGTGTTCCAGCTTCCAGGATACAGTGCAACCCCCAAGCATTTGCATGTCTAGGTGATGGAGAGGGCTGGTGCAGGGCTTACCTAGAAGCCTTCCTCCAGTGATTGACAATACCTTAAATATTGTGAGCAATTCTGGTCTCCGTATCTTAAAAAGGTATAGCGTTATTACAAAAGGTTCAGAGAAGAGCCACCAAAATGGTAAAGGGGATGGAAGAATACCCCTATGAAGAGAGGCTATAAAGGTCAGGGCTCTTCAACCTTGAAAAGAGACGACTGAGGGGAGATATGATAGAGGTCTATAAATTAATGAATGGACTGTAACGGGTAAACATAGATCGATTGTTTACATTATCAGAATATAAAAAGACTAGGGAACATGTAATGAAGCTACAGGGTAACCTATTTAAGATTAATAAGAGAAAATATTTTTTTCACTCAACGTGTAATCAAACTCTGGAATTTGTTACCAGAGGATGTAGTAAAAGCTATTAGTGTAGCCGGGTTTAAAAAAGGTTTGGACAAGTTCCTGGAGGAAAGGTCCATAAACCATTATTAAAGTGGACCCAGAATATCCACGGCTTGATCCAATACAAGCATTGTGGAACCTGTGTCTTTTGGAGAAACTGCTAGGTACGTATGACCTAGATTGGCCACTGTTGGAAACAAGATACTGGGCTTGATAGACCTTGGTCTGACCCAGTATGGCATATCTTATGTTCTTATGTTCTTCTTATGATTTTTCTGCTCTCAAACCTCTCATATCCAGAATGAGTGAGTATGTATAAGTCATGGCAGGAACCTGGAAACCTTGGGAAGGCATTAGTTATCCCTCCACTGCGCATTGCAGACCACCTGTATGTTGAGTGAGCAGAATGCCTTCCTGTTGTGGTTGTTGGCCTTCCTCCTTATGAGGGTCTGAAGGCCACATGTGCACAATCAATGACCCTAGTAACAATGGAAATCAGGACACCTCATGGAATTGAATCATAGTCTGCTGCACAGTTATTGAGAAAGCTACTTATTGTGCAGTGTGGAGTATAGTGTGCAATTTCTGAAGACCGCACCTTCAAAAGGATGTGAACAGGATGGAGTCGGTGCAGAGGGTGGCTTCTAAAATGATTAGTGGTCTTCATTATAAAGCATATGAGTACAGACTTAAGGATCTTAATATGTACACCATAGAGGAAAGGCAGAATAGAGGTGATATGATTGAGAGGTTTAAATACCTCCATGGCATAAATGTTCAGGGAGAGAGCCTCTTTCAATTGAAAGCAAGTTCTGCTAAGAGAGGACATGGGATGAAGGTTAAAGGAGATAGATTCAGGAGTGATATGCGGAAATACTTCTTTACAGAAAGAGTAGTGGATCTGTGGAATAGTCTCCCAGTGGAGGTGGTAGAGATGAGGACAGTAACTGAATTAAAAAAAGAATGGGACAAACACAGAGGATCTCTTAAGGTAAAAAGGGGACTGTTGTAGTTGTTGATATGGAAGGACAGACTAGATAGGCCATGTGGTTTTTTTCTGTCGTCATATTTCTATGTTTCTAGAAAGCCTCATGGGAACTGTGAGATGCACTGTGTGATCGCTAATTGACTCAGACTCACAGTGGCAGCCAACGCAACCTAGAAACTGCTAATGATTAGGAAGGCAAGGGCCATAGTGACCTAGAGGTGGGTGGGTACAGGCTTGCCAGTTTGGTAGAGTGAAGGAGAAGCTCTAGTTCCTGGCAGAGATGATGGATGGCTGCTTTAGCAAAGCAGTACCTGGTAAGTCACTGCTCATCCTTGAGGTCCAGGAATTGGACCATGTGCCTGTAGACCCTTTGATATGGGTTCCTCCTAGTGGTTCTCGTGTGCTCCCTGGGAGCCTCATGTAGCAAGGCCAGTGCAAACTGTGTTCATATCATCCATGGTTCCATACTCCCATCTCCAGTGCCCAGTGACTCCTGCCAGAAACACTCACTGATCCTCATCACCAACATCCAGAAAATTCCATATTCACCTCCACCCACTGCCCCTCCTTCCACATACACACACATAGAGGCAGCAGGGACCCACAAAGAGACACAGAGGCTGTAGGGAACACTAACGCATACAGACAGGTAGCAGGGAACTACACAGAGACATAGAGGCTGCTGGGAACACTGGGAACACACAGGCAGGTAGCAAGAACCCACAAAGAGACAGAGAGACTGCAGGGAATACTGGGAACAAACAGACAGTGGGCAGCAGGCAACAAGGAGACAGATATACCAGCTGCCAGGGAGTGGGTCTCAGGGGGATTGTCACAGCTGAGAGGAGGAGGGAATAAGGGACTGGAAATCTACAGGGGTCCTGGAAAGGAGGAGGAGGATGTGCTTGAGAAAGGCACAGGCTACACTGCAGAGAAACAAATAGTAGTTCAAAAGACACCTGTGGGGACACAGATGACAGTCAAGCCAAAAACTCACAAGCTAAGCTCGTCTAGTTACCAACAGCACAAGCAGTCCCAACAGACAAAAAAGCCCCATCCTTAGTCGTGATTTATAGCAGGTGTAGACTGGTGTGTTTAGACTGCTTATTGCTGGTCTATGCGAAAAATATCATGAATGTGTACTTCCTGGAACCACCCAGGCCGCTCCCAGGAATGCCCACGGTATGCCCTCCATGGAGACATGCAAAGATGTGCCCGATTTTCAAAAGGCATTTATGCGGTTTACAGCCCAAAACTATGTAAATCCCTCAAATGAGGATGTTCAATGGCACTTGCATGGTTAGTTGCTTTGAATATCCCCGCCTAACTCCACTACACACCCCGATGCTATTCAGTTAGCATCGGGGCATGTCAGGAGCATTCTGGGATAGAACAGAAGCAGCGACAAGCTATAACCAGGCAGTAGCGATATTGTACGCTGCCCACTTAGCAATCTGTGCCTTAAAGATAGGCAAAGAAAACCCTCGCCTATCTTTAAGGCGTAGGAGCTAACCGGGCAGCTTGCAATATCGCTGCTGCCCAGTTAGCTACTGTGGTTTCAAGTGTCTGTGGCGATCCCCAGATATTCAATGTTGGGGCCACATATGACCCCGGCCTTGAATATCCGGGGTTAAGGGTCAGTGGGTAGGGTTATGTGCCAAAAGGGCACATAGCCTGCCCAACTCAATATCAGACCTATTATGCGCAAAACAGAAATATGCATCTCACGGTCTTTCTAAAATGGCGTTTTACACGTGGGCATGGTTTTCACCTTTTTATGCCACCACATTCACAATTAAAATGCAAATAGGGCTTCTAAAATAAACCCCTAAGATAACTCCCAGTTAGGCCCATACTTGGCACCTAAAATTGCATGCCCCCTTATAAAACTACACTCTGACAGTGTGTGGTAAAGGCATCTGTTACAAAATGGGGAATTCCACGTTAGATAAGGGCATGAGCATTTGAATAACAGAGAATCAGGAGAATGACTTGTACAAAAACAAACATCCCTTGGACAGGAAGAGAAAGTAATACTGCTTGAAAGCAAAGAAGTTAAACAAAATATGGATAGGGTCTGAAAATGTTAGTTACTTTTTCACATGAGCACAGCAAGAGAAAGCATCTATGAAAAAAACAAGGACAAATGTTAAAGAGTTCCATAGTTGGGGCAGACATCCCAGTGGGAATTTATTTAAGTAGAGGACACCTGAAGAAGCACAATGCCCCAGATTTATTCGGATGATTCGGTATTAAAAGGTTAATCCACAGCCTGAGTTGAGACCATTAGTATGATGCCTGTGACCCCAACTCCTGCATAAAATTCAATTATTGCAGACCACCTTGTCTGTTTTTGTGGCAAAGAGGCAGAATGTAAGTACCTGAATTAATTCAATTCAATTCCATTCCTTTATTTATCCCACTGCAAAACTATTCTCTCAGCTCAGATATCCATTTTTATCACAGATGAAATTGGGCACAAAAAGAATCTGCTGCTGTTTGCCACCTTCCTGCTAACCTGAGAGAATTGAGCCCTAAATGCTTTGCACATCACAGAGAAGGAAATAATTGAAAAGAGAGTTAAGTGGAAGAATGTTCCTTTCCTATCAACAAATTTCTCACAGATCATAGGATTAACACTACACTCTAACGCTTCGATATTGTTGTCATTGAATGAGAAAATCAGAACTTTTGAACACCATCTTGGAAATCCAAAACCAGTAATGTCATGTTCAAATCACTGAAGAGTTTTTCATATTTTTCTTTTCCTATACATAGCTATACAGTGAGTTGCTGCCATCTTTCCTATGTAGTGCATATTTTAGTTAAACGCAACGCGCCATCAAGCATCCTGAGGCCGGATTTAAATCAAGTGGTAAGAAGTTTGTGCCACATACAGTCCCTTCATTCAGCCGCTCATAATCTACAGTATTAACAATTTATCATCAAAACCCAGAGTTTGCTGTCAACTTATCAAAGTGGCCACTGGATGCATATGTTCAAGAGTGAGCATCTGACGCGTCACTGTTCCTGACATTAGCACAGACAACAGAATCAGTGGACTATTGAATGCAATTATAGCAAGCGAGACAGACAATAAAGATTGATAGCGCCTTCTTGTTCCATCACACACAAAACTAGTGGGGGTTAAAGTACTGTCTTCAGCCGCCTCCATGCAACAGTGATCGAAAATAGGCAATGACGCTGTTAAAACATTGTAGCCTGTATCACTTCGTTTATTGGACACATTATCAAATTAAATGAAAAGTGAACTGCCAAAAGCAACAGTTATTCTATATTAATAATGAATATTTACTTAGCATTGTTCACAAGTCTGGCAGAGAACACATTCCTTCTTGTTATCTTTTTTGCAGGCTACAGTTGAATAGGTTTAACATTTCTCTGTTTACATTAAGTTTTCTGTCTGCAAGACTCTGAACACAGACCTGCACGGTTGATTTTGTGACTATCCATGTGGTTACAATGTGTAATTAATAAAACTGTTCCTCTTAGAGATGACTTCTAATTGCTGAAGCTGGTGCGCTATTTGGTTCTCTTTGCAGTTTGGTTTTTGAATGCATTAAAAAATATATATATTCATTTCTCTACAGAAGAGTTTTCACATATGTAATGCAACTGTTCCAATTAAATATAAGTTTAAGCAAAGTTGTAGTGTTCAAGTGGCCTAGTTACTAAGTGATGGCAACTGTATGCTTGCTGAAATACTAAGGTCTCCGGAATTTTCTGAAGGATATAGACTCTGCTTCCATTCTTAGAGACTATGGAAGTGAATTCTTAGTTCCTAAGGTTGAAAGGTTCTATGTAAAACAGTTAATGTTTTGTTCCCTGATTCTCAGATAAGGTGGTATAAAAAAACAGAAGAATAAATAAATAATATAGTATGGTGATTTACTGTGTCCAAGGAAGATGCCAACCCACCTGCATGGCCACTGCCTTGACCTGACATGACCTGCCTTCTCCAATTCCTCTCCCTCAGACCTCCCCAACTCAATCCTTCCCTCATCAGACCATCACCTTTTAACCTTTAATCTTCAGCTTCCACTGTCTCACCCTCGTTCTGTCTCCCCCAAACTATTGAGAAACCTTCATAATATTGATCCCTTGACTCTCTCCTCCACCATTTCTCCATCCCTTTCCTCCATTATGTCCTCCAAATCCATTGACGAAGCAGTTTCCTCTTATAATGCTGCAGTTTCCTCTTATAATGCTGCACTATCTTCGGCTCTTGACACTCTTGCCCCACTCACCCCACGCCCTGCCAGGCGTTCTACTCCCCAGCCATGGCTCTCATCCACAACCTGCTATTTACGCACCTGTGTCCATTCTGCTGAACGTGCTTGGACCAAATTCCGATCTCCTGAAGACCTTCTACACTTCAAATTCATGCTTGGCTCCTTCCAGTCAGCCATAGCACTTGCCAAACAAGAATACTACATCCAACTGACTAATTCCCTTGCCTCTGATCCTCGCTGCCTCTTTAATACTCTCAATTCTCTCCTCAAGGTGCCCCCGCCCCCGGTCCCACTCTCCCTTTCTGCCCAATCCCTAGCCGACTACTTTCAAGACAGAATTCACAAGATTATCCTCCAATTCCCCACTTCCCCATCTACCTCTCCCCCTCCTCAATTCTCCCCTCCCATCCATACTTCCCCTGCTACCCTCTCCTCCTTCTCTAAGATCTCCGAAGAGGAAACCACACTCCTTCTTTCCTCCTCCAAACCCACCACCTGTTCCACTGACCCTATCCCCACCCATCTCCTACACCCCATCTCCCCCACCATTGTCCCCCCCATCTCTCACATTCTAAACCTTTCACTATCCACTGCAACTGTCCCCCTAGACTTCAAACATGCAGTTGTCACTCCTCTCCTCAAGAAATCCTCTCTTGATCCCACCTGTCCTTCTATCGACCCATCTCCCTCCTTTCCTTCATATCTAAACTACTAGAACGGGCAGTCCATCACTGCTGCCTCGACTTCCTCACCTCCCAGGCCCTCCTGGACCCACTACAAACCGGCTTCCGTCCCCTACACTCCACTGAAATGGCTCTTACAAAAGTCTTCAATGACTTGTTCCTGGCTAAATCTAAGGGCCTCTACTCCGTCCTCATCCTTCTCGACCTCTCTGCTGCCTTTGACACTGTTGACCACAATCTTCTCCTCTCCACCCTCTCCTCGCTTGGTTTCAGGGGCTCCGTACTATCCTGGTTCTCCTCCTACCTCTCCCATCGCTCCTTTAGTGTGTGCTCTGTTGGATCCTCCTCCTCTCCCACCCCACTCCATGTTGGTGTACCCCAAGGATCCATCTTGGGCCCCCTCCTTTTCTCTCCCTATACCCAATCCCTTGGCGCACTTATCTCCTCCCATGGCTTTCACTATCATCTCTATGCCAACGACTCCCAAATCTACCTCTCTAAACCTAATATCTCTCCAGTAATCCAGACCAGGATCTCTGCCTGCCTTTCTGACATCGCTGGCTGGATGTCTCATCGCCGCTTGAAGCTGAACACGCCAAGACTGAACTCCCTGTCTTTCTCCCCAACTCCTCCCCTCCTCTTCCCCCCTTCTCAGTCTCTGTAGATGGTTATACGATCCTTCCTGTTCTCTCGGCCCGCAACCTGGGAGTGACTCCTCTCTCTCCTTCTCCATATCCAGCATGTAGCTAAGACCTACCACTTCTTTCTCTACAACATTAGCAAGATCTGCCCCTTCCTTTCTGAACACACTACCAAAACCCTTATCCACTTCTTAATCTCCTCTCGCCTCGACTACTGCAACCTACTCCTTGCTGGTCTTCCCACTAGCCATCTCCTTCCCCTTCAATCTATACAAAATCATGCCGCTCAACTAATCTTCCGTCAACCTCGCCATGCCCACATTGCTCCTCTTCTCAAGTCGCTTCACTGGCTCCCTGTCCAATTCCGCATCCAGTTCAAACTTCTCCTGCTGACCTATAAATGCATTCACTCTGCAGCCCCTCAGTACCTCTCATCTCTTATCTCTCCTTACACCCCCTCTCAGGAACTTCACTCTGCTAACAAATCACTTCTATCTAGGCCTTTCACTCGCACCGCGAACTCCCAAATGCACTCTTTTCACCTTACTGCACCTTACACCTGAAACAGCTTACCTGTGTCTGTGCACCAGGCACCCTCCCTGACCCTCTTCAAATCCAGATTGAAGACCCACCTCTTCACTGTCGCTTTCATATCCTGACTTCTTTCTCTTATCTCAACCTGGCTCCGGTCAATTTTCATGACCAAATTGTAAAGACCATACTGTGCTTTGCACCGAATTGACTATTGCTCTGTATTGTCTCAGCTAGATTGTAAACTCTGACAAGCATGACTCTGATGAGCAGGGACTGTCTCTTGTATATATACCTGTACAGCGCTGCATGCGTGGCACTATATACATGCTAAATAGTAGTAGTAGTAGTAGTAGTAGTAGATATCTAGAAAATTAATACACAACCTTGTCCTCTGTTATCTGTTCCTTTTACTGTTCTGTCGAAAAGTGATGTGATCTCAACATTATGGTTGGGTTTGAA
Source organism: Ichthyophis bannanicus (assembly GCA_033557465.1). Taxonomy (NCBI): domain Eukaryota; kingdom Metazoa; phylum Chordata; class Amphibia; order Gymnophiona; family Ichthyophiidae; genus Ichthyophis; species Ichthyophis bannanicus. Next base: position 277,891,964 of record CM066033.1, read on the forward strand.
ACTGAGTTGATGGGGGTCTAGTGGTGCGTGTTGATCTATATATTTTTGTAACTGATGTTGAACAGATTTTTCAATTATTTTGGCAATAAATGGCAGGCTAGAAAGAGGTCCATAAGCATTGTGATCTTTTAGGTCCAGCGAGGAATTTTTTAAAGTTGGTCAGACAGAAGCTCGTTTGAGGTTGGTTGGTATGCATCCTTGTGTGAGGAATAATTGTGTAATTTTGAGTAGGAGCAGACTTAATTTTTTCCTTGCGAGCTTGATCCATGATACTAGGCATGGGTCTAGGTGGGATGTTGTTGTGTTTAAGTTGGCAGTGATATAGTTGAGGTGGTTTGTTGATGGTATGTGGAAGGTGTTCCAGCTCTTATTGTTGATGGGTATGTTGTTGTTTCCTGTATTTGTAGTGGGTTTGCGACTGGTATATTGCTTTTGAACTTTGTCTCCAGGAAGTCTGCCATCTCCTGAGGGTTTATGCCTTTGATATCTTTCCTCTTTGTAGGGTTTCTTGTGAGAGAATGTGCTATTTCAAAGAGCTCTCTGGGTTTGTTAATGGAGCTCATTATGAAGTTAGTGTGATATTTTTTTTGCATTTGTCTATTAGATCATTGTATTCTTGTTTCTTGGCTTTGTACTCCTGTTAATTTTCTTGGTCCCTTGTATGTCTCCATTTACGTTTGATCCTTCTTAGTGTTCTCTTTAAGTCTTTAATTTTGTTGGAGTACCGTGGTGCAAACTGTTTTCTGCTCTTGACTGTTTTTTTTAATATGGTGTTGCTGCTGCAGTGGCTATTGTATTGTTCCATTAGTTGATGATAGCTTCCGGGTCTGTTGTGTCAAGGTCTAGATGTAGTGTTACTTCTTCTAGGAAGAGTTCTGTTTTGTAGTGCTCCCAACAATAATCACTTAGGCTCAGAGCATTCCAGGAGTGAAACAGGAGTAGCAGCAAAGGTTATCTGGTCAGCAGAGATATTGAGCCACTAATCAGCTAACTAAAATGGCTAAAGTTAGGAAGAAAAAAGCTAGCCTATCTTTAGTCAGTTTAGCTATCCGGCCAGCAGATGAATATCGGATATGCCCCACTACTGAATATCTTGGGATAATTTAATATGGCAATGGCCAACCACTTTAAGTGTGCTGACTGCCACCACTGAATTTATTGAATATGCCCCCACCCCCCTCCCCAGTAGATTTAGGCTCATTGTCAAGTCTATTAATGGCTCCTGGACATGGATTTTATTTGTAGCCAACAATTTTTCATCAATTTGCCATGTTCAAGAATGAATTGCTTACCATATCTCACCACATATTACATTCAATCAAAGTTAATCTTGTATAAATTGTAGAATTTTACCCATTATTAGATCAATGGTGAGAGGATAACTCTCAAAAGCTTGCCAAAGATACATGAAGTTAGTCCAGTAAGATATCGTCTTCAACACGATTGCTGACCCTTATTTGTTTATTTGCATTTCAAAACAACATTCAGACAATCCATGTATGCAGAAAAAGATGCTTAAATCCACCAATATTGCAAAAGCAAGAGAAACATACATATGTATGCATCAAACATTTAGACCACAATCAAAGGAAAAAAGGCTCCGAGAAAAACAAACTAAGAGAAATACTGTATAACACACAGGCAGAGACTTACACGTCAGCTGAGCGGGAAATCACAGAAACTTCAGTATCAATACCCTCCCTAGCAATAAGGAAATCCAAAAGCTGCTTGGGCTCAAAGAAAAGAAAATGATTGCCTTGATAGGAAACATGACGATGAGAGGGAAATTTTAACAAAAAAGTGGCCCCCAAGGACAGGGTCCTAGCCCGAAAGGACAGGAACTCCTTCCTCCTAGCCTGAGTAACCCTAGAAAGATCACGGGAAAATACAGACCTGAGAGCCCAAAAACTGCTCCTTAATATTCCTAAAATATGAACAAAGAATTAAAATCTTATCAGATTCCAACGCCAAGGTTACAAGCATAGTAGTTCTCTCAGTAATTACTTTCAGGGAGCTTTCCAGAAGCCCTTTTGGATCCCTGTTCCTAAAAGACACATTAAATTGGGCTAATCACTTACCTAGAGCCCCAGCCCCCAAGGACAGATACTGAATTCTGCTCAGGGGAGGCATATGCTCCTGCGAGATTTTAAGCACCTCACAGAAGTATTTCCTCACCATTTTCAGAGGAGACAAAACAGGAGATTTGGGAAAGTTCAATAACCGAAGGTTATTCCTTCAGGTTTGATTCTCCAGATAGTCCATCTTCCTAGCCATCAAAGTTCTGTCCTTGATTAGGGTCCCTTGGGCATCCTGGAGGTGACCAATCTCTGCTGTAAGATGAGAGATAGAACCAGCCTGTTGTTCTTGAGCCATAGAAATAAAAGAAACAGCCTCTATAACAGACAATAAATCAGTGTTCACAGTACCCACAACCTTAGATAGAGAGGAAGTTAATGAAGTTATAACTTCCCACAGTGAAACCATTGTTATTACAGTAGGTCTTATCAGCCCGTGAGTAGCCAATAATGGCCTCCTCCTATCCAGACAAGTTGTTGCCCAGCTACTGGAGTCGTCTCACCAAAACCGGGAGCCCTCACCGACAGCCGCTGGGATCCAGGAGTATCAGATGAAACCACCAGCAAGGAGCCCTCTTCACTTCCCCGCACCGGAGTACACTCTGGAAGACCGGGTGGAAGCACTCTGCCTGGTGAAGAAAAACATCTGTGTTGAAACGGGGGGGCACGCTGTTCTGGAGAAAGAATCACCCCTGATATGCCCAGCAACGCCGAAGTCTCATCTGGCACTGCAGTCGAAGACATCGCCCCAGGCACAGGGGGAACAAAGCCGCATGAAAGAAGCGTCCGCAGACCAGCCTTTCTCTTCCTCCGCCCCACCGAAAACGAACACAGAGGACCGGCAGTCAGGAATCACACTTTTTCAACGCAGAACTGCTCCCCCGACGCTGCGCTGACCCTTATTTCTACATATTCAAGTGGACTAACATGGCAACTACAGTTCTCTCTCCAACTAAATGCAAAGACTGAATACTGAAATATTTTTTCAGTGGAAAAAAATGCTCAGTATTAAGAAGACAATTTTCAGTGTTGAAAAGAATACTTGGTTATCTGGGGAACAAATCCAGATTCAGGCACAGGCAATGTAGGCAACTATCTCTGGTGCCAGATCTTCATAACTTTAAATTGAAGCAGTGCAGAGGCGTGCCCGTGCCTGGTGGACCTGTGCCTGAGGGCCTCACCAGAAGGCCCTTTGGCCTGGCCCTTAGGTGTGAACCACAACAACAATACACACCATAAAGGCAGAAAGCTACACAACTAAGGTCTGAATCACAGAAACACAACATGCGGCCAGTAAGCCAGATACAACTACGTTAAATGTAATCCTCTCCTGTCTCTCAACATCGCAAGTTTCCTTCGACAGCATTATGACTCTACCAACCGTCCTTCTCACCTTCTATCTCACTGCGATCCTAGCCACTTCTGCAGTCCCATCACTCAGTCCGATATTCCCACCCTTCACTCATTGCTACACCTTCTGTCTATCACAAAAGAAAACAAAGGCCGACTCATCACATCATACAAATCAAACCAAAGTGCAGATACCTACATTACCCTCACGCAGGCACTAATTGTACCTCTCACCTGAAAATCACTCTACTCAATGCCAGATCAGCACAGAATAAAATCCAGCTTCTCACAGACATTTTGCTAGACAATAACATAGACCTTTTATGTGTCACTGAGTCTTGGTTTAGTGAGACAGATATGGGATCATGGGCTATTATCAGATAAGTCTGCTGGAATTCTTTTAGAACCATAATTGAATAAAAGGATCTTGTAGTCATTCGAGAGTGATTTTTTCCTCTCCTGACTATTTATCCGACAAAAAAGGTTTTCTGTATGAATTATCTGCATTATGGGGTGATCTTTACTACATTGCATGAATTGGAATGGCAAATCACTAATGCAATAATAAATAAATGCACATCTTCCACCAAAAAGTTCAAATGTTCTTCACTTCTGCAAAAAATATTTGTAGCGTATCTTCATCCTTAGTGAATAATCTTGCATACCCTGTAGCTTCTGCCCCTTTCACCAGTCATGCAAAGATGAAATCTGTAAGAGAACCCTGCATGAGACTATAAAGGCAATACTGAGGAATCTAAAAGGCCTATGTGAAAATCATGCAAAAAGTAATTACAGGATATCTATAAACCACTATAAAAATTTTCAGGAGAAGTGAAATGACTTCATAACCACCTACTTTATGTAGGCGGGTTTTATGTTTCAGGCTATATGCATACCTGTGTGAGTTGGAGAGCTGCCTAGTGATTACAGCAGAGGCTGGGCACCCGAGTTCAAGTCGAACTTCTGCTTCTGATGCTCCCTGTGACCTTGGGCAAGTCAAATCATGGTCTATTACCTCAGAAAGAAGTTAGACTATAAGCTCTCTGGGGACAGGACAATACCTACTATTCCTAAAAAGAACTCACTTTGATCTACTACTGGAAAGATCTGAATTAAAGGGAGGAACCAAAAAACTGATACAAAGACTGGCAGTAAGGCAATGAAGGCTTTTATTGATGACCCCTACGCGTTTTGGCCATTAGGCCTTCCTCAGGGGGTAATATTCTCCTTTTCAGATAAATATAGACTTCTTTTGGATCTCATGGTTGCACACATCATCCCCAGTCTTCTATTATGTCTGTATATCGATGAATGACAACAAGCACCAATGGGCTTTTATGCAATAGCTCACTTCTCCACTGGGAAAAGGTTAATGATGACCACTGTGTCCTTACCAGAGGGCTACGCTATCTCAAAAACTTCTATCCCTCTCCCTTGAAGATATCTGGATTCTTCAGGTCATGGCATAGTAGGAATGGAAGTGGTTATGCAGTTCCTCAGATATACAAGAACCTGACATCTTCTTTTAAACAGATAGTTCCTTCCTAGCAAGCACCGTGTTTCCTTAAGAACACAGGAAAGTACATTATAACAGTACACATGATGTTTTCATACATGTTGGTCTTCCCTGACCTCTGCAGAGAGATCTCTGTGACATCATTATAAATATGTTTTCTTTAATCATGTGATATCAATTCCTTTTCTACTTTCCATATCCATTATTCCCTTTGTTTCCTATAAAGCAAGACCAAATAAGAGGTTTTGAGCGTATTGAAATTAGACCGAGTAGTGACTGAGGTATGAGAAAATGGGTTCTTAACCTTTGTACGCACTGAGATCATCATGTGAACATGTTCGGTGTGCATTTCATACCAAATTTTGTATGTCGGTTATATTAGAATCAGTGGAATCAGCAAGATATAAATATTTAAAATACATAAATAAATACATTTAAGGGATAACGAAGGTAATGAAGGTTATAATTATGCTGATAATGTAGTCTGCGGTTCAGAGTGGGGACTGTTCTATCAGCAGAGGATTCAGAGTATCATCTTCCTTTTACAGATCCAAGGGAACGCCCACCCCCTTAAGAACATAGACAAACTGAGACCAGTTGAGCCTATTTGACAGCACTTTCTAGATCACTCTGTACAAAGAGTACATACATTGACAGGGGGCTAACCTATTATCATGTCTAATCAGGCAAAGTGATCCTTATAAGATATGGAGTGATATTTTCATTTACCCAAGTGTGTTTATTTATCCATTTATAACCCAACAGCTGAAGCTTCTATGTGGGGTACAATTTAACAACAGAAATAATGCAAAACATGTGAACTAACATAAAATAGGGCATTCACTATTACATATTTAGTTAGGAGGAGTAGCCTAGTTCTTCAAGTTAGAGCAATAGTTTGGTAACCAGCATGACAAGCATTCAAATCCCACAAGCCAGTCTTGGAAAGTCACTTAATTCTCCATTGCCTCCGGTTCAAGCTCTGGGGACAAGGAAATACCTATAGTACCTCACTGTAACTTACCTTTAACTACCATTGGCAAGGCATGAGCTAAATACTAATAAACAACTAAAAGCATTCCTAAATAAAAATGTCTTCAGCTGCTTCCTGAATGCTAACTTATGCCACAAACTATTAGGCAAAGAAGATCACAAATGCAAAGGTCTGAGATCTCACAAATTGTTTACTAGTCCAGATGGGATTGTCAACAAGGTTTGCCAGAATGAGCAAGACATCTTTCTGCCAGGTTATTTTTAAATCCTGAATTTGGGTGAACTGAGCCCAAACCATTAATTCTACTTTTATTGTGCAATGCAATGGGGGTTATTTTAGAAGCTTTATGCATCTTTCAACAAGGAAATTTCAGAATTTACATATGTAGATTGCATACCCGTGTAAAGAGTAATTTTAGAAAGGTGGAATTTACACATGGAGATTCACACTATGTGGAAATTACAAGTAGATGTGGTAGGGGCACAATGTGAGCATGGCCTGGGTGAAACAAAAATCTAGCTGTGTATTCCCCCCGTTGTATAAAGGGAATCCATGTATATGGCCAAACATTTCCCGAGTAGGTTTTACACCTGCTCTGAGGCATGCAAAGATTTTGAAAAAATGTTCACAGGACTTTGCATCAGGACCTGGGGAGTAATTCTCCTTAATCCCCCATTGTTTCTTTCCTCTTTCAAATTGAAAAATAAAACATTTGTGGCCTCAGTACTTAACGGGTGGTAGCTCTATGCATAGGTTTGGAAAATGGCCCAGCTACGGGTGGCACTTCACGTTGAAGTTGTCAAGTTTGTTCCACTCTATTTTCCCTTATGTAGATTTCTAAAAAAAAGGCTCCTCTGGCTATGCATCGTGCAGTCGCCCCTGCATGTCCTTTAATATATTTTACAAAAGGCTCTACATTTGGCAGAGCCATCATAAAATACCTGTGGAGTTGTGCACGTCCCAATCTGGCCATCTCACTTCCCATCTCCATGATCAATCTAAAGTTGGTCTTCATGTCCCCTACAATGGCTAACTTAGCAAGAGATGAACTGAGCTTATTGGTAACAATGAAATTTTAAGTTGCTTTCAAAAGCACACTTATTTCGCCTTTGTTTGTAGCAGACGTCCTTTCTCTCCATGGTACTAGTTCAATAAGTCAGTCATTATTTCTTTATGTTTTTTTCCATCCTTTCTTCGGTACTTCATTTCCCTTTACAGCGTATCCAGCGATGACAGAGAGAGGAGAGACACTTATTACTTTTAACAGTTGAAATTGCTGCAAGTGATTTAACTGTCATTTAATTTGATTCCTCTCTTCTGTCTGTGGAGAAATATGTTTAATGTACTGGAAATTATGTTAATAAGAAAGAGCATTATCTCATTTAATGAAATAAATATACAAATATTTCAAAATAAAATAAAGAGGCAATCTTCGAAGGGAAAATGTCTCTTATGGTTTGCATAAAATAAACAAATGAGAAAATTCATGAATACATTGAAACAGTAACAAAAATTATGACCATGCTCTGGCAAATAAAAAAAAAGCAGAATGACTGAATTCCGTATTACCTAATCAAATATTTTTAGAAATACAGACATGAACAAACAGCAGCAGTATACAAATTATAAAATTTATCTTTCATATTACCGTAAGCTATAGTTTTTTTTTCTGCAGTAAGCAATCGTTTTTTCTCTAGAAAAGCTTTGAGCTATTTCCTGAAGCTCATGTTATATTAACATTTTTTTTTTTTTTGCCAAATGGTTATGATTGCTTCAGTCCATAATTAGCTATGATCCTATTTAAAATCATATCCATAAAGCAGGATTAATTTATGGTTACAGACTTTGAACTCTTATGATTTGCTTAAACATAATAGACTCAATGGCTCTTTTGTAAACCTCTAAAATTTGAAAATATAAACTGATGCCAAAGAAGGTTAGACAAACATTGTTAGCAGCTAGAACAAAACTTAACTGCAATTACTTAATAAAAGCACGACTACGGCAACAGAAACATGTAATTACAGCACTAATTTAATCAGAGACATTAAAACAAACTAAAGATAAATAATCAAAACCATAACATTGGCATTCGCACCGCCCCCTCCATTCACAGCCTACCAGAACCATATGGCATCAAAATAACTAAACTAGTGTGGGCGTCTTGGCAAAAATCATGATGGCAACTTTTATTCCAACAACTTGATAAATGACATTATAGCAAATGTATTTGTATCAGCGTATTAGTTTCAAATTGGACTAGGCGGTGTTGTCTTAGCCCCAACTCACTTATGCATTAGTCAGTATTCACAAATACCCTCTCTGCCTAGTCTGTGGTGGCGCCAGGCCACCTCTAGAATTGTGGGAGCCTTTTGTAACCTTGCACCACACATGGCAGTGATGCCCATGTCACAGGAGGCTATAGCCCACTGCTCCATTATCTCTCTCCCCATGGCATTCTAGGTTATAGCAGCAGTGGGGGGGGGGGGGGTCGCCCTCTTTCCATTATCATCACTGGCAAGGATTGTAAATTGTGTCCCCACTGCCCCAAGTCTGTGCTGCAGCCATAAATGCCTTACCACACCCCTCCGTATAGAATTAATAAATATATCCTGGCCTGTATCCAACAAATGAACATCATCTGACTGATACAAGCCCAGACAATCAGAAGAAATCAAATCATCAGCAAGTACCATCCCCTTTAACAGGACCATGAATTTCGATATTTCCACATTTGCTACATAAGGAAAATAGCAACGGATTAGAAAAAAAAATCACATTTCATTTGTCAGTTCACCTCAATACCCTTAACCTCACAAAGGTCATTCCCCCTAAGTGGATAAAGATGCACAGTGGGCAGTTGCACTGTTGAGCTCTCAAGAGCAGAGCCCCATCACATGCCCCGTAGTCCCATCCATTGCAACCAGGGGCGGCCCAAGGGGGATGCGGGGCCATGTGCGGAGACTCGGTGCGGGGCCTCATTTGCATAAGGGGCCTCATTTGCATAAATATTTGCATAATGTTACCATACACTAACTTTTAGTAAACATGCCTCTTAATGAGTGTATGGATAAAGAAAGACTAAAAGATTTCTACATTACTATAATCCAGTGCCAACCACCAGACACATTAGGAACTACTACAAACACTGCCCATTTAGAACCCATAGCAAACCCGCCGTATCCTAACAGCACTACCAGGACTCATAAAGCACCATACCCTAACTATCAAAAGGAAACGCTGCAAATATTAAACCAATACATTTCAGAGAACAACAATACATGACCTACTGGGGAAAGAGAACAAGTGGCAATGCCAAATAGGAATTACATAAACAGAATACCTCAGCTCAGTTACACATGCAGAACATAGACCATCACCAAACAAGGAATCACAATTTAGAAACAGGAAGACAATAATTAAACTGGGAATCCCAAAAGGCAAACTTGGAATGTACAACACTGTAGAAATAAAACTATACATTAATTTGCTCTTGTACTAAACAAAGCGCAGACGTTAATGATGCACATTTCCCAGAGCTGACATATTCCAATTAATAAATTCAAAATAAAGAGATATTTTTCTACCTTTTGTGCATTTTTTTTCAGCTGCAATTGCTCCAGTCACTTTCTTCTGGTTTCTTTGTGTTTTCCGCTAACTCTCCATGGTCTGCTGTCCATTTGTCTTTCCTTCTCTCTTCTAGTTTTTTTCCATTCTCTCTCTACATCTGCTTTAACATACTAATCTTTCTCCTTTTGCTCTTTCCTCATTCCTATTTCATCTACTCAAATTTTACCCCTCCATTCTCAATCCCCACTTACTCTCCCAATATCCGGCCAATTGTAGATTTGTCTTCCCTCCCACACAAAATATTTTTTCCCTCTCCATTTCACTCTCCCAGATCCATCCCAATCTAATCCTCCCAACATCAGCTCCATTCTAGTTCCAGTCCCACCCAGCATCCACTCCCTTCTAGTCCCCGCATCAGCCCTTTTCCAGTCCTAGCCCTCCATAAGCCCATTTCCAGTCCTATCCTAGACCCACCATCAGCCTATTTCCAGTCCTAGCTCCCCCGTCTATTTCCAGTCCCATCTGAGTCCCTCCATCAGCTCATTTCCAATCCCAGCCCCCCATGAGCCCATCAGCCCATGTCAAATCCTAGCTCCCCTCCACTCAGCCCATTTCCAATCCAAGCCCCCCATGAGCCTACTTCCAGTTCTAGCCCCTTCATGAATCCATTTCAATCCAAACCCCACTGCCCATTTCCAATCTTAGCACCCCCCAACAGCCAATTTCCAGTCCTATTCTAGCCCCTCCATCAGCCCATTTCCTATCCTAGCCCCCCCCCCCCCACTCACCCATTTCCAGTCCTAGCTCCCTCCCCCTCACAACCCATTTCCATTCCAAACCCCCGTCCCCATCAGCTATTTGCAGTTCAAGCCCTCCTTCCACTCAGCCCATTTCCAGTCCTAGCAACCCCCCCAGCCCATTAACAGTCTTAGCCCCCCCAGCCCATTACCAGTCCTAATCTCCCATCAGCCCATTTCCAGTCCTAGCCCCCCCATAGCCCATTACTAGTCCTAACCCCCCCATAGCCCATTAACAGTCCTAATCCCCATCAGCCCATTTCCAGTCTTAGCTCCCCCCATAGCCCATTACCAGTCCTAAACCTCCCCATCAGCCCACTTCCAGTATTAGCATCCCCCCATGGCCCATTACTAGTCCTATCCCTCCCCCATCAGTCCACTTCCAGTCTTAGCCCCCCCCCCAATAACCCATTACCAGTCCTAAACCTCCCCATCAGCCCATTACGTTCTAACCCCCATCACCCTATTTCTAGTCCTAGCCCCCCATCAGCCTATTTCCAGTTCTAGCCCCCCATAGCCCATTACCAGTCCTAATCCCCCATCAGCCCATTACCAGTCATAACCCCTCCCCTAGCCCATTATCAGTCCTAACCCCCATCAGCCCATTTCCAGTCTTAGCTCCCCCCATAGCCCATTACCAGTCCTAAACCTCCCCATCAGCCCACTTCCAGTCTTAGCATCCCCCCATGGCCCATTACTAGTCCTAACCCTCCCCCATCAGCCCACTTCCAGTCTTAGCCCCCCCCCATAACCCATTACCAGTCCTAAACCTCCCCATCAGCCCATTACGTTCTAACCCCCATCACCCTATTTCCAGTCCTAGCCTCCCCATCAGCCTATTTCCAGTCCTAGCCCCCCTAGCCCATTACCAGTCCTAATCCCCCAACAGCCCAATACCAGTCTTAGCCCCCCCCTATAACCCATTACCAGTCCTAAACCTTCCCATCAGCCCACTTCCAGTCTTAGCACCCCCCCATGGCCCATTACTAGTCCTAACCCTCCCCCTCAGCCCACTTCCATTCTTAGCCCCCCCCATAACCCATTACCAGTCCTAAACCTCCCCATCAGCCCATTTCCAGTCTTAGCCCCCCCATAGCCCATTACTAGTCCTAATCCTCCCCCATCAGCCCACTTCCAGTCTTAGCACACACCCCATAACCCATTACCAGTCCTAACCCCCCCATCAGCCCATTTCCAGTCAGCCCCCCCCCATAGCCCATTACCAGTCCTAACCCCCCCCCATGGCCCATTAATACTCCTACCCCCCCCCCCCATGGCCCATTACTAGTCCTAACCCCCCCCCCCCATGGCCCATTACTAGTCCTAACCCTCCCCTATCATGCCACTTCCAGTCTTAGCCTCCCCCCCCCTAGCCCATTACCAGTCCTAAACCCCCTTCCCCCCTATCATCCCAAATAAAAAAATAAAACCAGCTGCTTCAGCCGCGGCAGCATCAAGAGTGCTGCCGCCGCGGGGCAACACTGCGGGCCCCCCCCCTGCCCGGCAGAGCCTCCCAGTCCCTGCATCGTAGGCTAGCGTCGAATCCCCGAACGCGGGCTTCTCTCAGAACCGCGAGAGTTTCTTTTCTCACGGCTCTGTTAATCCCGCCGGGGCTGATGGGATTTCCCATCAGCCCCAGCGGGATTATCAGAGCCGCGAGAAAGGAAACTCTCGCAGCTCTGAAAGAAGCCTGCGTTCGGGGATTCGACGCTAGCCTACGATGCAGGGAGGCTCTGCCGGGCAGGGGGGGGCTCCGCGGCGGCACTCTTGATGCTGCCGCGGCAGAAGCAGCTGGTTTTTTTTTTTTTAAACTTGGGATGAAGAATGTTTTTTGCGCGGGGCCCCCTGAAACGCGGGGCCCTGTGCAAAAAACATTCTTGCTCAATGGACGGGCCGGCCCTGATTGCAACAGAACACAGTCAGCTGCCAGGCCCAGGTTCAATCCCCATTTCAACTCTCCTGCCCTCTTCCAAACCCAGAAAATGAAAGAATCACTGCACATCCAAAAGAGGACTTCATGCCTTGCAGAGTCTGTGGGACAAACAAAGGAAGGACCCACAAGGATCCGCATTGTGTTAGAACACCAGCAGCTAACTCACTGAATCACTTGTACTGAAAGGCCACACAAAGCAGAAAACGACGATGCCTCGATTCTAAATGATCCAAGGGGAATCCTGCAACCGCTAAGCCATGCTTCAACATGGTGGTAAACTGATATCTGGTTAAAGGGTCCCTGCCCTTATGACACAGCTGAAACAAGCTGCTCTGGGTTCTGACTTGTAAAAGGCTTGCACACACTGAACAGGACATGCAGCGAGACCAGGCAGGCATTGAAGATGAACCCATGTGACCATGCCCAGCTAATTGGTCTCACAGCACTGTATGCTCAAGTGCACTACATCTACCAAATTCACTACATGGCTCCGTTCCCCACATAGGGTCTTCACCCTGCCAGCTAATTCATTAACTCCCAAGGAAGCAAAGAAGATGAAAGAGAATGTCACTCTGAAAAGTTTGCATGCAGTAGACCAGACCTGAGGTTGACACAATTTTCACACCACCAAGGCCTCACGGGACCTAGCAAAACCATGTATCAGCTTGTGCACCAAAAAAGAAGCCATGGGATCCCTCTGCCCATGAATATTAGCCCTAAAGGAAACACTAGTCAGGGAAACAAATAGGACGCGAGGAGACAGTTTACACTCCGCAGCTCACCCAATAAAGTTTAAAATGCTTCTTGCCCAATTGACTTTCCTGGGAAACTAGCCCCCACTGTCAATTTTCTATAAGATGGCATCACCCAGCTTCATAGGTCTTCCAAGTGTTCAATGAAAATGAGGATCTCAGCAATCTTGCAAGTAGCTTGGAAACAATTTCCCATAAATATCTCAGCATCTGTGATGGAAAGGTATTTGTTTCTGGTGCCAAAGTCTGAAACCTGGCCCACTGCAAATGAGACAGAGCCTACTGTTACATTATCATCACCAGGAATATGCCTCGAAGCAAGCATCACATTCAACTGCAAACTACTACTACTACTACTACTACTACTGAGCATTTATATAGCGCTACCAGTCGTACGCAGCACTGTACAAAAACATGTAAGAGACAGTCCCTGCTCATCATAAGGCAGTGAAGAAGGTTAAAGAGAATGCTACTCTAAAAGCTCCACCTCATATGAAGTAGGGCATACTTTTGGAAATGCCTAGAATAAAGTGCACAGTATATCATGTTGGATGGGTCGCTGTGGTGTTCATGCCATCAAGGCTGTATTGGATCTAGAAAAACCATGTGCCAGCTTCCACACCGGAATTGATGTTTTGGGATCTCTCTGCCCATGAACCTTAGCTAGAAAGGTGACACTGGTCCAACAATCCCAACAGGGATTTGCACTCTATCACTCACTCAATAAAGGCCATCATAACCTCTAGCATGATTGTCCTGCCTGGGTAAATAGTCCCATCTGGTAGAATGTCCATGAAGCGTCACTATCCAGCCTCATAAAGCCTTCCATGTATTCGACGACAACATTGATTTTCGCAGTCTCACAAGTGGCCTGGAATGATTTCTCAAAAATATCCCAATGAAATCATCTGCTCCTGATGTCAAAACTCGAAACATGGACCACTGCAAAGAAGATAGAGTCCACTATCGTGTTATCTATGCCAAGCACATGCTTCACCATCAGGGTCACATTTAATTGCAAGCACTGAAGAGCCAGCATGCGTAACAGCTCAATTGCCAATAGCAAATTTGCTATCTGCAATCGCTTGCCCCACAGATGTATTATCTACAGCTCTCCCAGGAGGGAGAGGAGCTGCCTGCATCCAGCTGCCCTAGCAGCAGCGTCACCGCCTTGTACTGCCCAATCGGGCAGCCCCTGCTAGTTTAAAAAGCCTCTCTCCGATCTACAGCTTTCCCAGGAGGGAGAGGAGCTGCCTGCATCCAGCCGCCCTAGCAGCAGTGTCACCGCCTTGTGCTGCCCAATCGGGGCAGCCCTTGCTAGTTTAAAAAGCAGCGCGACCCGGACCAAAGCCTCTCTCCAATCTACAGCTCTCCCAGGAGGGAGAGGAGCTGCCTGCATCCAGCCGCCCTAGCAGCATCATCACCGCCTTGTGCTGCCCAATCAGGGCAGCCCCTGCTAGTTTAAAAAGCAGCGCCACAGGCGCACCCGCGCCTTGCGGGCCTGCGCCTGAGGGCCTCGCAAGAGGGCCCTTTGGCACGGCCCTTAGGCAGCGGCCCAAATTGAGTCATCCAAGAAACCTCTTTGGAACCTAACCATCATCGTTGACCTTAAAGGAGATGTCTTTATCTACACAATCAACCAGCAGCTTGAGCTCCCCCAGGGTTGAGCTCGCTCTCACCGACAACACAGCCATCTTTACAATTACAGCAAGTAAACGTCACTTAAATGGACGGAACAAAGTACCCTTACATTAACGTTGCTTCTACCATTGCCAGTAGCCTGCCATTAATATTGCCATTTGCCTGCTATAACTGTTGCTATTTTGACCACTTTTACTTTTACTGTTGCCAGGAGCCTGCCATAACTGTGCTATTTTGACCACTTTTACTGTAGCCTACCATTACTGTTGCCAGTAGCCTGCTATAATTGTTGCTATTCTGAACACTTTTACTGTTGCCAGTAGTCTGCTATAACTGTTGCTATTCTTACCACTTTTACAGTTGCCAGTAGCCTGCTATAACTGTTGCTATTCTGACCACTTTTACTGTTGCCAGTAGCCTGCTATAACTGTTGCTATTCTGACCACTTTTACTGTTGCCAGTAGCCTGCTATAACTGTTGCTATTCTGAACACTTGTACTGTTGCCAGTAGCCTGCTATCTCTGCAGCCAGTAACCTGCTATCATTGTGCCTACTATCTGTTACTACTGTTGCTAGTTTTAATGACAATATTGTTGACATCCCCCAGCAACCCTAACATGGCCATCTCCTTATTTGCCATATTCAGTTTTTACCTCCTAGCTAATGCCATTCAGAATACATCAGCCTTTTCACCCAACCATAACCATATCTCTATCCCGCATAGCCTGGGAAGAAGAAATCACACCAGCTCCCATCACACATCTCCACATGCACCCCATATCAGACATTCACACCTACTCTATATATCCCTTAATAACACGTATAGCCCCAAGCCGGAACCCACTCTCTTACATAGTAACCTAAAGTGTGCCCTCATCAACTCACATTCAGTTCGCAAAAAATGATCTTATCACAGATCTTATTACTAATCTGAACTTGGATATCCTTATGGTCACAGAATCCTGGCTGTCAGACACAGACACTGTCCTCATAAATCAACTCATCCCTCCAGACTATTCAAAACACACATGTCACAGAACCAACCAGAAAGGAGGTGGAGTCTTCATTCTAGCAAGAACTAATCTCCAGTTTCAACTACTATCTTCTACAAGTCTCATGCACATTGACATAGTGTCTGTTGCCAATAAGCACATCATCATAAAACTCATCTACAGAGCTCCTTCACCCCCCCCCCCCCCAGAAGATTTCTCTAACATAATAGACCTGGCCTACAATACTAAAAGCCCACGTAAACCTAATTGGTTGATTGGTGATTTTAACCTTTTAAGCCACAAATATCGATACATCGGGAAGATGTATTACAACTATTAGATAAACTGAAGAGTAGCAAATCACCTGGGCCAGATGGTATACATCCAAGGGTGTTGAAAGAACTGAAATATGAGATTGCAGACCTGCTATTAGTAATCTGTGAACTATCATTAAAATCATCTCTAATACCTGAAGATTGACAGATCGCCAATGTAACACCAATTTTTAAAAAGGGTTTGCGGAGTGATCCGGGAAACTACAGACCGGTGAGCCTCACATCAGTACTGGGAAAAATGGTAGAAACCATCATAAAGGATAAAATTACTCAGCATGTAGATAGTCATGGCCTAATGGGAGACAGCAAACATGGCTTTAGACAAGGAAGATCTTGTCTTACTAATCTGTTATGTTTTTTTGAAAGTGTGAATAAACAGGCGGACAAAGGTGAGTCGGTTGATATAGTGTATCTGGACTTTCAGAAAGCCTTTGACAAGGTCCCTCATCAGAGACTTTTGGCAAAACTAAAGAGTCATGGGATAGGAGGCAGTGTACTACTGTGGATCAGGAACTGGTTAAAAGATAGAAAGCAGAGGGTTGGGCTAAATGGCCAATTTTCCCAATGGAGAAACGTGAATAGTGGTGTACCCCAGGGATCTGTGCTGGGTCCGCTGCTTTTTGACATATTCATAAATGACCTGGAAAGTGGAATAACGAGTGAGGTTATCAAATTTGCAGATGACACAAAACTATTTAAAGTTGTTAAAACCCAAGAGGATTGTGGAAAATTGCAAGAGGATCTTGATAAATTGGAAGACTGGGCATCAAAATGGCAGATGAAATTTAATGTGGACAAGTGCAAAGTTATGCACCTAGGGAAGAACAACCCAAACTATGGTTACACGATGCAAGGTTCCACAATAGGAACCACCACCCAGGATTAAGATTTAGGCGTCATTGTGGATAACATGTTAAAACCCTCGGCCCAGTGTGCAGCGGCAGCCAAGAGAGCAAATAGAATGCTAGGTATCATAAGGAAAGGAATGGAAAATAAAACAAAAGATATTATAATGCCTCTATACCGTTCCATGGTGAGACCGCACCTTGAATATTGTGTGCAATTTTGGTCGCCATATCTTAAAAAGGATATAGATTTATTAGAAAAGGTTTAGAGAAGAGCCACCAAAATGGTAAAGGGGATGGAAGGATACTCCTATGAAGAAAGCCTAAAAAGGTTAGGGCTCTTTAACCTGGAAAAGAGACGGCTGAGGGGAGATATGATAGAAGTCTATAAATTAATGAATGAAGTGGAACGGGTAAACGTAGATCGACTGTTTACGTTATCAGAATATAGAAAGACTAGGGGACATGCAATGAAGCTACAGGGTAAACTATTTAAGACTAATAAAACATGTAATCAAACTCTGGAATTTGTTACCGGAGGATGTAGTAAAGGCTGTTAGTGTAGCTGGGTTTAAAAAAGGTTTGGACAAGTTCCTGGAGGAAAGGTCCATAAACCATTATTAAGAAGGGACCCAGGATATCAATGCTTGACCTAGTACAAGCATTGCAGAACCTGTGTCTTTTGGGGAAACTGCTAGGTACGTATGACCTAGATTGGCCACTGTTGGAAACAGGATACTGGGCTTGATGGACCTTGGTCTGACCCAGTATGGCATATCTTATGTTCTTATGTTCCCTACAACCCACCTACTCTAACACCTTCCTTGATGCTATGACTGATTTCAGTTATGCACAGATGGTGAACTCTCCTACACACCTCAGGGGAAATGTTCTTGACCTCATTTTTGTCCCACAATCAGAATCAAACATTAATATCAACCTTTCATTTACTCCTGTCCCATGGTCAGACCACAACTTAATCTCCTTCCAAATCCCTTACCAACAAAATCAAATTCCAACCAGCCAAACAAATACAGCCTCCGCAAGATCGACAATCCACTTCAAATCCCTAGACAGGGATGAGTTCATCAATAGCGCTCTTCCAGCTCATAACCTCGACGATATGATCAACAAATGGAATACCACCCTGATTTCTTGTTCGCAGCTACCTTCCTCAAATAAATCACCAGCCTCCATCAAACCACCAAGAAACAGAAAATCAGCCCCTTGGTTCTCTGCTGAATTACGGTCATCTCTCCAGCTTCTAAGAAAGCAAGAAAGAAAATGGCATCAATCTCGTTCCACATCTGACCAAATGAGTTATGAAAACACCCTAAAGCAACACCGTGAGAAAATATCTTAAAAAATGAGAGAACACCACATGGAGCTCCTCCTCCGCTCATTAAATAAACCACGTGACCTCTTTAGACCCGACAAGGACAAACTCGTATCGCCCAATCTCGAGCATAGCCCTTCTAGCCAAACTTATCGAGAAGGTGGTTCAAATACAATTACAGCAACACATCGACATATCAGCCCCTCTGGATCCCTCCCAGCATGGGTTCAGAGAATCCCATGGTGTAGAGACTCTACTCACCTTACTTATCAATACCTTATCCAAAGGTATCGACAAAAGTGAAAACGGGTTCGTAATCATCTTCCTCGATATTGCTGCTGCATTTGATTCTGTTAACCATGAGCAACTCCTCTATCACCTTCAGGAAAATGGGATTCAGGGCTTGGCCTGGGAATGGTGTAAATCCTATCTAGCTGACCATTGGCAACAGGTACGGATAGGACCCTCAACATCTGAACCATTCCATCAATAACATGGAGTACCCCAAGGATCCTCCCTATCTGCTTTACTTTTCAACATATATATGCAACCTATTTGTGACATCATCCGCTCCTTTAATATATCCAGTCTGATCTATGTAGACGATGTCTTGATATTCACCCCAATCAAAATCATGTACCCTGACCTCTCCCCTCTAATAGAGTGCTTCAACGCAATCACTGATTGGCTCCTATCTCAGAATCTACGCATAAACATTAAGAAAACCGAGGTCCTATTCATAACCAAGAACAAGAACTTCTCTCCCCCCACTTCTTTGAAAGTACGAGATGCAGAGCTACCATGTAAATCTGTGATATGCTACCTGGGTGTCACAATAGACCAACAGCTCAACTTCAAAGAGCACATAAAGAATACTACCAAGTCCATCTACAATAAAATACAGACACTAAGACACCTAAGACCTCTACTAGCCCCAAACGACTTCAGAACAATATTCCAGATGCTTGTAATGCCTCATTTCGATTATGCCAACATCATCCTACACGGCCTCCCTAAGAGCACCCTCAATCCACTGCAGATGGCGATGAATGCAGCAGCCCGCATCCTCTGCGGCATATCCAGAAGAGATCACATTACGCCCATACTTATGGAACTACACTGGCTACCGTTACATTGCAGGATCACCTACAAGGCACTACTCCTATCGTTTAGAGCAATTAACAGGCTATCCCCTTCATCCCTCTCTGCACTCCTGACCATCACCCCTACAAACAGGCTAAGAAGGTCAGTAGCTGCCAATACGCTGACTATACCACTTGAGTCTAGTAAATGTACTCAAACAACTATGAACAGAGCTTTTACATTCTATGCCCCTAGGTGCTGGAACAATCTCCCACCTCATATCCGATCAATCGGTGACCTCTCACAGTTCAGAAAAGCCCTTAAACACCACTTATTCTGCCTTCACTTCGTCCACCCTAACCTAACACAATCACTTCCCACACCTCAACTCACTCACACAGCCTCTGACATTCCAACAACATAACTCCGACGATGTACAAAACAGACCCACCCTCAGGCACACTCACAACGATCATAGATTGCAAGGTTTCTTGCATTATGATTACCAACTTGCAATATAACTGTAAATAGTTTTACAACAACCACTGTTGTTGATTTGTATATAGTTACCCTTGTTACAGTCCCAAGTTACTGATCCTGTTACAATGTAAGCAAAAGATCTTTTGTTCTGATGCAAATTTTTTGTTATTTGTAAACCGCTCTGATACTAAAAAGCGCAGTATATAAGAAATGTAAATAAACAAATAAATAAATAAATCTGAGTGCAATTCCACGTGCCAGTGTTGCAGGCACTCACCCCATACTGAGAATGCAACCTACTCTGGAAAGTGTTCTAAAAATGCAATATTCCAGAACCATCCTCTACCTAGTCAATTGGCCAAGCAGGTATCAGCACACAGAGCTCCTCCAAAATATATGCTGAAACTGCTTCCTCCAGAAGCATCTATATAAATTCAAGATTCCAGTTCAACCCAGTGGGTGATTACCAAACCCAGACCACATTAAGGTCCCTCAGAAACTCCAGCCATATCACCAAGCCCGCTTTCACCTGACTGTTCAACCAAAGAAAATAATATTTCTTCTCAGCTCCTTGAGTCGGCGGGCCAATCGCCTCATAAAAACCCTACCCATGGGAATAACCCGGCAAGCCAAATTAAAGTGCTCCGATAATTCCTGAACCTGCCGTAAGGTCATCGCATTCCATAGTCTCAGGTCTGCAACTGAAAATGAACACTGTTGAGACAAACCTTTACAGTAGATCTATCAAACGGGACCTCTCACAGATTTTGAGAAGCTAGCATGAAAATTTAGAAGGGTCAAATGGCTATGAAGGGATGAAAGAAGTGTGAATGATATGCAAAAAGAAAGAAGTATCTATTCACTGGTACCTGTTAGTCTCTCTGGATTTTCTTCTATAAAATATGACAAGGAAGAAGTTTCTAGGCTAAACTTGACACTGACAAATTTTGTATCTCCTTTCAAAATTCCAGATGCTTTTGGTTTAGTGAGTGAGATGTGTTAGGTACTAGAGAAGATGAAAAAGCATTGTTTTATGTTCTTTTGCAGTACTGCAGGTGGATAAGGAAAAAGCACTGCATTGTATATACATATGTATAGCAGCTTTTGACTTTAGGCCTTCCCTCCATGTTGACATCAACCACTGAAGCATGCTCAGTAGTTTTTCTCTGCCCCTTTTCTAGATGTGCATGATATACTCAAAAAATGAATAGGGTAGGATAGAGCGAAATGAGCCAGTAATATATTCCAAGAGAGAGCTGCATTAATGCTAGTTACACCATACTGATGAGATCTGCAACACCTCGTCACATCAATGCAAGGTGCATTTTCTTAATTTTCTCAGGTTATTGAACACCTTTATGTACAATTTTGTATATATCCACCAATTTTGCAGAATTGAACCTATTTCTCTGTTGTGGGACCATTTAAGCCAATTGGGCTGCAAAATGTCGCCATGGTAACCCCAAAGCATCCCATGACATGAACACAGATTCACAGAACAATGCACGTGCTGCCCAAGAAACAAAGAAATCTAGTTTTAAAAAACAGCGAAGAAACAGATCATTTATAGAGGTCAATTACACAGGTACACTAAAAAAAATTTTTTTTAAACTGCCTCTAATGTTTCGATTGATTTTTACGTTTTTTGGTGCGCTGAATCCAAATCTGGTAACCAATTTGCTCCATCACGTACAGATTTTTTGCTACATTGGGTTAGCAGTTTGAGGTGAACGTTTCAGATTGAGTGCGATCGAGATAAAAGTTTCTTGGATGAATTCTTTATACTAATTGTTTAGTAGTTATTCAAATAAGAATAAAGAAAATTGTAACAAGGCAGCACATAAGAATAGAGTAATGTCAACAAAACACACTGTGATGGTAGCAAAATTGTCTGCACTTAAAACAGCCACATACATGTGCACAAACATTGAGCATATAAGAGCGAGGTTAGACACAAAGCAAAGAAATGTGCAAAAAATGTTGTACAGGTATGTATGTAAGAATAGAAAACGCAAACCGCACCATTGCAATACATGAAGACAAACACCCGATGGTGTGAAAATAAAATTCTAATAAATGAGATCCGACACTGTGGTAATAACTAGCAAATTTTTATTTCAAAGTTTAGTAAAAACACGATATTTGTCAACACAGTTTAGATTTTAAAGTCATTCCTGGGTCAATCAATCTCCTGGTGGGCCCGTTTCTTCTTCCCCCGAATGCTTCTCTTGGTGCGCTGCTTGGCGTATTTTTCATCTGGGGTTTCCCGCAGCAGCAACCAGCAGAAATCAGCCATCTTAGTGGTGTTCCATCTTCCTTGGTACCTTCTCTCTGCGTCCTTGATGTCCTGGTGAAACCTTTCACCTTGTTCTTCACTGTACGCCCCCAAGTTTTCGGGGAAAGTAGTTCACATGGGAGTGCAAGAAATGGACTTTCAGGCTCATGTTACAGCCTTGTTCTTTGAAGGCATTGAGCATCCTGGCAACAATATCCTTATAGTTCTCATCCCGCCTGTTCCCCAAGAATTTGAGAACAACATCCTTGAAGGAATCCCAGGCTTCTTTTTCCTTCTCAGACATCGTTTCAGCGAATGCTCCATCTGAAATTAGTTTCCTTATATCAGGGCCAACAAACACTCCTTCCTTTAGCTTTGCTTCAGAAACTCGGGGGAACTTTGAGCAAAGGTACCGAAAGCACTCACCATCTTTTGGAAGGGACTTGATGAATTGCTTAATGAGACCCAACTTAATGTGGAGAGGTGGTAATAGAATTTTATCACGAGGTACCAAGCTCTCATGAAGAACATTTTTCTCACCGGGTCTCAAATACTCCCGAATTGGCCAGTCTTTTTTCCCCCAGTGTAGGTCGCGGGCCCGGCTATCCCAAAAGCAAAGGAAGCAGGGATATTTGGTGAAACCGGATTGCTGCCCTAATAGCATATATAGAATTTTAAAGTCTCCACAAATCATCCACTTATGCTCATCATAACGAATCTTCTGAAGAATCAGGGCCAAATTCTCGTATTTTTCTTGGAGAATAACAGAGTGAGCAATAGGAACTGAAGCGAATGTGTTGCCATTATGAAGAAGAACACCTTTTATGCTGTCTTTTGACGAATCAATGAACAGCCGCCATTCAGCAGGATCATACTTGAGTTTAAACTTTTCCATCACTCCGTATATATCGTTGCAAAATACCAAATCTTCCTCTTTGCTGAAATACTTCAAAAATTGTGTCTCGCGGTTGCGGTACCAATAAAAAGTTGTTCCTGGTGACAATAGATTTTTCTGTTTAAGCCGAGAACCTAGCAGTTGGGCAGCATCTTTTGGGAGTCCTAAATCCCGGACTAAATCATTCAATTCAGCTTGAGAGAAAAGTTCAGGTTTCGGATCTGGTTCAGTTTCAAACTCGGAAGTACTGGACTCATCGGGAAAAGCCATCTGATGAGTCTCATCATGATCAGAACCGTCCACACAAATATGATCCAAAGATTTTGGTGGTTCAGGCACAGGTACTTCGTTGCTATGAGGCATAGGCCTAATTGCTGAGGGAAGGTTGGGGTAACTTATTACGTTCTTATTTTTTAAGTTGTATCCCTTCACAATGCAAGAGCAAAAATAGCAGTCACTGCTGTGGTCTCTTTGTTCACGCCACATCATAGGTATTCCGAAACAAAATGCTTGTTTTTTACCTTTCATCCATAAGCATAGATCTTCCTCACATGTCTTGCACACTTTGTGAGGAGCCCACGATTTGTCTTGATCGCCTAACTTCAAACCGAAATAGGCGAAATATACTTTTTTAATAAATGCAGAAATGTTCCTCTGCCGCTTTTTCACGGTATATTCCCCACAAATAAAACAAAAACTGTCCGGAGAGTTGACGCAACCTCTGGCTCTGTGAGCCATCACAAATACACAGCACTGCAAACTACAACTGTAGTGAACCACTTTGGAATAAAGCTGGATTACGACTGAGCAAACAAAAGGTAATAATGAACTTGCAAGAAACTGAAATTTGACAGGAACGTTCATGTCGCAACCACCGTGTTTGAGCGAGCGAACGAGGCGAGGCGAACAGGAAAGAACATGCGCCAGCACGAGTACTGGATTTAGCCCCCCGCCTCCCAATTGTCCTGTTAATGTATAAAATGAATACAAAACACTCTAAAATATCATGAGGGAGTGTTTCTAGTTAGTTAACCATTACAACCTCTATTTTGGGCCAAGAAAATAAACTGCAGTCGGCTAAAAAGAAATTATGTGAACATTCCTTATATGGGTAAGAAATCTAATTTTGCAAGAAAACGTGACGTGATGGAACATTTTGGCTATTTTTCCTGGATTCAGCACCCAAAATCTATAGGAATCAGTTGCAAAACTGGAGGTAGTTTTTTGGTAGTGTACCTGTGTTATTTATTGTCTTAACCCTGCTACTTGGGCATTAGAGGCACAAAAAGAAAAACAATGAATTTTTACACTTTGAGAGTTATTTTAAAATGGGTCACCTAGTTTAATAGCGCAAGTAGGCTCCTATTTAGATACTAGTTAATTAAGACACATAGACACTTATGTACCTTATGTAAGAAGCACAGATTGCTCCTCGAGAGCAGGTATAGATACCAAGGCATAAAGTATGCAAATATGAATGTAGATTAAGGTATTTCTTAATCAATGTGGGCCTGATTCTTTCCCGGATGTAGATCTCCTTTGTACGTCCGGGTTGAGCCAGACGTACAAAGGAGATTGTGATTCTGATCCTGTGGGGCATGTCTAGCCCCACGGGATCAGAATCGCTAACAGGCCTGTACATGCAGGTTGCGACTGTGATTCAGTCCCGGCCTGCACGTACATGTCCTGCCCGACTAACTCAGTCAGGGCATTTAAAAGGAGCCGCAACGCCATGGCATCATGTTGCCATGGAACTGCAGCTCCATTTAAAAGCAGCAATGCTGGCCACCTGCAAAAATAATTAATTACCTGCAGCCCAACCCCCAATCCAGCCTCCTAAGGCCAGAGTCGGGCTGCGGGGAATTAACTCTGGCCCCCCCCCAGCCCCATCCACGCCCCAATGATGACAACAAAAGGTGTCCATGGGGTGGAATAACTTCCCTGGCCATTTCACTGGCCCTGGACGTACAGGGCCAACATTAGAATCGACCATACGTCCAGGGCTAGCAATAGCCCACTGCCCGCCCCCTCTCCACCCCCGGGCCGCCTCTTCCCCACCCCCGACTAACTTCCCCGCACAAGTGGCGGGGAAGATAGTTGGGGCCTGCAGCCTCCATGAATAGCAGGGCTGGACGCCCCAATGAGACGTCTATCCCTGCTATTCGTGGTTCACAATGACTCTGTGCATATTTGCAAGTTACAATTCATGCTCCAGGCAGACCACACATCCAGATATACCTACCAGCAAAGTGCGTGCAGTCATGACAAAGCATGCACCTTTTTCTAGTCAGTATTTTATAAGAGGCCATTGGCATGCATATGTGGCCACATACAAGCAAAAATGATTGCATAAAATTACCCCTTTTGAGGAAAATTTTATAACAGGGCATCTAGATTTAGAGGACAAGAAGTTGCCTATATTGGACCAATTTTCTAAAGACATATAGGGCCGTTTTACTAAAGTGTGCTACACAGTTAGCTCAAATTTCAGTGTGCACTGTGTGCTGTGGCCCAAGGTAATAGCATATGGCCATGAGAGTGCATGCCAGTTTCCATGATGTGAAATGGGCTGGTTAGAGTGAGGAGTGGTCATGGCAAGCCCTGCATAGTCAGCATGCTGGTAAATACCACATACTGACTGCAACTCTTGCAATTAGTGCAGGTACAATTCCGTCCACCTCACTAGGTGTAGTTAACTGCACCGCGGTAATAGTGTCCTACATTACTGAACTGTGCTGCATGTTAACTGTGATTAAGATGCTGTACACACCCCCAGAGTTAACATGGTGGCTCTGCATTTAATAATGTTATTGATGTGCTAAGTGCAAAACCACAGCGTGCTGTAGTAAAATGGCCTCATAGGTGCCTATGGGTGTCATTTTAAATTGCTTGATGCAATTTGGATGTCCGAAAACATTCCTGTGGACATCTAAATCACAGAGACATTGCAGGAGCAATTTCAGAAATGCTGGATGGATGTCTAAATAGGCGGAGGATGATGGAGGCATATCCAGGGTGGAACTATGGGCATAGACATTCTCGATCAGTCTTAGAACCCTCAAAGATGTTTGCGCCCACATCCAAACTTAGATGTGCTTCAGGCACAAATAGGCATCAGAAAAGTGCTCATTTCAGTACTAAAACCTATATTGTATGTGTTTGGGAAATTTGTTTGGGGTTTGCAGGCACCTACGTTTCTTTATAAAATAGGATCTTAAGTGTCAAAAGCATGCGTTAACTCTAAGGACGGGCATGTGGGGGCCTATTTCATAAAGTGAAGTATATACATACTTCTCAGGAGAGAATGCTCCCAAAATACATTCAGGATACCTAATGACAAGAGAAGGTGCAACCAAACAGCTTGCTCACGCACCTTCTCACTATAGGCATCAGGTATATGGAACAGCCTCCTACATTGAATATCCCTGTCTATGTTCCTATGTGCCCCGATGCTATCCGGTGAGCATTGGGGCATATTGAGAGGCATTCCTGGGAGGAGCGGGGACGTAGAATGATGCTATTTGGGTAGCGGCAATATTGGACCGCTACCTGGTTAACCATCCATGGCTAAAAGTAGGCATAGCCTTCCCAGTCGAATTTCAGGCCCAGCAGAAATAATCCAGCTGAAATCCAGCAGATGCTGGAGAACCTGCTACAGCAACACTTAAAGTAACAAAACTGGACAATTGTATGGTAACTGGACACGACACACACTACTCCCAATATAATATATGTATGCTTCTACATAACATCGCTAGTTTAAATAGTCCTGTATTATAGGTTTACGTTCTACCTGACCTGTTATCTGATTTATCTTTAATCTGTTATGTTATCATGTTTCTGTCCCTTGTAAAAATGTAAAATGTTAGTTCAACGTAAACCGCATTGATCTACGGAAATGCGGTCTAAAAAACACAAATAAATAAATAAATAAAATAAGGGCATACCGATGCTCCTCAACCTGGGTGCCAGTCACGCTTGTTCTAGAGCAGGTTTAAAAGCCTGCTCACAGGTGTGTAGAAAATACACGTAAGTGAAAATACGTATTTAATAACATAACATGCATAAATTTAGGTCCTACCTATGTTCCACTCAAGCTCTACTCCTGTGCACATGACAACCAAAAGTATGCATGACGGGGCTTATAAGCTTGCTTACAGAATAGCAACCACGTAAAACATGTGTGCCCATTCATTTGAGTAAGTCCTTTAAAATAAAGACTTTCACATTTAAATAGCTCACAAATTTCCATATGCTTCTTATGGAATTCCCGCCATAGTGGCCCCATTTCACTACTATTATTACTACTACTACTACTTATCATTTGTATAGCACTACAAGGCATATGCAGCATTGTACAGTGTAGAGACACATGTAAAAGACAGTCCCTGCTCATCAGACCTTACAATCTAGTCAAGATTGTTCATAGTTTCCCCAGTTGATTCCATGTTATATCCCTGTTTTATGTAAACGGAGGACAATGTATGTCCAAGTGTTCAATGTTCAATGTAAACCACACTGATGAGAAATAGCGCGGTATATAAGAAGTGTTAAATAAATTAAAAAAAATAAATAAGACAGCCAACACAACAGCTGAGGACAAGGCTATATCTAGTGGAGTGGTAAGGGAACACATAGGAGACTAAGCGGATCAAGATACAAAAACAGCCTCGAAGAGATGAGTTTTCAGCCTGGATTTCAAAAGACCTGAGATGAAGCCTGATGTACAGACTCAGGTAGTTTGTTCCAGGAATAAGGAACAGCAAGGTGGAAGGATTGAAGTCTGGAGTTGGCAGTAGAAGAGAAAGGCACAGATAGAAGTGATCTGCCAGAAGAGCAGAGTTCCCGAGGAGAAGTGTAGGGAGAGATAAGAGAGGAAAGGTAGTGAGGAGTAGTAGAATGAGTGAACTTATAGGTCAGTAGGAGAAGTTTGAACTGGATACGGAAATTGATAGGGAGCCAGTGAAGCGAATTGACAAGAGGGGTTACATGAGCATATTGAGGCTGGAGGAGGATTAGCTGTGAAGATGAGTTTTGAACAGGGAGAAAGATGATTCAGAGGGAGACCAGCAAGGAGGAGGTTGCAATAGTCTATATTAGTGGTTCTCAAGTCCTTTGGGATCCCTAGTCCAGTCAGATTTTCAGGGTATCCACAATGAATGTGCATGAGATAGATCTGCATACAATGGAGGCAATGCATGCAGATCTATTTCATGCATATTCATTGTGGATATTCTGAATACCTGACTGGCCTGTGGATCCCAGAGAAGAACCACTGGTCTAGATGGAAGGTGACTAAAGAGTGGATGTGTCTTAATAGTGTGTGTAGAAAGGAAGGGACATATTTTGACAGTTTTATAGAGAGAGAAGCGACAGGTTTTAGCTATCTTTTGGATGGGTGCAGAGAAAGAAAGAGTAGTGTCAAAGATGACCCCAAGGTTGCAAGCTGAGGAAATAGGAAAGAGTGTAGCGTTCTCCACAGAAATAGAGAAGGGATGAAGGGGGAGGTGGGTTTATGGGGAAAGATAAGGAGCTCAGTTTTGGCCATTTTCTGTTTCAAAAGGTGGTGAGACATCCAGGCAGCAATGTTGGGAAAGCAAGCAGAGATCTGGGCCTGGATTCCTGGACAGATTTCAGGCACAGAAAGGTAGATCTGAGAGTCATCAGCATAAACATGGTACTGAAAACCATGGGAGGATATAAATGCACCAAGGGACCAAGTGTAGAGCGAGAAAAGGAGAGGTCCCAAGTCAGAGCCCTGAAGTATACTAGCTGAAAGTGGGATGGTAGTATAGAAGGAGCCACCAGAACATACACTAAAAGTGTGATGAGAGAGATAAGAAGAAAGCCAGGACAGAACAGAACCCCTAAATCCAAATGAGGACAGAGTATCGAGGAGAAGGTGGTGATCAACAGTATCAAAAGCAGCAGAAAGGTCAAGAAGGATAAGAATCGAGTAGAGGCCTTTGGATTTGGCAAGGAACAATTCACTGGAGATTTTGGCACGAGTCATTTCTGTGGAATACAGAGAACAAAAGCCAGATTGCAGTGGGTCTAGAAGGTCTTGAGAGGAAAGAAAGTCAAAACAGCAGTGGTGAACCGCTCATTCAAGTAGTTTTGAAGCCAAGGGGAGGAGAGAGATAGGTCGATAACTGGAAGGAAAGGACATTTCAGAAAACTATGAGGGACGTTAAGCGGATTGGCAAGCAACTATTGTAAACCTATGTTTTAAAGACAAGTAGGCATTTACTTGTCTATAAAATACGAACAAAATCCTATACAAATGGCAACTATATTCCAGGCACGGGCATTACACCTGCTTGAGAGCAGCTGTAAATGTCCTCACCTGTGTTAGGAAAGTATGTAAGTAAATTAAGGAATTTCAGAATCTCTGTGTTTTTCACAACTCTGCTCATGCTCCTTCCAGATAACGCCCATGGCAATGTCTACAGTAAAAGTGTGCGCACGCATGCCATTGCACATACATTTATACCTATCTTGCACATATGAGCTAAAATGACTTTATCAAATTACCCCCTTTACCTACAAGTGGGTTAATTAAGGAGAAAAGTCACAAAACTTTTTTTTCCTATTCAAAGGCCAAAAAAAGGAAGATTAAGGGCATTAATGCCCTCAAACCCTCATATTAAGGCCTGGTCAAAACAAGTAATCTTATGGTAGATGCACTTACTTTGAAGTAGTTGTAAAAGTCAAACATGAAAGGAAAATGTTTGTGATTGTGGAGGTCATTATAGAAGACCTATGCATGATTTTGACATTTGGAAAATTGCCATTCAAATGCCTCAGTCACATTCACATCCCAAAATAATACACAATTTTGCCATTTAACGCATGTTAAGAGGCAAAAAATGTTTGTTATTCCCCTAATACACATTAGTAAATATCTCCCTTACCTAAAATAATGCACCTGGTTGAAAACGGCCTCCTTCGAGTGGCAGAAACATAGGCACAGGGTTCAGAATATTCCTAAATTTAACCCCATTAAAACAAGGGCATTCCTTTGGGCATATTTAGTTCAGAAGAGGAAAAGAGCAGGCAATGAATACATACGAGTATTTCCAAAAGTATACGTGTTGCATGTATATTTTACCTGAATTTTCAAAGACCAAACACTTTGGTCTTTGAAACACATGGTTTTCTTTTGAAAATTTTGGTGACATACACATGTTAAAACCTCCCACCTTGTTTGCTCCCATATTCAAGCCTGATGGAAAGGTACTGGGTGCCCTGTAAAAATCACTCTTGTGCTTGATCTATCCCACTGACTCCGACTTATTTGCCACTCTTTCTCCTCTTCCTCAACATGATCAAAATGTGTGGAGCGCTATTCCATAACACACACGTCCAGACTGCGGACACGTCTAAATCAAAAATTCCAGATCTTCAGGTCTGGACGTGCCTGCGGGTCCGGAATCAGGACGACAGACATGTTCAGTAGGCACATGCAAGTGCTATTCAGCCGGCCCCGTGCCTTGGACAAAGGTAAATGTTTTGGATGTCTCCGCGTCCACCATATTCTGAAGCATTACACGTTTTGGATCCCACCCATCCCCGCGATGTACATGCAGACACCACGCCCCTCAGGAAAACATGCATTTCCTAAGCTGCTCATCACAGACAGTAGTTTGTTGATGCACACTAGACATAACTAACAATGAAAAATGACAGCTGCTGCAACCTAGACCACCTACCAGTCCTCCTCATGCCCTGAAAATCGCTAGGTAAGCCCAGTGCACTCCAATGTGGTATACCAGAATATAAATGTGAACATTGTCACCACTCACCCTCCCAGAGGCACATAGCATGAGCAAGGCGAGTGGGCAGTTGTGCTTCTTGTGCTAAAAACTACTTAATGGAGGTTTGGAAGGGCCTCCTGGGTAACGTAGTTCCACAGCACTGAAATGATTCCAAGTTGTACACGAGTGGTTCAGGTTAAATAAGGATTTATTTCCCTTCCCGGGATTGGATGTTGTTGACCATGAACAGAAGGTTATATTAACAAAGAAACCATGCTTCTGGTGTGAACAAAAATATGTAACTCAGATAAATGCTTATTCTCAGCTTTTAAGGCACAAAAGAATAAAACAGTGTTTCTCTCCAAAATGCTCCTTTTGGCTGTTTTCTTCTTTAGAAAAATTCAGCAATATTAACAAAGGGATTGCACATTGTCTGCTATCATATACGAGCAGTCCATATACACTTCAGACACTGGGGGTTGATAAGAATCCCACTGCATAGGATCACCTTCTCCTTCAATGTCTCTTAGAGAGGGTTCATCTGTCTGCCGTGCAAACCTCTTTGTTTCAATCAAAGGATTCCCTTCCCCCAACCTGCTAGAGGAGTCTGGGTGTTTGGATTCTTGTGCACACAGCTCCCGGTAACTGAAAGGATACACGCTTCCCTCTTCTGCTTGGCTATGGGAAGTTCTGTGTCTGCCTTTTAAACTGCTTTCCCCCAGGGATCTCCCTTGGCTACAAAATGGTAGGTAAAACTTTTCTCTCCTTTCTGATAAAAGCTTTGTATTTGGGAAATAAGCTTTACCTTCAGGATGACTGTAATGAGCACAGCATGGCTGTCTTCTCTGGTTCCCAGAGTAAACGTCTTTGCTTTTAGAGTGGTAAAAATCCCCAGTGCTTTTGGTAGTTGAGCACTGCTCTCTGTGAGCTGGAATTGTATGTCTTTCACAGCTCTCTTCCTCTGAGAAGTTTCTCCGAGTGAGATTGGGATTCCCTTCCCTTTTCTCTTCTCCCAGCCACAAACCTTGGCTGCCCTCAGGATATCTATCCTTCTCTGCTCTCCTCGTTCCTTCAGTTTTCTCCACTCCTCCTGTGCTCCCTCCTGTGCTCTCTCTATCCTTAACTAAAGAGTTTTTATCTGTGTTTCTTTTTCCGTTGGGCCTGGCCACACCTCCCACCAGCTGTTCCCTCTTCCCTGATGAAGCAGGAGCTAGCTCAGGGATGGGCGTTCCCTAGCACACTGTGACGTCTTTTGTTTGGGGTTTCCATGCCAACCCTCCATGCTTGTTTCAAATCTGTCAATTCTGGTTTCACTTTGCAGTGAATCCTCTGTTTCCATCGGCTCTGAACCTTGTACTTCACGACATATCCCCCGCCTTAAAATATTACGTACTGCCGCACCTTCCGGACAGTACGTAATACGCGAGAGTGCGTCCGCATTGCCGTGTAGCTTACCCGCCCTATGTTGGACTACGAAATTGAAAGCCTGTAGGGCTAAATGCCATCTCGTGAGCCGGGCGTTGGAATTCCGCATTTGATGTAACCATTTCAATGGAGCATGGTCCGTTATAAGGAGGAACTTCCTGCCCGTTAAATAAAAACGGAATGCCTCGACTGCCCATTTGATGGCCAGGCATTCTTTCTCGACAGTCGAATAGTTTTTCTCGGCCTTGGAGAGCTTTCGACTGATATAGGTGACCGGGTGTTCTACTCCCTCAAACTCCTGGGAAAGTACTGCGCCTAACCCACTCTCTGATGCATCAGTCTGTACCACAAATGGTAGACTGAAGTCTATCCCTCTCAATATTGGGGCTGTGCAGAGCTTCCCCTTGAGGGTGGAAAAAGATGTTTCAGCCTCTGGGGTCCATCGAACTCTATTAGGGGCGTTCTTTTTTAGCATCTCGGTGAATAGAAGGCTCTCGTATAAACCTTCTATAGTAACCGATGAGCCCTAAAAAGCTGCGCACCTGTTTCTTGGTGACGGAACGGGGAAAATCCCGGACGCTTTGGACCTTATTGGCTAATGGCTTCACTATCCCCCTCCCCACTAAGTGGCCTAAGTATTTCGCCTCCTCCGTGGCAAACATGCACTTTGCGGGGTTCAGGGTTAAGCCTGCTTTCCGCAATGCCCGGAGTACTGCCTCCACCCTCGCCAGGTGTTGGGCCCACGTAGTACTATAAATGACTATGTCATCCATGTACGCTAAGGCGTAGTCATGGTGGGGCCTCAACACCTGGTCAACTAACCGCTGGCACGTGGCTGCCGCACCATGTAGTCCAAATGGCATTCGCCGAAATTGGTATAGGCCAATTGGTGTACTAAATGCTGTTTTCGGCTTTGATTCACGCGTGAGGGGTATTTGCCAGTACCCTTTTGTTAAATCTAAAGTGGTCAGGTATCTGGCTTGGCCCAATCGATCCAGCAAGTCATCGATGCGTGGCATCGGGTACGCATCTAATTGAGAAATATCGTTGACTTGCCTGAAATCGATACAGAACCTGAGTGTTTCATCGGGCTTTGGGACTAATATATGGGGCTTGACCATGGGCTGTATGACTCTTCAATTATCCCCATTGCTATCATTTCTTTAACCTGCCTGATCACTTCGGCCTTCTTGGCCTCAGGCATACGGTAGGGCCGCTGTCTGATAGTGCGCCCTGGTGTTGTGATCACCTCATGGGCGACTAGGTGAGTTTCGCCTGGCTTGGTTGTGAGGACATCCTTGAAGTTCCCCAATAGTTGGGTCAGCTCCCGCCGCTGAGACTGGGATAGAGTTTCACCTAACCTTGGCTCTGGCCGCTCCCTCCAATCCGAGGTTTGTGGCCCAAGGTCCTCCTCTCGCTTTTCCTCAGCTAGGGCTGTCATCCCTTTTATTTCCCTCTGACCCGTAGAACCAAAACCACCCTCCCCCCTGTCTGTGGGTGTTAGTGCTGGGACCTCTTCTATTACCGGGAATCCTACCCGTTCGCACACTAATTGTGCAATTCGGTCTCCCTCCCGAATTTGAAAATCCTCCTCCCCGAAGTTAAAAAAGAGAATTTTTACAGGGCCCCGATAGTCGGGGTCTATTACTCCCGCTCCAATATCTATGGAATTTTTAACTGCAAGGCCCGATCTAGGAGCTATTCTCCCATAACATCCTTCGGGTAGCTTAATCTGGATTCCTGTATTCACTAGGGTTTTTCCTCCCTTTTTCACCACCGTGTTTTCAGAACTGAAGAGATCGTACCCAGCGGACCCACTAGAAGCCCTTTGGGGGCCTTTGGCCTTTGGTGTCATTCGGCAAAACTGCAGCACGAATTTTGCCTTCCCCGGGGGTACCCCCTTGACTCGGGTCTGGGTTGGGCTAGGAGCCTTTTTAGGATTTCCAAACAGAGGCGCAGGAATTTTGGCTGTTAAAGCCTCTGGACTGGTTCCTGTTATCTCTGTAGGGGGTAATGTACCCTTATAGCCTAACCGGCTAAGGCCTTCACCTATCTCCTTATAAAAAGGTGGCCAAACGCGCCCTAGTACCATCTCATGGGGTAATTTGGGGACTACCGCGAATAGCAGAGTGTATGTGGTTCCTAACCCCTTCACCGTTATTCCGTGTAAAGGATAAGGCGATGAAGCGCCGTGTACACATCTCACGCGTACTTGGCCTTCTGCTTGGCTCGGGGGCGACGAACAGCGCCTCTCGATGGCCTCCCAGAGCGTGCGGGAAATCATACTCTGGTCGGCCCCCGAGTCAAGCAGTGCCAGCGTGTCGATGCCTTCTACTTGAACGGGTAGAAGAAACCCATCCTGGACTGGCTCATCCACCCCAGACATCAGGACAGTTCTTTTGGCACATTCCCTTTTAAAATGCCCCATTTTCCCACACAGATAACATTTACCTTTGGGTGTAAACACATTCCCTCTGGGCACAAAAACACTCTCATCATTACCATTCCTAACATTCACACTTGTCGTAGCATATTTTCCACCATAGGGAATCTTTCCCTTTTTACTATCACATAAACCTGCAGCTTGCAGTATGCTGCATTCCGAGGGGTCAGCTATTTGGGCCTCCAGAAAACGGTCCGCCAAATTAGCTGCTTCCTCGGTGGTCCTGCAATCCTGCAAGGTGAGGTACATTCTCATTTCTCTAGGCACAGCTTGTACAAATTGTTCTAAAACTACCGTGTCTAGTATACTTTCTATCGATTTAGTTTCTGGACTTAGCCATTTCCAAGCCAGATTTTTCAGACGTTGTTGTAACGCCTTTGGAGTTTCTTGAGGCTTCAGGCGGGCTTCCCTGAATGGCCTCCTATAATGTGAGGTCGTCAGCCCCAACCTGTCTTTTACCGCTTTCTTTATCTCGGTATAGTCGCCTGCAAGAGCGGCGGGCATGGCTTTGTAGGCTGACAGGGCTTCGCCTGTCAGCGAAACTGCAAAGCGCGTAGCCCATTGACTATCAGGCCATCTTAATGCCTGCCCAATACGCTCAAATGCATCAATAAAATCGTCAATGTTATCGGTTGGACTCAATTGTCCCAAAGAGAATGCATGACTTGCGTTCATTGTGGACCCTGGTATAACCATAGGATTCTCCATCCGTGGTTCTCGTGGTTCTTTTAGGAGTGCTGTCACAGCGTCGAGCAGCGGCTTTTGCTGCTCTCTCATGAGTGTAGCGTTTTCCTCTTGGATGCGCTTGGCAAGCTCCATCTGCAGGTCCCATTGCTTTCGCATCCACGCTATCACATCCTGGGCCTCCATCTCCTGTCCGCACCTGCAATAAAAGAGACAAACAAAAAACCCAAGTGCGGCTCCCTTTTCAGTTTTTTGTTTTTTGTTTTTTTTTAACCCCACAGCGCCCCCTTTTCCTGATATCCTCCCTCACTTATGCCCAGGTGCTATTACCTGAGGCTTCATGTAGAGGTCTGCATTCAGGAAAAGAAGCTGTGTTCTGTGCTTTATTTCCTTGTAGCCTTCCGGTAGCCCACTTTCTTGTGCAGGAGTCCTGGTGCCGTAGTTTCTTGTAGTGTCCTTCATCCAAGGTCAAGCATCCGAAAAGCTACGCCAGATATGTCACCACTCACCCTCCCAGAGGCACATAGCATGAGCAAGGCGAGTGGGCAGTTGTGCTTCTTGTGCTAAAAACTACTTAATGGAGGTTTGGAAGGGCCTCCTGGGTAACGTAGTTCCACAGCACTGAAATGATTCCAAGTTGTACACGAGTGGTTCAGGTTAAATAAGGATTTATTTCCCTTCCCGGGATTGGATGTTGTTGACCATGAACAGAAGGTTATATTAACAAAGAAACCATGCTTCTGGTGTGAACAAAAATATGTAACTCAGATAAATGCTTATTCTCAGCTTTTAAGGCACAAAAGAATAAAACAGTGTTTCTCTCCAAAATGCTCCTTTTGGCTGTTTTCTTCTTTAGCAAAATTCAGCAATATTAACAAAGGGATTGCACATTGTCTGCTATCATATACGAGCAGTCCATATACACTTCAGACACTGGGGGTTGATAAGAATCCCACTGCATAGGATCACCTTCTCCTTCAATGTCTCTTAGAGAGGGTTCATCTGTCTGCCGTGCAAACCTCTTTGCTTCAATCAAAGGATTCCCTTCCCCCAACCTTCTAGAGGAGTCTGGGTGTTTGGATTCTTGTGCACACAGCTCCCGGTAACTGAAAGGATACATGCTTCCCTCTTCTGCTTGGCTATGGGAAGTTCTGTGTCTGCCTTTTAAACTGCTTTCCCCCAGGGATCTCCCTTGGCTACAAAATGGTAGGTAAAACTTTTCTCTCCTTTCTGATAAAAGCTTTGTATTTGGGAAATAAGCTTTACCTTCAGGATGACTGTAATGAGCACAGCATGGCTGTCTTCTCTGGTTCCCAGAGTAAACGTCTTTGCTTTTAGAGTGATAAAAATCCCCAGTGCTTTTGGTAGTTGAGCACTGCTCTCTGTGAGCTGGAATTGTATGTCTTTCACAGCTCTCTTCCTCTGAGAAGTTTCTCCGAGTGAGATTGGGATTCCCTTCCCTTTTCTCTTCTCCCAGCCACAAACCTTGGCTGCCCTCGGGATATCTATCCTTCTCTGCTCTCCTCGTTCCTTCAGTTTTCTCCACTCCTCCTGTGCTCCCTCCTGTGCTCTCTCTATCCTTAACTAAAGAGTTTTTATCTGTGTTTCTTTTTCCGTTGGGCCTGGCCACACCTCCCACCAGCTGTTCCCTCTTCCCTGATGAAGCAGGAGCTAGCTCAGGGGATGGGCGTTCCCTAGCACACTGTGACATCTTTTGTTTGGGGTTTCCATGCCAACCCTCCATGCTTGTTTCAAATCTGTCAATTCTGGTTTCACTTTGCAGTGAATCCTCTGTTTCCATCGGCTCTGAACCTTGTACTTCACGACAACATGTATGTCAGAACATACCTTGCATCAAATGGTACATAGCATTAGGAACTGGCCCTAGTGCTACTACCTGCTATTAGTAATCTGTGAACTATCATTAAAATCATCTCTAATACCTGAAGATTGGAGGATCGCCAATGTAACACCAATTTTTAAAAAGGGTTCCAGGGGTGATCCGGGAAACTACAGACCGGTGAGCCTCACGTCAGTACCAGGAAAAATGCATCATAAAGAATAAAATTACTCAGCATGTAGATAGTCATGGCCTAATGGGAGACAGCCAACATGGCTTTAGACAAGGAAGATCTTGTCTTACTAATTTGTTATGTTTTTTTGAAAGTGTGAATAAACAGGTGGACAAAGATGAGTCAGTTGATATAGTGTATCTGGTGGACATTCAGAAAGCCTTTGACAAGGTCCCTCATCAGAGACTTTTGGCAAAACTAAAGAGTCATGGGATAGGAGGCAGTGTACTACTGTGGATCAAGAACTGGTTAAAAGATAGAAAGCAGAGGGTTGGGCTAAATCGCCAATTTTCCCAATGGAGAAAGTTGAATAGTGGTGTACCCCAGGGATCTGTGCTGGGTCCGCTGCTTTTTGACATATTCATAAATGACCTGGAAAGTGGAATAACGAGTGAGATTATCAAATTTGCAGATGACACAAAACTATTTAAAGTTGTTAAAACCCAAGAGGATTGTGGAAAATTGCAAGAGGATCTTGATAAATTGGAAGACTGGGCATCAAAATGGCAGATGAAATTTAATGTGGGCAAATGCAAAGTTATGCACCGAGGGAAGAACAACCCAAACTATGGTTACACAATGCAAGTTTCCACATTAGGAACCACCACCCAGGAAAAAGATTTAGGCATCATTGTGGATAACATGTTAAAACCCTCAGCCCAGTGTTCAGCGGCAGCCAAGAGAGCAAATAGAATGCTAGGTATCATAAGGAAAGGAATGGAAAATAAAACAAAATATATTATAATGCCTCTATATCGTTCCATGGTGAGACCGCACCTTGAATATTGTGTGCAGTTCTGGTCGCCGTATCTTAAAAAGGGTATAGCGTTATTAGAAAAGGTTCAGCGAAGAGCCACCAAAATGGTAAAGGGGATGGAAGGATACTCCTATGAAGAAAGGCTAAAAAGGTTAGGGCTCTTTAACCTGAAAAAGAGACAGCTGAGGGGAGATATGATAGAAGTCTATAAATTAATGAACGGAGTGGAACAGGTAAACGTAGATCGATTGTTTACGTTATCAGAATATAGAAAGACTAGGTGACATGCAATGAAGCTACAGGGTAAACTATTTAAGACTAATAAAAGAAAATATTTTTTCACTCAACGTGTAATCAAACTCTGGAATTTGTTACCGGAGGATGTAGTAAAGGCTGTTAGTGTAGCTGGGTTTAAAAAAGGTTTAGACAAGTTCCTGGAGGAAAGGTCCATAAACCATTATTAAGAAGGGACCCAGGATATCAATGCTTGACCCAGTACAATCATTGCAGAACCTGTGTCTTTTGGGGAAGCTGCTAGGTATGTATGACCTAGATTGGCCACTGTTGGAAATAGGATACTGGGCTTGATGGACCTTGGTCTGACCCAGTATGGCATATCTTATGTTCTTATGTTCTTATGATGCCTGTCCTGGTCATCTCTTCAAACACACCTTAAACTGCTAGGGATGGACCCTCACCAAGTGCACAAAACCCCAAACTAACATTGCAGGTCCCCAAAGGATGCATAATATTGCTGAGAAACAAATGTATTCCCATTTCATGCCCATGGCCTATAAGTGCATTCAATCTGCTGCTCTTCACTACCATTCTCCTCTTATCTCTCCCTACACCCCTCCTCGGGAACTCCACTCTTCTGGCCGATTGCTTCTTTCTGTGCCCTTCTCTTCTACTGCTAAATCCAGATGTTGCTCCTTGCACCTTGCAGCTCCTTATGCCTGGAACAAACTACCTGAGTCTATACACCAGGCTTCATCCCTGGCCCCTCTCAAACCCAGGCTGAGCCCTCACCCCATCGGTGCCACTGTTGGATCAGATCTGCCTAAGCTCCCTTGTGTTTCCTGACCATTCCCCCTGGATATATCCTTTTCACAGCTGCTGTCCCGACTAGATTGTAAGCTCTGCTGAGCTGGGACCATCTGTTATGTGTATCTGTGCAGTGCTGCATATGCCTTGTGGCCTAGTGGTTAGGACAATGTACTTCAGGCTGGAGGGCCGGGGCTTCAAGTCCCACCTGGGAACAGCAAGCTCAGTCTGGAGGGATTGGGGTTGCTAGTCCTATAGATGTGCCTTGGACAAGCCACTTAACCTCCCATTGCCTCAGATACACATAGCTTGTGAGCCCTTTGGGGACAAGGGAATGTATCCAGTACCTGCTGTAGTGATTGTAAACCGCTCTGATGCCCTTCAGCCTGGGTGGTATATCAAGAGGTTGCATAAACATAATCAGTAGTAGTTGTGGTAGGGCCTTCTGGCTGTGGCTTCTGAAGCCCACCTATCTGGGTACTGGCATTTCCTGCAGCAGCTGCACCTGTCCCATTGTGATGTGTGTCAGTCTGTATACATCAGCTACCTATGGGGCAACACCTGTCTGCCTTCCCACAGCCAGCTTTGTGGTACTGCTCCCCTGGTAACAAAACTCCAGATATATCACTGCTCTTGCAGCTCTCATTGATCCTGGCCTGGTAGGGATATAGGCTGCATGGGACAATCTGGGGAATGGTGGCACCACAACAGTTGTGTCTCCCTGTGCCAGGCACAGTAGATGTATGGCTGCCCTGTCACACTGCCAACCATATCTGATCTAAGTAGGGTACCCTATGTACAATAATCCAGAAGGAATTAGCATAGGTTCCCTATGGCTAAATGTCAAAACACATCCCTGTCAATAATAGGGGCCCTCAGAATAAGGGCAGTCAGAAGTGCAAACAGAACTGACATATGCTCAACAGCAACACCATTGGTCCCACAAAATGTGTATTATGGGCATGCATTAGTGCTGCTTGCACTGTTGAGTGCCCCCCTCCTGAGGGTCCTTTATCACTGACTGGAATGTTTTGACATTTAGCTATAATGAATCCTCTCTGAGTTTGACTGCCCAATCACACTGGCATGGGGTGATGCTGTGGTCATCCATACGGTCCAGGTACTGGTCAGGCTTTCATGTCTCCCCTGAATTGCAGATGAGCACACCAGATCCCTCTGTGCACTCCTCAAGCCACACACACACATGCACTCTCACTTTCTGTCACAAAAACATGATTCTGCCCGAAAATTGCCCTGAAACTATACATAACAGCTATGATGTAACGTAATCACATGGGGCACCAGGACTACAAATATGATCCCTGTTTTTCACCCAAAAAAGGAATCCTTTCCCTGCTCATGCCCACACTATCCCTGCATCAGCAGTCACATTTTTCGGAACATGGAATTTGTTAGGGTCCCATAGATTGGCTCCTTTAACACAAATACATAGGTGCATAGTCTGAATAAACACTATTGCTCTTCTTAATATTTCTGTAAGGTTATTTAGAAATATTTATTTACCTTACAACATTCCCTCACCTCATTTCCCTGTACATTAAGACTGCATTTTGTATTTTTCAGACTGCAGTCACACCAGTTCAAAACATACTTTTTACAACCATTCTTCTCTATGGGACGCATTGCAGAGCACAGCAGAATATTTTCTAAGTCCTAGTCCTATACCACGTTTCAGGAGAAATAACATGGACATGTCTGGGAAATGCTTAATACGTACATAGGTCTTTCCTGAATACGCTTTCTATGTTTCCGTGGTTGACCATGCACCCATTCCACCCTCTCCCACCCACATTCAGAGATCCCCGTGCCAGAGCCGTCGACGTGCATGTCAGCAGTATTTCAGAATACAGTCAGGGATGTTTTCGGCACATAAACATCCCCGCCGCATATACAAACCCTTTATTTGTGTTCTGGAATGACCCTTTTAGGGGGGTCTTTTAATAAAGGGTGCTAGCTGTCAACATGTGTTCTGGTGCACTGGGACACACGTTAACAGCTAGCATGGGGCCATGACAGTGTGGGCCGATTTCAGTTCAAACTGTAAATAATGCATTTGGGTGGTTAAGGGGGCAGGTAAGGGTAGAGAGTGGGTGTGATACCTGCATGCTGTGCCCTTGCAATTAGCATGGGTTTACCTAATGTCACCTCAATAAGTGGAGTTAAGGGCACCCACACTATTTGTATGCTACATTAAGGCACACAGAGTTCCATGTTAACTGCTGGCAGCATGCCATCCACACCCCCGACAGTTAACGCAGTGTGTTGCACCTAAGGTGCCATGATTTTTGAACTATTGGCATGTTAGGTGCAATACCTTAGTGCCCTTTAGTAAAAATGTCCCTTGTCACAGGGCCAGCACGGTGATGGCCCCATGATCATGTGTTTTGAACAAGCTTGCAGTTGCAGCCTTAGGGAAAAGGAGGAAGAGTTGTGGGAGATGCAACACAGGCTCCCACCTCCTTGCCCAGCTGACTCAATTCTCTCTTCGAATGGTGGAATTTCCCTAATAGTAAGATCAGCCCCAGGGCCAGCCCTACCAATATGCAACACTATGTGGTTGCCTAGAACAACAGCTTTTGAGCAAAGAGTAGCAGCAGTCAAAGAAAAACAATAGATCCTGACAGCCCCAGAAACTCCAAGGGCTATCAGCATATTCTTTCAACTGTAGGAAAGTGGGCATATATATAGATTTAAGAGAAAACGTAATACTTAAAAGTATGGGGCCCGATATTTGAAAGGCATTTACATGGTTTACAGCCCAGTAAACTGTGTAAATTCCTTAAATCGGGGTATTCAATGGCACTTACATGGCTAGTGCCGTTGAATATTCCCTTCTAACCACACTACATGCCCCGATGCTATGCGGTTAGGATCAGGGTGTATTGGGGGCATTGTGGGGCGGAGCTAACAGGGTAGCAGCATTATTGCACCACTGCCCAGTTAGCGATTGGTGAGTAAAACTAGGCATAGCAAAAGCTGATTTAGTTTTACCCACGGAAGATAACCAGGTAGCAGTACAATATCGTCGCTACTTGGTTAGCTTTGGTGGCTCTGGGGCATGTACGGCGACCCTGGATATTCAAAGCCATCACCATAGCATTGAATATCCAGGGTTAAGGGTTGGCAGGCAGGGCTATGTGCCATAGCAGCTCATAGCCTGTCCAATTCAATATCGGGCCCATGATGTCCAGTTATGTATTTTACAAGATTGTTTTGGGAGGATGGTGTTTTGATGTGCATGATTGCTGAGTTTAATTATCAAGACCTCATGGGGGAGGAGTCATAAGGCTGAAGGTTCACCTAGGGCACCCAATATCCTTGCACTGACCCTGGCCAGCCTTGCCGTCATTAGTGTCTCTTAAGGTATTCTGGATATCTACAGCAAACTGCACATTTATGTGGATCGCTATGGCTAAGTCACATCATGGCTCCATTAAAGTCAATAAGAGTTGTACCACACAAAAATATCATAGGGTATCTATGGGCTTCTATGAATTTCCAGCTACTGACACAGAATGATTGCATGAAACATTTTTTTCCTATTGCTATTTTTTCCCCACAGGAATACTTCTAACAAATTTATAGCATGTATTGTCCATATACAAAGAGATCAAGTCAATATTCAGTAAGCCACCAAACAGCAAATTATCTTTTCTTGAATATCGGCCGCCCTATTTCTTTTTATCCTTTGCAGGGGTTGGTACAGTTCAATTGAAATCTCCATGAGGACACCACACATTCTGATGTTATTAAGCATTCTTAAGCAGTCCAGCTTCGGACTGACCCTAAGCTTATTTCTTAATTCTTAACATTGAACATTTTAAAAGATGGCTTCATTTCTTGCCTAGTTTGCTATGGGAAAAGCTTTCTAAAGTTCTTATTACACAAAAAGTAACATGGGGTAGCTTACTAAACCATGATTTATTAGCATGGGGTTTGCCATGAGCTAAGGGAGTCATTTTAAAAGTCTTAGTCCTGATTTTGACGTCCAAAGACATACATGTGGACATCCAGTTCAAGAAGACATCCTCAGAGCCATTTCACAAATGACTTTTAAAGACGTCTCCGATGCAGGGACATCCAAGTAAGCAGGGGGTATTGCAGAGGCATGTCTGGGGAGGTGCAATGAACATAGATGTCCCCACTCAATTTCAGAAACGTTAGGGACGCCTGCTACCCCAGCCATGTTTAGACCTTCTCCAGGTACAAATAGACATCAGGAAAGTGCTTGTTTTGGCCCTAAAACATCCAGAGGGTATAGAGAAGATAGAAAGTTAGATGACTAACCTAAGATCACAAGGAGCAGCACTGGAATTTGAGCACTGGTCATCCTGATCCTAACCCACTACTCTAACCATTAGGCTATTAGATGTCGCCATTCTGAAATGCTATTCTGGGAATGTCTATGTAGACGTCCACATAGGCGTCCATATCTGGCATGTCCATGTTTGTGAAATTGTGCCTGAACTTGCTCCTGTCTGCTTTTTATTTCAGACATTCTGGCTCGGACGTCCTTTGAAAAATGTGCCTTTAAGCCCGCAGAGCTGTTAGTGCGGGGCCCGGCAGTAAAAATTCTGAGCTAACCAGTTAGCATGCAATTGAGGGGGCATTGATGGCACATTGTAGTTAGCACAAGCATTATGGGTATGGCTGTGAGTGCACCCACATGCCAGTTTGCACCGAACAGCATGTTACCAATGTGCTAACAGCAGAGGATCAGGCATACATGAATCCATATGTTATTTAAATTCTTTATTTCGGCATTTAAACAACATACACCAATCAGTACAAGTACCATACAATATAAGACAACCAACAAAACAAAAGAAACTAGAAATAATAACTAACGAACAGCATAAAAGAAAAAAAATGAGTGAGTCTCCCCTCCCACCCCACCACCCACCCACCTGGCCCTCTGGGGATCGGAGGCCTCTCTACCGTCTCCCTCAGACTAAGTCCTATGCTACCTTGGGACAAAGGTTACAAAGGGCTCTCTAAAGGAGCTCCAGTTCCCACCTGAGAGCGGGCGACATATTGATCCAGCAAGGACCACCTTGTCAAATTCAACTCCCGGCTCTCAGGTTGGTGAAGCTTACTGTAGGTTTTTTCCAACTTAGAGTAATAGCATAATAATGCCACCACTTTCCCGAACTCAGATCCTGTAAGCTTTTCCAATGCTCCAAGATCGTCTTTAGAGCAATGGCA
This sequence comes from Ichthyophis bannanicus, assembly GCA_033557465.1. NCBI lineage: Eukaryota > Metazoa > Chordata > Amphibia > Gymnophiona > Ichthyophiidae > Ichthyophis > Ichthyophis bannanicus. Next base: position 277,936,241 of record CM066033.1, read on the forward strand.
AGCATATAATTTAACAGGAATCTTTCTTCTTTAGACTTGTCTGAGAGAAGTTCTAAAGACCGAAAGAAAATCAAGTCTTTCGTCCCTTCTAGGGGAAGATTTAAAACACGACCTATTTTGGTCAAAACCTGTCGCCAAAACTGCTGCACGAAGGGGCATTCAAAAAACATGTGGAAAAAGGTGCCAGACGCCCTTTGGCACGACCAGCACCTACCCGTGGCCGCCTTGTCCCATTTGGTTAGTTTCGCTGGCGTGATAAACGCCCTGTGCAAAAAGAAAAATAAAGATTGTGTGATTGCAGCTGAACGGGAAACTCGCGTGATGGGGCCCCATAGGATTTTCCAGTTGGAAGGAGGAATCTGATGAGACAGGTCGGACTCCCACACCCGGGTTAACCCTACAAATCTGTCAGCGGCATTCTCTCTCCACAAGGCATAAAGCTTAGAGGCAACTCCCGGCTGATCTGAAATATCCTTCAGTCCCTTTAATAACCTTCCTACCGGAGCGAGCTGTCGTACACTGATATGGGAGGCTTCTATACAGTGTTTAAGCTGAACCCATTTGAAAAAATTGGAGTCTGGAAGGGAGAACGTCCCCTTTAAGGAGGCAAAATCTTTCCAACCATCCGGACCAACCAGCTGTCCCAAGGACCAAATGCCAGCTTCTTGCCATTTCTTCCAAGCAAACATCTTACCGCGAATTCGGAATCGTGGGTTCCACCAAAGCGGAATCTGACAAGAAGGAGGATCTTCCGCAGCGAGCAAATTGGCCAGCTTTAAAAAGGCCTCCTGCATAGAACGGATCACCTGTCCAACGAGTGTCCACTCCGGGTGCCTTGAGCCTAATAAGGTAGGAAGGGGATAAGGTGCGGCTAAGCAAGCCTCCACCTCCACCCACGAAGGCCGGGCCTCCTGTTCCCCAAAGACCAACCATCGCGCCCCTTGCTTTAAGAGAAAAGCCTGGTGATAGCCCAAGAAGTCGGGGAAGTGGACCCCGCCCTTCTCTTTGGGGGCTTTAAGTTTTTTTGCAGCTATGCGAGAGGGGCGCCCATTCCACAAAAAATGCAAAAGGTTGCTTTCCAGTTTTTTGTAGAATGAAGGGGGAAGCAAAAAAGGGAGCATACTTAATACATAATTTATCTTGGGCACTAGAGTCATTTTAATTACTTCCAGTCTGCCCCACCATGATAACTGCAAAGGGGACCACGACAAAGACCTTTGTCGGACCAGGTGCAGCAGCTCCTCCCCGTTCCTTTGAATCATTACATCAGTCGAGGCATTATACCACGCTCCCAAATATTTTATGCTATCCGTCTCCCACTTAAAAGGAAAGGGTGCCATCTCAAGCGCGGAGGGGTAGTTATTTAAAGGGAAAGCCACTGATTTGGACCAGTTAATCTTGTAGCCGGATACATTGGAGTAACTGTCGATCAGGGTTAAAATATACTGAATCTCCACCGGCTGAGTAAACAAAAGGATATCATCGGCATAGGCTGAAATCTTTATCTGAATGTCCCTTATCGCTACACCTTGAATGAGTGAATTCTGCCGAATAGCAATAGCCAAAGGCTCCAGCGCAAGGTCGAATAACAGGGGGGAAAGGGGGCAGCCCTGCCTAGTGCCTCTATGAAGGGAGAAAGGGTGGGACAGCGCGCCGTTCGCACAAATGCGAGCAGATGTATTGGCATATAGTATCTTAACTTTGTTAATAAAGCCGTCTCCCAACCCGAACCATTTCAGGATGAAAAATAGGAAAGACCACTCTAACCGGTCAAAAGCTTTCTCTGCATCCAAAGAAAGGGCGACATACGGGATACTATCCGCCGATACACTCTCCAACAAATTGCAGAGAAGGCGGCCATTGTCAGCCGCGGATCTCCCCGGGACAAACCCGCATTGGTCTGGGTGGACCAACTCCCCTATAACTGCAGAAAGTCTCTTGGCTAAGATGCAGGCATAAATCTTATAGTCTGCATTCAGGAGAGATATGGGCCTATAATTGGCCACATGGCTGGGATCTTTACCTGGCTTTTCAAGAACCGAGATAACAGCTTCTGAAAAGTTGCCCGTCTGGGAGTGATCCTTCTCTAATTCGGAGAAATACCTCAACATATGAGGGACCAGATCAGAGCTAAAAACTTTGTAAAATTCCGAGGGTATCCCGTCCGGTCCTGTGGCCTTCCCCGAGGGGGAGGCCTTAATTGCCTGAACGAGTTCGTCCTGCGCAATAGGTTCGCCAAGATGCAGCGCCAGGGACTCCCCTAAGGTAGGATGCGCTAAATTTTCAACAAAGCTAGAGAAGTCGGCTATGTCCGTCACCAGTTCGGAGGAATACAGCTGCTTATAGAATTTGGAAAATTCATCTGCGATCTGATCGCTGTGAGTTAAACGAACAGAACTACCATCACAGATAGAGACGATTCTAGCTCTGGCTTGCTTACCACCTACCCTATTAGCCAAGAGCTTTCCAGCTTTGTTCCGCTCGACGTGGAACCGAGCCGCTTGTTTTAACAATAGATGCTCCACTTCGGCACTGAGCACCTCATTAAACTGAAACCTTAATCTTTGCAGTCGACACAAAAGTCCAGGATCCTGCTGTTGAATCCACAGGTGCTCACCTGCCCGAATTTGGGCATTCAGAGCCTCTAACTTGGCCTTTTGCTTTTTCGCTTCCCTGATACTATAACTCGTAAGCGAAGCCCTGAGGGAGGCCTTCCAAGCCTCCCACCAGGCCCAATTAGTAGTGTCCCCAACCTTATTGTTAGCAAAATATGAGGTTATAGCAGCCCGAATCTCCTCCTGGAAATCAGGGTTCGCCAAAAATGCCCTATTGAATGACCAAGCCCTGCTGGGTCGCTCCAGCTCAGCAATGTCAACCACTAAAGATATGGCCGCATGATCAGAGACCGTCTGGCTTAAGATTCTGGTGTCACAGTTATCCGAGACCAGAGGTTTAGATATCAAGAAAAAATCTATACGAGAAGAGGACTTATGCGATGGAGAGAAAAAAGAGAACTCCTTCTCCCTTGGGTGGAGCAGCCTCCAAATATCTACTAGACCGCAAGCGTCCATGAGAGCCGTAAGCGCTACATTCGCACGGAGGGGACGCTCTACCCTCCCAGGATTCCTGTCAACCAGGGGGTCCCTAACCAAATTGAAATCACCTCCCATAATTGTATGAGCCCCACCCTCCTTCTGGATGACCCCGCTTAAGTCGCGGAAAAAATCGGGGTCGTCCTTATTGGGGCCATAAACATTCAGTAGGTATAGATGTGCCTTCCCTACCAGAAGATGTGAAAAGGCCCACCTCCCATCGGAGTCATGCCGCTCCTTTAAACACTGAAAAGCCAGAGAGGAACTCATCAGCGTAGCGACCCCGTTTTTCTTAGCAGGTGCTGGGGAAGATCCCACTAACTTATAATGGTTGTCCTCTAACTTAATCGTTTCTTGCGGAGAGAGATGCGTTTCTTGTAACAGAATCACATCAGCATGCTGACGTTTACAATAGGCTAAAATCTTTTTGCGCTTTATCGGAGACTTGATTCCCTTCACGTTGAGGGATACAATCCTCAGCCCACTAGCCATTCCCCAGGATACTTAGGATACCATGTGAGTCGGGAAGAGAAATGCCATAATACAGGTTGCAAAGGTCCCCAGAGAGCCAGTCCCCCACCCCCACCCAGCATAATTTAAACCAAAATAGAAACCAACTAATTGGGTCAGACAGCTGGACCACTATTACCGCATAGGGCAGCCCCGACCCCCATTAACCCACAACCCACCCCCATCTTAATATAAAGACTAGTTTCCATCCCAGAAACCTGCTAACACCTCCCTCTTTACTCTCCAGCGGGGTATCTCTCCAAACCCTTCCCCAAGAGCACTGTTGCCGGATCAAACCTCAGTAACAGGAACAAACAGGTAAATAAATAGGGTCTTAACACAAGTAACAATATAAAAACGCCCCTAAAAAAGTCTAACATAGGATGCCACAACCGAAAGACCCACAGCATATTTGTAAGTGAAGACAGGATAGCAAAAACATTGTAGAGAGTACCATCCAGATCCTGGTGCACAGAACGCCGATGAGCGGCCCAGCCATCCGGCAGGTAAAAAAAAAAAACCTGTCCCTCTGCAAACTGATAGTAGGCCTTCAGGGTAGTCTGACCCACTACACCCCTTCATAGCAAACAGACAAACCAAAGATGTCAAAGTCCATGCCACGAAGGAAAAAGAAAGTGAAGGGACCCAGTCGCAGGAATACCGAACAAAACAGTCCCCCATTCACTTTAAGCTTCAGCCGCAGGTCCATTAGTTCTGTTGCATCTGCAGAGCCTCCTGTTCCTCGACAAAATGTTGTAAGGCCACCGGATCATCAAACGATTTAGTGGCGTTATTCAAGGTGACCTTAAACCTCGCAGGGCTGAATAAGCCGTACCTCGCTTGAAGACGCTGTAGTCTAGGCCGCATCGCAAGGAATTGTTTCCGTTTTTCCACCGTGCGTTTGCAGAAGTCGGCGTAGAGGAAAACTCGTTGCCCTTCATGCTGTAAAGGCTGCCGCATTTTAGCCGCAGCAAAGATCTGAGAGACCTGCTGGTGTCTTAACAAGCAGAAGATGAACGGCCGCGGAGACTTGCCATGTAGGCTAGGGGAAGTCGGAATACGATGCGCCCTCTCAACTTCCAACGGGCGGGCAAATTCAATGTTTAACAGCTTAGGGATAAAACCCTCCAGAAATTGTATCGGATCGCTGCCTTCCGCACCTTCCTTTAGGCCGACGATTCGTATATTATTGCGCCTGGCCCTGTTGCCCATATCTTCCAGGTTCTCCTCAAGCCAATGGATCTTGCGCAGGGCAGGAGAAAATCTCTGGAGTTGCTCCTGATGGCCGGCCACTGCCGACTCAACCTTGTCTACCCTGGTAGTAAGGGATTGCAATTGTGTGCTGAGTTCCTTCAGGTCTGCTTGAAGTTCCATAAGCGTATCCCCATTAGCATCAACACGACAATGTATGGCTTTCACTTCCTTCAGCAGTTCTTGCATCCCCTCCGGGGCCGTCGGCTGTGACGCCATTTTGTTCGGCGAGAGCGGGTCCGTTTTAGTTCTTTTAGACCCCGTCGTCGCAGGAGAATTAAAGTCTAAGCGAGTCTGTTTGCTCCCGGCCATCTTCCGACCTTCCTTTAGCACAAAATCACCTCTCAACGGCGAACTATGATCGGGGGAGAGCAGAATTGAGTGTCGGGGGCCCGGGAGAGCAAGTCTTACGCCTCCATGCTGTGTCCGAGCTGGCTCCGCCTCGAATCCATATGTTAACATAGGTCTGCGCGCTTGTTTTGGAGCTCAGAGACATGCTAACAGTACACCCTTTAGTAAACATGTCCCCTAATGAATAGCACCATAAACATGCAAATTTCTATGGCAAAAAATGAAATTAAGCATCATGTAATGTTCACACAATCTTTTTTATTATTTTTGATAATTTTAGACATTTTCAATGGCATTAGGCTCCTTTTTTTGCTTTTAAGGAGAAATTCTTATCCTGAACTTCATCATACTCTTAAGCTTTCTATTAACTAATATGTTAATTTATAGCTACAAAAGAGTGCATTGTATAATCTCATGATAAAACAAGTCTCCACAATTAGCAGTGTAAAAACTCTAAAACTGGTGCTGATTTATCTCCCTTCAAAATAATTGAAGTAAGCAGTTTAAGTAAGATCCATCTATTTACACTTGTCATATGGGATTAGCTAATCCCTTTTCAGTACTGCATATGATATATAAGTGCATATCAATAGCGTGAAACAGAAAATATATCTCACCTATTTTATAGCACTTTCCCGTGTTAAGCACTTTTGGATATCTTAATGAGCTTCTAATTCTTATGAAGACAATTCCAGTAGAATTTAATGCACCTTAAAGAAAACATATAACTGATTTGCATATCTTTAATGACACATAATTTTTGTAAGGGCAAGAATGCATTCAAGGTAAAGTATAAATGGTATGTAAATGTGTCTACTAGGTGATGCCATTTTATTAATTGAGTAAACTATTTCAAATAACTGAAAATCTGGAATATATTATCTAAGCAGAGAGCAAAATATTTACAGAAAACTCATACACTGACCCATATACAGTATATCATTCTAGTTCAATAAGCAGCCCTCTGACAGGTTTATGCCACCTTCAAAATGGAAAAAAAAAAATATCAACTGTGATGGTGTCCGATATGTCCAGTAGGATTCAATAATATGTTAACAAATGGAGACAAAAAGCCTGACTGATTGTTCTTCCAATTTTGTGTCAATGGGAAAAAAATCTACCTTCTGTTGCAGAAAAGACTGGACAGTTACAAGCAAGAATTCGAAAAGAGTTTTTAGTGTTACAACTAAATTCTATGGGTCTGAAAATGTCAATATATTATCGACAATCACTCTTAGGAGCTCTTTTACTAAAATGTTCATTAGTTATCAGTCCCAATCCCTCAGCATGACATCACACATAAAGCAAATAACCAGAACTATATTTTTCAAATTAAGGATCATACAGCACCTTAGACCCTTAATTGACACCCATGATTTTAGATCCGTGGTACAAGCCCTTATCACTCCACACTTTGACCACTTTAATAGCCTATTACAGGGAACATCCAAAAAGAGTTTGAACCTACTTCAAATGGCACAGAACGTCACAGCTAGAATCATCTGCAAAGCCCAACTAGCACATCATATTACACCCATTTTACACAAGCTCCACTGGTTACCAGTATTAAGTAGAATAAAATACAAAACCTTAATGACCACTTTCAAGATAATGAATAAATAGCACCCTCTTTCTTAGCAACCCTAATTCGCAATCCACCAGACACAAACAACCTCATCATTCAAGACATTGTACTAGTCCCACCGACCTTCCGCAAAACGAAACAGTCAACAAGCAACAGAGCATTCTCAGTTAGCTCCCATTCTATGGAATGCACTTCCGGGCACATTGCGTTCAGTCAAAGATCTCCAATTTTCAGAAAAGAAATCAAAACTTTACTTTTCATTGAACACTATGGTAACAACGAGAGCAATAACAGTGTATATCCAACTTAAAACCACATATATTTATCCACTCATACACTACAGATATCAGGTTATTTGACTGTCATCCCTTTAAATGCTTGAAAATGAAAATATTGCAAATGTAATTTCTAATATTTGACCTATGCAAAACCTGTATATAGTTGCATAAGTAAATAGTTGTTTGTAATGTTCCGCTCTTAAATTTGTTCTATGTAACTTGTTTAATCATTTATTGTAAACCGCCCCTGATCTTTGGAAGGAGCGGTATAGAAAAAATTGCAAATAAATAAATAAAAATAAATAACAGTTAACACGCAATAAGTGCAGAGCCTGTATGCTAACTCTTAGGGGTATGCTGAACATCTTCTCATACAGTTACCACACACAAAAAGCTGTGAAGTAGGATTTTGGAAGGAATTTAGGATGTTTAGAGCATCACGTCCAAAAATCTGGAGGAATGGCAGCAGTAGAGGGAAGCACATGTAAGTTCCATCTCACCACGAAGGATGAACATCCAAATAAATGGGTCTAGCCAAAGGCCTGTATAGATAGCAAGGCCAGGTACATGAATGTCTGTAGGCCATTTTAGAAATGTGGATGTCCCCTGACTTGCATGGTGGCAGAGACAGGTACTTGGATGCACAGGCCAGGGTATCTAAGAAGGGGGTCTCCATGTTGTGGGACATGCATGTCCCAGCTGCAGCTCAGTAAAAATGCCCCAAAGGCTTGCAACTAAAAGGAGGTTTTCAAAGTCATCTTGAATTTGGAAAGGCTAGCTTCCTGCCAGATACACAATAACAGAGGATTCCATAACATAGAGGCCAAACAATACCAATTGGCTAACCGCTTATGCCACTGTGTTGTGAAACATCTCCCCACTATTCTGTTATAATATTTTTCATCTCTCTCACTCTGTTTTTCTTTTTCAGGATTTTTTGTAGCACACTGCTCCAGTGCTTTGTCACGCAACTGGAGGTGGAAGAAATATAAAGCAAACAATCAACTTGAAATTTCTGGTTACGTTGGAGAAGGGCCCAACTGAGTGTCTCCAACTTCTCCAAAAGGCTTATAGAAATGATGCAATGTCAAGGCCACGAGTCTTCGAGTGGCACAAATGCTTCAAGAGGAGGTGGAGGATGACCCCAAGTCAGGACGGCCTTCCACGACAAAGACAGCTGAGAACATTGACAGTGGACCAGCTGGTGTGGAGTGATCACAGATTGACAGTGCAGATGATAGCTGAGGAGCTCAGCCTGAACAGGGAGTCAGCGCGGACCATCTTGGTGCTGGAGCTGGCGATGCGGAAGGTATATGCCAAGATGGTGCCCAGGCTTTTATCGGATGATCAGAAGGAGCACCAGGTCAATGTTTGTCGAGACTTGCTAGAGAAGATCGGAGAAGATCCAGAGTTTGTTGGCCGAGTCATCACAGGAGACGAGACTTGGGTCTTCCAGTATGACCCTGAAAACAAGAGACAGAGCCTGCAGTGGAAGACTCGACTGTCACCTAGACCCAAGAAGGCGTGCACATCCAAATCAAGGATCAAGGTCATGCTGATCGCATTCTTCGACCAGAAGGGGGTGGTCCATCATGAGTTTGTGCCTGAGGGTCAGAGAGTCAATCAGCACTTCTACCAGCACGTCCTCAATTGCCTCAAATGACCGGGTTTGGTGGAGTGGGCAGGCTCTGTAGAGAGACAAGTCATGGCTTAACCCTCCATAGCCCATGTTCCCTGTAAAATAGTTATCTCCAAGTTATAATGCCCTGTTCAATGTAATTTCAGTTTGTTCAATGTAAACCGCACTGATGCAGAATAGCGCGGTATATAAAAGAATGTAAATAAATAAAATAAAAATGGCTGCTCCACCATGACAATGCGCCCGCACAAACCGCACTCAGTGTGAGGCAATTCTTGGCCAAAGAACAGATCACAGCTCTCGATCACCCTCCTTATTCCCCAGAACTCGCACCATGCGACTTCTTGCTTTTCCCCAGGCTGAAGACTGTGCTCAAAGGAACTCATTTCGCCTCTGTAGAAGAGATCAAGGCCACTGTGACGAGGGAGCTAAGGGACCTCAAGCAGGAGGACTTTACCGAGTGCTTCCATACGTTGCAGAAGCGATTGCAGAAGTGCATTAACGGGGGGGGATTACTTTGAAGGGGACAATGCATAATTTCTTTGTAGATTTTGTAATAAAACATTTATGGGACAGTCTCGTTTCTTTTTTGTCACACCTCGTATACATACATATACACCCATCCACCATCCTATCTCTTTTTTTCTTCCTCTCTCTTTCTTCCCCCCTGGAAAAAACTGTCATGCAATTCCATCCCTGGTGTCTTCTTTCTTTTTCTGAATCAGCAGCACCATCCCCAATTTTATCTTTTTTTCTCTGAGTCAGCACACAGCATCCAGTGCTGCTTGTAGCATTCACTTCTGGTGAATGGCTCTGTGCACTGAAAGTAAATACTACAGGCAGCATTGGCTGACATTGTTGACTCAGAGAAATATTAAGCTGCACAATGCCAGAGCTGCATGTACAGTGAATTGTGCCCAGAAATAGCCCTAGGATTTATGCCACCCTAGGCAGACGTCCTGGCCATACCACCCCCTGAGCTATGCCACCCCACAAGCCATGATGCCCCCCCATGTGCCGAGCCGCACCCCCATGCTGAGCCACGCTACTGCTGATTCCAGTGGTGGGGTCAAGGGAGGGTGTAGTGTGGCTTGGCTCGGCGGCAGGCCATGTACTTCGGCACACATGGCCTGCCGCTTCTGATCCCCCTCTGACATAACTTTGAGGGTTCAGAAGTGGTAGGCCATGTGTGCCGAAGCACATGGCTTGCTGCTGAGTCTAGCTGTCTTCCCTCTGCTGCCGGAATCATAGGCAGTGGGAGGTAGCAGTGCAGCATGGCTCAGCACAAGGGGGGAAGGGAGGTGCAACTTAGCATGGGGGGTGGCAGATCATGTTTGCCAAAGCACATGGCCTGCCATCCACAGAGATCTGCCACCCTAGGCAGCTGCCTAGTGGAAGGGCAGCCATGATTATGCCAGCTCCTGGCCCACCATCTGAGTCCCCACTTACTCTCCCAATACTCAGCCAATCTTAGATTCTACCTTCTTTTCTCCCACCCAATTTTAAAGTCTCCATCAACGTCCCAATCCCTGCACTCCCCCATCTCCCTGTCCCCAGTACTGCCTCCTACATCCCTTCTGCATACCCACCCAGTTACTTCATTCTCTGATATTCATTGACTCTCCCTTTCCTCCTTCTTACCCCAGAATTCATTCTTATGCCCTTCTCTTTCAATGCTTGCCTCTGTATGACCTTTTTCCTTCCCTCCCACACAAAATATCTCTTCCCCTCTCCATCTTCACTCTCCCAGCTTCTTTTTTTCTCCCCTAGCCCCAGCCCACCCTACCCATTTCTAGTCCTCCCCCAGCATCAGTTCCCTTCTAGTTACAGCCCCTTCCAGCATCTGCTCCCTTTCATTTTCCCTATCCCCCAGCATCAGCCCATTTCTATTCCTAGCCCTCCCCAGTATCAGTCTTCCAGTCCCAATCCCCCCATCCTTCAGCATCAGCCCATTTCCAGTCCTAGCCCCCACCCAATATCAGACCTCCTTCAGTTCCAACCCCTCCAAGCATCAGCATCAGCTCTTTTCCATTCCATTCCATTCCCCCGCCCCCCCCCCCCGTATCAATCCTCCTCCAGTCCAGTCCCTCCCAGCATCATCTCCCTTCCAATTCCATGCTCCCTATCCCCCAGCATTAGCCCATTTCCAGTCCTAGCCCCCCCCCCTCCCCGTAACAGCATTTCTCCAGTTCCAGTCCCTCCCAGCATCAGCTCTCTTCCATTCCCTCCATCCCTCAGCATCAACCCTTTTCCAGTCCTGGCCCCCCAATATCAGCCCCCCTCCAGTTCCCGTCCCTCCCAGCATTGTCTTCCTTTCAGTCACAGTCTCCCCATCCCCCAACATTAGCCCATTTCCCGTTCTAGTCCCAGTAGCAGTCCTCTTCCAATGGCAGCGGCTCCTCCCCCTCTCACATACACACACACATGGCCTCACATTATGTGTGGCCCCACGCATGCCTGACCAACTTAAGAGGGAGTTGGTGAGGCCCAAAGCCCAGCTCCCTGATTCACCTCTGCACAGCTCTGGGAGTATACAGCCACCGAAGCACTTTCCTTTTTCTCCCACAGCTGTGCTAAGTGGCAGCCACCGGTGTCACTCACTTTGTAGAGGTTAAACAGGGACACTTCCTGTCTCTTGCACAAGAAACAGGAAATGTCCCTGTTTGACCTCTATGAAGTGGGCAATGCCAGCAATTGCAACTTAGCACAGCTGTGGGAGAAAAAGGAAAATGCTCTTTCGTGCTGTCCCTATCGAAGCTCCGTCATATTACTAGCTAGGGACCCAACTAGGCTGATATGACACCCGTGTATGCTATCCAAGTTTCCAGTGCCACAGATCTTCTCAGCAACTCCCAGAGTTCAGCATCTCAGGACTCCACAGATGAATTGGAACAGCAACTTCATGCTCATCTGCCCCAGGGGCCAGCACTCTGAAAAGAAACCACTTAAAGTCGGTCAGAGAATCATTAATCTTATTCACACTGCTAGGCACATGATGTATGCTTACTACTGTATTCATCTGTAAACCACACATTCATTATCACACCAAAATACCACTCTGATTCCTCTGGCCAAATTTCTAATGCCACTAGAATTGGGAAGAGTTCAAGAAAGGTGATATTGTGTATGACCTCATTCTCCATCCAAGCTTCTGACCACGTCTCCGTGCACATCGCCTCCCTGATAAAACAAGTCAAAACCAATACCCTCTGCAGCATCCAAAAAAAAGCTGTGAATTAGCATTGGTAACCTTATCCTGCTGCCAAGGAAATACCCCATTGAAGCTCACCAAAAAGACATTCCACACCCGCAGATCCACCCTCATGGCTGCTGACACAATGATAAATTGAAGTGACTTTACTACCCTCTACCATAGCCTCTGATGAAAGCAAGCCCCATATGAATTGCTTGATAGTTAAAATTCAAACAACCAGTCAGGGTTTTGTATATGTGGTGGGGACGTTTATCTGCCGAAAACATCTCCAACCATATTCTGAAACACTGCTGACGTGCACGTCAAGGGCACTAAAACAGGGATCTGTTTTCTAGACATCGCCGCGGCGTTCGACTCCGTGAGTCACGAAATTCTCCTTGGAAGACTGAAAGAGAAGGGCGTCTGCAACAGTGCACTAGGATGGTGCAAATCTTATCTTGACGGCAGATGGCAATATGTGAAATCTGGATCAGAAGAGTCAACACATTTCCATCAAAAGCAAGGGGTACCCCAAGGCTCATCGTTATCCTCCTTACTTTTCAATATCTACATGCAGCCCATCTGCAATATCATAAGATCATTCAATGTGAAATGTTTGATATATGCAGATGATATTCTCTTATACATGCCCTTCTCCACAACTCACATGGACCTGACCCCACTCACAGACTGCTTCAATGCAGTTTCAACTTGGCTCCAGACACAGAACCTACGCATTCAACATAAAAAAACAGAGGTGCTATTCATCACCAGAGACGCCAACTTTACTCCCCCATCTCACGTCAGTGTCAACGAAGCTGATTTGCAAACCAAAGATTCAATAAAATATCTGGGAGTTACCTTGGATCAACATCTGGACATGAAACGCCACATAAACAACATAGTCAAAGCCGTCTATTTCAAAATCCGTTCACTCAAACACCTACGCTCCCTGTTGGACCCAGATGACTTCCGAACCATATATCAAGCGTTGATCCTGCCGCACTTTGACTTTGCAAATGCCATCCTACAAGGTCTCCCCCAATCCACACTAACCCCCTTACAGTTGGCCATGAATGCCGCAGCTAGGGTCCTTTACAGAGCATCCAGAAACGACCACGTGACCCCCATTCTCAAACAGCTGCACTGGCTACCGATCCATGGGAGGATCACCTTCAAAACCCTTCTATTAGCTTTCAAGGCAATCAAAGGTATTTCAGCCTCCTCACTCACACATCTTATCCACATTGTCCCTCCCAACAGATCCAGAAGAACGACAGCTGTCAACTTGCTTGCAATACCAAAGGCTTCGACAAAGTCCAACAAGACAACCACAAACAGGGCTTTCAGTTTTTATGTGCCCAAATGCTGGAATGCTCTACCCCCTGACATTAGGGCCATAGCCAACCTATATCAGTTCAGGAAGGCTCTCAAAACCCACCTGTTCCTCCAACACTTACCAGACAGCAATTGATCCTAGATATACCTCTCAGGAAATGACCCAATTTAGAAAGAAAGGCCATTACATGCATTATCTGACTTTTACCTATCCTTCCAGTGTAAATAGCTTATGTATATAGTTAGCCCTGTTATCCAAGTTTGTACTCCTGTTCGATGTAAAACCTGACAGCTTGTGTTATGGTCGTTAAGTTATGATGTAAACCGCGCTGATGCTAAATAGCGCGGTATATAAGAAATTGTAATAAATAAATAAATAAATCTCAGAATATGCCCAGAAAGGGCGGAACGGGAGCATGGTCAGCTGTGGAGATATATAAAGTGGGGATCACTTCAATTAAAGAACTTCGAATTTATCCTTACGGTCTTGGACTCTTGCTTTTTGTGTATCCTGTGTTTTTCTGCAAGAGCGGTGCTCCTTGTTTTGTTTGATATATAAAGTGTATTCAGGAAAGGCCCATGTACGTTTTCAGTGTTTCCTGCAGACATCCCCGTTATTCCTGCAGAAACATGGAATAAGGCCAGAAACTTAGAAAATATTCTGCTGTGCTCTTCCGTACATCCCATATTGAAGAATGGTTGTGACAAGTATGTGCTGAACTGGTGTGTCTGCAGTCTGGAAAAACACAAGATGCCGTTTTAAAGAACACAAAGCAGAGGTGAGGGAAGGTTGTAAAGGGAAGGTAAAAAAAACCATTAATAAACACTCCTACAGAAATATTAAGAAGAGCAGTAGTGTTTATTCTGGTTATGCTGACATTTCTGTTTGTACTAAAGGAACTAATCTAGGATTATTTATTTATTTATTTATTTATTTATTTAACATTTCTTCTATACCGCGCTATTATAATCAGTGCGGTGTACATCGAACAAAACATACTACAATGCATACAAGCAACATTGAGTTTACATAGAACAGGAAAAGAAACATAGGACAACCGGGGTAACTATTCACAGGGTAACTATTTACAGGTTAAATTAGTATTGTCACCAATACTCTAAGCTAATTTGGTATTCCCTCGTGATTCCTCCCCTCTACTGTTCAATATTTTCCTTGCTCCATTGCCCCTGATTATCCAACAATATCCGGTCTCATCTTACTTTTATGCGGATGACATTGTTCTCCTGTTTCATACCTCACCCTTATCCCCTGATATTTCTCAGTTGAATCTCTGCCTTTCTCACATTGCTTCTTGGTTATCAGAAAATTTTCTTCACCTCAATCCAGCAAAGTCCTCCACAATGTGGGTCTCCCTGAGTGGCTCATATCCCACCCTTGCTCCCTCCATTGGATCAACCAGCATCCCCCTCACATTCTCGTTTCGCTACTTGGACGTTCTTTTGGATCCTTCTCTGACCTTTCATGAACACATCTCCATGATCTCCCGCCGCTCCTTTGCTGCTTTACAGCAAATTAGGGCCGTCCGATCCGTATTACCCACCAGTTCCCTAGTCACCCTTGTCATTGCTCTCGTCATTAGCAGATTGGATTATTGCAATGTTTATTTAGCCAACCTCCCCAAATATTGCCTTCAAAAGCTACAATGCATCCAGAACGCTGCAGCTCGCCTCATCACCTTTTCTAGAAGATTCAATCACATTACCCCTATCCTCCTTCATTTGCATTGGCTTCCCCTTCATTACCGCTTCCACTATAAATTTCTGATTCTACTTCATCGAGCCATTTACACCAGTACCCCCCTCTATTTGGCAGATTGCATTTCCCTTTACTCTCCCCATCGACAACTCCGCTCCATCCATACCAACCGTCTATCCCTTCCCTCGCCTTCCCAAGCCCGTCTGGAACAGACACGGCACTCTGCTTGGTTCTTCCTCGGACCATTATTATGGAATACACTGCCTGCTTCTCTTCGGCTAGAATCATCTTACCCCCAGTTCAAGTCACTGCTTAAGATTTATTTATTCCAGAAAGCCTTTGACCTCCCCCCCGAAGCCCCCCCCTTAACTGTCCTTTGTTTTCGTCTGAAATCCCATGAATTGTCTTGTTTGTCTTCCTTTCTGTCCCTATGGTTTATTTGGAGTTGGTATTAATGTATGATTGGTTTGCCCTTTTCTGCACCCTCTTTCCTATCTATTTTTTGGCGTTCTATTTCCTGGTTTGCAGTGTTTAATCAGTCTTTATTGTACACCGCTTAATGCTTTTGCCGTAGCAGTATATCAAATATGAAATAAAAATAAAGATAAAGATATTCTGAAAAATGGGACTGTTGATGTAGAGATAGTATGTGAGTGAGTATGGAAAATATTCTCGTTTGGGTGAGAAACACAGATCAGCTGTGTGTGTGTGTGTGTGTGTGGTTTGAGTGTTGCGAGGGAAGATCTGATGTGATCATCCACAATTCTGGGGGGACATGAATGCCTGACCAGTACCTGGACCATAGGGATGACCGCAGCGTCACCAGGTGCCAGTCTGATCAGACATAAAATATCAACAAAGGTTCTCTATAATGAAATGCAAAACATATTCATGTCAATAATAAGTTACCCTCAGAATGAGAGCATTCAAGAGTGCAAACATCACTAATACATGCCTAAAAGCACCATCATCAGTCTACAAAAATGTGCATATTTGGAGAGACCGATGATGGTGCTTTAGGGCATGTATTAGTGCTGTTTGCACGGTTGCATGCTTTCATTCTGAGGGTCACTTATTATTGACAGGGATATGTTTTGCATTTCGCTATAGTGAACCTTTGTTTAGTTCTACTGGTCCATATTTAGCATTGTAAAGACTTTTATCAGAGATGCCCAATGCAAGCATAACTAAGGAGTTCTACTGCTATGCATGATTTGATTCAAGCTATGTCAAGACAGACATATCATCTTCTACTTGCTTTTATAATATCTTTGCATGCACTGAGGTTAGTTTGCAGTGTTTTGGGGGTGCAACAGATTAGTATCTGGTTGGCATCACCATTTATGTATTATCAGTAGTCATGTGTGGTTTGCACGAGCACAACACTGTCAGTGAGAAGAGCAGCTGAGGAAATGCACATTTTAACAGCAGAGGCGTGGCCGCGTGGAGACAGACAGGATTGGAAACTTGCATCTTTTTTTAGAGTACAGTGAGTGCAGGGACATCCAAACTATTTGCTGTATCTACCCATGTTCTGTTATGACAGTGAGAGCCTGTGTTTTTCCATAGTGGTTTGTGCATGCCACACCGGACTTGTCTATCTCCTTGATTCCAGAATTGTGGGCGCATCTATACCTGCAGTTGCACAATCAGGTTTAAATGAGATCCATTTTCAATTTAGATGTGCCTGTGGGCCAGATGCACATGTTATGGAATTTGGCTCCACGGCTACAGGCAAATGGAACGTAATTGCAACCGTATCAGTACCAATGCCCAAAAAAGTCAGAACTATAACAGGACCTTCTTTCTTCTCATGTGCCAATGGAATGCTGTATTCTACTACCACCTTTATAGATGCAACTAGTAGTTGCTTATGTGTATCTGTGCCAGCTGGGCAGACAAAAAGGAAATCATCCAAGTATTGGGTAATGTTGTCAAGGCCCACGACTTGCACAAAAGAATCGAACATTTCAAAATATGTGCATGACACCAAGCACCAAAGCAGTGAGCATTCGTCAAAATAAAAGTGCCCTCCAAACATGAAACCTAATATAGGAAGGGATGATGGATGCAACAATCAAAAAGCACATTTAATATCTACCTTAACCAGCAAAATGCCCACCACGCACTTGCACATTAAAGCTACCACACTCTTGAACGATGCATATTGCATAGTATAGAGCTCCCGAGGAGTGGAGGAGTAGCCTAGTTGTTAAAACAGTGGCCTGGTAACCAAGAGACCATGATTTGATTCCCACTAGCACTCCTTGTGACCTTGGGCAAATCACTTAACCCTCCATTGCCGCACAAGAAAGGCCTGCCAAGAAAACCCAGGAGCTGTTGGGTCACCAGGATTGACTCAAAGATATACATTTCATTTTGCATATTTCCCTAGGCAAAGAATCAGTGATTGACCCCTTGGATAGATAAGATAAATTGTGAATCAAACAAAACCTCTCTGGGTTCTTCTTAGGGATCACATCTAAAGGCGATAAAAACAAGCCTGCGAAAGGTCGAACAGAAAAAGCCCTACTATTCTTCCCAAGACTCTCTTTCTTCCAATTTTCAGGCCACTATGTCCCAAAACACCTAGCAAAAGATGCATTTTTGACCACATTATTATTTAAACAACCTTGAAAAGGAATAACAAAATCCATATTGGACTATGCCTCCAAAATCATAGTATCTCGCCTATTCCCATACACCATCAACCAAGGTCTCAATGCAGCAACTGTGAAACTCTGATGCATAGGGAGCCCTTTCAAACAAACTTACCTCACTTGCTCCAACCTCTAGCCCCTCCTGCCCCTGTTTTGGTGTACTTTCTGACCAGGTGCCCTGCCCTATAACAGGAGAACAGATGGTTAATTTGAAATCTGAGCAAGGGCAATTGGATTTGTTGTACCTCCAATATGCATCCAACAACCCTACTTCTTCTGAGCCTGTCCAGTTAAGCCCACTGTGGGTCAAAAAGATAGCATGTTCTCCCCACCATGATTCTTCCCTTGACTTTGAGAAATTGCACTTGGAGTCTTGGGTGTCATTTGAGTGAGTCACAAGTGAATGTCCTGGGTACCACTAAACATATGCGTGCTCTCTTCCATTTATTACAAAAGTTCTCATCATAAATTAACCACCCATTATGAATCTGGTAAACCTCTAAGACAGAGTCTGCATTAGCCAGCAGCACTCCATATTGACCTGGCTCATTCTGATCCCAAATAGCTGCATGTAAAAATGCCCATGTCCAGTTGATATTCTGTGAAACTTTATGCCTTTCTCCTGCTACCCTTCTTTTTTTTTTGTATTGCCTTTTTTCCTCCTCCCGTCCATCAACTTAAAATACCAATGCCAGCAGTGAGGAGTTAACCGTGGCCACTGCCTCCCATAGTGACTCCATTGTCACCACCGCAGGTTTCAACAAAACCACTGGAGCCGGAAGCGCCCCTTCACTCACTGCTGCGGATCCTAACCCCTCCAAACTGGAAGTGCTAGCTGTAATTGCCCACTGAACCAGCAGAGATGACGCCGCCAAGGGGCATCCCTCCACACTTCTCTTTTATCTGTCCTTCTTGCAGTCCTCCCTTTTTCTATCCACCTTTCCACCTCACCCACCCCACCCTAGCTTGCTGACTCCCAACCCGGATGTCTCACTGATGGTTCTCCCATCAGTCTTGAATTGGCTGACAATACAGCCTCCACTGTAGTCGCAATCCTCTTTTCCAAGACATGCCTGCTGTGCCACAGATTCCTGGCCAACTGCATCACTTCTGGCTCCTCCTGCCATCTGACCACCATTAAGGGTCTTCTCCAAATTAGGCATCAGCAAAAAAGGAAGGCATACACCAAGCATCCTCTCCCAACATCCCCTTCAGCCAAGCAATCCCATAACAAAAAGGGCCCAGTTGGCAGACTTCATTTGACCAACCCTGCTCACCTCAGGACCTCACATCTGTCAAAACATTACCAAACCTTTCAGGGGCACACTCACTCCCCCTACTTAGACCAGGCCTATAAGGCCTAGGACCCCTTTCCTTGATGGCTCAGGAAGGCCATAAAATGTACATATGGCCCAAGAACCCCCTCCCCCCCAGCACCACAATGCAGGGCCCACCAGGCCAAGTTCCCCATGAACAATGGCACTTTCCCCACAAGGATTTTCTCCCATTACACCCCTAAACCTAAAATATTCAGCAATTGTGTGTCAGACTTTGTAAACTACATGTAGAAGAAGAGTAAATTAAGGAACTACATTCTAAACCACAAATTTATGGTTTTATGAGGTGTTTTTTAAGGCCAGAGAAATAAGCACCATTACCCTCTTACTCTTGCCTTGAAACTTAGGGGCTTGTTTACAAAGCCGCGGTAGTGGTTTCCGATCGTTATCTGAGCCGCAGCCCCATTGAAATTTCAGTGTGTACAGTACATTTATTAGTGTATCTAATTTGTAAAAAGTTACCCCAGTTATGTCCAAGTTATAGTTCCTGTTTATTGTAAATACAATGCAGTCACGACTGCATTGTCTAAGGTTATGTTAAATGTACACCACACTAATATGAATAGCGCAGTATAGAAAAGACATTAGATAAATAAATAAAAATAAGTAGCTGGAAATGTGAAGAAAAATGGGGAAGCCTTTAAGAACTACAAGCGATCACAGAGAGAGGAAGACAGACATCTATATTTGGAAAAACTTAGAGAAGCTAGCAAAGTAGTCAGGAAAGCAAAGATACAAAAAGAAGAAGAAATAGCCAATGCAATAAAATGGGGGGATAAGACATTTTTCAGATATGTTAGTGAGAGGAGAAAGGGCAAAAGTGGTATTGTCAGACTCAGGGGTGAAGGGGAGGAATATGTAGAAGCTGATGAGGACAAAGCAGACTTGCTTAACAAGCATTTCTGTTCTGTATTCATAGATGAAAGGCCAGGAGCAGGACCTCATAAAACATCCACAAATAGGAACAAAAGTGACGAGAATATCAAACAGTTCTTAGAAGACTGTGTTCATGAGGAACTAGCTAAACTAAAAGTAGATAAAGCGATGGGACCGAATAGGATACATCCGAGAATACTGAAGGAACTTGAGGACATTCTAACAGCTCCACTGACTGACCTTTTCAGTGCTTCTTTGGAGGCAATAGTAGTGACAGATGACTGGAGAGAGGCACATGAGGTCCCGTTACACAAAAGTGGAAGTAAGGATATTGTTGAAAACTACAGGCTGGTTAGTCTAACTTCTGTAGTGAGTAAATTATTGGAAATGTTGCTGAAAGAGAAAAAAGTGAGGCTTCTGGAGTCCAATGGATTACAGGATTGGCAGCAGTATGGATTCACCAGAGGCAGGTCTTGTCAGACAAATTTGATTGATGTCTTTGACTGGGTGACCAGGAAGTTGGACCGAGGGATAGCCCTAGATGTGGTGTACTTGGATTTCAGTAAAACCTTTGACACTGTTCCACACAGGAAACTTATGAACAAACTAAGCACCCTAGGGATGGACCCTAAAGTTACTAATTGAATTAGAAATTGGTTGAGTGGGAGGTGACAAGGGGTACAGGTAAATGGAGCTCATTCTGAGGAGAAGGAGATTACCAGTGGTGTGCCACAGGGATCAGACCCTGGTCCAGTTCTTTTTAACATCTTCACTAGTGATATTGCAGAAGAGCTATCAGGTAAGGTTTTCCTCTTTGCAGATGATATCAAAATCTGCAATAGAGAAGACACCCAGGAAGGAGTAGATAACATGAGGTGATAGTGCCTCTGTTAAGTCTTTGTTGCAACCTCATTTAGAGTATTGTATGCAATTCTGGACACCACACCTTCAAAAGAATATAAACAGGTTGGAGTCAGTGCAGAGGGTGGTTAATAAAATGGTTAGTGGTCTTCATTATAAATCATATGAGGATAGTCTTAAGAATCCTAATATGTATACGATAGAGGAAAGGAGGGATAGAGAAGATATGAAGAAAGGTTTAAATACCTCCATGGCATAAATACAGGAGGAGAGTCTCTCAATTGAAAACAAGCTCTGCTATGAGGGGACATAGGATGAGGGTGAAAGGGGATAGACTCAGGAGTAATATGCGGAAATATTTGTTTACGGAAAGAGTAGTAGTGCATGGAATAGTTTTCTAGTGGAAGTGGTAGAGATGAGGACAGTATCTGAATTCAAAAAAGCATGGGTCAAACACAGAGGATCTCAAAAGGAAAAAAGGGGACTATTGTAGTAGTTGATATGGAAGGGCAGACTAGATAGGCCATGTGGTCTTTTCCTGCCATCATGTTCCTATATTTCTATTTTCCTATAGGGCCTATCATTCGGCCAGCATGCATGTTAAGTGCCTAGAAGAATCTATGACATTCCATTCAAGAAAAGTCTTAGGAAGAACTTTGATCTTCTAGAAATATTAAACTCATTAAGAGGCAGAATATGCATAATGTGATAAATCGGCAAAAGTTATTTTGAATACATCAAAATCTCCAGAACAAATGTTTCTTCTGTATCAAATTATGCAATTGAATTATGATATGCTTTTCTACATCATTCAATTCTTTGCTGAACAAAAGTAATAATTTTGGATTGTAATAGCTCTTATAACTAGAGCAATCAAAATATTATTACTATTATTATTCAAATACTGTTTAAGAAGAGTTTTCATTGAGCAAATACTGTTTATCTTTTCATGTGAATCTTGATGTACAGTATAGCGCTGAGTACATGAACTTATCTTAGTACAGACGATGAGTCATGAATACAGCTCATAAATTTTAACATGGTTGACCAAGTCCAATTTTTGCAAAGCATCAATGTAATAATGCAAATGGAAAGTATTTTTTCTTGCCTTATTGCTAAGGCACTCAGATAGACTGAAGTGTACTGGTAATGCATAAAGGTAAAAATTGTAAAAGAGGAGACTTTCTGAATTGTCATAAGATATAGTATATCATACAGGTATAACTGTGGTTATTATTGATTTTGGTTCAATATTTGTCTCTCTCTCCTATACAACTACACCCATAAAACATCTGAAGTGCATGCACACACACAGTAAGTGCTCAAGACATAAACCGACATAATTCCGTGGCTCAACCATACAGACAAACTGTATACACAAAACTCTGACCAAAGTCACACCTCCACGTGCATGCACAAAACCTATCAAGCATAGTTATTGTAGGAAGAATGGAAGAACCCAAGAGGAAAATATAATCAAAAGACAGAATTAGGGTACCAAACTATATACACTTCACAAAGCAACAGTGTGTTAAGAGCAGACAAGTTAGAAGAATATGACTCAAGAGATGCATGCATGCAATTCTGTGACTCAGACCACAGACAGTAATATAATCTCTTAAGTAACGCATGTCCACACTCATACAAAAACACACATTGCAGCAGATATTTTCTTAAATGTGACTTGAACCTTCCCTTTCTCAGTTTTTCTCTGTTGCTGTAAGTGTTCCTAAATCCTCTTTTTAGGTGTTTTTCCTTTGAGTGATATTCCCTATTCGTGATTGTCTGTCCATCATTTGTCCATATGTTTGCATAGTTTTGTTTGCATATGCACAACTTAATGTGTGAAGCACCATAGGAATTGTGAGAAAGTGGAGAGATCAAGCCCAGTCACATGAGGATGAATTGGGATGTGGCACCCTAAACCCTGCAGCCCAAGAAAAGGAGCTCTGCTGCCACAGTGGCAAAGTCATGCTAAGCGTGCCACAAGAATTCCAAGCCCCACTGCAAAGATTTGCCAAGTGTACCATGAGGATCTCAAGTCCCATGGTGCAGAAAGGAGAAGTTCTGCCATAGCTGTGGCCAAGATCTGCCATTGTGCTATGGGGATCCCAAGCTCTGCAGGACAGGAAGTAGAGGACTTGGGATGGCAGTGATGGGGCAGAAAAGCCATGCAGCACAAGAAGACAAGCTGGCCAATAGCTGTAAAACAAGCTTGAAAAGGGGAGCAGGAGAGAAAGAGGAAGAAAGTGAGTTCAAGGGGGAGGGGAAGTGAGTAAAGAGGGGGGAAGGGGGACTGAGTACTAGGGAGATGGGAGAAGACAGGTCAGTGGAGGGGAGAGGAAAGGGCATGGAAGGGAAGGGAAAAGAGGGAAGAGGCTTGGGCATGTGGGGAGAGAGGGAGAAGGAGGAAAAAAGAATGCAAAAGGGAACAAAATACCTACACATATGCCCACACTCTAGAACCACAGCAAATACAATTCAAACATACCACCAATCACAACACACAGAAAGGGAAACATGCCATTGTGTCACACTATGAGTCTACATTTATTAAGAGGTACAGTACTTACTTTAGACTACTCAACCCATCGAAGTGTAAAGCGATGTGGATCACAGTTCATCTTGCATTTATAGCTATAGCCAAGGGTGGTTCTTCCATTAGGCCACCTGAGGCAACGGTCTCAGGCGGCACTCTGATGGGGGTGACACTCCAACACCGGCGGCACTCCAGCTCTGTTTTAATTTTAGATTTTGCATCCTCTGACTTGCCTCTGCCTTCCCACGTAGGAAATCAGAGGCTGGACAGAGGCTGCAAAATCTAAAATTAAAACAGAGCCGGAGTACCACCCCCATCAGAGTGCCGCCTGAGGCCATCGCCTCAGGTGGCCTAATGGAAGAACTGCCCCTGGATAGGAGGCAAGTGTTAGACAAAGAGGAGAGGCAGGGGGAAAATGCTGGACAAAAGGGGAGACAGGGGGACAAGTGCTATACAAAGGGGAGAGACAGGGGGGCAAGTGCTGGACAAAG
Organism: Ichthyophis bannanicus; assembly: GCA_033557465.1. Classification (NCBI taxonomy): domain Eukaryota; kingdom Metazoa; phylum Chordata; class Amphibia; order Gymnophiona; family Ichthyophiidae; genus Ichthyophis; species Ichthyophis bannanicus. Next base: position 277,959,959 of record CM066033.1, read on the forward strand.
AGCAGAGACAGGGGGCAAGTGCTAGACAAAGGGGAGAGACAGTGAGGTAAATGCTTGACACAGGGGGACATACTGGACAAAGGGGAGATACAGGAGGCAAATGCTAGACAAAGGGGAGAGATGGGGGGCAAATGCTGGGCAAAGAGGGAGACAGGAGGACATACTGGATAAAGGGGGGAGACAGGGGGACAAGTGCTAGACAAAGGGGAGAGACAGGGGACAAATGCTGGAAAGGGGGAGACAGGAGAACATACTGGACAAAGGGGGAGACAGGGGGACAAGTGTTGGACAAAGGGGAGAGACAGGGGCAAGTGCTGGACAAAGGGGGAGACAGGGAGCAAATGCTAGACAAAGGGGGAGACAGGGGGACATACTGGACAAAGGGGAGAGACAGGGGGACAAGTGCTATACAAAGGGGAGAGACAGGGGACAAATGCTGGACAAAGGGGGAGACAGGGGAACAAGTGCTAGACAACTGGGAAGCAAGGCAGGAAGACAAATGCTGGACAACACGGGGGGGGGGGGGCAGGGGGACAAATTCTGGACAACAGAGGAGGGGGCCAGGAAGATATGCTGGAGGGGGGAAGAAGGGAGACTAATGTTGGATAGGGGGAAGTAGGGAGACATGCTAGACAATAGGAGGGGGGATACAAGAGGACAAATGCTGGACAACACAGAGAGGAAGAAGAGCTGGGAAATGGAAGGACTGGGGATGAAGGTTGAAAAGTGGTAGGTAGAGAGCGTAAAAAAGAGGGAGCTTGAGAACTGGATTGTAAGGAGTAGTGAAATCTGGGTAGCCAGAGAGAGAGAGAAATAAATGGAAGAAAGTTGAATAGAAAAAAAATCAATATCCAAGATGGAAGGAAATGAAGAAAACAAAAAGGAGAGACAAAAAATGGCAGATGAAGTCGAGACCGTAGAAAGAGAGCTAAGAGAAGACAGAAGAAAGCAGAAGCTTCAGATCGGGACCAGCATGATCAGAGTATAAAATGGTCAGACAACAAAGGTAGAAAAAATAATTTTATTTTCAAATGAGTGATTGGACTTTGCACTATTTTTATATTTTACACTGTAGGGAAATGAGTCTCTTTTATTTCTCTGGTATTGCATTGCATGAGAGTCTGTCTTCTTGGGCTTTCAGTTTAATTTTTGTCTCCATATTTTTATTTTCACTTTAGGTTATCCTCACTTATTCTGTACTTGGTGAAAGTCTGTGTTCTGAGTATGTGACTGAGGCCAGGAGTTCTGTTAACGTGGAGTTTGTACGAAGGGACCTATACTGTAGTAATTTGACTTTAGCTTTTCATTTGGTGTATGGATGTTCTAGGGTCCACTACATCATTTATAGGGCTGCTTTTATCTGGGTAGGCCCCTTGTTGTATGAGTTTTGGAAGTTTATGCTGGTATGATATGGTTGATTTGGCCTTGTAGATCATTTGTGACTTTTATAGGGTTTTGTACTAGTTCACAATATACCTGATACTGGAGAATGTTTGTTAGTGAGATGGCCAGAATCAGATTTTTTTTAATTAGATACTGAGTTTTGTGGGTGGATGTCCTAGTTCTGCTCTGCACCCACTGTTGAGGGGGGTGGGGGGGTTCTGTGAATGCAAAATATATGTTCAAAAAGAAAAAGCAACAACCATAACACAGTTTAACAACAACATAAAAATGAGTTAATTTTCTTTTATAAACTGTGCAGTGGTTCTTGCTCTCTTAGTTTCGTGGTGTGCAAACATCTTTTTATGTCCTCCACATTATCTAATTAACTTTCTGATTTAGTTCTGTCCCTGACTGCAATTTTGAGAAAGCCTTCCACCCCCCAGCTCAGGGGGGGGGGGGGGGGGAAGGCACCATCTCATCCATCGCCTCAGGCAGCAGATTGTCCTGAGCCGGCCCTGGCTATAGCCTCTAGTTTTTCTGCTCAAACTCCATGTTTAGACTCTTCTATGAAAATATTTGGTTGCATTATGAATTCACAACTTTCATGTGTTCTTCAGATATCTTTAGTAAAACCCTGCTTTAAAACACTTAGAGCCATCTACACTATTACATTTTTCCTTCACAAAAAAGACCCATTTCACTTTAGTATTTGCCATTAGCCATTTAGGGTGGGCATATTCAAAGGAAATAATGCAGTTAGCAGAACTGCTATCTACGTGACTCCTGCTGAGAGGGAAATTCAGTGGCACATACCCAGTTTGTGCCGCTGATATCACCTCTTTTAAGGTTTCATCATTGGCTCACAATTTCCCATAAAATCACATTCAAAATGCTACTCCTAAGTCATAAGGCCTTTAAGACTGGCTTACCAGATTCATTTATTCCCTATTTATAACACTCCATTCTCACACCCAAAATCGACTTGTCCTTCTTTTCAATTATTCTACACATTTAGAATCTGAACGTCAGTCGGCATTCTTCTTTTCAACATCTGCACTCTGGAAATCTTTACCCACATACATCGGAATGAAATCCTCCCTCAAACATTTTAACTAAGAGGAGAACATACTATTTTGAGCTAGCTTTTAGCAGTGATCGATGGAGTATTCGCCCAGGGGCCAAACTACAGGCAAGGTATGCTGCATTTATTTCTTCTAGTACCCCTTCTCTCCTCTATATTTTTATTTATATTTCTGCTTTTCCTTATGTGTCTTAACCCTTTCCAGGCTGAGCACAAAACTCTTGGGATCCAAAATTCTGACTAAATCTTCCTATCAAATGGTATATAATACATGACCATAGCAGAAGGAAAATCACTATTAGAACATATTGAATAAGACGGGTACAATTTTCCTGAAATATGCAAAAATTATCCCGGCTGCAGAATGTGGATTAAAAATTTAAAGTAGGCCTTCAAAGGGTTAATGACTTTATTTTAATCTAATTTTGTTGTAAACCACATTGATGCTTAAGTGAAGGGCAGTATATCAAGTTTCAAAGAAACTGCAAGGAGGCACCTATGTAGGCACTATTCTATATAGAAAAGTAGATGCTGAATTTTCTTTATAAAATGCTAGCATAAGTGACAGAAAACGTGCTTTAATTTAAGGTGCAGTCACTTATGCCAGCTCTAGAACTGGTGTAAATTCTCACTCGTAGATCTGCAAAGAATGCACACAAATTATAGCATTTTATAATTTATACGAGTACTTGTGCGTTCCACCCATGCTCTCAGCAAATTCTGTCCATACACTCGCCCACAGTGAAAATAAGTGCCACTGGCTGACACACCTATTTATAAATTGCGACCTGCTAAAGCCCACATGTAAATTCCCATTTTCATGTATAAATCCCTAAAATACCTTGATCTGCATGCATTGATGGCACAGAAGGTTAGGCGGCTCCTTATAGAATTACTCTCAATAAGTATGCATTGCTCAACTTGTGCATCTGCCTTTTTTCTGGGAACAAGCAGGAAGTCAGTCCTAACATATGGATGACATTGGCGCTAACAGAGTCCTCATAGAAGCATCTCCCCTGCTTTCAAAGAAAGCCTTTGGGAGATGCACCACACATGCGTGGTTCCCTTCCCACCCAAGGGTGCCATCTTGCCTCATTCTCCTTTTTTCCACAGAGCCCTTCAGATGTCTGTCCAATTTCCCCCCAAAAAAGTATCTTTTTTGTCTTGTTTTATCTGGTACATATACCGGTTCCTTTCCCGCTCCCAAGCTAGCTCGCCTCAGCATCGCTCCTCAGGTTTGTCCCTTTTTTCTTTTTGCTTCTCGAGGTGTTCCTCGACCAGCGTTTCATGTTCATTTTTGGCCACAGGCCTCGGCCCATGCCCGAGTGACAGGGCCCCTTTTTTCCCAATGGCCTGCAGTTGTTTAAGAAATGTGATCAGTGCAGTAAGATGATGTCCCTCACCGATCCACATGACTGTTGCCTCCGTTGCCTTTGGCCAGACCATAAGAAATTAAACTTGGTCTTCGTGGAGTATGATAAAGATCATATAAAAATAGCAAATCACTCCATACAAACATGCATCAATGTCCAAAATACTTGGTGATATACTATTTTTTAAAACTATTAGCAATCTCAATTGTAGTCTCAGACCTCAGTGGCACTTCACACCATTAACTTGGTAGAAAATCAGCGCTATGATAGCATCAATGACTACTGAGAGGGAACTCTTTTCCTTTTTTTGTTTTTTATATATAAATATCACCAGTTGTCCACCTCCTTCGTGTATATAGCTATTGAAAAGCTTATCTTTGTTGAAGTTTTCTCATTGAGTTTCCTTTGCTAAAATTTTCTCATTAGATCTCTACGCCTCCCTCGGCACCTTTTGAGCGTTTCAGTCCTCGCCGGAGTTTCTTCAGGAGGGTCTGAAAGTAAAATAATGCCATAACAATAGCTTTGTGCTAGCCATAAAAACATTTCTAAACATTGACTGTGACTGTGATTAGAAAAACTTAAAAAGATTTTGTTATTCACTTGCCATATAATGAGAAAAAACCCTTTTGTCAACTCGCTACTTACTCGAAGACTGCTGCTGGATAGTTATCCATCGAGCTGATAAAGGAAGAGCAATAGTCGTTCTTAGTCGGGATGAATATCTCAAAGAAGCATATTTGCAGCTTTCCGATGGTCAAGTGTATGAAGTCCTATTGCAAGATCCCACAAAACAACTACAGAGTGAGATAAGAGAGAAGACTTCTTGGGCTTTACAAAATAAAATTATCACCAAAAAAGAAATTTCTTTCTTGAATAAGAAGGCGCCTACGATCGCTCGTTTCTATCTCGTTCCAAAAATACATAAGAGATTGCAGAATCCCCCTGGCAGACCCATCGTGTCGACGAGAGGAACAGTTTTGGAACCCTTATCCATATATTTGGATTCTTTCTTGCGGCCCCTTTTGAAGGATATTCCTTCCTATATTCGGGACACTTCCAATTTTCTGGAAAAGCTGGAAGAACAGGCCAAATGGGCAATGGACTCAGAAATATTGTTAATCACCTTAGACATCACAGCATTATATACGAGCATACCTCAGAAAGAAGCAATTTCCACTGTAGAGAAGCAATTGCGAAATAGAGGGGATCTTACTGACCCAATGATCTCGTTCCTTTTGGAAGTAACTCAACTAACCATAGCTCATAATTATTTCCAGTTTGAGAATATCCTTTATCAACAAAAATCTGGCATAGCGATGGGGGCCTCCTGCGCCCCCTCGATAGCTAACCTATTCATGGGAGATTTTGAAAATCGTTGGCTGGAGACATCTCCGTTTTTGCCACACATTAAACTGTGGACCCGATTCATAGATGACATTTTTCTTCTTTGGAAGGGATCTGAAGTACAGGCAATCCAGTTCATTCAGTGGCTTAGCGGCTGTAATGCTGCGATACAGTTTACATATGCCATGGATCCCAACATCATTGTTTTTCTGGATTTAGAAATTTTTCGAGGAGCATATGGTTGGAAAACTACGATATATAAAAAACCCATAGCTCGGAACACTTTTTTACATTATACGAGTGGGCACCCCCTTCGGCTAAAAAATAGCCTTCCTTTTTCTCAGTTCCTTAGATTTCGGCGCAATTGCTCAGAAACATCAGATTTCAAGGTAAAATCTCAATAGTTATTAAAAGATTTCTCGGATAGAGGGTATCCAGAATGCATTTCGAAACAAGCTTACAAGAGGGCATTGTATAATCATCGGACCTAGCTGATAGGTGCCACTAACAAAGGCCGAACAAGGAGAGGAGACGATTGTGTAAACCTTATAACACGTTTCTCACCACTTAGCTACAAAATACAAAAAATAGTTTCAAAACATATGAATGTAGTAAGAACGGTTCCAGGCCTGCAAGAGCGAAAAGTAGATGTGTGTGGCAACGGAACAGCAATTTGAAGGAGCAGCTCAGTCCAACCATCCTACGACCGTTAACTGTAGGTAAGATGAGAGTGAAAAACGGGGCCACCGGCAGTGTGGCGAGTGCATAATTTGTAGTATCACAGAGGAGGTCTCAGAATTCCATTATCTCGGAAAAAATTATATTTTAAAACACATAACCTCGTGTAGCACTACATCAGTGGTTTACGCTATCAGGTGCCCCTGCAACAAGCTTTATATTGGAAAAACAAGTCGTTCTTTAAAGATCCGGATGCTTGAACATAAAAGTCGTTTACGATGCAAGCAGTTGACAGCACCTATAGTTCAACACTGTGAGGATCAGAAGCATGATTTTGTTCATCTACGGTGTTTTTGCATAGACCGGATTCAGACAGCAATGAAAGGAAAAACTTTGGACGAAACTCTGCTTTTTTATGAACAACCTGGATTTTTACTATTAACACAGTGAAACCTTTTGGCTTGAATTCATTCATAGAGTGGCAGGTTTGCAGTTAATGAATTATGGCTTTTCTGCCTAAGGTATCAACGGATGCCGACTGTCAAGTATAAAAATCAGGTAGTGGGTTATGTCCGCATGCGCGGCGTTTTTTGCACAGCAGGAAGCCATAAGTGAACGCGGGCAGCAGTCTTCGAGTAAGTAGCGAGTTGACAAAAGGGTTTTTTCTCATTATATGGCAAGTGAATAACAAAATCTTTTTAAGTTTTTCTAATCACAGTCACAGTCAATGTTTAGAAATGTTTTTATGGCTAGCACAAAGCTATTGTTATGGCATTATTTTACTTTCAGACCCTCCTGAAGAAACTCCGGCGAGGAGTGAAACGCTCAAAAGGTGCCGAGGGAGGTGTAGAGATCTAATGAGAAAATTTCAGCAAAGGAAACTCAATGAGAAAACTTCAACAAAGATAAGCTTTTCAATAGCTATATACACGGAGGTGGACAACTGGTGATATTTATATATAAAAAACAAAAAAAGGAAAAGAGTTCCCTCTCAGTAGTCATTGATGCTATCATAGCGCTGATTTTCTACCAAGTTAATGGTGTGAAGCGCCACTGAGGTCTGAGACTACAATTGAGATTGCTAATAGTTTTAAAAATAGTATATCACCAAGTATTTTGGTCAGACCATGACAACTCAAACTGTAGACTTTGCAAGGTGATGACCACAAAGGCCATCAAGAGCCATCAGCTGCAGCAGGAAAAGATCTTTCACAAGTCTGACTCTGCACTGGAGACATCCGGCAACACTGTGCTCCAGCGCCCCCTCCGGTATCTTGGTGCTCCTCGATGCCCAGGCTGCCTCGGGGTCCTGCGGCCGCAGGTCCTCCAAGGGAAAATCCCTGGAGGTAGAATGCAAGAAGTCAAAACCCTCGAAGGCTGTCTCAGAGGACAGGTTTGGGAAATCAGGGAAATCCCATTTCAGGCCCTGTGGTCCCAGGTGTGAGTCCGAACGATCGGAGCGGAAGCAGCCTCACAAGCTGCCCAGAAGGAGTTGTTAGCAGCAGGACCCATGTCAAAGACTGTGGTGCCAACTGGCATGGAGACCATGGATGGCGGCTTTGGAGTGCAGTTTCTCTACCCTCATGGCCCAGCAGTGGGTGTTCACGTCTAGTTCCTCTGGTTCATCTGCCCCAACGACCAGACTCATGACATCAAGGGTTTCCCGGAAGTCGAGCCGATCCTCGAGCGCCACCAGCCTCGAGAGACCCATTGGCAGAGGACGAGATCCCAGTCTCATTCCTCGGGGCACCAGTCCTCTCTGACTAGTGCCCATGGCTCAGACCACAGGTCCTTTGGAGGCAGCGGGCCTCAAAGCCTGGGCCTCGACCACAGGAATTGCAGGGCCGTGGACTCTTCCTCGGACTTTGAGTCAGATTGGGAGACCGAGGAGAAGCAGTCCCCTGACACTCGGCAATATCGATACATGCCCTTGGACCCATCTCCCCCGGTGTCCCAGCACCATTCCTGCCTGAGTATGTCACCTCCCTCGACTTTGTGTGAGACATGGCTAAGGCGCTTGCCTTCGAGACTGAAGCGGAAGAGGATTCCTGCATGGAGGAACTGGAGATTCTCCAGTACAAGGCCCCACCGAAGGAGGCCCTCATGATGCCCGTCCCTCCAATCCTCAAGCTCCTCCTCCTCCATATGTGGGAAACACCGGCATCGGTGCCCATAGTAAGCAGATGGCTCAACTCCATGTACCGATCCGCTGAAGCCCCATGTCCCAGAAAACCCAGCTTCCCCACAACTCGAAGGTCGTTGAGTCTGCCATGTGCAGACTCAAAAGCCAAAAGACATATTCCTCCGTGCCCCCTGGCAGGGAGGCCTGGACCCTCGAAGCCCTTGGCTGAAAGGCCTTTCAGGGCTTGATGCTTGTGTGCCGAGTCCAAACCTACCAATTATAAATCAGCATATATCTCAAGGAGCTGGCAAGGGAGCTCGCCAGTTTCTCGGTAGGCCTCGACTGGAAACCTCTCCAGCGGTTCAAGTCACTAGCCTCAGCGGTCAAGGAGTGCTTGAAGTTCTTATCTTGAGCAGCATACAATGGCTTTGAATCCTCTGCAAGAGTAACTGCTGCAAGCATCGGAACCCGAAGCCAGGCCTGGTTGCAGTCATCTGACCTCAAGCAATGGGTTCAGGACAAACTCATCGATGTCCCCTGTATTGGAGAGAATCTCTTCAGGAAACCCATGGCAGACAAAACAGCTGAAATAGAGACTGAGCTTCTGACAAGGACCAGACTCTCTAAAAAGACCTTGGTGCATCCTTGTAAGAAGGCCCCAGGGAAGAAGCCCTTCTTCCTGAGATAAAAGGAGGGTTTTGGCAATCCCCCACAGTTTCAAGCCTTCTCTACTCCATGGCAAGGCCAACAGCACAACAAGCAAGGGCACAGCCCCCGCAAGCAGAAGACCCCCCAAGATCCAGACACTGGTCCTCGCCCAGCATGGAGGGAGTTTTTGACTCCTTGGGCATGTCCTCCTCCCACCAGGAGGTCCCCTACAGCCCACAGAGAAGCATTTGGTTCTGTTTGCCCACAGGTGGTCCTGCATCACCACCGACTCATGGGTACTGCAAGTTGTCAGGGAGAGTTACCTCCTCCACCTGCAAAAGACGCCACCCTCTTACTTTCCAGGAGAGCTCACAGGCCTCCTCAAGGACAAGGCAGTAGACCCAGTGCCCAAACATCTCTGGGGCAAAGACTTCTATTACAGATATTTCCTCATTCCCAAACAGACAAGGGACCTCAGGTCCATCCTGGACCTACAGGACCTGAACAGATGTCTGGTGAGGGAGACGTTCAAGATGTTCTCCCTTGGAACACTGCTGCCTTAACTCCAGCAGGGAGACTGGCTTTGCTCCTTAGACCTGAAGGATGCTTATACTCACATCCTGATTCATCCCAGCCACCGCAAATACCTACAGTTCATGGTGAGAGGAGGTCCCTACCAATACAGAATGCTACCCTTCGGGCTGGCTTCATCACCAAGGGTCTTCACCAGGTGCCTAGCAGTGGTCACAGCCTACCTTAGTCTCCAAGGGGCCATCGTCCTTCCCTACCTAGACAACTGGCTCATAAGGAGAGGTTCAGATCCAGAAGTGTACCATGCCACCGAGCGCACTATCCATGCCCTGCAGCACCTGGGGTTCATCATCAACTACCCCAAGTCCCACCTCTCCCTGGCTCAGTGCATGGAGTTCATAGGGGTTCAGCTTGACACCCTCAAGGCCAAAGCCTTCCTCCCTCTGGAGAGGTCAGAATGCCTCAGGGCACTGGCCTTAAAGATGCAGCACTGCCTGTCGATGCCCACCCACCTTCTCCTCCACTTGGCCTCCACAGTCCACGTGACCCCATACACTCACCTGCATATGAGGGTGGTTCAGTTGTGCCTCCGCTCCAAGGGAACACAAGCCACGGGCAGGCTTCGAGACAGGATAAGAATGACCTGCCACCTGGTGGACTCCCTCGACTGGTGGCGCTCCCCCACCACTTTCAGGCCAGGATGCCTTTCCAGGCACCCACTCCCCAGAGGGTCCTAAACACAGATACCTCCCTGTTAGGTTGAGGAGCTCACTGCGAGGACCTCTGCATACAAGGCACTTTGTCCCAGGTGGAAGGCCAGTTGCAGATCAACCTTCTGGAGCTCTGGGCAATATTTCTCGCTCTTTGAGCCTTCTGCCACAGGCTCCAGCACCAGTTGGTGCTGGTCCAGACAAACAACCAAATCACAATGTTCTACATGAACAAGGAGGGAGACATGGGGTCGTACTCCCTCTGCCAGGAGGTGGTGGCCCTCTGTTCATATGTGACATGCAACGGGATGCTCCTACAGGTGGTCTACCTCCTGAGCCAGCAGAAAGCCCTGGTGGACAAACTGAGCAGAGTTCTCAAGCCACACGAGTGGAATCTGGACCACAGAGTGGCCTCCCGACTTTTCTGGGTCTGGGGCATCCCTTAGTGGACCTGTTTGCCAACCCAGACAACATGCAGTTGCCCTGCTTCTGCTCCCACTTTCAGCACCCATCCCAGTGGCGGCTGATGCATTCCTCATTTCATGAACAGAAGGCCTTCTCTATGCCTTCCCACCAACACTGCTGGTTGCCAAGACTGTCTTCAAGGTCCAGAGTAACAGAGCATCATTGATAGTGATAGCCCCCAGGTGGCCCAGGCTACCTTGATTCCCGCTCCTTCTCCGCCTGTCGGCAGCATTTCCGATTCCCTTGGGCCATGACCCAAGACTACTTTCACAGGAGGGGGGCTCTCTCCTGCACCCCAACCTGGGATCCCTGTTGCTCATGGCTTGGCTGCTAAAAGGGTAGCTCTACCTCCCTTCAACCTCCTATGAGACATGGAGGAGGTCCTTCTGGCCTCCCGCAAGGCCCCCATGAGAAGGTCGCATCCCTTCAAGTGGCATTGATTTTTTGGTGTGGTGCACCGAGAGGCAAGTAAACCTATTCTCCTGCTCAGTGCAGCTGGTACTCTAGTACCTACTCCACCTGTCCCAGTTGAGACTGAAATCCAACTCAGTCGGGGTGCACCTAAGTGCTATTGAGGTGCACCACCATTCCATAGAGGGCAATCCCTCGTAGCCCAGCCTCTTATTTCTCATTTCCTGTGGGGCCTTATGTTGTCCAAGCCCCCTATCTGGTCAATGTGGTGCTGTTATAGCTCACTAAGCTGCTGTTTGAACCCTTGGCTACATGCCACCTGTGGTACCTCTCCTGGAAGGTTCTCTTTCTTGTAGCACTCATGTCGGTTCACAGGATCAGCGAGCTCCAGACTCTGATGGCAGTCACCCTACACGAGGTTCCACAAGTACAGGGTGATGCTCTGCACATACCCCAAGTTTCTGCCAAAAGTGGTATCCCCCTTCCACCTCAATCAGGAGGTGGTGCTCCCCACCTTCTTCCCAAGGCCTCATGCCAGCAAGGCGGAGTCTGTTCTCCATACTCTGGATTGTAAAAGGGCCCTGTCCTATCTGCAATGGACTCAGGATCACCGCAATGCGCCTCAGCTTTTCATCTCCTATGACCCCAGTGAACTGGGGTTTCCAGTGAGCAAGCGAACTCTGCCCACTTGGGAGGTAGACTGCATTGCCATTGACTATCAACAGGCTTGGCTTTCACTGGACCACTGGGTCATGGCACACCGCGTCAGGGCCAAGGCTACCTCTGTGGCAAATCTGTGTTCCATACCTGTGATGGAAATCTGCTGGGCCGCCACCTGGTCTTCGATCCATACCTTCACAGTTCACTACTGCCAGGAGAGAGAGTCCTGACAAGACAGCACCTTCAGCCAAGCCATGCTCCATAATCTATTCGGGGTATAGGCAACTCCTGCCCTCCGACCCTTCTGTGTTCAGGCTACCAGAGTCCTGGTTCTCCGCCGTTCACTTGGGTCATGCGAGTCTCTCAGTTGGTACTCAGCTGCTGCAGCTCACAGCTCACCTTCTCTGACTGCTGTGGCATTTTTTACAGGTTCTCAGTAGCCTGTAGCTTGGAAGTCCCATGTATGAGGACTGACTTCCTGCTTATTCCCAGAGAAAGTGTAGTTACTCACCTGTAACAGGTGTTTTCCAGGGATAGCAGGTATTAGTCCTCACAACCCTCCCTTCTCCCCTTGGAGTTGCTTCTTTACCATATTTTAATTTTTGCCTTCTTAGCTATGTCACTAGACTGAAGCAAGATGGCACTCTTAGGTGGGAAGAGGACCAAGCATGCATAGTGCATTTCCCAAAGGTTTTCTTTAAAAGCTGGGGAGATGCTTCCATGAGGGCTCCGTCAGCACTGTCACCCATATTTGAGGACTGATTCCTGCTATCCCTGGAGAACAACTGTTACAGGTGAGTAACTACGCTTTATTCTGACTACCATAATTCCTTCTTCTCTTAATCTCCCTTCTATCTTTAATCATTCATTCATCCTTCCCTCCAATTACTCCTTCCTAAGGCCGTCCCAATCATCAGGCAAACTAGACGGTCACCTAGGGTGCACACTTCTGGGGGGCAGGAAAGAGCAGAGCATTCAAAACCAAATAGTAGATTCTGACAGTCAGAGGGTGGGGAGGGAGCAAAAGGCTTAAGGTTTGTCTAGAGCATCAAGACCTTGAACCAACTCTGATGCCGGCCCTGCTCCTTCTTCGCTCCTTTCCAGCATCTCCTCTTCCTTTCCATCCTAGTACTCTGCTTTTTCTATCAATGGCTCTTGTGACCTCTATATTGCTTCCACTGTCCTTAGGCCTTTCTTTCTCATCTAACTGATCTCCTTTTTCTTCTCCTTCCTTTCTAGGTTGTATTATCAAACCTTTTCCTCCTTTTCTTCCATTCCTTCTATGAACAAGAGCACCAGAAGAAAGAGCATGGGTGAGAAGATAGTGGAAGCAACAGTGATGCCAGCATCAGAAAAGGGGTGTGCATTCATCAGCATGCAGTCCATTTATTGGGCACCTAAAAATATAAAGTGCATGAAAATTACAGGTATGCCTGCAAATTAACATACATACAATCAATTTCTGCCATTAAAGCGTTCTAATATGCATTCAATGCAAGCATATTAGAACAACAACTATGTGAAATGGACATGAAAAACTGCCCGAAAATTGGAAAAAATTCTGTTTAAATGAACAAGAATCAGCATTTTGGGGGGTCGAGGGGCATTTATATCTCTCGCTGAGCATTCTGTCCCTATAGAAAAAAAAGCATGGGCAGTTATAGACTAGTGGTGGGCCATTGATAGCATTTCAAAAAGGCTAGGATTTCTGAATGAATAATGGCAGTAGCTAGCTTCAACAGATACAATGAATAATTCTTTCAGTAGGGATGCTAGGGATCTTGAGGTTTATGCCTTTTTTTCTATTAGGATGAATAAGTTGCACTTTTTTAGGACTGTGACATTTTACATAACAATATGATATGCCAAGGGTCCATCAAGCCCAGTATCCTGTTTCCAACAGTGGTCAATCCAGGTCACATGTACCCATCAGGTTCCCTAAAGATACAGTTTCCATGCTGCTTATCCCAGGAGTAATCACGGGAGTTCACCAGTCCACTTTAATAATGGTTTATGGACTTTTCCTCCAGGAACTTGTCCAAACCTCTTTTAAACCCAGCTATACTAACAACTTTACTACATCCTCCGCAATGAATTTCAGAGTTTGATTACACATTCAGTGAAAAAATATTTTTTCAGATTAGTCTTAAATGTGCTATATTGAAGGAGTAAACAGCTGATCTACATTGCCCATTCCACTCCACTCATTATTTTATAGAACTCTATCATATCTCCCCTCAGTGATCTATTTTCCAAGCTGAAGAGCTATAACCTTTCTGCCATTCACTCTGTCCTTATGTCATTTGTAGTTCTCCCCATTTGTAGGCTATACAGTAAAGAATGCAAAATTAAGGGGGCTCTATTACTACATTATTGCTATAAAAATGAGTGGTAAAAAAAATGTGTATATCTTAAAATACTATGTTTTCATTGTAAACATTCCTAACCAGCCAGAAGCAATAGCTGTCATTGCAAGACTGCAAACACTGGTCCAACATAACAAGCTGAAGTCTATCCTTTGTTGCATATTTCTATCTAATTTAAAGGAGAGTGCATTGCTTGACCTATATTTGTATCACTCATAACTGTATTTTCCACAACTAATCGGCACACTAAAAGAGTGATGAGGAGCTTGAATACAACACTTGACCTAAATACATTATAGAGTGCTGGATTCCTGGTAAGTAGGTCAATGCTGGCTGTTAAAAGTTATGCAAAACTTACTGCTGCCACACACTAGATATGTCATCATTTGAGACATAGAGATCACTTTTACATGCATAAGGCAATATCTTCATTTTATGGCAAAAGATTTTCTCAAGAATTAAAAATCTTTAATTAAATACTGCAGTATGCAACTTGCTGTGTACCCGTATGCCAGACAAAGCAATTCAAATCCTGGATCATATCCAAAACTGGGAAAAGCTAACTAGAAACAGTGAACAATTACTTTGATGTAGGAATAAAAATTAAAATCAGAATCAAAGGGCATAATCCTAATTATTTTGGGCCCGATATTTAATATGCCCTCTTATATATCCTGGGAGGTATACACATGCAAGTAGTAGCTTTCAAAATTCACTGTTTGTACATGAATGTGATTTAGATGTGAAATGTTCATATTTACATGGAGGAGTAGCTCAGTGGTTAGAGCAGCAGCCTGGTGATCAAGAGAAAGCTAAAAAGCAGGTGACAATTTCTGCAACAGGGATCAGCTACACAAGTACAGAGCAGAGAGAGACCCTCGCACAATCCAGTGCCTCTAAAGATTTTTTATTGGAAGAGATTTGGAAAAAAAGGAAAAAAGGTTTCCAGATGACCTATGGCAGAAGACAACTTGGAGGAAAGGGGAGGAGGAAAAGGAGAGGGAGGGGGAGAGTACAATACCAAACTTAGCATATGACTGTCTTCTTCGCAAATACAGATCCTTAATCTGTTAGATATAATTTTAAACACTAATAAAATGGATATTTTTTTTTAAAGTTTTATCTTCTGTAGCCATGGTATCCTATAATGCTTTTAATACAGGATTTGATTTGTTCAAATTCAGTAGGAAGTTACAAATTACATTTCTTTTCCAAAACAACAGTGAGACAATCGGATCTCTCTGCGGTCCGTAATGCATCCAAAGGGCCCAATAGACCCTATTATACATACCTTTAACAAATATGTGTTAAGAGACATCAAGTTGATGGAAAATAAGCAGTCAAAAATGTTCTATAACCTTTCTAGAGAAGAGAAAAAAGCCATAAAAATGTTACAGGAAAAACAGGGTATCATTATTAAGCCTGCCAAAAAGGGAGGAGGGATAGTGATAATGAACAAAGAGGATTATTTTGGAGAGGCAAAGATTATTACTGCATCCTGTCGAAGGATCCCCACATCAGAAATTAAGAATGAAATTGGTTCATTGTTACTGTAAGACATCCAGTGGTCCTGACTATTTACATGCTTCCCAAGGTTCATAAATCTCTGGAAAGATCTCCTGGAAGACCCATTCTTTCAGGGATTGGCTCTGTTCTGGAGCCACTCGTTAAATTTATCAATGTCTTTCTTAGACCACTGATTCCATAAATGCATGTTTATGTGAGGGATTCCACACATGTCCTTAAACTATTTGACAATTTTGACTGAGATGTCTCAAACATTTATGTGGTTACGTTAGATGTGGAACTGCTTTATACAAATATTCCACAACAAGAAGCTGTATCAATTATTTGCCAATATTTGAGCCATCGAGACAGTAAGTGAAGGCCGCATGGCCGAGTCCATGCCGGCCGCCTGTAACCGGGCGGCGCGGCGAAGGCTACGTGGAGGCCACAAGGGGGGTGGCGGGGGGAGGGAGGAGATTCACGATTGGCAGCATTTAAACTCATTGGCTCCCTACCTGGTGGGAGCCTGGTGGGTGAGCCAATAAGTGGGAGGGACGGAAGAGGAGGGACTTGATTCTGCCTGCGGCCCCAAGCAGGCAGGTGCAGAGCCCGGAGTCTGGTGTCCCACCCGCCCGCCCTTTGTTTGGTTGATATAAGGGTGGCTGAGATAGGTAGTGGTGTCACAGTTGGAGGGGGTTTGTAGGCGGGATCCCGGAGGTTTTTGGGGTCTGGATACTTAGGATAAGCTTGGGACGGGGGTTGGGTACCCCCGATCCGGACAACCCCCTGGCTGGGCTTTTGCTAATGACATGGCAAAGTCGGGGTCTAAGGGGGGAAAGGAAGAGTACAAAAGCGGAGGCGCTATCACCTTGCTAGTGATATGGCTGGTGATGCATTATTCCGCTGTTATATGTTATTGGAGTTGATGTTTCATGTGTTAATGGCTAATAAAGCTGCAACCAGTTGTTTACCAAATATCAAATGGTGTCAGACTTTGTGTTATCATGGGGAGAAGGGGTAAAAGGGGGGTGGAGGGCAAAAAGGGGTGAAAAGAAGGAAGGAAATTGGAGAGGTAAGAAGGAGCGGTGAGTTCTTAGCCATCATTGCTCTTACTGAAAACTACTTCTGTTTTCAAGATTAATTTTACCAACATATAAAAGTTACGGCTATGGGGACAGCCATGGTCCCGGACATAGCCAACCTATACAATACATAGCAGAATTTGAAAAATGTATTTTTTAGATTATTGTTCCTTCTCAGAAATTGGACTGTGGCACTGGTATATTGATGATATACCAATGTTATGGTGAGGCAAAGAATATTCCCTATTAGCTTCTATTCATGGTTAAGTTCAAGAGATATCCATCTGAAATTTAAGATGCATTATAGTTTTGAAAAGGTCAAATTTTTAGACATTCTTATATATAAAAGGTGGCTATGTTTTTTATACCACTATTTATAGAAAACCCACAGATAGAAACAAGCTCCTACAGTATGGTAACTTGCATACCAGGAGCCTGAAAAGGAACCTACCCTATTCCCAGTTCTTATGTCATCGGAGATTATGCACTACTATGGAAGATTTTGACAAACAGAAGATGTGGCAAATAGGTTTGCAGAAAAAGGATATCTGAAAGAACATGTTCTTTCAAGATACGCCAAAGCTAGGGCATCAAAACACGATGATTTACTCAGTAAGAGATTAAGGACGTCAGGTACCGCTCTGATTTGTATCCTCAAATTTTTAAGTATGTCTATTGATATTGTCAAGATTCTTAGGAAACACTGGTGCATACTAGAAAACCATAAGTGCTTCAGCGAAAAGAAACTTATAGTTGCTTATACTGTAACAGGGAAAAGAACAAAGGACCTTCTTGTACTCTCTGCATTACTCTCTTTATGTAAGCCTATGGCTCACCCAAAGGGACACTACAAATGTGGGAAATGAATTGTAGGCTTCGTAATGCTTGAGCGTGAGTCTTTCGAACATCCAGTGAAAAGAAAAATATATTTTTTAAACCAAAGGAGTGATTGTAATTCCAAGAATGTTATATTTGTTATTATATGTCCTTGCCATCTCTTATATGATGGGAAAACTATTTAGAGTTTACGAACAAGACTTATTGAGCATATAAACAGCTCCCCTGGTAGGGTATTGTGTTAGTTTATGTTATTCCTTTGAAGAATTAAGGTGCTTTGTGATCAAGACTCTACCACATAATAGGAGAGGTGGCAATATAGATATGTTGCTGCTGCACCTGAGATAATGCTATATCTATAATCTAAACACAATGGCCCCATTTGGTCTTAACCAGGAGTTTGATAATCAGGTTTTCTGTGAACTGACTTTTCCCTCACCCTATTCTCTTCTCCCTCCTTTCTTTCCCTCTTCTCCTTCCCCTTCTTACTTTCCCTTCCGTTCCCTTCCCTTCTCTTCCCAATTCCCCTTCTACTCTTTCTCCTCATTCCTCCTTTTTTCCTCGTTTCCCCTTTTCTCCTTCCTTTGGCTGTCAGTATTTCATGTTTTCTTTTGCTGTTTTATTATTTTTATTTCGTAGAGTTTATGCTTTTTTTTTTTATTATTATTTTCTGTTTTATTTTAACATTTTATTCTTAGTTTTATGGATCTTCTATTTTATTTTATTATACTCTTATGTTATTATATATGTGACATTCTAGCTCAATGTGTTCCGTTCTTTGTAGATGGTTATACAGGGTACTATAGTAACATAGTAAATGACGGCAGATAAAGACCAGCATGGTCCATCCAGTCTGCCAAGCAAATATATGGTAAGAGTAGGTGCACCCGTCGCTCCGTGCAGGCCGCCCCTCCCCATGTCTTTGTTTAGATGTGGACCCAACACTCCATGTAGGACACCCCTATTTGTTGAGAAGTTAGATGGTTCAGTTTATTTTGTTTTTATCTTGTTGCTATAAAGGGATCCTCAGTGCTTGTCCCATGCTGTTTTGAATTCCGTCACCGTGTTTGCCCCCACCACTTCCATCAGGAGAGCATTCCAAGCATCCACCACCCTTTCAGTGAAAAAATATTTCCTGACATTGCCTTTCAATTTTCCACCTTGCAGCTTCATGTTATGCCCTCTAGTTTTGCAGCTTCCCCGACTTTGGAAGAGGTTTGTTTGTTCATCGTTCCTCTTTAAGTATTTAAAGCCTGAATCATATCGCCCCTATCTCGCCTCTCCTCCAAAGTGTACATATTTAGGTCTTCAAGTCTCTTCTCCTAGGGTTTCTTACGCAGGCTCCAAATCATTTTGGTCGCCTTCCTCTGAACAGTTTCCAATCTTTTTACATCTTTTGCAAGATATGGTCTCCAGAACTGAACACAGTATTCCAAGTGAGGCCTCACCAGCGACCTGTACAGTGGCATAAGTACCTCTTCCTTTCTGCTCGTAATCCCTCTTTGTATGCAGCCCAACATCCTCCTGGCTTTTGCCACTGCCTTGTTGCACTGTTTTGCCACCTTGAGATCATAAGAGATAATCACACCAAGGTCTTTCTCCTGAACCATGCACACCAACCTCTTGCACCCTATTGCGTACATTTCCCTTGGATTTCTGCTACCTAAGTGCATGACACTGCACTTTTTCGCATTAAATCGTAATTGCCAAGCATTAGACCATTCTTCCAGCTTTTGTAGATCTTTCCTCATGTTATCCACTCCCTGAGGGGAGTCCACTCTGTTGCAAATTTTTGTGTCATCTGCAAAAAGACAGACTTTTCCATTCAGTCCTTCAGCAATATCACTCACAAATACATTGATCAGTGCCGGGCCCAGGACCGAACCCTGGGACATCTCGCTAATCACCTTCTTTTCATCCGAATGAGCTCCATGTACCGTCACCTTCTGTCGTCTTGTCAGTCAACCAATTTCTAATCCAGTTCACCATCTTGGGACCCATCCCCAAGCTACTGAGTTTGTTGACAAGCCTCCTATGAGGAAAGGCTTTGCTGAAATCCAGGTAGATGACATCCATCGCATGCCCCTGATCTAGTTCCTTGGTCACCCAGTCAAAGAACTCAATCAGATTCGTTTGGCAAGACCGTCCTTCAGTAAAACCATGTTGCATCGGATCTTGCAACCTGTTGGTTTTGAGAAAGTTCACTATTCGCTCTTTCAGGAGTGCCTCCATTACTTTTCCCACCACCGAGGTAAGGCTCACGGGTCTGTAGTTTGACACTTCTTCCCTGTCACTACTATGTGTAGAGGTACGACATCAGCCATTCTCCAGTCCTGAGGAACCTCTCGTTTTTCCAAGGATCTGTTGAATACATCCTTTAACGGCCCTTCAAGGACCTCTCTGAGCTCTTTCAGTATCCTGGGAAGTATCCAATCTAGTCCCATGGCTTTGTCCACTTTCAGTTTAGCAAGTTGTTCCATTACCTCAACTTCTGTGAATGGTGTGGTATCTACTTCATTCCCATTTTTATATTTGGGAGTCACAGCTGGTCCATCTCCAGGATTTTCTTTAGTAAAAACAGAGCAGAAGTATTTGTTTAGCAATTTTGCTTTTTCTATGTCACTTTCCACGAGTACTTTCCCAGCACTTCTGAGTCTTGCAATTCCAACTCTGATCTTCTTCCTTTCCCGAATATACCTGAAGAAAGTTTTGTCGCCGCACTTAACATCTTTAGCCATCTTTTCCTCTGCCTTTGATTTTGCTATCCTTTTTTTCTCTTTTTGTCTCCTTGAGTTTGATCCTGTAATCATTTCTGTGTTCCTCTGTTTGCAAGCTTTTGAATTTTGCGAAAGCTGTGTTTTTTGCCTTTATTTGAGCAGCCACTTCTTTGGAAAACCAAATAGGTTTCCTTCTCCTCTTATTTTTATTTACTTTTTTTACATATTTATCTGTTGCCCCTTTTATTGCCACCTTTAGTTTAGCCCATTGCAATTCCACTTCCCTTATCTCCTTCCACCCTGTCATCTCCTCGGCCATTTTTTTGAAGTCAGTGTTTTTGAAGTTTAGGACTTTGAGCTTGCTATGTTTAGCCTGTACCTTGGCTTTTATCTCAAACCACACCGTGTGATGATCGCTGTTGCTCACAGGGACACTCACACAAACATTTGACATGCTATCACCGTTGGTGAGCACTAAATCAAGCATTGAGCTTTCCCTGGTTGGTTCCATGACCATCTGTCTAAGTAATACATCTTGGAGAGCATCTACAATTTTTTTGCTTCTTTCCAGATGTGCAGAAGGAGTAATCCAATCCACATCAGGTATATTAAAGTCACCCAAAATGATCACTTCCCCCTTTATGGCTATCTTGGCAATATCTATAATCAATTCGTTATCTATCTCTTCAATTTGAGTCGGAGGTCTGTAGACTACAGCAGTATGGATGACAGTGCTATCTCCTCTTTCCAACGCAATCCAGAGCGCTTCTTTTTTTCCCCATGTCCCCTGCATTTCAGTAGCTTTAATATTGCTTTTGACATACAAGGCTACTCCTCCTCCTTTTCCATTTTCTCTCTCTCTTCTGAATAGATTATAGCCAGCTATGGCTATATCCCAATCATGCGATTCATTAAACCATGTTTCTGTAATTGCCACAATGTCCAAATCCATTTCCACCATTAGGGCTTCCAGGTCCGTAACTTCGTTGGCTAAGCTTCGAGAATTTGTGCTCATTGCTTTCCAGCATTTACCTGGCTTGTGTGTATTTTGCATTGATTTTGTTCTGCCCACATCTTCCCATTTGTTTTTGATGTGTGGTTTCAAAGTGTGCCCATTTCTGATGTTATTCTGCTTTTGCAGAGGGTGGCGTGCAGGTCTTGACCTTCCACATCCGTCACCCCCTTTTCCTAGTTTAAATGCATATCCACATACTGCCTGAATTTTTCACTTAAGATTCTTTTCCCTGTGACAGAGAGATGTAGTCCATCAGCACCGTGTAGTCTCTTTTTGGTCCATCTGTTTCCCCAGTCGCCAATAAATCTGAATCCTTCTTGTTTGCACCAGGTCTGGAGCCATGTATTAAAGCTGTTAATGCGATGCAGCCTCTTTGTCCACTTACCAAGAACAGGCAGAACCTCTGAGAATGCAACGGTGTTAACAATGGGCTTGAGTTTCTCTCCCATAGATTGGAAGTCTTTTGGACTGTAGAAGCACTGTTTCTAGCCAGGTCATTTGTGCCCAAGTTGATAACAACATCAAGTTTGGAGTGTTCACTTTTTGCACTAAGTACTTCAACAACTTGGTTTGTATTCCTGCTGGCTGTCGAGCCTGGTAGGCACATGACTGTCTTCTCTCCTTTGAACTGTGTTCCCAAGTTGGTGCCTCTGATGATGGAGTCTCCAAGTAGTAGTAGTTTTCTGTTTCGTGAGGTTTTCTTCATATTTGATGCTTTAGCAGGAGATTGGGCATTGTCCGACTCATTTAAGGGCCTTTCAGTTTCTTTGGATTGAGCATCCTCATTAGCCAAGGCAGAGAAGGCATTATGCAGGGATATCTCTTGATGTATAGGATGTCTCTTCCAGAACCCACTGTGATCCATTTGTTCCTGGGGTGTTTGATTCTTTGTGGGAGCGGTGGTGAACTTTGTTCAGTTTGTATTCTAGAAGAGGTGCGTTTCATTGCAGCCATTTCCTCCCTCAGTAGAGTCACTTCTTTATGCATGGCATAATGGTAATAATATCCTTTTATCTCTCTGATCTGTTTTATTCTGCATTTTACTCTCTTTAATTTTATACTTCAACATTCTTTTAATAATGATTTGTTTTTATTTTTTGTACTCCTTAGATGTAAGCACTATGGGATTCTATTTGTTTTATCAATATGTCGATCATGGCAGTGGAAGTGGCTCTTGATGCACAGCAGGAAAAGCGCATTTTGGTATAAAATGAGGCATTCATGCATGGCATTCTGCATGCTCCTGGCAGGAGATTTATTAAATATATCTGCCATGGGTAAGCCAATGCCATTTTTTATATACTTTGCACTTGTTTTTGATTGTTTGGATTGCAGCAAGATGCAATCAGTATATGAGATTATTACTGATTAAAGGAGCATACTTTGAGCATTTTCTTGCAGTATATATGCACTCTGATGTTCTTTTCACTTGGTTCTCTCATACTTAGATGCAATCTAATTGTACCTCTTAGCGCTAGACTGCAATTATGGCTAAACACTCATGTATTTTCTGATACATGGCCCCCTATTGGATCGCGGTACGATATGATTCCAAGCATAGTGGATTTACCTCCTTTAGTAGCGTCTGACAGGTTTTATTGTTACACGGTCTATTATTTCAGCATACTTCCACAGTCTTTGTAATTTGATGGCCCTCCTTACTGCTTCTTGCGATGTGGTCAGATTGCAGCTACTTACAAATTTGTTGGCTTGGATTAGCAATTACCATATTTGTCATTGGGACCATCCCACGATGTTTTTGTACTTGCTCATATCAGATTGTTTTTTTCTATTTGATCAATGCCCCATATTAGATTAGATTTTCAGAAAACACTATGGGGCTTGTTTACAAAGCCGCGGTAGTGGTTCGCGATCGCGATCGCAGCCGCGGCCCCATTGAAATCAATGGGGCCGCGGCTCCGATTACGATCGCAAACCGCTACCGCGGCTTTGTAAACAAGCCCCTATATCTGTTAGAAGTGAATACATTTGTTTCTCCATTTTTTCATTTTTTCATTTTCTTTGTATCCATTTTTTCTCACACTATGGGCCTGATTCTGACCAGCGAATAGCGGGAATGTACGTCCAGGTTGGACGTCCAGCCCTGTTATTCACCGGGGACATACGCAGCCTCATCAGCTCCCTGAATGCACAGAGCTGCTGTGCAGGGAGTACAGGATGAGGGAAGGGGTGGGATGGATGCGGAGAGTGGATGGTGCAGGGGTGTGCCAAAGCACCTGAACGTACAGGGCCTATTCCGGTCAGAGCCCTATATGTCCGGCGGGTGGATGATGGGCATGCTACTTCAGAGGTTGAATAAGCAACATCAGTGGTAATCAATGGGCCCAGGAGCCCCACCAGCAAAGAAGCCATTGCAGGTGAGGCCCCTCCACCCAACTCCGGCCCTGGCAGACCCAGACAACGTTCGGGCAGTGGGGAAAAAATTGCTTTCACCATGGTGAGCTTTCAGCACTCCTGCTGGGAATCCTGGTGCCATGACAATGGGATGCCAATGCGCTGGCACACAAGCAGGAGCATAGGGAGGGCTGGACGGAATGATGGGAGGATATCTCAAGCCGCAGAATCGGGGCAACGCCTGGCCATCTAGGTGCCAGATTCTGCAGCCACGGAAACATCTGGCTCTTGTGGTTGCAGCATTGGGTTCTATTTGGGGCTGTCCATTTTCGGCCATCCAGACAGCCCAGACGTGCCCCTTGCTGAATTGGCCTCTATATGTCTTCTGATTTCTTTCATTTTTTTTTATTTGTCTTTTTTTCTTTTCTTACAGCTAATACTGAAATACATATGCTCCTTGATGCTCCTTCTGTTGCTTTTCTTGTCTACAAATTATTATTTCCATATCTTGTATTGCTCCTGTTATATCTTTGTGATATATGCCTTTTGATGATTGTTGCTGTATATTAACGACATTCTGTTTTTATGTGGTGCTTCAAGTTACACTACATTCTTCCATCACTATTCCCATTTTATTTGGAATCTGAATTTTATAGATGATTATATATTTTATAACATTACTTTTGTTGTTTATATTTGTCTGTATTGATTTGGTAGACACCTGATGAAGGCTTTCGCAAACAGAATTAGGTCAAGAATTACCAATAAAGAAACAACCCTACTCCATGGTCTCTCTCTGCTTTGTACTTGTTCTGGTGATGAAGAAACCAAGGTTCAAGTCCCACAGGTACTCCTTGTGGCCTTAGGCGAGTCACTTTACTCTCCATTGCCATGGAAGACAGACCTGGTAATGTAGTTTCAGTCATATCTTGCCAAGGAAACCCACGAGCTGCTGGGTCAGCATTGACTCAATGGCATGCATTGTATGCTTCTAAAAATGATCCTCTGTATGATACATTTTAGTACGTCTATCTTTATTTATTATAATTATCTTAGTTTAACTTTTATGACTGTATTACAACTACTTCTACTACTTATCATTTGTATAGCACTACAAGGTATTTGTTTCAATTATCATATGTCAGAATGGAACCTCACATTCAATAGTCACAACCTCTTCCAGTTCTCTGTTGTGTAATATACTTTAAAGATTTTTAAAATATTTTTGTGAACAATCAAGATAGTTTGCACTCACATAGCACAAAGACATTAACATCTTCAAAAGCAGTTTACCTTTTCATCATCGGTCCATTTTTTCACTATAACTTAGCTTGTGCTCTCTGTAAGTCCCAAAATTGTATCTCCTGACACAACTAAGTTTCAAAAGACATGTTCATTTACCTTTCTGCATCAGGGTTATCTTGCTTCCAATGTTCAATGCCTCAAACCATTATTTGGGGAATATACCTCTCCAGTTTGTAACCCTACTGACCACCGAACTGAAAGAAAAAATGGTATCAGCTTCTTAAGTCATCTGATCTCTCATGTGTTCATCTCAAATCAGTGATTGCCACTCAATTTCAAGATTCAAACCCACAGGTGCCAATATGTTTAATTTAAATACCCAGTACTCTTCCCTCTAACTAAGCAAACGATCCTTACCTCCTCCACATGGATCTTCAAGCACTCTGTCAATGGCCCAGCACTTTAAATTTGTCACTTAATGGTTCTTATCGATCCAATGTTGACCCAGTAGGGCACCTTTAAGCTCTGTCAGAATATGACTCTTATGTTCATTTAAATGCAATTGCACTCTCCTTTTTTTTCTTCCCACATATACCAATGGACACAGACAGATTATAGCATAGATGACATAATCTGAGGTAGAATCAGTGAGGAATCTCACTTTCACCACCCTCCCTTTGCCATGATTAAACCATCTGTTCCTTCAATTGGTTGATCACACCAAGCACACTGTCGACAAGGAGTATGCCAACCCTCCTAGGTCCTTTGTGGGGTCAAATAGTTTGCTCTTGCCAGTGATTCGCCAATCGTTTGGCCCCTAAACTATGCAATGATCAGGCGCTCCACAAAAACTGTGTGTAAAGTTAAAATATGCCAGTGGGACAAAATTGCCACTGCTAATTTCGGGACTAGATCAGAATATAGTAAGGTGCACACCACCCATTGTTCTTGATCATCCTGGGCCCATATTTTAAGAGATGATCAATGTGCATGTTTTTGGCTCTCTTAAAGGCCACTGAATGACAGATATGGGTTAATCCCTCTCCTCATAATGATGACAATTTCCGTACTTCCAATAAAACAGTTTCCATAGTGGAACAAATCCATTTAACATGCAGAAATTGACTCACTGAAAGACATTCCCTCAAACTTAAAGGGTGACAACTGTGAAATCGTGGTAAGGTGTTTATTTCTGTCAGTTTCTGATCCACTGTAGTGGTGAATTGCTGTGAAGCTTTTCTAAACAATACATCCAAAATCTGTGCTGGATCTGATTTCACTGTGAATCTGAGGTATGTTGATCCTTTGAAAGAATTCCTCCAATTGTTCCACACCTCCTTTCCATAAACAAAAATTGGCATCCAAAAACTGTTTCCACATAATGATGTTATCATAATGCATCAATGGGTATTACAAAGTTTCTTCAAACATTTCCACATAAAGGGTAGCCACCAAGAGAATTATTGTGACCCCCCATTGCTACACCAGGTTGCTGCTTAACAAAATTGTGCTGAAATAAAAATGCATTGAAACAAAATGAAAAAAAAACCTGCAAATGACACAGGAAACTAAACAAAATTATTATTTTTTGCCTGCACACCCTTAATGACAACCACAGTCTACTCCACAATTTCTTATAGAAAACCCCCCACTACTCCAAACTCTCCCATTCCACTTTCAGCTTCTCAGTGTTTGACTGTTGAATTACAACTAGAAAGGCAGAATTTAATATACCTTAAGCACATTTGAAAAGGAAGTGGGAGCTTTTTTGTATGAACCTATTTATAAAGAATAGCTACAAGTAAAATTATTTTGAATGTACAAAAAAACTGTAAAACAGAATTAAATGTTAAAATGTTCAGTTTTAAAAAGTGTAAGAGAACTAATGTACAGTAAGTACAGTAAGTTTAGACAGCTGACAAGGCTTTTAAAAAGTGAAAGCTTTTTTTGAAATAAAACAGAAATTATTTATTTATTTATTTAACTGCATTTATATCCCGCTTTTCACCGGGTCAAAGCGGTGGGACACAGAACAGGGGGGGGGGGGATCAATAGAGGGGGGGGCCATCACCGGGGGCTCAACATTGATGATTTTGGGATGAACATAGAGACTGACAGGGTAGCACAGTTACTGGTCTGAAGTTCTTGAAGAGAAATGGGGGGGGGGGGGGTTCCTATTCAGAGATGTTCTTGGAATAGGACAGTTTTTAGCTGCTTTTTGAATGATGGGAGATCATCGTTGCTCCTGATGTGGTTTGGCAGGGAGTTCCAGAGGGATGGGGCATAGAGTTCAAAGGCTCTGTTGCAGGTCCGTTGTGTTGCCTTGGTTCTTTTGTGGGGGACGGCAATGGAGCTGTTGGAGGATTGTCTGGTTGTTCTGTTGTGGGTTGGACGAGGCAGTAGGGTGCAGAGTGGGGTGCCTTGTGTTTGGTGGATGGATTTGTGGGTGAGTAGAAGAGCTTTGTACTTGATTCTTGCTTCAATGGGGAGAATATGAAGGTCTCTCAGAATTGGTGTGATGTGGTCCTGTTTCTTTGCCTTGTGAATTATTCTCGCCGTGGTGTTTAGGGCAGTTCGGAGGGGATTGGTTTGTGTGGCAGGTAGTCCATGGTAGATTATGTTGCAGTAGTCCAGATGAGGGAGTGTCAGACCCTGCATTACTGTCCTGAAGTCCTGCGGTTCGAGGAGAGGTCGGAGACGTTGTGCCGTTTTTGCTTTGTGGAATACAGTTCCAGTGTTCTTGTTGATTTGCTGCTTAAGGGTTAGGGCTTGGTCAATGATAATGCCAAGGTATCTTATGTGTGGTTGTATTTGGATTTGGGTGGTTCCCATGGTGAGGTGAGTGGGTGGTTTGAAGTCTGGGTCTTTTGTCACTATAAGAGCTTCAGTCTTCTTTATGTTAATGGATAAGTTGTTGTCTTGTAGCCAGTTGGATACGTCGGTGAAGCAGGCTGATAGCTGGTCATTTGTTGGGTCTGTGGTTGTAATTGGGGCGTAGAGCATTATGTCGTCGGCGTATATGTGGAAGTTGACGTTGTGGGTGCATATGACTGAACAGAGTGGGCGGAGGTAGATGTTGAAAAGCATGGCTGATAATGTGGATCCTTGAGGTACTCCTTGATGTTGCTGGAAGGGGGGTGAGGTGGAGGTTTTGGTGCGGATCAGTTGCTGTCGGTTGGTTAGATAGGACCTGAACCATTGGAGTACAGTGTCTTTAATCCCAATTGTTTGGAGTCTGTGGATGAGGGTGTTATGGGAGATGGTGTCAAAGGCCGCTGATATATCCAGGAAGATCAGGATGTACCCGGAGTGTTTCTCTTGGGTTCCTATGATGAGGGTGTTCATCAGTGTGGTCATGAGGGTCTCGACTCCATGTAATGGTCGGAATCCGTGTTGCTGCGTGTCCAGTATGTTGTTGACGTCCAGGTGTTCTTGAAGCTGATGTTGGACTATCTTCTCGATTATCTTTGCGGTGAGTGGGAGGCTCGCTACTGGTCTGTAGGAGGTGGGGTCTAGGGGATCTAGGTTGTGCTTTTTAAGGGTTGGTCGAATGATTGTGGTCTTGAGGGCGTCTGGCATGTGTCCTTGGGTAAAGGATTCATTTATGATGTGGATTAATGGTGCGCTCAGGTCTTCTTTGGTTTTCTTTATCCAGTCGGTGGGGCAGGGGTCCAGCGCGGAGGTGGTGGTGTTCAAGCAGGAGATGGTGGAAGATATTTCTTCTTTTGAGGTTGTGTCGAATGTATTCCAGTCTCTGTTCAGGATGGGGCATGAATTTGTCTTAGTTGTTTCAGCATAGTGATGTGAGCTTTGCGGTTGCTGAAGCTGTTTGTATTGTCGGGCTAGAAGGGCAGGGGGGATATCTGGCAGCTGGTCGGAGTTACTGGGTGTCCTTGTTAGTTTTTTGACAATTTGGAAGAGCTCTCGAGGTTTGTTTATGGCTGTTGTGATGATTTTGGTGTGGTAGGTTTTTTTGGCGTTGTCAGTTTCTGAGTGGTATGCATTGAGTTCGTAAAGGTATTTTGTTTTGTCTTTTTCGCTTTTGGTTTTTCGCCATTTCCTTTCGGTTCTTCTAAGTCTGGTCTTCAGTTTTCGGAGGCTGGGGGTGAACCATCGGGCTTTTGAGGAGATGGGTCTGGTATTGGTTTTGTTTCTAGTTGTGCTGGCTGCTGAGGAGATTGTGGTATTCCAGTTGTGGATCAGGTCATCAAGGTTGTTGGAATTTGTGTGTAGGTTAGGCAGGGTTTGCGTTAGGAAGTCTTCCTTGCTGAATGCTTTGAATCTCCTTGCTTGTTGTTCGTCTTCTCTGTTATTTTTGAGTTGATAGGTGTGGGATATGTTGATGATGTAGTGGTCTGACCACGGTACTGGTGAGATTGTTGGTCTTCTGTATGAGGAGGCGGTTTGGGAGTTTAGAAATATGAGGTCAAGTGTGTTTCCTTTTTCGTGTGTTGGTTCTTGTATGATTTGTGTCAGGTCCATTGCCGTCATGGCGTTGAGGAAGGTTTCTGCTTGTTTTTCCTGGAGTGATGGGAGGTTGAAGTCTCCTAGGCTAATTTGTTCCTTCGAAGGGTTGGTGCTTTCAGAGATGAGGTGTAGTATCTGTGGTAGGTCGGTGGTTGTGGTGGGTGCACGGTAGATCAGGCATATCAAGAGGTGTTTGTTGGTGAGGGTGAGGATGTCTGATTCATTGGAGGTTTCCGAGGTGTGGATCCGCAGGTGGAGGTTGTCTTTGGCAATGATGGCTACGCCTCTGCCTTTGGCATGTGTCCGGGAGCAGTGATGAAGGCTGTATCCCTTTGGTGTTAGCTGGTTCATTATTACTGTGTCGTGGTCTGTTAGCCAGGTTTCTGTTACACAGAGGATGTCAATCTTCTCAGTTGTGATCAGGTCCTTGAGCATGTGGTATTTGTTCCTAACTGAGCGAGCGTTTATGAGTGAGATGGAGAGGTGGTGGTGGTGGTTTGTGGGGTTGGTGGTACAGGCTGGGGTGTAATGTGTGGGTGAGTAGGTGTGTGGATGCTTGTGGATGCTTGCGGGTTGAACTGTTGTGGTGTCTGGGTAGAGGGGGTTGTAGGGTTTGGCTGAGTGGGGGTAGAGGGTTAGGAGGGGGGTCAGGAGATAGATGGGGGTTAGGAAGGGTGGCATGGTGTGTGGAAGTACCTGGGTTCTTGGAGTGGTGGGGCCTTTTTCTTTGCGAGGTTGTTGTTGTAGTTGTTCTTTGGTTCAGTGGTTGAGGTATCTCTGCTGCTGGATGTGATGTGGCTTCCTTTGAGTTGGAGCTGTTGTTTGCTGCTTCTTTTTTGCGCGCCTCTGTGCCACGCCTAAGGGCCATGCCAAAGGGCCCTCTGGCGAGGCCCTCAGGCGCGGGCGCGCCCGTGAGGGACGCCGCTTTTATGCAGGCGGGTGGATGTTGCTTCCTCTCCCACTGCCCCGATTGGGCAGGAGCACCGTGGGGGGTGGAGGGTCCCAGCGGCGATAGCGGCACCCTCCGGAGGCGAGGGACGCCGCTTTTATGCAGGCGGGTGGATGTTGCTTCCTCTCCCACTGCCCCGATTGGGCAGGAGCACCGTGGAGGGTGGAGGGTCCCAGCGGCGATAGCGGCTCCCTCTGGAGGCGAGGGACGAAGCTTTTATGCAGGCGGGTGGATGTTGCTTCCTCTCCCACTGCCCCGATTGGGCAGGAGCACCGTGGGGGGTGGAGGGTCCCAGCGGCAATAGCGGCTCCCTCCGGAGGCGAGGGACGCCGCTTTTATGCAGGCGGGTGGATGTTGCTTCCTCTCCCACTGTCCCGATTGGGCAGGAGCACCGTGGGGGGTGGAGGGTCCCAGCGGCGATAGCGGCTCCCTCCGTAGGTGAGGGATGCCGCTTTTATGCAGGCGGGTGGATGTTGCTTCCTCTCCCACTGCCCCGATTGGGCAGGAGCACCGTGGGGGGTGGAGTGTCCCAGCAGCAATAGTTTTAACTAATTATAGTTTTAACTAAACATAGAAACATAGAAATATGATGACAGAAAAAGACCACATGGCCTATCTAGTCTGTCCTTCCATATCAACAACTACAACAGTCCCCTTTTTACCTTTAGAGATCCTCTGTGTTGGTCCCATGCTTTTTTGAATTCAGTTACTGTCCTCATCTCTACCACCTCCACTGGGAGACTATTCCACGGATCTACTACTCTTTCCGTAAAGAAATATTTCCGCATATCATTCCTGAATCTATCTCCCTTCACCCTCATCCCATGTCCCCTCGTAGCAGAACTTGCTTTCAATTGAAAGAGGCTCTCTCCCTGTTTAGCTACTTTAAGATCATCAGACACAACCACGCCTAGGTCCCGCTCTTCTTTAGTGGACAAAAGTACTTCACCCCCTATACTATATTGCTCCCTTGGATTGCTGCAGCCCAAATGCATGACCTTACATTTTTTAACATTAAATCCCAGCTGCCAAATTCTAGACAATTCTTCAAGCTTAGCTAGATCCCTCCTCATGTTATCTATACCTTCCTGGATGTCTACTCTATTGCAGATTTTGGTATCATCCGCACAGAGGCAAACCTTACCTGACAGCCCTTCCGCTATACAAAGATATTAAAAAAAATCGGACCAAGGACAGATCCCTGGGGCACACCACTGGTAACATCCTTCTCCTCAGAGTGAGCTCCATTTACTTGTACTCTTTGTTGCCTCCCACCCAACCAATTTCTAACCCAAGCAGTAACTATAGGGTCCATCCCTAGGGTGCTCAGTTTGTTTATAAGTCGCCTGTGAGGAACAGTGTCAAAGGCTTTACTGAAATCTAAATACACCACATCTAGAGCTCTCCCTCAGTCCAACTTCCTGGTCACCCAGTCAAAGAAATCAATCAGATTTGTCTGACAAGACCTGCCTCTGGTGAATCCATGCTGCCTCGGAACCTGTAATCCGCTGGACTGCAGAAACCTCACTATTTTCTCTTTCAGCAGCGTTTCCAATAATTTACTCACCACCGAAGTTAAACTAACCGGCCTGTAGTTTTCAACCACATCCTTACTTCCGCTTTTGTGTAAAGGCACCACATGAGCCTCTCTCCAGTCCTTTGGCACCACTCCCGACTCCAACGAGGCATTGAAAAGGTCAGTCAGTGGTGTTGCTAGAACGTCCCCAAGTTCCCTCAATATTCTAGGGTGTATCAAATCCGGTCCCATCGCTTTGTCTACTTTAAGTTGAGCTAGTTTCTCACGAACACAGTCTTCTGAAAATTGTTCAAGATGTCCCTCGCTTCTATTCCTATTTGTGGGTGTTTTCTGAGGTCCTGCTCATGGTTCTTCATCTGTGAACACAGAACAAAAATATTTGTTAAGCAATTCCGCTTTATCCTTATCAGCTTCTACATATTCCTCCCCTGCACCCTTGAGTCTGACAATACCACTTTTGCCCTTCCTCTTCTCACTAATATATCTGAAAAATGTCTTATCCCCCCATTTTATTGCATTGGCTATTTCCTCCTCCTTTTGAATCTTTGCCTTCTTGACTACTTTGCTAGCTTCTTTAAGTTTTTCCAAATACAGATGCCTGTCTTCCTCTCTCTGTGATTTCTTGTATTTCATGAAGGCCTCCCTCTCTTTCTTCACTTTTTCAGCTACTTCTTTCGAAAACCATAGCGGTCTCCTTTTCCTTTTACCTTTATTTACCATTTTAACAAAAAGGTTGGTTGCCCTAAAAATATCCCCTTTCAGTTTTGCCCACTGTTTTTCTACATCCCCCAGCTGTTCCCATCCCACTAATGACTCCCTGAGGTATTGGCCCATCTTGGCAAAGTTAGTCTTCCTAAAGTCTAAGATCCTCACCTTTGGATGGATTCTAACAGCCCTAGTCCTAATACTGAACCACACCATCTGGTGATCACTGGATGCAAAATGATCTCCCACCACAACATCAGAAACACTTTCACCATTGGTAAGCACCATGTCCAGTATGGCCCTTTCACATGTGGGGTCTGTTACCAATTGCCTGAATAGTTCTACCTGTAGAGAATCCAGGATCTCCTTACTTCTAGATGATACTGCAGCAGGAATGTGCCAATCAACATCAGGCATATTGAAATCTCCTAGCAGTAGCACTTCCCCTTTCCTAGCAATGCTGCGTATGTCTTCAATTAACTCTCTGTCCACCTCTTCCTCTTGTGAGGGAGGTCTGTATATCACACCAATGCAAATAGATTTCTCTTTCCCTCTTTCTAGTTTAACCAACAATGCCTCCTCTCTCCCCTTTAAGCTCTATAATTCCGAATCTTTAATAGTAGTTTTTACATATAGTGCCACTCCTCCTCCCCTTCTTCCTACCCTGTCCTTTCTGAATAAAGTATAACCAGGTATAGTTACATCCCATTCATGGTTTTCTGTGAACCATGTTTCTGTAACTGCCACAAAAGCCACGTCAGCCACTCCCACCAAAGCTTCAACATCAGGGATCTTATTTCCCATGCTACGGGCATTTATACACACATTTAAGGCATGTAATATTTCTATTCAATAAAATATTTGAAGGATTTCTTTTACAAAGACTGATTTTAATTGCCCTAGAGATCTGTTAAAAAAATAAAGGGCCAATTTTCAAAGCCCTAACAGATAGTCCATGGGAGGGTGCTATCTTGATAAGAGCACTGAGCGAGATATTCAGTGGCAATGGAGATCTCCACACACCACCCCAGCATGCCAGGACATTCAGTGGGCGGAGCTAGGAAGGTGAATCCTGACCTTATCCAGATAGCAGCAACTTTCAGTCGATCTTATCCAGATTGGCTGCCTAAGTAGCAGTGTGTGATATAAAGCTACCCTTCTTATAACAGAAATATGCACCATCTAGTTATGATTTTTTTATTTAGCTATGCTTATATACTGTTTTTCACCAGGTCAAAGCGGTTTCCATTAAACAACAAGAGATACATTGAACATATAACATATTTACAGTTTGAATGAGGGCGTCGGGGAGGGTGGAGAGGTTATATAATCAACATGGTCTCAATACAATCCCGATGGGGTAACAGAAAATTAAATAAAGGAAAAAGACCGCAGACAGTACTAAACAGCCTTAAATCAGTTTATAAGTCCCTCTCACATTACAGGTCATAAGAAATCTTTCAGTACCAAAGATTGTAAGCTCTGATGAGCAGGGACCATCTTTTCCATGTGTCTGTGCAGCGCTGTGTACGTCTTGTAGTGCTATACAAATTTTCAGAAGTAGTAGTAGTAATATACAACTTCTTGAAAAACAATTGTCTGCTATGTACATTGTACAGAACATTTTTATAAGGAATAGCATACATCACAATTTCTGTGTATAAGTTTTATAAATATAAATACTTCCCTTTCTTTACTGCACAAAAACTTCACAGTAGCAGACCACTTGACCTTTGTTACACAAGCAAGGCACAGGCAGACCCTCACTAAAGACAGAATAATGAGCGCCAAATTAGAAAATAGAAAGATGCAAACAAAAGCTGAACTGGAAACCCCACGAAGGCAGACTCCACGTGCAA
This sequence comes from Ichthyophis bannanicus, assembly GCA_033557465.1. NCBI lineage: Eukaryota > Metazoa > Chordata > Amphibia > Gymnophiona > Ichthyophiidae > Ichthyophis > Ichthyophis bannanicus. Next base: position 277,994,005 of record CM066033.1, read on the forward strand.
TGAGTCCTGGAGAAATAGAAAAACTGTGCAAACTACAAAAGGCCAAGTTTTCAAAACTGCTGTGGCCCTTAAATATCATCAGGCTATTCAGCAGCAGTATCCAGAGAGGAGCTACCATTAAACGTCCAAGCTGAGCAGCACTAACTAGGTAAGTGTTGTCACTTACCCGCTTAGCACAATTTTCAGCCCACACTTGCCCAGATTATAACTTAGGCCTCTTTTTGATGTGGCTCAAGTTGTCTAGGCAACGGCTGCTGAAAATCACCCTAATCGAGTAAATGCTGGCACTTATCTAGTTAGGGCCAGTGCCACCCTCGTTCCACCCAACGACCGCCCCCTGCACTACCCAGAGTTGAATATTACAGTCTGTCCCCTTAGCTGTCCCACCGGCTAAAGACTTTGAATTCTGGCCCGAAAGATATCAGAGATGCACATTTCCCGAAGCTGACAGAAAAAATGATGAGCTACAAGTGAAATTATTTTGAATGTACAAGAAAAACTGCAAAACTGAATTAAATGTGAGCTTGTTAGGTTTTTAAAAAGTGTACTGAACTTTTTGCAACCCAAATGCATGACCCTGCATTTTTTAACATTAAATTTCAGCTGCCAAATTCTTGACCATTCTTTCCTCCTCATGCTATCTATTCATTCCTCATGCCATCTATTGCAGATTTTGGTAACATCCACAAAGAGGTAACCTTACCTGACAGCCCCTCCACAATATCACTAACAAAGATGTTAAAAAGAATCGGACCAACAACAGATCAGTGCAGCACACCACTGGTAACATTCTCCTCAGGGTGAGCTTCATTTAGCTGTACTCTTTGTCGCCTCCCACTCAACCAATTTCTAACCCACTGAGTCACTTTAGGGTCCATCCCTAGGTTGCTCAGTTTCTTTATAAGTTGCCTATGCAGAACGGTGTCAAAGGCTTTACTGAAATCCAAGTACACCACATATAGGGCTTTCCCTGGGTCCAACTACATTCTTTGTCTAGCCCTCAAATCAGAAATCTAAGAGGTTTGTTTACAAAGCCGCGGTAGCGGTTTCCGATCGTTATCGGAGCTGCGGTCCCATTGATTTTGTAAACAAGCCCCTAAGCGTGCCAAGTTACAGGGACCTTTGCACAAAAGACAGATAGAAAGACATTAAGAATTCAGTTGACGAATTCAACTTCCATTTATTTATTTATTTATTTAACAATGATTTATATACCGCATCTTCCATAGTTCAGTTGCGGTTCACAATAAACAACAGTTAACAAATCGGAGTTTGTTTTACATATAACATCTTGTGGCCAAAATCGATAAATAAATAAACATTCATTGTTAAAACTGAACAACACAGAACAATGCAAACTATATACATTATTTACAAATACAGATAATGTGGGACTTAAGCATTAATCAGAGTACAGTATCGGCTATGAGGAATTGTATGTGTGGGTCATTTGGGATTTGTTAGATAAAAGCTGGTTATCCATTATCTAAGTCTGTTGGGGGATGATCTGAGTTGGTGTAATGTTTAGAAAAGAGATAGGTTTTCAATTTTTTGCGGAATTCGATGATCTCGGTTAGCATTCTTAGATCATCTGGGAGGGAATTCCAGATTGTTGGAGCTGCAAGAGAAAAAGCTCTATTGTTTGTGAGTTTATTTGCTTTTATGAAGTCTTTGGGGTTTTTAGTTTATTTATTTGTCCTTTTCTTTGGGTGGATTTTGGGTGCTCTTTGCTGATTAGATTACTTAGGGTGACTGGGGCCATATCATTTAGAGATTTGAATGTGGTTATTAATGCTTTGTATATTATCCTACTTTGTATTGGCAGCCAGTGAAGGGATTCTAGTATAGGTGTTATGTGTTGATGTGCATGTACTCTCGTTATTATTCGAGCTGCTGCATTTTGTGCAATTTGAATTCTTTTAACGTTTTGTTTTGTTATACCCAATAAAATTAGGTTAGCGAAGTCAAAGTGGGGGGTTATGGTGGCTTGAATTATGCTGATGAAATCCTGTATGTATACAAGGGGTCTTAGTTGTTTAAGGATTTTGAGTTTGAAATAGATTTTCTTTGTGGTGTTTCTAATGTGGGTGTCTAATGTAAGGTGTTTATCTAGAATAACACCTAGATATCTTACTTCATTTTTTATTTTAATTTCTTGGTTTTGAAGTGTAATGTGTATAGTTGGAGTATAGGATTGATTTTTGGTAACGATTAGCACTTCAGTTTTGGAGTGATTTATTTGGAGATTGTGGGCATTTAGCCAGGATGTGACTTCATTGAAGCAATCTGACAGAGTTTGCATCGGTAAGTTGGGGATCGTGAATGGAATGTACATCATGATATCATCTGCGTATAGATGATAGAGTACACCGAATTTTTTAAAGATATTGCAAACAGGTTTTATGTATATGTTAAATAGGAGTGCTGATAACGCTGATCCTTGAGGTAAACCGGTTTCTAGTTTGTATGAGTCAGAGGTTTGATTACCTATTCGTACATTTTGTGTTCTATTATTTAGATAAGAGGAGAACCATTTATGAACTGTGGCATTTATTCCTATTTGACTTAGGCTATTGAGCATTATGGTATGGTGGACGCTATCAAAAGCAGCTGAAATATCGATAAATAAAAGAATGAATGCTTGTTTGTTATTGTTGATTCCTCTTAATAGAGCATCTGTTAGGACTGTGAGGAGTGTTTCCACTCCATGTTTTGGGCGAAATCCATATTGTTGTTCGTCGAGTGGGTAAGATGAGTCTAGGTGCTCCTGCGTTTGTATTTATACTGATTTTTCTATTACTTTTGCTAAGAATGGTATACTTGAGATGGGTCTATATGATTTTGGTGAAGTTTTATCAAGGGTGCCGTTTTTGAGAATTGGTCTTATTTGTACGTGTTTAAGTGTGGGTGGGAGGTAACCTTGGAGTAGTGAGAGATTGACAATGGGGAGTATGAATGAAATTGTTTGATTGTTTGAATTGTTTGTTTGATTGTTTGAATTGTTTGTTTGATTGTTTGATTGTTTGAATTGTTTGTTTGAATTTGACTGTAAACTTACTGGCAGGGAGGGGTTGGTTGCAAACTTGCTGACAGGGAGGAGCTGGTTGAATAGTGGAAGTGATAGCATGTCGAATGTCTAGGTGGCTGCCACTGTGAGCAGCAGCGATCATCACACGGTGTAGTTTGAGATAAAAGCCAAGGTGTAGTCCAACCATAGCAAGCTCAAAGTCCTAAACTTCAAAAACACTGACTTCAATAAAATGGCCAAGTACCTACAGGGTGGAAGGAGATAAGGGAAGTGGAATTGCAATGGGCTAAACTAAAGGTGGCAATAAAAGGGGCAAAAGATAAATATGTAAGAAAAGTAAATAAAAACAAAAGGAGAAGGAAACCTATTTGGTTTTCCAAAGAAGTGGCTGCTCAAATAAAGGCAAAAAACACAGCTTTCGCAAAATTCAAAAGCTTGCAAACAGAAGAACACAGAAATGAATACAGGATCAAACTCAAAGAGATAAAAAGAGAAATAAGAATAGCAAAATCAAAAGCAGAGAAAAAAATGGCTAAAGATGGTAAGTGTGGCGACAAAACTTTCTTCAGTTATATTCGGGAAAGGAAGAAGATCAGAGGTGGAATTGCAGGACTCAGAAGTGCTGGGAACGGACTCATGGAAAGTGACATTGAAAAAGCAGAATTGTTAAAAAAAATACTTCTGCTCTGTTTTTACTAAAGAAAATCCTGGAAAAGGACCAACTGTGACTCCCAAATATAATGATGGGAATGAAGTAGATACCACACCATTCATAGAAGATGATGTGTTAGAACAACTTGCAAAACTGAAAGTGGACAAGGCCATGGGACCGGATTGGATACTTACCAGGATACCGAAAGAGCTCAGAGAGGTTCTTGTAGGGCCGTTAAGGATGTTTTCAACAGATCCTTGGAAACAGGAGAAGTTCCTCAGGACTGGAGAATGGCTGATGTCGTACCTCTACACAAAGTGGTGACAGGGAAGAAGTGTCATACTACAGACCCGTGAGCCTTACCTCAGTGGTGGGAAAAGTAATGGAGGCACTCCTGAAAGAGCGAATAGTGAACTTTCTCAAAACCAACAGGTTGCAAGATCCGAGGCAACATGGTTTTACCGAAGGATGATCTTGCCAAATAAATCTGATGGAGTTCTTTGACTGGTTGACCAGAGAACTAGATCAGGGGCATGCGATGGATGTCATATACCTGGATTTCAGCAAAGCCTTTGATACTGTCCCTCATAGGAGGCTTATCAATAAACTCAGTAGTTTGGGGATGGGTCCCAAGGTTGTAAACTGGATCAGAAATTGGTTGACTGATAGACGACAGAAGGTGATGGTAAATGGAGCTCACTCGGATGAAAGGAAGGTGATTAGTGGGGTGCCCCGGGGTTCAGTCCTGGGCCCAGCACTGTTCATTGTATTTGTGAGTGATATTGCTGAAAGACTGAATGGAAAGGTCTGTCTTTTTGCAGATGACATGAAAATTTGCAACAGAGTAGACTCCCCCGAGGGAGTGTTTAACATGAGAAAAGATCTACAAAAGCTGGAAGAATGGTCTAATGCTTGGCAATTAAGATTTAATGCAAAGACGTGCAGTGTCATGCTCTTGGGTAGCAGAAATCCAAGGGAAATGTACACGATAGGGGGTGAGAGGTTGGTGAGCACGGATCAGGAGAAAGACCTTGGTGTGATTATTTCTGTAGATCTCAAGGTGGCAAAACAGTGCGACAAGGCAGTGGCAAAAGCCAGGAGGATGTTGGGCTGCATAAGAAGAGGAATTACCAGCAGAAAGGAAGAGGTACTAAAGTGACTGGTGAGGCCTCACTTGTGTTCAGTTTTGGATACCGTATCTTGCAAAGGATGTAAAAGGAATGGAAACTATTCAGAGGAAGGCGACCAAAATGATTTGGAGCCTGTGTCAGAAGCCTTATGAGAAGAGACTTGAAGACCTAAATATATACATTTGGGAGGTGAGGAGGGATAGGGGAGATATGATTCAGCCCTTTAAATACTTAAAGAGAAATAATGAACAAACAAACCTCTTCCAAAGACGGGGTAGCTGTAAAACTGGAGGGCATAACATGAAGCTGCAAGGTGGTAAATTGAAAGGCAATGTCAGGAAATACTTTTTCACTGAAAGGGTGGTGGATGCTTGGAATGCCCTCCTGATGGAAGTGGTTGGGGCAAACACAGTGACGGAATTCAAAATGGCATGGGACAGACACAGTGGATCCCTTTACAGCAACAGAATAAAATCAAAATAAACTGAACCATCTAACTTCTCAACAAATGGGGTGTCCTACTTGGAGTGGTGGGTTCACCCCTAAACAAAGACATGGGGAGGTGTGGCCTGCACAGAGTGGCAGGTGCACCCCTGGGCAGAGACATGGGGAGGGGTGCACCTACTCCTGGTAGGTGCACCCCTAAACAAAGACACGGGGAGGGATGCACCTACTCCTGCCATCTTACTCCTGCCATCTTACTGGGCAGACTAGATGGACCATACTGGTCGTTTTCTGCCGTCATTTACTGTGTTACTATGTAACTCCCTGGTCACCCAGTTAAAGAAATCTGATTTCTGACAAAACCTGCCTCTGGTGAATTCATGCTGCCTCTGATCCTGTAATCCCCTGGACTCCAAAAACCTCACTATCCTCTCTTTTAGCAATGTTTCCAATGATTTACTCACTACAGAGGATAGACTAACTGGCCTGTAGCTTTCAATCTCATCCTTACTTCCACTTTTGTGTAAAGAGACCACATGCGCCTTTGTCCAGTCCTCTGGGATCACTCCTAACTCTAGAGGCATTGAAAAGATCAGTCAGTTTGAGCCGTCAGAGCATCCTCAGGTTCCTTCAATATTCTTGGATGTATTATATCCAGTCCCATTGCTTTGTCTACTTTTAGTTTAGCTAGTTCCTCACAAACACAATCTTCTGAAAATTGTTCAAGACCTTTATCACTTCTGTTCCTATTTATTTATTTAACTGATTTTGATTTTTCTACCAGTCAAAATGGTGTACACTCAACAAGGGTAGGCAACGTGGAACAACGAACAGGGTGCAGGCAATGGGGAAATACAGGTTAGATCAAATGGTGCACAATCGACAAGGGGAGGCAATGTCGTGTACAATAAACAGGGTGCAGGCCATGGTAAAAAACATGTTACATTGAATATCTGTATAGTGAGGGTCCGTTTACTGCGAGGTAGCACCTACAGAGGAGGGATAGGCGGGATGCTGTGGATTTGGTGAGGTCTTGAAAGACTGGTAAGGGGGACTGTTGCTTCTGGAGGGAGATCTGCAACTGTGAGTATTTACTTCTGGTAATTTTCTAAAAGGAATTCTTTGTATTAAAGCTAATTAATCTGTGATCCACTATTTTTGTTAAATCAGTCAGGGCCTAGTAGCAGCAGTTTAAGTTTACATTTAAAACACAGAGGAGAACTCTCTGGTTACATTTCATACCCAGCAGAAAGCTTGTACTTTAAATTTAATAGTCACTCAGGGCCTAGCATCAGCAAAGTTCTTTTAGCTTAAATTTACAACACAGAAAAGAGCTTTCTGGTTAAATTTAGAACCCAACAGAGAGCTTGTACTTTAAATTTCATAAGAAGTTAGAGCCTAGCAGCAGCTAAGAGCTATAATTTAAATCAAATCAGAATATAGCTTACCTCAGCAGCACAAGACAGGGTACTGTGTAGCAGCCCTCTTTTAATAAGTGTTAATTCCCTACCACCCTCCCCACACCCACCCACCTCTGGGATAATCGTAGCTTTATAGGTACTTACACATCTTAAAAGACAGGAGGTGCTCTCAGGTGAAGCTCATTACCCAAATCAGTCATACACTAAGGACCTGAGATTAGTTAAGCTTCAGGTGAACAAGGTATATTACACGTATTAGGTTCAGTTTTATTAGTATAAATATCCATAGCAACCCTTAGTAAGTAAAGAACTTAGATCTAAACACAAACTTAAAACTAAGATGCAGACAGCAGTCCAGCAGCGGGATGGGGGCTTTCCATTCTTTTGCATTGAGTGTCACATGTATGATTTTCTCCCAGTTGGTGAGAGGTCTTACGTGTGCACTAGGTGCAAGGAGCTCTTTGCTCTCAGGGAACGAGTCCGTTCTCTAGAGGCTAAAGTAGCAGACTTGGAAAGCATAAGACAGACAGAGAGGTACATAGACGAGACCTACAGGGATATAGTCCTGAAGTCCCACCTCCAGTCTGGCAGCATCCCTGTTGCCATGGAGGAGAGAGGTCACGTGACAGGAGAGCATCACCCTGGTGTGGCAGGAAGTGATCCTGTAACTAGGACCTGTCCTCCAGGTGATGTAAAACCCTCTCGCACCGAGGAAGTTTCTCCAGGGCCATGTGCCCATGAGGGAAGGGTTAGGACAGCCGTTATAGTTGGTGATTCGATCATTAGGCATGTAGATAGCTGGGTGGCTGGTGGACGTGAGGATCGCCTGGTAACATGCCTGCCTGGTGCGAAGGTAGCGGACCTCACGCGCCACCTAGATAAGGTCTTAGATAGTGCTGGGGAGGAGTCTGCTGTCTTGGTACATGTTGGTACCAATGACATAGAAAAATGTGGTAGGGAGGTTCTGGAGGCTAAATTTAGGCTTTTAGGTAGGAAGTTGAAATCCAGAACTTCCAGGGTAGCATTCTCCGAAATGCTTCCTGTTCCACGCGCAGGACCCAAAAGGCAGACAGAGCTCCGGAGTCTCAATGCGTGGATGAGACAATGGTGCAGAGATGAGGGGTTTGGATTTGTTAGGAACTGGGGAACATTCTGGGGAAAGGAGGGGCTCTTCCGAAGGGATGGGCTTCACCTTAACCGGGATGGATCCAGGCTGCTGGCATTAACCTTTAAAAAGGAGATAGAGCAGCTTTTAAACTAGATATTAGGGGAAAGCCGACAGTCGCCCAAGAGCAGATGGTTCGGAAGAATGTATCTTTGAAGGATACTACCAAAAGCAGAGAGGTTCCACAAAAGAGTAAAGTAGCCCAAATGCCCTCAAGTATGGAGCAGACAGAGCTTAAAGATCCCAAATTACTCATGTCTAACAGACAAATTAATATGGATAAAATACATTCTCTAAAATGCTTGTATGCAAATGCTAGAAGTCTAAAAAATAAGATGGGAGAGTTAGAATATATAGCACTAAATGAAAGGTTAGATATGATTGGAATATCAGAGACATGGTGGAAGGACGACAACCAGTGGGACACTGTGATACCTCGGTACAAACTATATCGTAATGATAGAGCTGATCAAATTGGTGGAGGGGTTGCTCTCTATGTTAGAGAGGGCATTGAGTCAGAAAGGATTAAAGTTTTGCAGGAAACAAAATCTGCAGTAGAATCTATATGAATTGAAATTCCATGTAAAAGGGGGAAGGCAATGGCAGTGGGGGTGTACTATCGAGCGCCTGGCCAGAATGACCAAATGGATGATGAAATGCTCAAAGAAATCACAGAAGCTAACAAAAGTTACAGCACAGTAATAATAATGGGTGATTTCAACTACCCCGGTATCGACTGGGTCAGTGTCACGTCAGGACATGCTAGGGAGATAAAGTTCCTAGATGAAATAAATGACTGCTTCTTGGAGCAGCTGGTTCATGAACCGACCAGAGGGGAAGCCATATTAGACCTAATCCTTAGTGGAACACCAGATCTAGTGCAAGAGATAAGGTTGTTGGGGCCACTTGGCAATAGTGATCATAGCATGATCGCCTTTGATTTAATTAGTGGAGGAGGGATAGTAAGGAAATCCACAGTACTACCTTTTAACTTTCGAAAGGGAGACTATGATAAAATGAGGAAAACAGTCAAGAAAAAACTAAAAGGAGCAGTTGCAAAGGTTAAAGACGTACATCAGGCTTGGCTGTTGTTATAAAATACTATCTTCGAAGCCCAGACCAGCTGTATTCCACGCTTTAAGAAAAGTGGAAAGAAGTCCAAAAAACTGCCAGCATGGTTTAAAGTTGAGGTCAGAGAGGCTGTTGTTGCCAAAAAAGCATCTTTCAGGAAATGGAAAAAAGAGCCAAACGACGAAACCTGGAAACAGCACAAGCACTGGCAAGTCAAATGCAAGGCATTGATAAGGCAGGCAAAGGGAGAATTTGAGAAGAAGCTTGCTGCAGAAGCAAAAACGCGAAGTAAAGACCTTTTCAAGTACATTCGTAGCAAAAAACCTGTGAGAGAGTCAGTTGGTCCATTAGATGATAAAGGGGTTAAAGGAGCACTAAGAGGCGACAAGGCGATAGCGGAGAGACTGAACAAATTCTTTGCTTCAGTCTTTACTGAGGAAGATGTAGGGATGTTACCCATGACTGAAGTGGTATTTAAAGGTGCAGAAGAATTGAAGGAAATATCGATACATCGAGAAGATGTATTACAACTATTAGATAAGCTGAAGAGTAGCAAATCACCTGGGCCGGATGGTATACATCCAAGGGTATTGAAAGAACTGAAATATGAGATTGCAGACCTGCTATTAGTAATCTGTGAACTATCATTAAAATCATCTCTAATACCTGAAGATTGGAGGATCGCCAATGTAACACCAATTTTTAAAAAGGGTTCCAGGGGTGATCCGGGAAACTACAGACCGGTGAGCCTGACGTCAATACCGGGAAAAATGATAGAAACCATCATAAAGAATAAAATTACTCAGCATGTAGATAGTCATGAACTATTGAGAGACAGCCAACATGGCTTTAGACAAGGAAGATCTTGTCTTACTAATCTGTTATGTTTTTTTGAAGGAGTGAATAATCAGGTGGACAAAGGTCAGTCGGTTGATATTGTGTATCTGGACTTTCAGAAAGCCTTTGACAAGGTCCCTCATGAGAGACTTTTGGCAAAACTAAAGAGTCATGGGATAGGAGGCAGTGTACTATTGTGGATCAGGAACTGGTTAAAAGATAGAAAGCAGAGGGTAGGGCTAAATGGCCAATTTTCCCGATGGAGAAAGGTGAATAGTGGTGTACCCCAGGGATCTGTGCTGGGTCCGCTGCTTTTTGACATATTCATAAATGACCTGGAAAGTGGAATAACGAGTGAGGTTATCAAATTTGCAGATGACACAAAACTATTTAAAGTTGTTAAAACCCAAGAGGATTGTGGAAATTGCAAGAGGATCTTGATAAATTGGAAGACTGGGCATCAAAATGGCAGATGAAATTTAATGTGGACAAGTGCAAGGTTATGCACCTAGGGAAGAACAACCCAAACTATGGTTACACGATGCAAGGTTCCACATTAGGAACCACCACCCAGGAAAAAGATTTAGGCGTCATTGTGGATACCATGTTAAAACCCTCGGCCCAGTGTGCAGCGGCGGCCAGAGAACAAATAGAATGCTAGGTATGATAAGGAAAGGAATGGAAAATAAAACAAGGATATTATAATGCCTCTATATCGTTCCATGGTGAGACCGCACCTTGAATATTGTGTGCAATTCTGGTCGCCGTATCTTAAAAAGGATATAGAGTTATTAGAAAAGGTTCAGAGAAGAGCCACCAAAATGGTAAAGGGGATGGAAGGATACTCCTATGAAGAAAGGCTAAAAAGGTTAGGGCTCTTTAACCTGGAAAAGAGACGGCTGAGGGGAGATATGATAGAAGTCTATAAATTAATGAGCGGAGTGTAACGGGTAAACGTAGATCGATTGTTTACCTTATCAGAATATAGAAAGACTATGGGACATGCAATGAAGCTACAGGGTAAACTATTTAAGACTAATAAGAGAAAATATTTTTTCACTCAACGTGTAATCAAACTCTGGAATTTGTTACCGGAGGATGTAGTAAAGGCTGTTAGTGTAGCTGGGTTTAAAAAAGCTTTGGACAAGTTCCTGGAGGAAAGGTCCATAAGCCATTATTAAGAAGGGACCCAGGATATCATTGCTTGAACCAATACAAGCATTGTGGAACCTGTGTCCCTTGGGGAAACTGCTAGGTACATATGACCTAGATTGGCCACTGTTGGAAACAGAATACTGGGCTTGATGGACCTTGGTCTGACCCAGTATGGCATATCTTATGTTCTTATGTTCTTATTCCTTTGGTGGTTCGGTCTGCTGGTCTAAGCCATACTGCTCTTGGAAGAGGTATGTCTTGAGATGCTTTTTAAGGCATGAGGTGATAGGATTCTCTGCAGTGTGGGGGGCAGTGCATACCAGAGTTTAGGGGCATTGAATGTAAAGGCCCTTAGGTGATCATGTTGGGTGCTCTTACAGGGAGGTTGAGCAGTTCTGTGTGCTCTGTCTTCGTATCTGTTGGTGTTGGGGGCACTGATTAGTGCCTGAAGCTGCTCAGAGATGTTTTTTTTTGGCAGGCTTTGTGAATAATGGTGAGGACCTTGTGTTTAACTCTTGATGCAATTGGTAGCCAGTGGAATGATTTCGGAATGGGTATGACATGGCTTTGTCTGGAGACTCCAAAATTGGTGCATGCGACGGTGTTCTGGGCTAGTTGCAAAAGAAGGATGGTGGCTTTGTGGAGGCCCTGGTAAATGGAATTGCAGTAGTCAGGGATGGGAGCGATGGGAGCGATGGAAGCCTGGCAGACTGCACAAAAGTGTTCGTGGGAGAGGAGGGGACATACGTTCCAAAGCATTTTGAGTTTGAAGTAGACTGCCCTAGTAGTGTTCCAGATGTGGGGCTAGATGGTCAGCTGCTGATCCAACGTGATTCCAAGGTATTTGACTTGGGTTTTGACTTGGAGGTCTGTGCTGCCAAATCTGATGGAGGTGGGGGGCATGAAGGTGGGGTCTTTTGTGAAGTGGAGAATTTCTGTCTTGTTGAAGCTGACTGCCAGGTTGTGGAGTTTCAGCCAGTTGACTATTTTATTGAAGCAAACTGTGAATTTAGAGTAGTCGGGAGCAGCTGCGGAGAATGGAGTATAGATCATTATATTGTCAGCATAAATTTGATAGCTGACGTTAAACTTCTGCATGGTTAAGAATAGGGGCCATTTATAAATGTTGAAAAGGACAGAAGAGAGTGCGGATCCTTGGGGAACTCCTTGAGACAGGGTGTAGTGTGCTGATGTACGGTGTCCCATCTTTATCCGTTGAGTGCGTTGAGAGAGGTAAGAGTGAATCCACTGGAGTGGCTGGCTTTGTACTCCAATGCTGTGGAGTTGGTCGAGCAGTGTTTGGTGGGATATTGTATCAAACGCTGTAGAGGATGTCCAATAGTAGCAGTATGAAACCGTTGGAGGGTCTTTCAGTTCCGATGATGAGAGATGATAGAAGGAAGGTCAGTAGAGTTTTGGCACTGTGTTCAAAGTAAAACCCGTGCTGGTGCTTGTCAAAAGGTCCTTGCCAGTCGATATGTTTTTATAACTGTTCCTATTTGTGGATGTTTTCTGAGGTCCTGCTCCTGGCCCTTTATCTGGGAACACAGAACAGAAATATTTGTTAATCAATTCCACTTTATCCTCATCAGCCTCTACATATTCCTCCCCTTCACCCTTGAGTCTGACAATACCACTTTTGCACTTCCTTCTCTCACTAACATATCTAAAAAATGTCTTATCCCCCCATTTTGGTACACTGGCTATTTCTTCTTTTTTTGTATCTTTGTTTTCCTAACTACTTTGCTAGCTTTTCTAAGTTTTTCCAAATATAGATGATTGCCTTTCTCTCTCTATGATCTCTTGAATTTTATGAAGGCCACCCTCTTTTTCTTCACCTTTTCAGTTACTTCTTTTGAGAATCATAGCAGCCTCCTTTTCATTTTACATATTTACCTAATAAAAAGGTTTGTTGCCCTTAAAATATCCCCTTTCAGTTTTGCCCACTAATTTTCTACATCCCCCAGCTGTTCACATCCCGCTAATGGCTTCTTGAGGTATTCTCCATTTTGACAAAATTCGTTTTCCTAAATTCTAAGGCCCTCGCTTTTGAATGGATTTTATCAGCACTAGTCCTAATACTGAACCACACCATCTGGTGATCACAAGATGCGAGATGATCTTCAACTATGACACCAGAAACACGTTCCTCTTTGGTAAGCACTATGCCAGTATAGCCCTTTCACGTGTGGATTCTGTTACTATTTGCCGGAATAGTTCTCCCTGTAGAGAATCAAGGATCTCCTTACATCTAGATGACACTGCATCAGGGATGTGCCAAACAACATCCAGCCTATTGAAATCACCTATCAGTAGCACTTCTCTTTTCATGGCAATATTGCATATATCTTCTACTAAATCCCTGTTCACCTCTTCTCCCTGTGAGGGAGATCTGTACATCACACCAATACAAATAGATTTTCCTTTCCTTCTTTCTAGTTTAACCCACAGTGCCTCTTTGCTCTCTTTCAAGCCCTATAATTCTATAGCTTTAATATTATTTTTTACATATAGTGCCACTCCTCCTCCCCTTCTTCCTACCTTGTCCTTCCTGAATAAAGTACAGCCCGGTGTAACTACATCCCAGTCATGGTTGTCCATGAACCATGGCTCCATAACCGCCACTAAATCCAAGTCAGCCTCTTCCATTAAAGCCTCAACATCTGGGATCTTATTTCCCATGCTATAGGCATTTATACACATCGTTTTCTAGATGTTTCTGCTTTTACCCATTTCTACACAAGTATTTAATGCTTCACTTACCTTTCAGCTTTCACTTACCTTCAGTCTTGAAGGACTAAAAAAAAGGGAAAGCTACTTCTGTAGAGAGATCTGCAATTGTAAGTATTTACTTCTGGGAATTTTTCTAAATGTTGAGGAAAAAGAAATTCTTTAAGTTAAAGCTGATTAAAGTGTGTAAATTAGAATCCAGTATATTTGTTAAATCAGTCAGGGCTTAGTATCAGCAAATAGTTTTTAGTTAAAAACTCAACAGGTAGCTTTCAGTTTGTTTCAAACCCAGCAGAGGGCTTTCTGTTTAGATTTAAAACCCAGCAAAGGAACTTCAGTTAAATTTAAAACCCAGCAGAGAACTTCTAGTTTAAATTTAATACTCAGTCGGGGCCTAGTATCAGCAAAGAGCTATAATTTAAATCAAATCAGAGTATAACTTAGCATAAAAGGCAAAACAGGGTCAGTATTCTTTGAGCAATAAATTGTTTCTAGATACCTTTACAAAGAGACCAGTGAAATTGTTTTAAATAGGTGTCAAAGCCAAGTGGCAGATCAAAGGGACATTTTGAAAGACTTCCTCTATCCAAGCAAGGGCTATGTGAATTACCCAGGAAATTGGTCACAGATTTGAGAAGCACAGGCCAGGGTACTGTGTAGAAGCCAGCTTTTAATAAGTCTTCTTTCCCTCCCTCCCTCCCCGACTCCCACCCATCCCTGGCATAATCATAGCTTTACAGGTCTTTAAACCTCTTAAGGGAAAGGAGTTGCCATATTCACTCTCAGGACCTGAGATTAATTAAGCTTGAGGTGAACAAAGTCTATTAAACATATTAGGTATAGTTTTATTAGTATAAGTATCCCCAGCAACCCTTGGTAAGTAAACAACGTAAATACCTAAACACAACCTTAAAACTAAGATACAGACAGCAGTCCAGCAGCAAGATGGGGGCTTTCCAGTCTTTTGCATTGAGTGTCACATGTATGATTTTCTCCCTGTTGGTGAGAGGTCTTACATGTGCACTTGGTGCAAGGAGCTCTTTGCTCTCAGGGAATGAATCCGATCTCTGGAGGCTAGAGTAGCAGGCTTGGAGGAAGACAGAGAGGTACATAGACAAGACCTACAGGGATGTAGTACTGAGGCCCCACCTCTGGTCTGGCAGCATCCCTGTTGCCATGGAGGAGAGAGGTCACATGACAGGAGAGCATCACCCTGGTATGGCAGGAAATGATCCAGTAGCTAAGACCTGTCCTTCAGGTGATGTAAAACCCTCTGACACCAAGGAGGTTTCTACTATATGCTCACGAGGGAAGGGTTAGGACAGCCGTTATATTTGGTGATTCAATCATTAGCCATGTAGATAGCTGGGTGGCTGGTGGACATGAGGATCTCCTGATAACATGTCTGCCTGGTGCGAAGGTAGCAGACCTCACGCGCCACCTAGACATGGTCTCAGATAGTGCTGAGGAGGGGTCTGCTATCTTTTTACATGTCGGTACCAATGACATAGGAAAGTATGGTAGGGAGGTTCTGAAGGCTAAATTTAAGCTTTTAGGTAGGAAGCTGAAATCCAGAACTTCCAGGGTAGCATTCTCCAAAATGCTTCCCGTTCCACGTGCAGGACCCAAAAGGCAGGCAGAGCTTCAGAGTCTCAATGCATATATGAGATGATGGTGCAAGGAAGAGGGTTTTGGATTTGTTAGTAACTGGGGAAAATTCTGGGGAAAGGATGGACTTTTCTGAAGGGATGGGCCCCACCTTAACCAGGTTGGAACCAGGCTGCTGGCAGTAACCTTTAAAAAGGAGATAGAGCAGCTTTTAAACTAGATAATAGGGGAAAGCCGACAGTTGCCCAAGAGCGCATAGTTCGGGACAAGGAATCCTTGAAGGGTACTAGCAAAAGAATGAAGTTAGGCCACATCAACAGAGAGGTTCCAATAAAGACAAAAGTAACCCAAATGCCCTTGAGTACAGGGCAGACAGAGCTTAAAGATTGCAAAATAGCCCTGCCTACTGAAAGCCAGATTAATATAAATAAAATACAGCCTCTAAAATGCTTGTATGCAAATGCTAGAAGTTTAAATAATGAGATGGGTGAGTTTGAATATGTAGCACTAAGAGGTAAGATATCATTGGTATTTCAGAGACTTGATGGAAGGAGGACAACCAGTGGGATACTGTGATACCTGGGTACAAACTATATCATAATGACAGAGAAGATTAAATTGGTAGAGGGGTTGAACTCTATGTTAGAGAGGGCATTGAGACACAAAGCATTAAAGTTTTGCAGGAAATAAAATTCACTGTAGAATCTCTATGGATTGAAATTCGATGCTAAAAGGGGAAGGGAAGGCGATGGCAGTGGGGGTGTACTATCGACCGCCTGTCCAGAATGAACAAATGGATGATGAAATGCTCAAAGAAATCAGGGAAGCTAACAAAAATTACAGCACAGTAATAATAATGGGTGATTTAAATTACCCCGGTATCAACTGGGTCAGTGTCATGGCAGGACATGCTAGGGAGATAAAGGGGTTTGTTTATTAAACGGCGGTAGTGGACTCCATGTGATATCAGAGCCACGGCCCCATTGAAATCAATGGGCCACGGCTCCAATATCGCATGGAGTCCGCTGCCGCCATTTAGTAAACAGACCCCAAAGTTTCTAGATGAAATAAATGGCTGCTGCATGGAGCAGCTGGTTCATGAACCAACCAGAGGGGAAGCAATTTTGTACCTAGTCCTTAGTGGAACACAAGATCTGGTGCAAGAGAAGGGTGTTGGGACCATTTGGCAATAGTGATTATAGCATCATTGTGTTTGATTTAATAAATGGAGGAAGGACAATAAAGAAATCCTCAAAGGTCAAAGATTTACATCAAGCATGGGTGTTGTTTAAAAATATTATCTTGGAAGCCCAGACCAGCTATATTCCACACTTTAAGAAAAGTGGAAGGAAGTCCAAAAAACTGCCAGCATGGTTTAAAGGTGAGGTCAGAGAGGCTGATGTAGCATAAAAAGGATCATTCAAGAAATGGAAAAAGGAGCCAAATGACGAAAACTGGAAACAGCATAAGCACTGGCAAGTTAGATGCAAGGCATTGATAAGGCAGACAAAGAGAGAATTTGAGAAGCAGCTTACTCTGGAAGCAAAAACGCATAATAAAAACTTTTTCATGTACATTCATAGAAAAAAAACTGTAACAGAGTCAGTTGGATCATTAGATGGTAGAGGGTAAAAGGGGCACTAAGAGAGGACAAGGTCATAGCAGAGAAACTGAATGAATTCTTTGCTTTGGTCTTTACTGATGAAGATGTAGGGTTGTTACCCATGACTGAAGTGGTATTTAAAGGTGATGCTGCAGAAGAATTAAAAGAAATATCGATACACCACGAAGATATATTACAACTATTTGATAAACTGAAGAGTAGCAAATCACCTGAACTGGATGGTATACCTCCAAGGGTGTTAAAAGGACTGAAATATGAGATTGCAGACCTACTATTAGTAATCTGTGAACTATCATTAAAATCATCTGTAATACTTGAAGACTGGAGGATGGCCAATGCAACACCAATCTTTAAAAAAGGTTCCAGAGGTGATCCTGGAAAATACAAACCAGTGACCTGACGTCAGTACCGGGAAAAATAGTAGAAACCATTATAAAGAACAAAATTACTGAACATGTAGATAGTCATAGCTTAATGGGAGATAGCCAACCTGGCTTTAGCCAAAGAAGGTCTTGTCTTACTAATCTGTTATGTTTTTTTGAAGGTGTGAATAAACAGGTAGACAAATGTGAGTCAGTTGAAATAGTGTATCTGGATTTTCAGAAAGCCTTTGACAAGGTCCCTCATGAGAGACTCTTGGCGAAATTAAAAAGTCATGGGATAGGAGGCAGTGTACTATTGTGGATCAGGAACTAGTTAAAAGATAGAAAGCAGTGGGTAGGGCTAAATGACCAATTTTCCCAATGGAGAAAGTGAATAATGGAGTACGCCAGGGATCTGTGCTGGATCCGCTGCTTTTTAACATATTCATAAATGACCTGGGAATGGAAATAATGAGTGAGGTAATCAAATTTTCTGATGACACAAAATTATTCAAAGTTGTTAAAACCCATAAGAATTGTGAAACATTTCAAGAGGACCGTGATAAATTTGAAGACTGGGCATCCAAATGGCAGATGAAATTTAATTAAATTAATTAATTTATTTATTTGTGTGTTTTATATACCACTATATCGGGTAATCATAGCGGTTTACAATTAAAACAGCTGATACATTAAACATTGCAACAATAAATGGTGCAATAAGAGGCAATCAAGAATGTACATGAATCAAGATAGTTTTAACTTATATACAGCATATTTACAGTTCTGTTGATCGATAATATCCATCAGTACAGGATGGGGTTAAGGGTTGGATGATTTATTGACCAGTTTGATTGGTCGGATAGCCTAGTGGCGAGGAGGGTGGAAAATTATGTTGGGTCAGTGAGAGTAGTAGTTTCATTTTGACCAAAATGTTCTGTGAAGAAATGGGTTTTGAGTTGGGGGCGGAATGAGGCTAAGTCTGTAATGTTTCGGAGACTGGGTGGTAGGGAGCTCCAGAGCACTGGGGATATAAACTCAAATGCTCTGCTGCTGGTGCACTGTTTAGACTTACGGAAAGTTGATGAGGTAGAGAGTGTTGGTCATTTGTTCTCTTCTTAGTCGATTGATGGCAGCCACTTTAATTAATTGGGAAAGAGTTTGGGGAGCTATTTTTCTGATGATTTTGAAAGTGGTCATTAATATCTTGAATTTGATGCGGCTTTGTATGAGCAGCCAGTGTAAGTCATATAAGATTGGCATTATATGATCAATTTGGCGTGCACTGTGGATGATTCGTGCCGCAATATGATGAGCCATTATGAGTGGGTGTAGGGATATTTTGGGAAGACTATTGCAATAGTCTATATGTGGGGTAATCATTGCTTGCATCATGGTTCTGAAGTCAGAGGGCTGAAGTAAGGGTTTTAGATGCTGCAGAAGACGGATCTTATTGAAAATTGTTTTTGTAAGATTTTTGATATGTGACTGAAAAGAGAGATGTTTGTCTAAAGTTACACCTAAATATTTTACTTTGTCTTTGATTGAGAGATTAACATCATCAATTGTTATGTGTCGTGGTGGTATGTAGGCCTGATTCCTGCAACGTTATGCACATAGGAAAGAACAACCCAAACTATGGTTACACAATGCAAGTTTCCACATTAGGAACCACCACTCAGGAAAAAGATTTAGGCTTCATCGTGGATAACATGTTAAAACCCTCCGCCCAGTGTGCAGTGGCAGCCAAGAGAGCAAATAGAATGTTAGGTATCATAAGGAAAGGAATGGCGAATAAAACAAATCCCGGAGCTAACTAAATTCAGGAGAGCACTGAAGCACCACCTTTTCCTCAAGTGCTACCCGGAGGAAGGTACACCAACTCACCCCACTCACAACAAAGCTCCATGACTACCTGTAACTATCCCTCAAAGTGATATATATATGTGTAAATAATTATCTGTTATTCATATATGTGTAAATAGTTAATATGGTTATCCAAGCTGAGCTACCTGTTATTTGTAATTACGGTGTAATCCCCCACCGTAAAATACCTCGATGTTCCATGTAAACCGCACTGATATCGAATAGCGCGGTATATAAGAGAAATAAATAAATAAATAAATATTATAATGCCTCTGTATCATTCCATAGTGTGACCGCACCTTGAATATTATGTGCAATTCTGGTCGTCGTATCTTAAAAAGGATATAGCATTATTAGAAAAGGTACAGAGAAGAGCCACCAAAATGGTAAAGGAGATGGAAGGATACCCCAATGAAGAGAGGCTAAAAGGTTAGGGCTCTTCTACCTGGAAAAGAGACGTCTGAGGGGAGAAATGATAGAGGTCTATAAATTAATGAATGTAGTGGAATGGGTAAATGTAAATAGATTGTTTACACTATCAAAATATAGAAAGACTAGGGGGCATGCAATTAAGCTACAGAATAACCGATTTAAGACTAATAAGTGAAAATATTTTTTCACTCAACGCATAATCAAACTCTGGAATTCGTTACCGGAGGATGTAGTAAAAGCTGTTAGTATAGCCGGGTTAAAAAAGGTTTCTACAAGTTCCTGGAGGAAAGTTCCATAAACCATTATTAAAGGGGACCTGGGATATCCACTGCTTGCCCCAATACAAGCATTGTGGAACCTGTGTCTTTTGGAGAAACCTCTAGGTACTTGTGACCTAGATTGACCACTGTTGGAAACAGGATACTGGGCTTGATGGACCTTGGTCTGGCCCAGTATGGAATATCTTATGTTCTTATGTTCTGGCTTTCTTCGCCCATCCCCAATGAATCTAGTTTAAAGCCCTCTTCAGTAAGTTAACCAGTCTTCTGCGGAAGACACTTTGACCCTTCTTTGACAGATGGATGCCAACTCTTCTCTGCAGTCCTTGGAACATCATCCCATAGTCCAGGAAACCAAAACATTCTCGATTACACCATCCATGCAGCCATGCATTCATCTCCAGGATGCAAGCTTCTCTGCCTCATCCTTTACCCTCAAAGGGAAGATTGAAGAGAACACCAATTGTGCATCTATCTGCTTCACCCTCTGTCCCAGAACTATGAAGTCACTTTTGATATGTTTAGAGGGATACCTAGCAGTATCATTTGTGCCGAAATGGATAAGCAACATCAGATAATAGTCAGTAGGCTTGATGAGTCTTGGAAAACTCTCTGTAACATCTTGGATTTTGGCATCTGAAAGACAGCACACCTCTCTGGACATCAAGTCTGGTCAGCAGATGGATTCCTCAGTACAACTCAGAAGAGAGTCACCAACCACCACTATCCTTTGCTTTCTTGTGGTCACTGATTCTGCAACTTTGGGGTGTTTGAGCTCTGGTTCTTCCCTTTCCTGGGATATTTTCACATCCTCCACTTCCAGGGCTGCATAATGGTTCTTCAATTCAAGAACTGGTGGAGTTGGATTATTGATTCTGCAGGCTCTGGTGACTCTTGTCCAACTCTCTTCATTCTGCAGTCTCCTATTTTCACATCTGTTGGACAGCTTGGATGTTTCAAGAAGTATCTCACAAAATCAATGTCATCACATTTCAGAGCCTAAAATACTAGATAGTAATGAAATAACAGTTTACAGCTCCACTCTTGAACTACAAGATTAATTCTCAATCCAATAATGTGTTATCACTATGGCAACTAGGTCTCGGACTTATATCAAGCATATGTTCAAACTCATAGAGTTAGAGTTTAATGCTTATTATCGCATCAATGACCTATCCGCGTTGAAGTATCTCATCAATGTACTTCTCACTGTCTTGAATGCTTCTCAGCCTCATCACCACTTCTCTGAGCTCCTTCACTTGTTTCACGAGGGCTTACGCTAGCAGGCGTCCTGCACATAGAGCTGGTTCTTCGAATGGTATCGGGCTCTCAAGACACGGAAGTTGTAATGGGAGCAACAATTTTGGCAATATGATTTTTCCCAGCCAACTTTCAGTTGGTGGAGCTTTGGTAGGTGTTGAAGTAAATGAGAGAGACCCTAACCTTTCCTCAGCTGTTCATGGAATAGGAATAGAGGAGCCACATACTCCAGGAGTGAATGAGAGAAGGTTCTGAGAAATACATTGGTCTAAGGATTGGTCTAATGATTGGCAGTTAAGATTTAATGCAAAGAAGTGCAGTGTCATGCACTTAGGAAGCAGAAATCCAGGGGAAATGTACGCGATAGGGGGCGAGAGGTTGCTGTGCATGGACCAGGAGAAGGACCTTGGTGTGATTATTTCTGAGGATCTCAAGGTGGCAAAACAGTGTGACAAGGCAGTGGCAAAAGCCAGGAGGATGTTGGGTTGCATACAAAGAGGAATTACCAGCAGAAAGGAAGAGGTACTTCCACTGTATAAGTCACTGGTGAGGCCTCACTTGGAATACTGTGTTCAGTTTTGGAAACTATATCATGCAAAGGATATAAAAAGACTGGAAACTGTTCAGAGGAAGGCGACCAAAATGATTTGGAGCCTGCGTCAGAAGCATTATAAGAAGAGACTTGAAGACCTAAATACAGGGCCGGATTTACCTATACGCCAACTACGCCGTGGCGTAGGGCCCACAGCTGACAAGGGCCCACAAAAACTGAAAAAATTGTTAGCGTTCTTAAAAGTAAATTTAAAAAAAAACACTGGCTGCTGCCGCAGCAGCATGGACTGTCCCGCGGGGCCCCCTCTGCTGCCGCGGCAGCATGGACTGTCCCGCGGGGCCCCCTCTGCCCGGCTGAATCCGTCCCTCCCTCCCTCCCTCCGTGCCGGCTTTGAGAGGCGCGAAGGGAGAGTGTCTCCCACGCGACTCTGTTAAGCCCGCAGGGGCTGATGGGAAACTGACACGAAGAAAACAGAAGAAAGTGGCTGGAGCAATTGCAGCTGAAAGAAAATGTGCAAAAGGTAGAAAAATATCTCTTTATTTTGAATTTAATTGGAATATGTCAGCTCTGGTAAATGTGCATCATTAATGTCTGCGCTTTGTTTAGTACAAGAGCAAATTATTGTATAGTTTTATTTCTACAGTGTTGTACATTCCAAGTTTGGCTTTTGGGATTCCCAGTTTAATTATGACGTCAGGGCCAACAGCGGATCCGGCGTGCTCGTTTTTATCTTTTCTGGGGGCCCACAATTTTTGTTGGCGTAGGGCCTCACTCAAGGTAAATCCGGCCCTGCCTAAATATGTACACTCTGGTGGAGAGGAGGGACAGGGGAGATATGATTCAGACCTTTAAATACTTAAAGAGAAATAACGAACAAACAAACCTCTTCCAAAGACGGGGAAGCTGTAAAACTAGAGGGCATAACATGAATCTGCAAGGGGGTAAATTGAAAGGCAATGTCAGGAAATACTTTTTCACTGAAAGGGTGGTGGATGCTTGGAATGCCCTCCCGATGGAAGTGGTGGGGGCAAACACAGTGACATAATTCAAAATGGCATGGGACAGACACAGTGGATCCCTTTACAGCAACAGGATAAAATCAAAATAAACTTAACTATCTACATGCAGGGGTATCCTACACGGAGCGGTGGGTTCACCCCTAAAACTAAGGCATGGGGAGGGGTGACCTGCACGGAGCAGCAGGTGCACTACTCTTGCCATCTTACTGGGCAGACTAGATGGACCATACTGATCTTTATCTGCCATCAGTTTCTATGTTACTATGTTACATTTCCACAACCCAGGTATACTAGAGTCAAGAATGCTTGTAGTACTGTACAGTATTCAGGACCTGCACCTACAGAAGCCACTGGCTTTAAGGAGGAGAGGAACCACAGGAGTCCATCAGCAACCAGTGACATCAGCAGGGCTGGCACAAGGAGATGAGGTGCCCTATCCAGCAGAGTGGCATTTACACGATTTTCAGGTCTGCAAACCATGTAAATGTCTCTAAATATCTTCCCCCTAGAATTCTGCAAATGTATATGCACTCAATCTTTCAGTCAGCTCCAGGTGTGCAAGGTTCCCACTCGCAGCAAACCTTTCACTACTTTATATCGAACACTAAGTTTGGGGCTGTGATGGAGTTATAGGAAACTTCCCATCCCCCCCCCCCACCCCCCGGGATTCTCTCCAACCAAGTCCAGAACCAGTGAGGTATTGCTCTGGTAAGTACTTAAACCCCTGTCTCTTTAAGAGAATAGGCTGGAGAATGTCTGGGGAGGTTGTGGCCACGTCCCGGGGTTTAATCCAGGAAGCAGGAGACCTGGGGGAGAGAGGAGTCTGGGGATCTGGAGCATACCTGAAGACCACTTACCTGTAAAAGAGAGCCTGCTGTGAAGGTAGGAAGCATATTTGAATTATTACTGTCTGCTCAGTCTTGCTGCTGGAGTTCTACTTGGCTGCAGAGTCTGTTTCTGAGTTGTGCTGCCCAAAGTGAAGAAACTTTGAGAAGCCAGTTTTGTTTTGCTTTGGAAGTGCCAGCTGTGTTGGAGTAGCCATGTTCGGCTATTCAGCAGAGTAGTCCTACTGAGAGCAATTAAGGATTTGTTTCAGCTGGGGAAAGGCCTAGGGCAACAGAGGGTTTAACCCTATGTGTGCCTAAAACCCGGGGTAGTTGTGTGGATGCTTGTCCCCAAATTAAATATATTCTTTAAACCTCCCTTGGATGTAGGATCCTGTGTTGTGCCTCACATTGGCCACATCTACCACAGGGGCTTTTTCAATAGCATTACTAAACTTTTACTACACTGCATTAAAATTTTGCAGTTGCCATGTGTTAATGGCCAGAACTAATATATGATAATTGGTAAAACCTCTATATTAACTGTTGAGGGCATGCCCAGTATCTTCCCATATAGTTAATATGACTGTACCATGCATTAACTGCAGATAACATGGATGTGCTTCTATTGGCAACTGCAGCACTGACATCCACTCCCTTCCCAGATGGCTTCCCCTTCTCTACAGCCTCAGCCTCAAGTGGATAGGTGGACAGAGTTATGGTAGGAGTCAGTTTGAAACTTGCTAAGGGATTTTGCCAGCGATAGAGATGTCAGTAAAAGTACTTGCCTAAGCAAGGTTTCAAATGGATATCCTAATGCCGCTTTTATTGGTCACCACAGTGTCAGTGTCCAAGATGACATGGCCTCTCTCTCTTCCTCCTTTTTTTATTATAACCAACTCACTAACCTTCCCATAAGGTATTATTTATCATAACATTATAAAAATACCAAATCAAACATTCCTTAACCTTCTACATTCAACCAGGTGCTCCCACTATTTTTTCTTCTGACATCTCCTGCTCCCAGAACTTGCCAAAAGTGCCTATACAGTGGTCATCCCTTATTACCCAGGTAAGAGTTATTTTAGGATGTTTCTATAGGGTGAAGGAAGAAGCAGGATCTCTCCTACAGAAGGAAGAGGATTCTTGCTCAGGAAGAGGATTCTTGCTCAAAAGTTGAGAGGATGATATTCTATTACTATTGATAATTTGTATAGCTCTACAAGGCATACACAGCACTGTACAGAGACATGTAAGAGATGGTCCCTGCTCATCAGAGCTTACAATCTACTCAAGACAGAATAACACAATAGCTGGGGACTAGGATATTCAAAGCTCTTCACCAAATAGCCCATGGGAAGGGGGGGGGGGGGGAGCTATCCAAGAGCATCAAGAGAGATATTCAGCAACACTATCCAGCTATAGCTGCTGAATATCTCCACAGACTCCACGGACACCATCCAGTTAGTACAGGGGCAGTCTGTGGGCAGAGCTAGGACATACAACCACTATCCAGATAATGGTGATTTTTCAGCCGGCACTTATCAGGATAATCAGGTTATCTGAAAAGCAAGCCTAAATTGCTATCCAGATAATGGGTAGCTGGCACTTATCTGGATAGCCGCCACTCAGTCTGGATATTCAGCGGCAGTCACTAGCCAAATATTGCCACTGAATCTGGATGCTGTGGCCAGAGATGTAGTCACCAGATAAGCCCTTGAATATATCAAGCTTTTTGAAAATCAGCCCCTTTGTTTATTAAAAGACTTTTAGTAAAAGAAAATGTGACTGCAGCAAAGAACCAGCTATGGTAGTAAGCCCTAAAATCAGGGAAAGGCAGTGGAGAGGACCCCTTCATAGGCGGGAAGGATGGTTATGCTTAGTTTCACGTTGTGTTCGCGGCTGGTTGGCAAGGTTGATAGGTGCTGTATATGCAGGGTGGTGCGAGGGGGCTACTTCAGTACTTTTCGTGCTGCATATTGATGGACCATTTGAAGGCTGTCCTATTCAAATTGAATTATATATTTTAAAATCTGACAGTAAACATCTGAAAAATGAATAACCCTTTGAAATGCTTAACCATGTGGTATACAATGTAGAATCAATAAAAGAAGAAGAGGAAGGGACAAAAGAGAAAAAAGAAACAGCAGAAATGAGGGGAACTAGAGCCCCATGTCCCCAAACCCATTAACTGTCCAAACCTCAGCATGCTTGAGTAAAGTAGAAGGTCTCTGGCATCCTAACAATAGTTCACAGAACCAGATGCCAGTGGCAGTAAGAGGTCAGGATCTGTGCCAAGAAGGCACTAAACAAGCAGGGGCATAAATTGCACCTAAACAGCCCCTGATGTCCAGGGAGACCCAGGGATGGGGCGAGACATAGCCATTCTATATCTTCAGAGGTGGATCTCAGAAGGGGAGGGGGGGCTTAATTTGAGCATCTTCCACTGTAAACGAGTTGTGCAGTGTGAGAGCAGGATTTTCAGTAAAAGGGCTATCTGAAGGAGATAAAAGGAATTCCTTTATTCAGAATCAGTAGTAGTCACTATCATAGAAGGTTTTAAGCAGGGCATTTCTTGAGCGGATACATGGTGGTTGCGAAGTACCGGCACCTTGTTTATTGCCTGCTAAAACTGACCATGGTCCTCGTGCATTAATGAAAGAGCCCTGCATATGAGTACCAGCACCTTTTTTTTTCTAGGAAAAATGCATTGGTTTTAATAAATCCAGTCTGGTTGAATGTTGTGGATGTAGACATGGATCCATGAATAATTTTATAACAGGATGACTAGGTTCAGTGAGCAGGAAGATGCCTATTTTATAGATACGTGAAGACACAATATACAAAGAACTTCCAACTGCAGTCTGGGATGTCCAAGCCAGAACGTCTGAAAACGAAACAGCAACACCCAAGTTCAGGCACCGTTTCACAAATGGGGATGTGTCTGATATGGACATCTACTGTAAAGGGGCGAGTACATAAACATCCTCAGAAGGGAATTTGTGAAGAGGAACGTCTAATAGCCTAATGGCTATCTTGGTAAACTAGTGCCAGGGAAGCCAGGATTCAAATCCCACTGCTGCTTCTTGTGATCTTGGGCAAATCACTTAACCCTCCATCTTCTCTATACCTTCTGGATATTTTACAGCTAAAACATGCACTTACCTGATGCCTATTCATACCTGGAGCAGATCTAAGCGTGGATGACCCTGACCTTTCTGATATCGAATGGGGACATCTAAGCCCATTGCACCTCCCAGACATGAATCTGCCAGGCCCCCTACCTACTTCAACGTCCCCACACTGGAGGTGTCCTTAAAAGACATTTGTAAAATGGCTCCAGGGAAGTCTCCATGATTTGGACATTCACATGCACTTTTTTGGACATCCAAATCTCGACTAAGGCTTTCAAAATGACCCCATAGGTGCCTAAGTGACTTTATAAAACACTAGTGTAAATTCTGCTGAAATTGTACCTAGATTTCAGGCATGAACATTACACCTGCTCGAGAGAAGGTGTTAATGCCAGTATGCACTTTATGTGCATAAAATATCCACGTAAATTGTGGCTCCGCGCATGCTCTACCCAAACACCGCACCTGTGCACATCTACTGTGCAAGTATGTGCCGTCTTGCACCATGCAAACCTCTAGACATGACCTAACTTTCTAAGAGCCCTTTATGTACATAAAATGCTGTTATGCACTTAAATGGTTTTCTAAAATTACCCTTCAATTGTATAGATTCTTGACTTCAGTACTGCAGGCCAAACTATTAAAGATATTTATTTCCAGTCCAACTATGTTGAAACATTATTCCCGAATACAATTGAAGAATGTTTTGTGGGTATCAGTGTATACACCTGATAGGCCTAGAAGTGAAATTTCCTTTTACTTGGAATGTGGGCAGCCAAGGCCAAGAAAGCAAATAGAATGCTAGGAATCATAAGGAAAGGAATGGAGAATAAAACCAAAGATATTATAATGCCTCTGTAACGTTCCATGTTGCAACTCCACCTTGAATATTGTGTCTAATTCTGGTTGCCATATCTTAAAAAGGATATAACAGAATTAGAAAAGATACAGAAAAGAGCCACCAAAATGGTAAAGCGAATGGAAGGATATCTCTATGAGGAAAAGCTTAAATGGTTAGGGCTCTTCAACTTGGAAAAAGATGGCTGAGGGAGATATGATAGAGGTCTATAAAATAATGAATGGAGTGGAACAGATAAATATAGATTGGCTGTTTATGCCTTCACAAAGTAGAAAGAGTAAGGGGCATGCAATGAAGCTACAAAGTAGCACATTTAAGACTAATCGGAGAAAATATTTTTTCACCCAACACATAATCAAACTCTAGAATTCCTAGAAAACCTATTTGTGTAGCTGGGTTTAAAAGAGGTTTACCTTAATGTGAACTATTGCATATTCTTCTTGTATTATTAGGTATATGTTTCTTAATATTTTCTTTTTTATTATTTCTTTGACTATCTTGTAAGAAGAATTGCTTTCTTTGTGGTTGCTTATGTAACATATTGAATAATCTCAATTTTTTAAAAAAGAGGTTTAGACGAGTTCCTCAGGAAAAGTCCATAAACTATTATTAAAGAGGACCGGGAAAATCCACTTCTTACCCCTGTCATAAGCATCATAGAATCTCTCTACCTTTTGGGAACCTGACTACTACTTGGGTCCACTATTGGAAACAGGATATTGGGCTGGATGGACCCTTGGTCTGACCCAGTATGGAATATCTTATGTTCTTATAGTATCTCAAGACAGAGTGGAATGAGAATTGTATCTGTGTTCAGTTCTATTACAGGCTTCAAGCCCTTCGGAATGGTCCAAAGCATCAGAAAACTAAATAAAAGCCTTATGCCAATTGAAATCTTAGCTTTGAAATGTCTGTGCCTAGTCCAATTCCCATGTACACACACACAGCTTTCTTGTCTCACTAAAGTTTTCATTAGCTGAGCAGAGCACAGGTGAGACCTTGGCATAGCAAAAATCACACTCAACATTTGGTAAATACCAACTCTGCAGCTGCAAAACTCATGCATTCAGTAATAAAGGTAGCCTCTGATGAATATTGTCTCATAATTTACAGTGTGCATAGTTAATTGGAAATCATTATTCACAAGGAATATTCTCAATAAAATTGTGGAAAACTGATTAGCAGAAAACCAATCTGAGTGCTCTTGCATCAAAATCTTATTGCAAAAGAAGTATTTTATCTTAACTATTTATTTTATGGATTTTAACAAGCCAAAGAAACAACTTTTAAAGAATTAGGTTTTATATAAAAACTATGTGTACCCTAGTGATGGAGGTTTTCATGAATGACCTTCCATGTGTTGTGAAACTGATGTCTAGGAACAGTTGTTCACATTCTAAGCAGTGAGTTACACCCAGAAGTTGCAATGCCAGTATACTGCCTTTACTATTATTTTCTGCTTGGCCTTCTTGAGCTATAAGCTCATTGACCAAGAGGGTTATTTTTGAAGAAAATAAATGTGAGATGAAAGTCCCAAAATGCCAACATGGACATCATAACCACTGGGACTTGCTGAAGGCAATTTTATATCTGGGCAGATTCGCATGTTTCAGCAGTAGCCACTTACAAATCTGAACGCCAAAGGTGGACATGTTTGGGGGTGTTTCAGGAACCACTGGGGTGGAGCAAGCAGCTGTACAGCCAAGATGTATTTTGTATAGCATTCAGGTAGTGCTGGGTGCAGTATCCAAATGTAATGCTCTACACTTGCTATAAATCACAAATAAGTAAGGGACTTGCTGTCCTTGCTGATGGCGATTTGCGATTGTGACTAGAGGAGCTTGTACTGGAGAGAGATCAGTATACCTGTTGTCCACTTCTACCAGGCAGTCTTTGTAGCAATTCCCCTGTATCTCTGCTGTGCACTCCTCTCCCCAAGCAGTACCCCTGTTGTTTCCCACTTACCGACTCCCAGCCCTCAATCACCCCCACTCCTCTCCTAGACCCAAAGGGTTTCCCATCCCTTGCCCTGCAGCTGTGCAGCTCCCTATACTCCTCTATAGACCATTTGTTGCTGTGAGTGCCTGTGACACTGTCAGCATGTGTACGAGTTGTGACAAAAAAGAAATGAGACTGTCCCATAAATGTTTTATTACAAAATCGACAGAGAAATTACGCATTGTCCCTTTCAAAGTAATCCCCTCTCAGATTTAATACAGTTCTGCATTTGCGTCTGCCACATACAGAAGCACTCGGTAAAGTCCTCCTCCTTGAGGTCCCTCAGCTCCCTCATCACAGTGGCCTTGATCTCTTCTACAGAGGCAAAATGAGTTCCTGTGAGCACAGTCTTCGGCCTGGGGAAGAGCCAGAAGTCGCACGGTGTGAGATCTGGGGAAAAAAGAGGGTGGTCGAGAGCTGTGATCTGTTTGTTGGCCAAGAACTGCCTCACAATGAGTGTGGTGTGTGCAGGCGCGTTTTTGTGGTGGAGCAGCCACGATTTGTCTCTCCACAAAGCCCACCTGCTGCGCCGAACCCGGTCATAGAGGCGATTGAGGACCTGCTGGTAGAATGCTGGTTGACTGTCTGACCCTCAGGCACAAACTCATGACGGACCACTCCCTTCTGGTCAAAGAATGCAATTAGAATGACCTTGATCCTTGATTTAGACATGCGCGCCTTCTTGGATCTGGGTGACAGTTGAGTCTTCCACTGCAGGCTCTGTCTCTTGCTTTCAGGGTCATAGTGGAAGACCCAAGTCTAGTCTCCTGTGATGACTCGGCCAATGAACTCTGGATCTTCTCCGATCTTCTCTAAGCAGTCTTGACAAACATTGACCCGGTGCTCCTTCTGGTCATCCGAAAAAAGCCTGGGCACCATCTTGGCGCACACCTTCTGCATTCCCAGCTCCTGCACCAAGGTGGTCCACACTGACTCCCTGTTCAGACTGCGCTCCTCAGCTATCATCCGCACAATCAGTCTGTGATCACTCCGCACCATCTGGTTCACTCTGTCAATGTTCTCAGCCGTCTTTGTCTTGGAAGGCCGTCCTGACTTGGGGTCATCCTCCACCTCCTTGTGGCCAGTCTTGAAGCATTTGTGCCACTCAAAGACTTGCAGCCTTGACATTGCATCTTCTCCATAAGCCTTTTGGAGAAGTTGGAGACACTCAGTTGGGCCCTTCTCCAACTTAACCAGAAATTTCAAGTTGATTCTTTGCTCCATATTTCTACTACCTCCAGTTGCGTCACAAAGTGATGGAGCAGTGTGCTACAAAAAAAAACCTGAAAAAGAAATATATTATAGAGAGATGAAATATATTATAGCAGAATAATGGTGAGATGTTTCACAACACAGTGATGTAAACAGTTAGCCAATTGGCATTGAGTCATGAGTATGGCTGCCACAGTCTCGTTTCTTTTTTGCCACACCTCATATACCAGTGTTTGTTGGTGTACCAGAGAGGAGATGTGTGAGTAGCCTGTGGTGTGAGTCTGAGAATCAATGAGCATTTGTCACCATCTGTCTGTCTGTTTCAGTGTCACACAGGGCACAGGAGGTGTAGCCTACTGGTTAGAGCATTGACTTGGGCACCAGAGACCAGGGTTCAATTCCCACCAGCACTCCTTGTAGCCTTGGGCAAGTCACTTAATCCTCCAGTGCCTCAGAAATATCCAAGTTATCAATGTCCCTGTTTAATGTGCATTACCAATTTTATGTTACAATGCAAACAGCTTTGACTAAAATGATAAAGTGGCATATAAAACCTATTGAAAAATAATACACAGGTGGAAAAGAAGAGGGCACCACTAGCAGAGAATGTACTGGGCCAGAGTCCAATATCCAGACCTCACAGATGAACAGTGACCTAGTTCAGGTTTGATAAGGGAGCTGTACACCAGCTATGTCTGGAGCTTGAGCCCCTCTATAAGAGAGGTCAACCCATACCTGTACACCTGAAGGTAAACACAGCTTTAGCATTCTGGCCACCAGCAGCGTCCAATCAGTTGTATCCCAATGCATCTCCCAGTTCTTGGCAGCCTTTCTCACCAATACTACATAGCCTTTTGCACCATTGTGCAGCAGAAGAAGCAGATGATGCTTCAGTTCCACAAGGTCGCACAATTCCCTGCAGTACTAGGTGTCATTGACTGCACGCATGTTGATTACAGGAGGGAGGGAACCTACCTACAGAAATAGGAATATTTTCCACTCTATGAATATGCAGAAGGTCTACAATGCCCAGGGAAAAAAAACAGATGCCCTTCCACGCTTACGCAGGTCATGCCATCATTCCTTTATCCTCTCACAGTCAGGTATATACGAGTGCTTCACCAGCGGAGAATCACTGGAGGCTGGTTCCTAGGTAAACAAGCAGAGAATCTAGGTCTCAAGTGTCCAGTGTGTGTAAGGGATGTGAAAAGAGACTAACAGCAGTCCCAGAGCAATGGACTTGCAGCATGTGCCACTGCAGAGCAAACAGGGCAGAAAGAAACAAGGTCAAGTGTAGCTCATTGAGGAGAATGATAGGCACTGAACCCAGGGAGCTGGGTGCAAATCACACTTCCATCCCACACATCCAAGTGCCAGAGGACCCCCCCCCCCCCCACCGCCCACACACACACACACAAAAAAATACCCATCAGAGCCAACAACCCATAGTCTCCATACGAGGTGGGCATAGGCAATCACCTAATTACCAGAATTGTATTTATTTATTTAATAGATTTTTTTTATACCACTTTATCATTTTAGTCAAAGAAGTTGACATTGTAACTTAACCTGATAATGTTCATTAAACAGTGACATTGATAACTTGGATTCTTCTGAGGCAATTGAGGGTTAAGTGACTTACCCAAGGCCACAAGGAGTGCTAGTGGTTGAACCCTGGTCTCTTGGTTTCTAAGCTAGTAGCTCTAACCATTAGGCTGCACCTCCACTCAATTTTGGGATCTGAGGAAACAGACCTGTTTTTGGGTGCATTCACCTTACAATGCTATAGCTTACCCCATCAGTTGCAGCCACTCTCACTGATCTACCAGGCAATGTGTCACAGTGCATTCCTACATGACAGTCTGTGGCCACTGTGAAAAGGAAGCTTATCATAGCTCAGGAAGGAGCTATAGTAAAGGTGAAGTGACTCTGAACAAGCAACCTGTCAGTTCTGGTAGAAATAAGAAAACAGAATTTTTCCATAAAAGACTACCAGTCCCAGAATGCACCAGGTTTCCAACAGCCATTAGAGGAGCTGAAGTGGGGAAATGTGTGTTCAATCAGGAGGGCTATGAGGTAATCCCCAAGCACTCATCTCAAAGGGCAGGGCCTGATTCAGCACAGCTGCGCTGTGCTAGGGTGGAGCACTCATCTAAGCAGAATAAAGGTAGAGTTTATTCTACAGAGAATCATCCTCAGTGTCTTGGACATCCTCAGAATCAGCTTGGATATCCTCAGCTTGGACATCTTCATCATCTGGAGGATCATCAGAAGCAGAAGCCAGAGCGGACGGACAGAGAGGGCAAGAAACCCTTTGGAAGAAAGAAGAGAAAAGCATTTGGGAGGTCTAAAGGAGTCCAGAGCAGTACGTATACTGGGAGACATTCAAAAGGCCAGCATACACAATTGGACTGGGGAAAACCAGAGGAGTGGTGCTGCAGAGCTAGGAATCTCCAGACGGTACCTGTGAGGGAGACGGCTGCACTTGGAAGGGACCCTAGGATCCGTGCCAGAAGGTATGTAAAGAGAGACCCAGTGTCCAGGGATCTGGATTGGAAGGCTGGACATAAGAACTGGACTACATACTGGCCAGGCTATTTAGAGAGGAACTCTAACAGCAATGGAAGCTCAGGTATGAACACTGATCTATGCCCTAGCTATACCCTTGAAAGACAGCAGGGAAACAAGTATTCTCCTGAGAGTGCTCCATTGAGAAATTCCTCTGTACCAATCCATGATATTGAACCCAAGATTGTTGAAGAAAGGGGAGGGGTTGCAGATGCCGGCTGTGAATACATGGATTGCTCTTTGTCTAAACTCCTTTGGTAATTTACTGTTACAAAGTACAACAACCATCACAAAGAAATACAAACTTGTTCTTTAATCTACTCAGAAAAGCTCCTGAGTAGGATTTTGAGCCACGCAGTAGAAAGCAAGCCAGCTAAGGGGTTTCAGCTGGGTAACTGCTAGCAATTGAGCCTTACCTAATTGCTTGTGAGCTCTGAGGAAATCACTTCTGAGTCTATGTGTGAAGATATAAGAAGTTAACCTGAAAAGAACAGTTTTTCCCCTTCTTTGTGGGTTTTGCTTGTTGTTTGATGCACTGCTAAGAAAATATTAGCTAAAGCCTACAGAAAAGACCAGTTTGTTACCAACCAGGTCTTTATTCTTTTGATTTGATTGCCTGACAAGTTCAGCTGTTGTTTTCCTGATTTTGTTTTTCTAAGTTTAACACTGAAAGCAAGTATCCTGTTTTATGTGCTACCAAGCATATCTGTGTTGGGAGAAATAACCCCATAAATAAATATCTTATTGGCTTTACACTCAAGCACAACTAATTATTGTGAGCGGCTGTGTCTGGTGTGAATGGACTGCATTTCCCACAATCCCTTGCAAATCATATTGATATATGCCTTTGCCAAGACTGTGAACATTCTCACCCAGGCACCCGTCTGACACCACTTCCTGCTGTAGAGAGGAAAAGATGCATTTATGACAGAGGTGAGTGAAGAGTGTCTGCAATGTCACCCATGGGGTGGAGAGAGGGAATATGTTGTAGGGCCATGGCTATCATCAGTCACAGACATCCAGGGACCTGAAGCTGTGCATGGCAGGGGTCACAAAACATTGCTATGCAAAGATTGGGGCCAAGAGATAGCTATGTGCATAACCATCTGCACTCATCCCCAATGTCCTTTCTACCCACATCTCTTGCAGGTGACAGAAGATATCCTGTAAGGAGCTGACTCGTGACTGATTGTGGCATACAGGACTGAGGCAGAGGAGTGATATAAGCAATCTCACAGAAACCACCAGAGCAATCATTTAAAGAATGTTTCCCCATCTGAAAACCCATTTTTGGTGTCTGGACAGATCTGGAGGCAAGTTTTGGTGTCTGGACAGATCTGGAGGCAAGTTACTCTACAGCCAGAGGGTTCAAGATCTTCATGGCATGCTGCATGTTGCACAACCTTGCTCTGCGGAGACAACAACCCAAGCCACCTGAAGACCTAACAGAGGAGACAGCTACTGGCAGGATCAATCAGAAACAAACTAAGCAAGAGATATTTCATGTGAAAGCAAGAGTTTTATTACCATCATAGACACCACAACATACAAGTATAGGTATGTTTACCCAGCCTCCCCCATGTGCCCCTACCCGTTGCATCCTGTTCTTGGCTGGATTGGAGGGACTGCGAAGGGGTGATGGAAGGTGCAGCACTGTTGTCACTCAAACTTGATGTTTCATCCTCCTCCTCCTATCCTCCCCCTTCGTTAGCACTCTGAAACTCCAGGAAGCATGGGATGGGACCAGAGTTGTGGGGTGGAGCTCCCAGTATGTTGCCTGGTGGGGGTGGCATTGCATGGTATGGGTGGCTGCTAGCCATCTTCCACTTTTGTTGCTGGGTGGAAGTGCAGCAGGTGGATGGTAAGCTGCCTGTGATGAGGTGACACTCTGTGCACTGAGTACCATCTGCAGTGTACTGGTATTCTGAACACCTGCAGATATGAAGCAAGGGGTACACACACTTTAAACAATGACTGACAGTGATGCACCTATCCTTCATGGTGCAACGGTGATGCCATTTCAAAAACCACTGAGTGATATCTGTGAGGGAGTGCAGGACCAATGTGCATTCCCTCACAAATGGCAATGCTATCAGGCCATATGTACAGCAGCTGTGCATGGAAGCAAGTGTAACTGCTGGTGAATATATCATTGTAAACGTATGCAAACATTTCTAACAGTTAAGTATGAATCTTGCATGTATGCAACACTCACCTTGGGATTGGGATGCCATGGAGCTGTCGAGTTTCCCGACCACTGTGACAGATTCCTCATTGACAGTAGCAAGGACAAGTTGCTCCAATTCAATGAAGGCTGAAGGTTCTCACCTGCAGCTATTGCTGCTGCCTTGTGCTTGGCACAGCATCTCATGTCTTTCCACTTGCACTTAATGCCCTCAATGTCCCGGTTTTTGTGATAAATGGCATTCACCTTAACACAGATGGAGTGCCATTTACAGTGCTTGTAGTGTGCACTAACCTGTGCACTCACGGGACAAAACAGAACATGGTATTTTGCTAGCACCTCCCTGATCATAATCTTTACCTCATTAGAATTAAAGTCATCTTTTGGGAGGATTTCTTTGCTTTAAAGGCCATGGAACTGGAACAATAGCAGACACTTTCTGAGGGTGTTCTAAAACTGATGTGTAAGATGTGTGGCTGTACTTTTAAAGGTGTCTAAGTAGATGAGTCTAAGACATGCAGCATTTAAACATCCCCATGTCAAAAATAGCCTGTTCCTGGAGATGTTCATGTAGTATAGACATCCGCAGACCCAATTCCAGAACCAGTTACATTCATGTCCTCACTGAGCTTTACTATTTTAGGGGGGACACTTCATATATCCCACAGCTGTTTCTCCTACCATTGCATCCCTGTATGGACCTTCTGGTGTTGTGGGACCCACAGCCAGCAGCTCCTATCTACATACAAATGTTCATATGGTTAGGCGTGGTAGCAATGCTCCACTAAATGTAGCCTGGACTTTTAGAGATGTTCTGTTGTATTGTGCAAAACTATCATGGTGTTGTATCAGTCTTCTTTAATTGTAAGCTTTCCAGGATGACCGGTAGGATTTCCCTGGGACTTTTGCAGGCCAGGTGAGGATGCTCTGCATAGACCTGGCAAATGTCTGAAGGGTTGCCTGGTCTGATATAACAAATTATGGGTCATAGATGCACAGGGCCTGTATATCTGAGGGATATTGTGTGAGATACACACGTCATTTTTTCATGTTGATGTTGTGACCATCAAATGGGATGGACCCGCGTCTTGGCTACACATATGTCACTAGAATAAAATGGACAGAAATGCATTGCCATCTGTAGGATTTTACCTGTGCTGATGGATTTGTGTCTGACACTTCTTCCTACATTTCCTCTTTCCAAGCAATAGCCTACATAGTAGGTCATGTAGCTAGGCTGTTTTGGCTTTGTAAGTTAATACTCCTGACCTGTTAACTGTTTCTGTGTATTTAGGGTATCAGTGCTTAATGACTGTGTGCAATTTTGAGTGCCTCATCTACAGCTAGGATCCATATTGGCTACCTTATCTGGTTCCCATGTGTTTGGCCATAGATTTTTTAGAACCCAGACACCATTTCTGTGAACTCTAACATCTTCTGAGGGCAATCTTACATTCACATTTATGTTCCCATCCTATTCAGATTTATGGTATGCAGCACCAGAAAACAGACTAATGGGACATATATGGTCTATTTGCTGGGAGAGTTACATGATCTTTCAAGAGAGCTTTATGCATGTGTGTGTTGATGTCTCCTGGTATCCCGTGTTCCTTGTAGACTGTCACCATGCTAATGATATTGTTTGCGGCCTACACATCAGCCAATCTCGTTCTCATGTGATGGCTATATCTGCTGTGTCCCCTGTGTGATATCCAGCCCTCACTATGCACCTGATATCCTCACAGGTACCGTACTAGTGTGACTGCGGAGTATAAATAATCTAACACAGAGATATTTCTATCCCCAAAAACAATGCAACCTTTATTAACAAAAAGAGCAAAATACTAGGTACAATAAGATCCCCTCCCCTACCTAGAGCCCTCCCCCTGTGTGCAAAGGGAATCAGGGCAGAGATACATGCAAGCAGAGGCTATACAGCCTCTGACAGGGCATGCATCTCTGTCCTAGCTTATTTCCTCTAGGTGCCCCAACATGAGATTCTTAGCCCAGGTGATGGCATCAAAGCCCCTGCTACATCTCATGCTAGATGGCCTGGAAATGCAGCAGGACCTCTGACTCACCAAGACTCAGTGAGGCCTGATGGCGGTGGTGCACCTGCTGCATAGGCAGAGAGTGCTCATGCTGCACCACTAATAAGGTGTGTGGTGATGAAGCATGACCCTCTGTGCCAAGCCCCTGCCCTCTCTTTCCCTTTCCCTTTTCCTTCCCCCTCCCCACCCTCAACCACCCTCTGCTCTCCCTCCTAATCCCAAACTCCCTCTCTTCCTCCTTCTGCATCTCCCCCCCCAGCACACTCCCCAGCATCTCCTTAACCCTAGACAAGTGGAATAGAGTGCAGCCTAATTTGTCTATTAGTCATTAGTCTGAGGTGACTCAAAGTGCAGACCGTAGAAGGTTCCCACCACCAACTGCAAATTCATGTCCGTTTGAAGCACCTCCTCTTCTTCCACCAACTCCTCCTCCTCTTCCACCACCTCCCCCTCCTCTTCTTCCTCCTCCTCTTCCACCACCATCTCTTCCTGCTGCTCAGCCTTCTCTGCCTTCATAGTGGTATCAATTATCAGGTGATGGTAATCCTGGCTGGATGAGCTGGAGGTCTCCGGTGGTCACCCAGTGCAATCTCCACCACCATCTGCTGCTACATCCTCTGCTCCTCAGCAGCTGCTGCTGCTGTTGTGGATGAGAAATTTCAGTCAACTGTGTGATGTGGCTGACGGCATACCTGTGCTTGATTCTATTTGTTGCCTGCTCCACATCAGCTGGTCTATGTGACCTACCCATCAGGCTGTTGGTATCACCAACATGAAGCTTATGACAGACTGACAATGGGCATGTACTGTGCTGCACCCTCTTTGCTGAGGGCCATGTGGGCTGACCTGTTCTTCCATTGTTTCATGTGACAGCTATGGCCTCTTTGACCTGGCCCACTGGTGTCCTAGCCCATTTCCCAGAGTGCTCATGAGCTCAATGTGTATGCTTGCCATGTCACCCCTACTGCATCCTATACTTGTGATGCCCTATTATCTCTGTTTGCCATCCATTGCACATGCATAACCTGTTATGCTTCTAATTCGACAGTGTTATCTGAGTGCTACTTTCACATTCCTCTGTCACTCACATATGTGTATCTGCCATTTTCTCCAACAGGGGTCCCTTGTGCTGTTGCCAGCTTTGCCCTGAGATACAAGATGTTCACCTGTGGACAAATCATGCTCTTCCTGTAATCAACACCTCTCCTATGCTGCATTCATTCCCCCATATTTGTTATGCCTTTGAATGCCCTTTTCCACTGACCTCTGCAGTAATTAATTAATTTATTTATTTATTTATTTATTTATCTGTATTTATATCCCGCTTTTCACCGGGTCAAAGCGGTGGGACATATAACAGGGGGTGGGGAATCAAAAAAAAAAGGGGGGGCCCATCACTGGGGGGTCTACATTAATGATTTTGGATGGACATAGAGACTGACAAGATAGACAGTTTATGGTCTGAGGATCTTGAGGAGAATAGGGGTTCCTATTCAGAGATGTTCTTGGAATAGGATGGTTTTTAGCTGCTTTTTGAATGAAGGGAGATCTCCGTTGTTCTTGATGTGGTTTGGTAGAGAGTTCCAGAGGGATGGGGCATAGAGTTCAAAGGCTCTGTTGCAGGTCCGTTGTGTTGCTTTGGTTCTTTTGTGCGGGATGGCAATGGAGCTGTTGGAGGATTGTCTGGTTGTTCTGTTGTGGGTTGGGCGAGGTAGTAGGATGTGGAGTGGGGTGCTTTGTGTTTGGTGGATGGTTTTGTGGGTGAGTAGAAGAACTTTGTACTTGATTCTTGCTTCGATGGGGAGAATATGAAGGTCTCTTAGAATTGGGGTGATGTGGTCCCGTTTCTTTGCGTTGTGGATTATTCTTGCCATGGTGTTTAAGGCAGTTCGGAGGGGATTGGTTTGCGTGGCAGGTAGGCCATGGTAAATTATGTTGCAATAGTCCAGATGAGGGAGTGTCAGAGCCTGCATTACTGTCCTGAAGTCCTGTGGTTCGAGGAGAGGTCGGAGACGTTGTACCGTTTTTGCCCTGTGGAATACAGTTCCGGTGGTCTTGTTGATTTGCTGTTTAAGGGTTAGGGCTTGGTCAATGATAATTCCGAGATATCTTATGTGTGGTTGTATTTGAATTTGCGTGGTTTCCATGGTGAGGTGAGTGGGTGGTTTGAAGTCTGGGTCTTTGGTCACTATAAGAGCTTCGGTCTTCTTTATGTTAATGGATAAGTTGTTCTGTTGTAGCCAGTTGGATACGTCAGTGAAGCAGGCTGATAGCTGGTCATTTTTTGGGTCAGTGGTTGTAATTGGGGCGTAGAGCATTATGTCGTCGGCGTATATGTGGAAGTTGATGTTGTGTGCGCGTATGACTGAACAGAGTGGACGGAGGTAGATGTTGAAGAGCATGGCTGATAATGTGGATCCTTGAAGTACACCTTGATGTTGCTGGAATGGGGGTGAGGTTGAGGTTTTGGTGCGGATCAGTTGCTGTCGGTTGGTTAGGTAGGACTTGAACCATCGGAGTACAGTATCTTTGATCCCAATTGCTTGGAGTCTGTGGAGAAGGATGTTATGGGAGATGGTGTCAAAGGCTGCTGATATATCCAGG
The DNA here is from genome assembly GCA_033557465.1 of Ichthyophis bannanicus. Classification (NCBI taxonomy): domain Eukaryota; kingdom Metazoa; phylum Chordata; class Amphibia; order Gymnophiona; family Ichthyophiidae; genus Ichthyophis; species Ichthyophis bannanicus. The sequence continues at coordinate 278,034,075 of CM066033.1, forward strand.
AAAATTAGGATGAATCCAGAGTGTTTCTCTTGGGTTCCTATGATGAGGGTGTTCATCAGTGTGGTCATGAGTGTCTCGACCCCATGTAATGGTCGGAATCCGTGTTGCTGCGGGTCCAGTATATTGTTGACATCCAATTGTTCTTGAAGCTGACGTTGGACTATCTTCTCGATTAACTTTGCGGTGAGTGGGAGGCTCGCTACTGGTCTGTAGGAGGCAGGGTCTAGGGGGTCCAGGTTGTGCTTTTTTAGGGTTGGTCAAATGACTGTGGTCTTAAGGGCGTCTGGCATGTGTCCTTGGGTAAAGAATTCATTTACGATATGGGTTAATGGTGTGCTCAGGTCTTCTTTGGTTTTCTTTATCCAGTCGGCAGGACAGGGGTCCAACGGGGAGGTGGTGGTGTTCAAGCAGGAGATGGTGGAAGATATTTCTTCTTTCGAGGTTTTGTCGAATGTATTCCAGTCGCTGTTCAGGGTGGGGTATGGATTTGTGCTGGTTGTTTCAGCATAGTGATGTAAGCTTTGTGGTTGCTGAAGCTGTTTTTATTGTCTGGCTAGAAGATCAGGGGGGATATCTGGCAGCTGGTCAGAGTTACTGGGTGCCCTTGTCAGTTTTTTGACAATTTGGAAGAGTTCTCAAGGTTTGTTTATGGCTGTTGTGATGATTTTGGTGTGGTAGGTTCTTTTGGCGTTGTCCGTTTCTGAGTGGTACACATTGAGTTCGTGGAGGTATTTTGCTTTGTCTTTGTCGATTTTGGTTTTTCTCCATTTCCTTTTGGCTCTTCTAAGTTTAGTTTTCAGTTTTCGGAGTGTAGGGGTGAACCATCGGGCTTTTGAGGATATGGGTCTGGTATTAGTCTTGTTTCTAGTTGTGGTGGCGGCTGCGGAGATTGTGGTATTCCAGTTGTGGAGCAGGTCATCAAGGTTGTTGGAGTTTGTGTGTAGATTAGGCAGGGTTTGTGTTAGGAAGTCTTCTTTGTGAAATGCTTTGAATCTCCTTGTGTGATGTTCGTTTTCTTTGTTATTTTTGAGTTGATAGGTGTGGGATATGTTGATGATGTAGTGGTCTGACCACGGTATTGGTGAGATTGTTGGTCTTCTGTATGAGGAGGCGGTTTGGGAGTTTAGAAATATGAGGTCAAGTGTGTTTCCTTTTTCATGTGTTGGTTCTTGTATGATCTGCGTCAGGTCCATTGCTGTCATGGCGTTGAGGAAGGTTTCTGCTTGCTTTTGCTGGAGTGATGGGAGGTTGAAGTCTCCTAGGATAATTTGTTCCTTCGAAGGGCTGGTGCTTTCGGAGATGAAGTGTAGTATCTGTGGTAGGTTGGTGGTTGTGGTGGGTGCACGGTAGATCAGGCATATCGAGAGGTGTTTGTTGGTAAGGGTAAGGATGTCTGCTTCGTTGGAGGTTTCCGAGGTGTGGGTCCGCAGGTGGAGGTTGTCTTTGGCAATGATGGCTACACCTCCGCCTTTTGCATGTGTCCGGGAGCAGTGTTGAAGGCTGTATCCATTTGGTGTTAGCTGGTTCATTATTACTGTGTCGTGGTCTGTTAGCCAGGTTTCTGTTACACAGAGGATGTCAATCCTCTCAGTTGTGATCAGATTTTGGAGCATGTGGTATTTGTTCCTGACTGAGCGAGCGTTTATGAGTGAGATGGAAAGGTGGTGGTGGTTTGTGGGGTCGGTGGTACAGGCTGGCGTGTTTTGTGTGAGTGAGTAGGTGTGTGTATGGTTGAGTGTGTGGTTGTGGATGCTGGTGAGTTGAGCTGTTGTGGTGCTTGAGCGGAGGGGGTTATTGGATATGGCTGAGTGGGGGTAGAGGGTCAGGAGGGGCGTTAGGAGATAGATGGGGGTTAGGAAGGGTGGCATGGTGTGTGGGAGTACCTGGGTTCTTGGTGGGTGAGGTCTTGTTCACTGTGACGTTGTTGTGGTTGTTCTTTGGTTCAGTGGTTGAGGTAGTTCCGCTGCTGAATGTAATGTGGCTTCTTTTGCGTCGGGTCTGTTTGGCGCTTCTTTTTCGTGCCTTTGTGCCGCGCCTAAGGGCCACGCCAAAGGGCCCTCTGGCGAGGCCCTCAGGCGCGGGCGCGCCCGTGAGGGACGCCGCTTTTTTTTTTTCAAATTTCAACCTCTTTATTTAAGGTAAAATACAGGTAATACAAAGCAATAAAATAATATACATTGAAAACAATATACATTTCGAAATGGCAATAACACCAAATTGATCAACTTCCAGCCCACAATATGGAGTGTGAAAAGAAACATTTAAACAGAAGAAAAAGGAAAGATAACCTGAAATGGAGCAAAAAAAAACTAAACAGCCACCTTTTCCTTAGCAAAGACCCCAACTAACAAGTTTACACTTTAACCAAGCCTGTCAAAAAAGTTTCTAATTGCAAAGAATCATAAAAAATATAAAATTTGCCTTGATACTTAACAACACATTTACATGGATATTTTAATACAAACGAAGCTCCTAAAACTAAAACTCGAGATCGAAGCAGAAGAAAAGCTTTACGCTTCAATTGAGTACTACGACAAACATCAGGGAATACCTGAATCGATTGACCGAAAAACTTCTCATGGCGATATTTAAAGTAAGAACGTAAGACTAAATCTTTATCTCTTTCTAATGAAAAAGTTACTAGTAATGTAGCACGTGAGGGTATTTCTTCAACAGAGGTTTCTAAAAATGCAGAAAGATCCAAACTAGGTGCATTTAAACAATCCATTTCACCACGGTTACACTCACCTCCACCTGTACCTATAGCCAAAGCAGGAGATTCTCCGACTCCGGCCGGCAAGTAATACAATTTCGATAGAACTATAGTGTCGGGATCAGACAATCTCAAAACTTCCTTCAGGTATTTAGAAAACAATATACTAGGTGAAAGGTAGTGTGTCCGGGGAAAATTTAACAGACGAAGATTCTTAACACGTAAAGCATTTTCAAACATTTCGTCATGACGATGGAGAACCAAGGAATCCTGAACTGCGGATGCTAAAACCCCCTGTATTGAAGAAATTGAACCCTCCGTCTTAACTTTAAAATGTTCCAAATCAGTCAATCGAGCTTGACAGTTAGATAATACAGTCACCATATCATGAGTAAATTTAGAAAGTTGAACTAACGAAGAGTTAAGAGATAACTCAGTCCGAGAAACAACTTGCCATATATCTTGTAGAGAAACATCCGATGGCGGTTCAGGAGCATCAACAACAGACGAAAAATCAAACGGAGCAGGTAAAACAGCAATAGAGGAATTTACCTTTAAGAAGGCTTCTGGGAGCAATTCAGAATCGGGAGCCAGGTCCTCCCTGACTCTACGGGGACAACCGGCGACCAATGGTGTCGGGTCAATGCTGGGCGGAGACAAAACCCTACGCGGTTGTGGAGATAAATCCTCGGAGCACAAACTTGCTGACATAGAGGAGTTCAAGGGAGATAGAACAGTAAGGGAGGACACCTGAGGGATAACGTGACTATCCATGGGTCCTACTACCTTAACATCCTTGGTAGACGACATTGTGGTTTTCTTCTTTCGCTTCCCCATGCAGTAAGATAAAGAAAATTAAGCCAAAGTTCTATGTGCCCCGCACTGCTCCGAAGTGCTCCGAAGGGGCGCCAAAGGGGCGGAACCTGCCCCTTTGGACACGCCCCTTCGGAGCACGTACCCACGGGCACGCGCCCGTGGTGCGCGTCCCGCGGTGTGGGCTATGGTCTTAAAGCCCACAGTGCTCACGTGAACAGGACGCCCTGGGAGAGCACCAATCAGCTCCAATCAGGAAACAGCAGAGGAATAGCACACACTCGAAGTGCCGCGGTGGGGGCTATGGTCTTAAAGCCCACAGTGCTCACGTGAACAGGACGCCCCGGGAGAGCACCAATCAGCTCCAATCAGGAAACAGCAGAGGAATAGCACACACTCGAAGTGCCGCGGTGGGGGCTATGGTCTTAAAGCCCACAGTGATCACGTGAACAGGACGCCCCGGGAGAGCACCAATCAGCTCCAATCAGGAAACAGCAGAGGAATAGCACACACTCAAAGTGCCGCGGTGGGGACTATGGTCTTAAAGCCCACAGTGCTCACGTGAACAGGACGCCCCGGGAGAGCACCAATCAGCTCCAATCAGGAAACAGCAGAGGAATAGCACACACTCGAAGTGCCGCGGTGGGGGCTATGGTCTTAAAGCCCATAGTGCTCACGTGAACAGGACGCCCCGGGAGAGCACCAATCAGCTCCAATCAGGAAACAGCAGAGGAATAGCACACACTCGAAGTGCCGCGGTGGGGGCTATGGTCTTAAAGCCCACAGTGCTCACGTGAACAGGACGCCACGGGAGAGCACCAATCAGCTCCAATCAGGAAACAGCAGAGGAATAGCACACACTCGAAGTGCCGCGGTGGGGGCTATGGTCTTAAAGCCCACAGTGCTCACGTGAACAGGACGCCCCGGGAGAGCACCAATCAGCTCCAATCAGGAAACAGCAGAGGAATAGCACACACTCGAAGTGCCGCGGTGGGGGCTATGGTCTTAAAGCCCATAGTGCTCACGTGAACAGGACGCCCCGGGAGAGCACCAATCAGCTCCAATCAGGAAACAGCAGAGGAATAGCACACACTCGAAGTGCCGCGGTGGGGGCTATGGTCTTAAAGCCCACAGTGCTCACGTGAACAGGACGCTCCGGGAGAGCACCAATCAGCTCCAATCAGGAAACAGCAGAGGAATAGCACACACTCGAAGTGCCGCGGTGGGGGCTATGGTCTTAAAGCCCACAGTGCTCACGTGAACAGGACGCCCCGGGAGAGCACCAATCAGCTCCAATCAGGAAACAGCAGAGGAATAGCACACACTCGAGGGACGCCGCTTTTATGGAGCCCGGGGATGTGTTCTTCCTCTCCCACTGCCCCGATTGGGCAGGAGCACCGAGGGGGGTGGAGAGACCCTGTGGCGGTAGCGGCTCCCTCTGGAGGTGAGGGACGCCGCTTTTATGGAGCCCGGGGATGTGTTCTTCCTCTCCCACTGCCTCGATTGGGCAGGAGCACCGAGGGGGGTGGAGAGACCCTGCGGCGGTAGCGGCTCCCTCCGGAGGTGAGGGACGCCGCTTTTATGGAGCCCGGGGATGTGTTCTTCCTCTCCCACTGCCCCGATTGGGCAGGAGCACCGAGGGGGGTGGAGAGACCCTGCGGCGGCAGCGGCTCCCTCCGGAGGTGAGGGACGCCGCTTTTATGGAACCCGGGGATGTGTTCTTCCTCTCCCACTGCCCCGATTGGGCAGGAGCACCGAGGGGGGTGGAGAGACCCTGCGGCGGTAGCGGCTCCCTCTGGAGGTGAGGGACGCCGCTTTTATGGAGCCCGGGGATGTGTTCTTCCTCTCCCACTGCCTCGATTGGGCAGGAGCACCGAGGGGGGTGGAGAGACCCTGCGGCGGTAGCGGCTCCCTCCGGAGGTGAGGGACGCCGCTTTTATGGAGCCCGGGGATGTGTTCTTCCTCTCCCACTGCCCCGATTGGGCAGGAGCACCGAGGGGGGTGGAGAGACCCTGCGGCGGTAGCGGCTCCCTCCGGAGGTGAGGGACGCCGCTTTTATGGAGCCCGGGGATGTGTTCTTCCTCTCCCACTGCCCCGATTGGGCAGGAGCACCGAGGGGGGTGGAGAGACCCTGCGGCGGTAGCGGCTCCCTCCAGAGGTGAGGGACGCCGCTTTTATGGAGCCCGGGGATGTGTTCTTCCTCTCCCACTGCCTCGATTGGGCAGGAGCACCGAGGGGGGTGGAGAGACCCTGCGGCGGTAGCGGCTCCCTCCGGAGGTGAGGGACGCCGCTTTTATGGAGCCCGGGGATGTGTTCTTCCTCTCCCACTGCCTCGATTGGGCAGGAGCACCGAGGGGGGTGGAGAGACCCTGCGGCGGTAGCGGCTCACTCCGTAGGTGAGGGACGCCGCTTTTATGGAGCCCGGGGATGTGTTCTTCCTCTCCCACCTGGCTCTTGGTCTCTACATACTATGATCCTGCATGTGCTGTCCTTACTGTATCTGTGCAACTCTTGGACACCCTTCCCCTTGCTGTGCTGTCCATGCCACTTGCTCCTTGCTATGTACAGCCCTAACCACATACCTCTTATCACACAGGGATCCTGCATCTGATGCCATAGCTGTGGTCACAGACATACCACATACCTTGATGCTCCTGCTGCTCCCTCCAGAGTTGCTGCAGGTACTGTGATTGCTGGCACCCGATGGTCCTGAAGCATGTCTTTAGAGCTCTATGTCCTGCCATATCTGGTATCTCCTATGGGAAAGGGAAATTAAAGACATGCTAAGTGGAGTTATCCAAGAACTCTGGAATGCCCTGTCATCCCTCTGTTATACTCCGTGTGCCACCCACTGATTACCTCTCTGAGTGCTTTGCCTGGCATGCTGTAGGTGGCCTTTGTCTGGCATGCTGTAGATGGTCCATGCATCACATTCTGCCTTTGCAGGGGGGAGGGGAATCAATGGCCACATCCACCTCCACTCCAGCTCCTATGCAGCCTTCTGTGCACTGTTGGCTGCATGCCTCTGAGTGGTGCCTTTTACAGGTCTTTCTTCTGTGTTGGACTGATCTACAAGCTCCTTCCTGCTGCAGTGTGGATTCCAGGTACTCACATCTGCGGTTATGATCTGATCTCTGCCTGGCCCACCTCTTTTCTTGGTTTCTGATATTAACTGTGCCCTTAGAGCCTCCCTTGCTCCAATGGAGCTAGCACACACCTCTGCTATTTTCAGAGGGGCTGCTGCTAGCTTTCCCCTTACCCCCTGAGCTACTGTGCTGTGAGCTGTGTTATGTACTGTGTGACTGCTGCACATACAACTTTAGTTGTCACCTGTGTTCTCTGATCCCTACCTATTTGTGTCCCCTGCCCATTCTCTGTCCCTGTTCCTCTGTATTCATCTTTGAGATAGAGCCAGTGGCAGACAAGGGTCTGGCAGAACCCCTGCCAGATCCTGCATGCCTGGCAGTAGGCTGGCTTATGTCCCTGCACTGGGTAGAAGATATCCTCATGTTCAATGACCAAGAGGCAGAGCCTCCTGCTCTCTCCATAGGAGAAATGCAACTGCCGCATGGCCATCTCACTCTTATCAGACTGTGTCTTCATGCCGGGGCTCTGAGTGCCAGTGCATACATGTGTACTTTGCATTGTGCATGCACGTCCATGTCCCCGTTTCAATGAATGGGTCCTTGCATATCTCCATCTCCATATTTTCCATAGACCGCATGTGCCATTGGCCCTCTTGTGCCCTCTGTGCAAATTCCAAAATATTGACATGGTGATTTCAAATGGTATCTGCACATTCACAAGCCTGGTTCTGTGGCACGTCCTCATTGACAAAATTTCTTGGTCATACTAGAACCCAAAAACTATCGCAACCAGTCTGGGCTTTGTGAAAATGCTACTGTAGAAGTGGTAGGGAACCGAGGGAAATAGGGAAATACTTTTTGATAGAGGAAAAAAGAAATATTTAGGCCAGTGGAATTAAATTGCAAAAGAAACAAATTTTTGAGAATGGTGACTCAATAATGAAATGCAACAAACAAAATATTGGATAAACTGCAGAAATAACAAAATAAATGCATTAAAAGGCTGTGAATTAATGCATGGAAAAATATTATAAAAATGATGTGATTTAATAAATTGCAAAATGAGGAGGCACTTCCAATAATAAAGCCAAAGAAAGATTACTGAGTTCCATACCTTCAGATGCACACACTCAAAAGGATGCAAAAATTGAATTCCTAAAAGCACCTATTTCTCAGAAGCCACCAGTTCATGAATTGTGTAAAAACATCTATGCAAAAAGACGATTCAAAGGGAAAAAAACAGTAAACAGGTTTTAACGATACTGTACTGCATCATTCAGCTCAGTCTGAAATAGGATTCACCAGGTTCTCTTGGGGAAATAGTTTATCTTTGTAGGTTTTTATATTTTAGAAAGCATTTAAGTCAAGTTCAGTTCCTGTGGGACCAGTGATTATTTTCTTTTCTCTGACCTAGTGAGCGTTGCAATGCTGCAATACATTTCTACCCTGAAGGCATCACAATGTCCCACCGACATACCACTTAATGCTCATAATACTCAGCAAACTGACAAAAATAGGCCCTGCTACTTTGCATACTCAAAACAACTACATATTACTCTCATTCTTTTTATTGCTTCATTATTTCAGCATTATTCACCACAGTCTTTCTTTCATTTGCCGAGCGAGGGTTTTTAATGAAATAGCCATTCAATAAAAAATGTTTCTTTTAAGGGTTTGCATATCATCCCATTTTCTCTTCAACCCTTCAGCAACCATATGGCAAGCAATCAGGTCTGCAATCACTAGGTCCATATTATGTAGAGCATGATTTCAGCATTAAGCTATTACCCATCTGTTTCTGTAGAAAAAGACATGAACCCTTGTATAAGAGGTCAGTAGTTTCATTGCACACCATATTCCGGAAATCCATCTCTGTTCACTTGAGATCACTTTTGTGATTTACTCTAGTCTCCAGGCCAGGATTTTTTTTTTTAGAGAGAGAAATACAGGCAATCAGCACAATTTGTCTGACTGCTGCATAAAATTATTTTTAACTGTCATACTACATGCTTTAAAACTTTCTTCATTAAGGATGCCGCCTTGAGATATTTATCATATTTTTTAAATGAAAATGAAGCAGTGGGGTCTATTTTGAAAGTTTAACTATTTAAGGAATAACGAGGCAGCATGTAAGTGGCAATGAATGCATGGGGAACAAAAGGGAGCTCCTGTCTCGTTACAATCAACAGGAGCTTCTCCAGTGAACCTTTCTTCTGTCGGATGTGACGCGTCCTATACCCGGCAAACACAATTTCAGAAAAACTTTTGTTCTATCCCTTGCTCAATTCTTTGCAGAACATGCAGTAAAGAGAGGGCATGGGAGACCTTTGAGGCAGCCAGCCTTAAATAAGGGATGGCCAACATACAGAAATTCCAACTTGCAATATAGGAGACTGCGTTGACTTTTATACTGTATTATTTCATAGAACACCTCAATTACAATGTAGACCAGACTGAGCCATTATCCTGCAATCTACACTAAAGAGAAGGAAATTCTGATAACATATCCAGGGCAGGTGATCTACAGCTCAGCATAGTAGTTATTACTTGATATGCTATTCAAACACCTGTACAAGGTCACTAATAGAACATCCATGCTTCACTGCAGAATTGGTGAGTAGACTAAATAAAAATGATGTTACTTAATTTCTTCATTTTTTTGTACACCTCTATACACCCATGTAGGGTGTAAACACCACAAAATATTAATGAAAACTGCAAGTGTTCAAGGCATAACTAGGTGAAAATTACAGGGTGACAACCATCAATTACAGAATAAATGCTGTTCCGGGGCTGAAGTAATAATAGTTGGCAAGACATATTAATACAGCCTGACCTAGAGTTTTAGTTACTACTTTCAGGCAAGTCTGAATGTCATAGTGCTTACATAAACAACGTTAATATTTCCAAACTTTAGTGAAAAAAAAAAGAATCAAACAAAAATCTGTTATAGCTACTATCATAGCATATCAAGTAGTTATTGCAACCATATTTTTACTGATTTTGAACTCTGTTTTTATAACTATTATTAAGTCTGACTGCAGCATCTATAGAACCAGATTCTGTGCTGGAGTGGTAAATACAGATTGTGGCAGTCTAGAGAAGTGGTATAAATATTTTTTAAGCCAATATTTTATGTACCGCATCATGCCACACAGATTTTTTCATGGTAGTGCATATCTCATCATTATGAGACTATATTCAAATCCATCCATTAGATTTTAAAAAGTAAAACTTATTGCAAAAGATTCCAAAAAATAATAGGTCGATCATTGCTTTCAAGGCCCTATTTATTTATTTTTAGTATTGTTATTGATTTTTTTTTTAACGAGACACGCTAGTAGTGCAAATACATTTGGACAGGAATAAGATAGAGTCAAAATGTTTGACCAATTTGATGCAGCAATGCTTTCTCTCACTGATAAAGATGAAATCACATACAGGTGCATTCTCGTACTTTGTTTTTCCAATCATATCTTTGGTTCTGCACTTTCAACATTCTTCTGAGATCAGAAAATGGTCATGTAACTCTTCTCTTCTTCCTGACTGACCGTTTCATGTTACCCAAGTTTTGAGTCTCTGCCATCCTTGCCATTGTATTTAACAATCAGAAGAATCCTGAATCGATGTCCCAAAGTACAACTACATGGCCTTTTCTTAAAATATAAGTAATAACTTGAAATGTAGACATGTGGAACCCGATTCCCTTAGGGGCACGTCTGGACTGTCTGGATGGCCCTGAACAGGAGGGGCCCATTAGGACCTGATTCTGCACCATGGGAGCCAGACGTTCCCACGGGTGCAGGTTTGGGCCCTGAGATGGTCTGGCATGACCCTGCATACCTTCAGGGATGTCAACTCTACCTGCCCCCCTTACTTCCATAGTGCCAACCCCCTGTTTCCCCACCTCCTTACCCAAAGCTGGGCAGCCGGAGCCACGATCGAATGGCGGGGACCTACCTGCCCCAGCCGCAAACTTTGGGGTGGTTTCGGCCCCGATTCCCCCGGTCCAAATTGCTTATTCCACCTCCGAGATGAAATAAGCAGCATGTTCACCCTGACTCACAGGAAGTACAGGGCTGTGACCTGAATCAACCCTATATGTCCTGCCGCCTCGGCCGTGCCCACATTCCGCCCCCTCTCGCCCCCCACCAGCTCTCCCCATACTACTGCTCTGGCTGTGTAGGGAAAGTCAGAGGAGGAATATGGGCAAGTCGCCTTGCAGAAACGGGGGCCATGGGAGGGAATATTCAAAGTGATTAATGTGATTAGCAAACTTGCTGACCGCGTTAATTATGCTGACTGGAATATTCAGCAGCACTAACACAGTGCCGCATATCTGTTGGTAGCACTGCTGCATGCCCCAATGCTAGCTGGCTAGCACAGGACATTCTACAGTAGAGGCAACACCCAGCAATAACCTGGCATCAGCAATTTTGAGCCATTGCCCGGTTATCACAAAATGGTGACAGTTAGGCACATTAAAGGCTGGCCGAACTTTTGCCACAGAAGCTAACCGGATAGCAGCTGAATATTGCCGCTGCCTGGTTAGCTCCTTTCCTACCTGGCTGACCCAGATATTCAATGCTGATGGCCATATATGGCCCCAGCATTGACTATCCGGTTTTAAGTTTCAGCGGCGATGGCTTGCCATTGAAACCGTGGTAGTTGCTGCTGTTGAATAGTCACTCCAAAGAATTTTGGCCCATCAGTCATAACTGTGAACCAAACCAAATGGCTTAAAGATTTTTTCCCTTTTCTGGATATATGAGAAAAACTCTCAATACATCAGGTCCTGAACTAGGCATATGTTCAGTGAACTATTTTAAGGAATATCTTCTAGACAATTTCATACAATAACACAGTTCCAAGAATAAGAATTTTTATGGGAACAACTGATTTTTTTTTAATTGACTGAAATGCAAATCTTTAAAAAAACAGACTCTGGGCAGGTTTCAGAAAGCACTTTAGTGGATAACTATCAGAGATGTTTTTGTAGCTTTGCAAAAGTCATATAGTCAGAATAACCTCCATTACTTATGACCCCCAACTCTTCCCATTGACCAAAAGTATTTTTAGGAGCATGGCTGCCTCATCACCAAATGTATTTGCTTCGGTCACTATTCTTCCATCTCTTCTGTCTTCTTCCCCAGTTACTAGTTCATAAGACTAGTTACTAAGCTGTGGTCAAATATCACTTAGGGGTATGTTTACTAAACCGGGCTAATGGTTAACCCGGGCTATCTGCCACTAGGTCCCATATTATTCAATGGGACCTAGTGGCAAATAGCCCAGGTTAACCGTTAACCTGGTTTAGTAAACATACCCCTTAGTTTACCATGTGAGTCAATAATTGCAGAACTCAGTACCATAGGTTAGTAACTCCTGTGATACAGGAGTAACGGGCCACTAGGAAGCAACCAGTAAAGTAGGAATAGCAGCTAAGATCTATCATCCCCTTGAAGACACATTCAATATCTTTTGTTCAAAACAATTCAACACCTCCCCAATAAGCTTCTCCGGACCCCCAGTAAATTCCTCTCACCTTCAAAACCCCAGTTCTCCATAGGTCATCCCAGACCTACCTTTTCAATCACGTGTGCTGTAGTGGAATGGTACAGGACTGATTCCCAGTCGTTCCTACTCCATCCAGCTCCAGATTCAAAATGGCAGTTCATGATCCTTAGTGGTAGTCTCACAGTACTATCGCTAGGAGTCATGCTGTCATTTCGAACTTGGAACCTGGAGCCTGAGTGGTAGCAATAATTGAGGATCGCTCCTGTTCCAATCCATCATACCACCAGCAATTGAAGAGGTAGGTCTGGGGAATGGGAGGGAGGGTATATACTTGGTGGGGTAAGAATTTTGCATGGAGTGGAAACGGGATCATGCTGCTATTCTTACCTCAAACAGTACAAGTAAGGTGCACCAGAGGAGCTTATTACTTAATCCTGCATTTTGGCTGGACGCCTTCTTCAGGTGGTATGCGCGTTCAAAAACTACATGAATAAAAAATTTATTAATAAATAAACATGATAAAGCATAGAGCAAACATCATAAAAATTAAAATAAATTATTGAATCTAAAAGCACAAAGCAGACACAAGCCAAGAAAAACATAAACAAACAAATGTACATGTGCTATAAAACCATTATGCTTTAAAAACCATAAAGAAAAACATATACGAGAACATAAAATAAAATCAGTATATGCAGCAGCATTAAAAGCATATTGCACCAGTAAATGGAGATAAAAAGACCAAGAAAAGACTAAAAACAGGGCAATTGAATCTAAAAAAATTTAAGACAAGGATATTAGCTATTCAGGGTATACCATTATGGGAGAGGGATGAGGAGGACAAAGATTGGTTAGCATTTTGATGACAATGTGGCATCTCAGAATGTGAACTGGATACTAAGTTAAACCATATGAGTGCTTAAAAACTACCAATGTCGCCATATAGAAGGAATCCTAAGTATAAAAAATGTAGATAAAAGAGACCATAGAGTCTAGAATATAAAACTTACAGTTGAAGACAGTAGAAAACACGGAGATAAACTCCTGAAAAAGAAACTTCAACTCAGATTAAAAATGCCATAAGGGGCCCCAAACCACCTTTACAGTAAGCTCTGAAAAATACATACTTGTCTTATGTTTCAAATGTACAGCACTTGCCTAGAGACGCCAATCTGGCGGAAGAAGCAGAGCAGCATCAGATGGTCTTTTGAAGAGAGTATGCACCAAACCAAAAGGTCAAAGTTCAAGGAGACACAGCCTTCAAAGAGGAAAAAATATTTTAAAGTACAAAATGGTATATTCGTATGAGAAAATGCTTATCTGTATTGAAAAGGCAAATGATTGCCAGATTTATGAAAATAAAAATCAAAAAATGTATTTATGCTTGTAGCCGTCATTGCATTCCAGGCTGTCAAGAACCGTAGCCTTTTTTCTAGGTACGATCCTCACAGAAAGGCATTTAACTCGCGAAAGTAAAACCAAAACTAAACTAAAAAAGTTTTAAAGTAAAGAAAGGTGCAAAATGGCAGTCGGCATGTATAGCACTATTGTGCAAAATGTCAATCAAACTGATCACTAGGTATTTAGCAGTAGTGGAGTAGATCATTGAATTCCACTATTACAGCCTATATGCCTAAAAGTGAATTATGTGCTCAAAAGGCACAGTGAACTGGAATATCTCATAAAATGTTGCTATCCATTGCAGATTAAGGGGGGATAATATGCACACTTTTAAAAAAAGGCTAAAACAAACCAAAATCTGCTATCGGGTCGCCTCAAAAAAAAACACCTTCGATAAGGTAATGAAAATGACAACCAGACTAAAATGAAAGTGGGATTCCCTGGCAGGAAAAGCAGTTGCAGCTTTGAGCTGGCATTATTTTTCCAGGAATAATGCAGCTTCTGAAGTTCAGCACAAGCTGCTTTATTGAATTTACATAGTAATGAGGTTCTCTGCATGCATTTGCATGTTTTGCATCTCATTATTTGCTAATGTACATTGCAGCAAACTAACGTGTTATTGTAAAAATAATGCATTATTTTAACACATGTTTGGCAAAAGTCAGGTGTTTTATTTATTTATTTATTACAATTTTTTATATACCGCGCTATTCGGTATCAGCGCGGTTCACATAAAACAAAATCAGCAGAATAACAGACTATTCTGTGTTTACAAAAAACAGGTGCAAGAACTTGGATAACATAGGGTAACTATGTACAAATCATTAAGCATGTACAGGTGCCATAACAGATCACAAACATGCTAAGTATCGTTCTGAGAGAGTTGATGAGGCTATATGATACTGAGGGTGTATCTATATTTGTTGTTGGTGGCCTTGGCTTGGGGTATTGCTGAGTGGGTAGTATAAGAGGAACAGGTGATATTTAAGTGCTTTCCTGAACTGGGTTAAGTCAGTGATCGCACGGATGTAAGATGTTAGAGTGTTCCAGCATCGTGGGGCATGGAAAATGAATGCCCTGTTTGCCGCAGTCTGAGTACATTTTGTTAATGCTTTTGGGCTTATTAGAGTGTTTAAAGCTGTCGTTCTTCTGGATCTAGTAGGTGGAGTTACGTGGATAAGTTCTGTTAACGAGGAGGATGAGAGACCATTGATAGCCTTGAAAGTCAATAATAAGGTCTTGAAAAGGAGCCTTCCATGTATGGGGAGCCAATGCAGCTGCTTTAAAATGGGCGTCACGTGCTCATTTGTAGCGGCTCCCTAAAGGACCCTCGCTGCAGTATTCATGGCGAGTTGTAGAGGGTTAATGGTAGATTGTGGGAGGCCTTTAATGCATGTTAGTCCTTTAATGCATGTTACCCCCTAAATAAAGGATCACTGCTTAAACTGAGAAACAAGACTCAATCTAATGCAATGTTTGATAAGAGCAATAAGTTGATTTTAATGTTGATTGATTGATTTTATTTAAAATCATTTATCACTGATCAAAAGAAATTCTAGGCAGATATATAAATCATCAAAAAATAATTTATTTATTTTATTTATTTACATTCTCTTATATACCGCTCTATTCTGCATCAGTGCGGTTTACATTCAACAAACTGAAATTACATTGAACAGGGCATTATAACTTGGAGATAACTATTTTACAGGGAACAAGGGCTATTCTTGCACACAGATGCACTTAATGCGACCCACACCATGCACCATCAATGCCCATGTTCTGCCACTAACACATCCATCCCTGCTCAATCACATACTACCCAGTTAGCATTGCATAATATTAAAATACAAAACTAAGGGGCATGTTTACTAAGAATATGATGGTGATCATGCATTGGAGCTGCAAATCTAGCTTGGAGGACCACACTGACTTTAGGGGGTGTGTGCATCAATGTCCCTGTGTCAGTGCTAATATGCGGCATTGTGCTGCACACAGATGCACTTAATGCCACCCACACAATGCACCATCAATGCCCACGTTCTGCCACTAACACATCCATCCCTGCTCAATCACATACTACCCAGTTAGCATTGCATTTTTGGCACAGGGCCCTGCTTTATTTGCATGGCACACTTACCGTGCTGCATACCCTGTGCTAATGGTTAGCACATGTTAGTAAACATACCCCTAAGACAACATTATGAACACGATAACTATAATAGAATATACAAAAACATATATAAATGCATCAGAAATATCAAGCGTTGTCCCCAAAGACTCGATTAAAATAAAAAGCTTATATTTGCATCTGATCCTAGCTGGTAACTGGTTCCATTCAAGAAGACCTGAAATAAAGTTCTTCTTTGAACTCTAACCCCATACATTTCTGTTGTTCCTGGAACTACTAATAATCCTTCGTTTTGTGATCTCAGTCGGTGGGTGGGATAACATAGAGCAATATGATATGAAGTGGGAAAAAAACAATCCAAATCAAATGCACTTAAAAAAATGGGCCCAGTTCTCAAAAAGACTGCTATTCCAATGCTGTGGCTGTTAGCCGTGGTGCTTAAATATTGGAGAGATATTCAGTGGCAGTATCAGAATTGTAGTTACCACTGAATATCCGGGTTGAGTGCCACTATCCAAACAATTACCAACTGTGTGCACTTAAATGGGTTGTAACTTAGGATAGCTTTTCACATGGCCTAAGTGATTCGCATAAGTGCCAACTGAATATCGTGCTATCTGGATAAAGTCGACACTTATCCAGAGAGTTTGGACACCACCCTCGCTCAGCCCATGAACCGCCCCTAAACTAACTGGATACTTTTTCAACCACTGTTGAAATTAAATTCAGAAGTCAATGTGTTAAAGTTCACAGAATTTCATGCAAAAGTAGGGATTTTCTGTAAATAAAGTTCCTACCAGTACCTGTCTGCGGATGACCCCAGTAGAAAACTTATGAACAGAAGTTGCCTATGGAAGATATTTCCATGCACTAATTTAAAAATAAATAAATAATGAGCTGTTGTGTATGCAGAAGCTTCCATGCATGGTATTACAATAATGACCTACCAAATTATGAAAAACAGCCCTATGCATCTAAAAACAATCAAAAGCAAAAGATGTTGCGGTTCTTTTTGCACATTTCAGACATTTACATATTTTTTCGTACTTAGGTTCCCATCTAAAAAAGTCTTTGCATCTTAATGCATGGCCTTTATTGTGAGTACTGGGCATCTATTCCATTGCCAGTGAGCACTTCTGAAATTAAGTTTTGGAATTATTAATAATGAAATCACTATTCCTATAGATATGACTAAGTATGAGGGATACGCAGAGGGAAAAAATTTCTGGTTATTTTTCAGTTTGACTTTTTTTCCCAAATTTTCAGATTTCAGTTTTT
This sequence comes from Ichthyophis bannanicus, assembly GCA_033557465.1. Classification (NCBI taxonomy): domain Eukaryota; kingdom Metazoa; phylum Chordata; class Amphibia; order Gymnophiona; family Ichthyophiidae; genus Ichthyophis; species Ichthyophis bannanicus. Next base: position 278,051,014 of record CM066033.1, read on the forward strand.
ACAAACATTCATGTTCATAGCTTTTTTAATGTGAGTAATTTCTTTTTAACATGTGAAAATCAACTTTATATGTAGACTGACAAATGTTAAATCAATATTGCATGCATTAAATATTTTAAGGCCTGTTACAAACCGAGTACATGCTTACAAACGCGTGTCCATCTTAAGTACCATAGTAATGTTGATCAAGTTTTCTTTCATAGTACTGTAGACTACTGACTGCAAATGATTGTGATAACTCTTTGTCCAAATGAAAGCAAGGGAAAATGATGATCGATAGTGTATAAAACACATTGGAATGGTCGTCTCATGCACACATACTCAGAGCTCTGTATTTGCAAGGCAGTACCATGGTAGGTTGCAAAATATTAAATCTGGTTAAGGAGGGAACTTTGTGGCACTGAAAGTATATAGCTTTTGCCATTTATTATTAGTCTTCTAAAGGTATCATCTCTGCTTCCACCTAACTTTGATGATTTTAGCTAATTTTTTATAAGAACAGCAAACCTATCAGTCATGCAATGAATTACTTTTCCAGTACTAGAACCATACTGTTTGAACCAAGTAGTGGAGTGGAGAGTTTTTCTGGTGTTCTAGTAACCGGGTAGCCGGACCCGGCGTACCCTCTCTTTACCTCCACCTTTTTCTCCCCCAACCCCCTCACCCTCCTGTAGCTTCAAATAACCACAGACAGCAATTCTTGGTGACAACTGGTCGCAGCTTTATTTCAAACAACTCATTAACATTAAACAGAAATACTGAACCAACCAACCCCCGCGGATTGATGCACCGCCAGCCATACAACTAGCAAAGCGGCCACGCCTCCGCTCCAGCCGTGGTCCCCACCAACAGCCAAGTTCTGCCACCCCTATCCGACTTTGCCATGTTACTAGCAAAAGTCTTCCAGGGGTTGTCCGGGTCGAGGGCACCCCGCCCCCGCCCCAAGTCGCCTAAGGCTCCGGACCCCGGACCTCCGGGATCCCGCCACTGGCACCCGATCGCATGTGCTCCGGGCACGCCACGAGCTCCGGAGCACATGCCTTCCCCTCTGCACCGATTACGCCTCGAGCGGAGCCAATCATTTTAAAAGATGCGCGCAGCGTACTAACGCCGACACGCGCGCCGTCTTCCCCCTTCACGAGCAGGGTCCCGCACCAGGCCGCGCACCCGGTTACGGGCGGGCACCGGGACCCTGCCCGCGCCCTATTACTTAAATGAAAAAAAAAAACCTTCAACACAATTTTTAATTATGTGGTCGCTGCAAGTTGCCTCTGATTATAATAGCGAGCTTTCATCTCGAAGCTAGGCTTAATTGAAAGAAGCGTTAGGAATATGTTCCGCAAATGTGTTCACGTGAAATTATGCTCTTTAAAAAGTGAGCACACAATGTAGGGAGGAACAATAATGTCCATATCCTGATCCTGTCTTCTATCCAATTCTTCAGCTGTGGCTTGGGTGTCTTACGTAAGGGCAAAGAAATCACTTGAATGGGTGAGCCCTGGGATGCTGGCCAGTTCTTTGAATACATTTTATCGCAACAGTGTGCTACTGAATGGCCCAAGGACCAAGATCTAAATGGTTGAAAGGTGGCACATTGGAGCTTTCACAAACAGCTGTGTGAAATTGACGCTGAGTGAAATTTTGCAGATTATTATTGTCACGGCCCAGAGTGGTACATTCTGTTAAGATGTTTTGCCCTTACCTTTGCTCCGTTAAGATTTTCTCATACCTCTGATGGTAGTTTAGGTCTCATCTTTATTCAGTAAAGCATGCCGGCAAATAAGACGCATCTTAGGTCAACAGACCCATAGCCTTCCCCTCTCTTTTTATGGCCTTCCGTTGAATAGCCGTATTACCTCTCTAGATATTGTGAGGGAATTACACTGTTCAGTGAGGCAGAGTCTCCCATCGCTAAGCTTAATTGTTGACGGGTGATCAACATTAAAGATTCTAGTGATATTTTGACTGTGATTAGTTGTGTCGCAGATCTCAACAAAACACAGCTGAGATGCAATGGTTATATAAAGTGAATATTTAAAGAATAGTTTCTGCTTAACTGTATCTGTAAATTATACATAGATAATATATGGTAATTTACTTGTAAATTTAGTCTGCTTAAAGTTCTGCTGTCAACCACCTACCATACATGTCATAGGTACTGTATTTGAGCTGAGTGACAGATTTGAAACTAAAAGCACAAATGAATATTGCGCATTGTGATTAAGCATGCTTAATGGCAGTATATACATTGCACCACCGTCCTACACCTGATTAAAGTAAATGTCAAATGAAATATAGTGTCAAATGTTTTACACTTACTGTAGTTTATGCAGGACCAAGCCAATTATTAATTGGTTTGTCAGCAACTACCTCAGTGCTAGTACTATCCCATCTATGGTAATTGTTCCTAATTAAGGGACCATTTCAGAGTTCTGCTGTGGGTGAATATTGCTCCTCTAGGGAGGCTTTGCTGGATGGAAGTGGTTACAACCAACTTGAACTTAAAACGTATGCATGAGTTCAGAATTTGCTATCCCGTTATTGCACCAATGGCATTCAATTGGGGGGGGGGGAGGGGGTAATAAAAAATGGGAGTGCTTACATAAAGGATTTTTTTCACAAACATGGAAACATATGCACATAAAATGCAGCTTATAGTGACTTAGTATAAAAGAAAAGATTACATGGCCTGGATGCAGGCATGTTCTGGAGCCGAGCATGAGTGAAGTCACAGTGTTTGCATTTATATTTGGGGCATGGGGCATATCTACATCTGCTCCCAAGGATGTATACATATCTTTGGCTTCATTTTAGCTACTATTTCTGCCAGATTTGTGCTAATATTTTAGGCTTGGAACAGGTACCCTTTTGGCCTACCTGCAAAGGTACTCTGTTATGAAATCACTGTCCACATTTTTAACTTCATTTGAAAGTAATTTAAAATTTTAGTGGAAAATGATAAAGACCTTTGGACTGATAGTCACAGGATTTATGCTCCTAACTTTGAGAGTTATGCGCCTAAATTGGCCTCTTTGAAAATTTACTGGGTTGAGTTCCAAATATTTTTTTAAAAATCCACTAAACTCCTAAATTTAGGTACATAAAAAGTGGGTGGCAAAGGGGGCAGATTTATGGTGGAGAAAAGATGTTAGACACTTAGCACTGATTTTGAGCACTAGGCACTTAAATTAGGCTCATCAATCTAGGCAAGGGAATGGCCAGCCTAAATTTAGGAGCATACATTTAAGTGCCTAAATTAGGATAACAGTTCCCGGGGCCCGGCTCTCGGCCTCATGCTAGTTGCGCGGGGGGGGGGGGGGGGGAAAGCGAGCGAACATGGGTGTCATTTGAAATTGCCCCACGTCGGAGGCGGGAGGCGATTTCATTGGCGTGCCTGGGAGGTGGGGGGACAATTTCATTGGTGCGCCTGGGAGATGGGCGGGGCGAGCGGAGCCTGTCGGGTCCACTGTGAGTGGCGTGCCGTCAGTTTTTTCGGCGGCAGCAGCTTGTCCCTCCCACCCTCCCTTTTATTCAGGGATGTTGTAGGGGTCGTTGCAGCTGGGGGCGGGATATAAAGCTAGCGCTCGCCAAAACGGCGGGGCTTAAACAGATAAAGGCGCATTGGGGGGAGCGAAAGGTTCCCCAGGGTGGGGCGAGACATCCCGGTTGGGGGTCTCTGCCTGATCTAGGGTAGTGGGGCTGGCCTTTGCTACTAACATGGCAAGGCAGGTGGCAGGGTTGGAGTGAGGATGATACACTACCTTGCTAATAATATGGCTGGTGGGGGGCATTGTCCAGAATCGCGGGAGGGGGGGTATTTTTGAGATGTTATAAATGTTTGGCCTGTGTTGTGGGCCGGTGCTTGTATACGGATAATAAAGCTGCGACCAAAGTCTTGCCAGAATTGTTGTGTGTGTCTTTTTATGACAATAGGGGGTGTAGCGGAATATGGTTATAAGGATTGATGGGGGGTGTGGAAATGATGTTTATGGGGAGGAGGAGGGCCTCCGGGATATCCTGGTTACTTTCAGCTGGAAATGTAGGTGCCTAAGTGTTGCTGAAAATAGAGGACAAATTTAGGAGGCTAATTTGGGACCCTACATTTATGAGCTCAGCTTTTTTGAATATTAGGCCCTTTGCTTATTTACCCAGGTTTTTTAAAATATATAATTTGTTGTTGCTATGGGAAGCAGTGGGCAGGGTCCCTATCAAAAGCTGAGTTTATGGAGATTTAGTCAAGGATATTATCCAATGTATTATTTTGTATTTATGACTTTATTGGTGTTTTGATGATTATTGTATTGAATTGCATTTTTCCTCTTCTCCCATTTTGATGATTTGGGCTAATCAAATTTTAATAAATGAATAAATAGATCTTCGTTATTATTAAAGTATGATGCTTTTCAGTAATGTATTTCTTGCTAATGCAAAACATAACATCTAAATTCAGAAAGAAGAGTTTATTTTTATTTCCATTGTAGTCTTTTTTTATTCAAATTTGACAGCAGTTGTTTTTTTCTTACACAATGCACTTGTATTTTTCTGCATAGAATGACGTGAAGGTATTTGAACAGATGGCAATGTAAGAAACAGAAAACACTTGGAAAAAATAAAACTAGTGAAACAAATGAGTCGTCAGGTTTCCCAGAGATAATCAATAGGGGTTCTTGCTTGAAGCCTGATGACTAAGAAGCCCCCACTCCCCCACCCTCCAGCGAACAATTTCTTTCTACCTTGCTGCAACATAGTGGAAGATCTAAGCACATAGAAAAAAATATATATTTCCAAACTGTTTCTCCTTTTCAAAGGGTATTTATTCACCAAGGTTTTATGGATCTGGCCTAATAGTTTCACTCTGGTGTGCCGAAACACTATAACAGATGACTTCAATTTTCTAGATGATACCCTCGGGAATCCAATCTTTGAATAGGTTTATTCTTTTCCCAGTAATTTGTTTAACATGATTTCATTCTACTTCTTCTGTATGGTACAGAATCTTTTTTTTTCGACAGCCATCCATAATGTGACAAAAATACTAAAGTACGCAAATGAAAATCAGAATGAAAGGTGGTCTGGAATAACAGTGTCATCGAGTCTTCCTAAGTTTAACAAACTTGCGTGGGAGATGGTAGCAAGAAACCTGTATGTTGTCTCAAAATTGACTGATAAGGCATTGGGATATAAAATGATCAGGGGTGACGTAGTCCACCTGGGACATATTTTTCGACTGTGTGATATTTTGCTTTTTGCAGGATGGAAATGTGACAATTCAACAAATGACTCGTGCTTGAAATTCTTTCTTCCAAACGCTACCTAGGAGGTCACCTCTGTATCTTTCCTCACCATGGCAAGTTAAGGGAAAGTACATATTTGACTCATCAGTTACACAACGCTTCTTCCCTCTGCTAATCTGATCCCTCTGCTGTGATATTCTCCCACAACAGTGGTCATCTAAATACTGTTAATCCCTTTTAACAAGCAATAATAATTATGCATTAGCAGAGCCAGCATTAAAGCTTTTATTTTCAAATAATTACATATATAATGGATGTGTCCTTAAAAAGTTGTTTACAGCTAATTAACCAATGAATAATTGTTCCTTCTCCATGAAATAGGAGAAAAGCTTTTCTTGAAGATACAATAAACGGCAACCCTTTTTTTTCTTCTCCCGGTTTTACAGATGCTAGTCATTTAAATTGTTAAGATGCTATTAAAAAGAAATTATTTTAGTAAAGACTTCCTCAACACGGTCGTGGTGATTTTGAATGCACAGCCAGCCTTTCCACAGATATCCGTCTTAAAAGAGCAATAATGACCTGAGCACAGAGAGACCTTCTCCAAACAGTTCAGATCCTTTACTATCAGAACACAGGCTGCTTGTTGCTGTATGACTGGTTTAATTGCGGGCTATAATAAAGGTCATAATTAATATCCCAACACAGACACTAATAAACAATTTTAAATTGCCAGCATAATCAAATGATGCAAACATCTATGAGCTACAAAAGTTCATTGCCGCAACTGACAATTTCTTAATTGTATTCAGTCATTCATGGAAATTTTATTAACATCGAACTGATGTATCCTGCCCTTACTCTGTCACAACACCAGGGATCTAATTTCATTATTTTCCACAAGATTTGCTTGACTACTGCCATGATTCTAATATTGCTTTAGTCCAGATGTTTATGCTATTTAAATTAGGAAGAAAAGGCTTTCGGGTAAACACAATTAAAGAAGTTTGTTTTTAAATTTAGTTTAACAAACTTATTTTAATTAATGCATCTAGATGCAATCATGAAGCCTCCTCCTCCCTCCCCCCACACACACATGCCCCCCATTATTTGAATTAATTTCTCATTGCGTGCAACATACAGTACTGTATACCCTGGGTGCAGAGTGATATACAATTTTAACTATATGTTCACATTTTAAGCTCTCGGTACCATGAAGGATGGCAGGAAAATTGCACTCCTATCTGCCTACTCTTAACCCATCCAGGTATTTTATGGAGTAAACACGTCTGAGTTATACAATATGGCCATTACTCTCTGTCAGTCCCATGAAGCAGATTTCCTGACAATGCAGTCATCTGAGACAATGAAATATACTTTAGCATGCACAAAAGTCATTGCTTACATATTGCACTTGAAAGCAATATACAGTATATATAGAGTTGATATGCCAAGTATACCGGAAAGCCTATTCCTGTACGCATGTATTTTCGTATGCATTACATGTTTTCCTCCAAACATCTTATTCTCTGTACTATTGGATCTATCCCTTTTATTTTCACCTTAGTTCTCTTTTCCTTTTGCTCCAGATTTGTTGTACTTTATTGGGCTGAGATTCAAAAAGGTTTATCCAGTTAGCTGGAGCTGCTGAAAGCCTGCTGAGAAGGATATTGAGCAGCACTCTGTAGATAGTGGTGTTGAATATCCCCTCGAAGCATCGTGGCACTGTCTGGAGCGTGCCAGGGCTGTTCATGCGTAGGGTCAGTGCAGTGCGAGGACTTATCCAGTTAGCAGACACCAGTAAAGGAGGCTTAACGTCATGCAGTCTAGCTATCCTGGAAATGGCTGAATATCGCCACTGTCTGGGTAGCCAGTGGTGGGCACAGCTGAAACTGGATATTCAGTAGAGGCCACTATCGGGTCAGCTCCGCAGAATATCCCGTTTCATTTTTGCCAGTGGCAGATGGTGCTTTAAAAATGATGACCACCACAGGCTGACTATTGAGCTCTATAGTTCCAGTTCTTGGAATAAAAATTCTATATCCTTAGTTATGGCCTTGATGCCTGTCTGCTCCTAATTTCAAATGGATTTCTGCCACACTGTGAATACTGACTGATGCTTTTGTTGTTGACATTAACATGCTTTCATTGTCTACACTACATTCATATTCTCCTCTATTCATACTTTGTACTTGTGAATATATCAGAATGATCTACAGTTATGTTTCTGATGATGAACAATTGAGCAAGCCTGATTGACCTTAAGAGCCCATCTAGCCTGGACCTACTTAAGGGAGCCAAGACAGGGAAGCATAGCTGGGAGAGTGATCAAGGCAGCAGGATAAGTATCTGGAGTGATGGAAGTCTAGGAGGCCCTGGGTAGAAAATGAAATCCTCCAATATCCTGCTAGCAGGTCATTGCAGGAAGCCTTGAGACTTGGTCCAGAGATAGTTGGAGTCAGTACCAGGATGCTGAATGGCTTTAAGATGCTGTTTCCCTGAGCCACAGACTGACAACCTGGTCACATCAGCAGCCCGGAAGAGGCGGTTGTAACAGATGTAAAATGAAGACTATTTGCTGCAGCCACTACTGCCACGCTCAATATGTGCTGAGAAGAGATAGCGCTGTTTTACTGTCTGCGTTCAAGGTGGCTCCTGCTATTTCATTTGCTTCATTGTGCCTGCATTCAGTTCTGAAGTCTATCAGCAGCTTTCTGTGTGGCAGCCAGACGGGTAGGAGGCCTACCATGTGGCTGGCACATGATACTGGTGGAATTATCTTGACAGTTATCATGCTGAGAGACTAGAACTCTAGCAGGGCATGAAAACGGACTAAAGGCTGCTAGTTGGTGCATAAACCTGCCCACTGAGTCCTGACTGTATTTTATACCATTTATATGTACCAGGAAACTATTTGACTCATGAGCAGAACAGATTGCCCATAAATAGTATAGAATTTTATTTACTTAATCTCATTATCTTACAAACTATTTTCAACTGTTTTTATTAGAGACTCGCTTTTACAAATTATCTGAATTTTTTCCTTCATCCCTCTCTCCATCCCTATCATCACCCCCCCATCTTAGGTGGAACTTTCACCTCCATTTCTTATGGCTCCATATCACTTTTTCTTCCTTTTTCTGATACTCCCTAACCTTCTTCCCTCTCACCTTCAGCTCAAATCCTACTCTCTTTATCACCCTCTCTCTACCTTTCCCATTTCTCCTCCTATCTTGTCTTCCTCCCTTTCCTCAGTTCTTGAACCTTACCTTTTTCTTCCTTTCATTCATCCCTCTCCCATCTCTCTTAAACAACCTCATCCTCATTTCTGCCATTCCTGCACTCTTTTCCTTCTCCTCCTTCTTTCATCTGGTGACATTAATCCTAACCCTGGCCCCGAAAGACTTTTCTTCTCAATCCTGATCCTCACTCAACGGCTCTAATCTCATCCATATTCCTCATTCCATAGCTAATAAACTCCCCTTTACCCTCGATCTCTTTATTCCTAACGCTCTTCAACGTCTAGCTCTTACTGAAATCTGGCTCCTCTCCTGATGGCACTGAGCCAAAATAGGATAGGAGCAAAGCCAAGGTTCCACAGTCATGGCAAATACAGAAAGAGTTTGGTGATGGAAACCCAATCCCTGCTGACATGTGAAAAATAATAAAAAGAAAAGCTGCCGGAGGGGAGTGCTGGAAAGAAGAGCAATGGAAAGAAAGCAGAAGAGAAAGGGAACTGGGAGAGTGCGAGAGGGTGACTGGAAAAGGAGGTGAAGGGGATGAGGAAAGGGGAATGGAGAGGGGAGGAAAGATGGTGGCAGGAAAGGGAGGATGAGAGAATGGGATCAGAAAGAATGTGATGATGGGTGGCAGAGAGGGAAGGGAGAGTGTGTAAGAAAGTGGCAGGGAAGGGAAGAAGAGTGCAAGAGGGAGGGCCACACAGAGTAGGAAGAGGAAGAATGCAAGAAGGTGAGAGGAACAGGGAGTGAGTACAGCAGGACAGAAGAATGTGTAAGGGGAGAGAAGCCTATATGCCCAGAGCCATACATGCACATGCTTGAACACACACACACATGCTCCCACTCCCTAACATCCCACTCATATGTCCCCACAGATAAGCAACTAAACTCTCCCCATGGAGCTACATATAGTCACTATACCACTGATAAGACGCACACATTCCTCACATATTGGGTGCATACGGAGAGGAATGGCTAGCAGAAAAAAGGAGGTGATAATGCCTCTGTATGAGTCTTTGGTGCGACCTCATTTGGAGTATAGTGTGAAATTCTGGAGACCGCACCTTCAAAAGGATGTGAACAGGATGGAGTCGGTGCAGAGGGTTGCTACTAAAATGATTAGTGGGCTTCATTATAAAGCATATGAGGACAGACTTAAGGATCTTAATATGTACACCTTAGAGGAAAGGCGGGATAGAGGTGATATGATTGAGATGTTTAAATACCTCCGTGGCATAAATGTTCAGGGAGAGAGCCTCTTTCAATTGAAAGCAAGTTCTGCTACGAGGGACATGGGATGAGGGTGAAGGGAGATAGATTCAGGAGTGATATGTGGAAATATTTCTTTACGGAAAGAGTAGTGGATCCATGGAATAGTCTCCCAGTGGAGGTGGTAGAGATGAGGACAGTAACTGAATTCAAAAAAGCATGGGACCAACACAGAGGATCTCTAAAGGTAAAAAGTGGACTGTTGTAGTTGATATGGAAGGACAGACTAGATAGGCCATGTGGTCTTTTTCTGTCATCATGTTTCTATGTTTCTATATTCAGTCACTATTTACACTCCATACCGCTATCACTACCCACCCACCCACCCCTCCACACATTCCCTGCTACCTTACTGAGACAAATGTTTCCATAGCTGTTTCAACCAAGCCCCAGCACAAAGATGTCTGAATCTACCAATGGGGAGAAGAGGAAATGTATCACACTGTATTCGCTGTCTGTGAATAAGATTTAATAAAGATATCATCATTTTCAAACATATTGGGGCCAGTGCCCCCTAGTCATTAAAGGAGCTCATGCCGTGCTTGCTCCATGGATGCTGTAGATAGTTAATGGTTCATTGTTGCACGGTTCAGTACCCCAAATTTTGAAATAAAAAAGAACTCATCCATCATTGAAAAATCCTAACCATATGCATTTGCGCCATCACTTCCCCTTCTACCACACATAAATAAAATAACCGCAGCAGAATTTGGCAAACAAAAAGGCCTCGGTTTCTTTATTGAACATAATGAATAACAAAACATAACTCTACCCTCAATCGGTTCTGTCTCACTTCCCTACTAAGCTAACAAACCCTTCCTATTTCGCCATTCCACCACCACACTCATTCACTTATTTATTTATTTACATCTCTTATATACCGCACTATTTGCGATCAGCGCGGTTTACATAGAACAAACAATATCCGACAATAAACAAGAGTCAGGTCATTACAATGAACAGGAGCAGTAAACTTGGATAACAGGGGAAACTATCTACATGTGTGGAACATTGAACAAGGTAACTGTATATATGAGAGATGGAGTTATTGTGTGTCGCTCATACATGGTGGCTGGGCTTATCAGGGATGATGCAGCCATAGTAGGGTCTCTAAAACCCTGTAAAAATGCCTAGAGCCTGTATTGACAGCAGGCTGTACAAATCCCTTCCCCTCTGACCCACGGTGGTGTTGCTTAAAGCTCTCATCTATCCCAATCCAAAACATGTCTCTTGTTTTATCCCTTATCCAACAGATTCTAAGAGCAATATCACTTGCTAAGCTGTGAAAAAGGAACCCCCCAAGACCAACTAAAACCCCATCCCCAATTCCTCCTGGGTAGGTAGGCAGGAGAAAAAAATTATCCGCTCTCCCTTCCCTGTCCATCAACTTACACTGTCCCAGTACGCCCAGACTAAGAATGCCCATGCTGCCATTGGCTTTCCTCCCAAACTGCTGACCACTTTTCTGATCTCACCCTCCCATTACTCTCAAAGTAAAAGAAACTGTAGGGCTAAGCCATGTTAAGCCACCTCTTGGCAAACCAAGGAGTTCTGCCTTCTTTAAACAGTAGCATTCATTTATTTGATTTTATATCCCAAACTATTTTGAAATCCGAGCGCTTTCCACAGAACAGGAACAATGAATGTTTTACATTGAACAGGGGTGTCAACTCGGATATCAACAGGGGGAACTACGTTACATACTGGTACGTGCTCCTAAGAGTCAGTGCTGTGGGGCTGGAAGGCCATAGCTATTGCATAGGTTATGGTATATGGTCATAGAACAGGTGAAACAAATGAGTCTTTATTGGCTTCCTAAAGGTTGACAGGTCAGAAATGGTTCAGATCGGAGCAGGGAGAGTGTTCCAAAGGGTTGGTGCGTATAATGAGAAGGCTCAGTTCTTAGCAGCTTGAGTACTTTTTATTATTGTCGAAGGGGTTGTGAGTGTTTGCCATGCCTGTAACCGGGTACGGCGGACCAACGCTAAGCGCCCTTGTTACCCCCCCCCTTCCTCCCTCTTTGCTCCTTCCTCTGTTCATTAAGACAAAAGACAATTACACCTTCCTTTGGACTTAAACTGGTCGCAGCTTTATTCACACTTAACATAGCCAACAACAAACCAACAATTTAACATATCCCCACAACCCCCCACCCCCAGCAGAGCGAGCCATCACTAGCCATGTTATTAGCAAAGTGACGCCACTTCTGCTTCCGCCGCATAGCGGCCACAAGTAAAAGGCCTCACCCTCCCTCATCCGGCTTCGCCATATTATTAGCAAAACCCCGAGGGATTGTCCGGGTCGGGGGTACCCCACCCCCGCCCTAATGCTTGCATCCGGCTCCAGACCCCGGAAACCTCCGGGATCCCGCCACCGGCTCAGGCCGCCCCGACCTGAGCCGCCCCCCACAAAGCAAGCTGCGACCAGCTCTCATCCCAGACATGATACCCTCCAAGGCCTCCTGCCAGTCATTCAGGAGCAAATCCATCCCAACCAGGGAAAGATGTACTCCATCCGACCGAAACAGCCCCACACAATCCACATCCACCCATGAGTGTAAAATTTGACACCCCCCATGCTCGCTAACCCATCTACCAATTTGCCTATTAATTTTGGTGAGCCCCCTAGACCACCGATGCTGGAACTTGCAAGAAGGTCTTGGAATGATATCAGACCAAACCAACACTACGCCATCAAACATTGCCAATACTGCCTCCAAGTCCTTGTGCACAGCACGAATCAACTGTCGACAAGTCCAGGATATCAAATCGTTGCCTCCAAGGTGAATCAGCAGTATGTCCGGCTTTCTTCTGCCACGCTCGTGGTGCCGCAGCCAAGGCAAGAGCTGCATACACCATAAACCCCTCTCGCCCAGCCATGATACGGTCACCAATGAAGCATCCAGTCCAATATTCGGACAACCGGCCGTGTTGCTGCTCGCCGACCAGCCCAGTAAACAAACGAGTGGCCGATCACCCAACAGCGACACACTCTCTGCAAGCCTTCTGAAACATAAAGAAACAGAACAGTTAAATACCCCCACCACCCCTACAAGCGCACGTATCTGCGGAACACCTGCGACCACCACCTACCGATCCGCCGAATCTCACGCTCCGGCAAACCTTCCCCCGCCGCACTGGTAGCTGCGCCTATGCGAAAGGAGTGTGGGGCAAACCGCGCCGGTTCCATCCCAATCCGTGTCAATGACAAACGCAACACCGCCGTAAACTGGAAACGCGTAAGCACCCGCGAGTCCTCATGCACAAAAAGACTACCGGCACCCGCAGGACGCACAGACAAGTACGCAGTTAACCCCGAAACCGGGCATGTAGGAGACCCAGCAACCTCACCCAGGACTACCCACTCGCCTCTCCCCTTCTGATCCGTCTTGGAACGTGCCAGGTAAATACGAGCACCGCCGTCACCCACCTTTACGTGGTCTACTTGCAAGCCTCGCCCACGCGCACTACGACCCGACTCCGCAACCAACTCCCCGACGCAAAAAGCACCAAAAAAGGCCACTGTAAACGCCGCTCGAAATAGTAATCCTTTATACTTAGACGAAACCACCAAAGGTAAGGCAAGACACAAACGAGCCAGTAGGTCATGCGTTATCAGCTGCCGCCCGTCGGGAGGAGAAGGCACGGACCGCTCCCAACCTTGCAACAGCTTGCGCATCAAAAATCCTCCCCCAGCCACCCCCCACCCCACCGCCTTCATGAAAAAGGCAAACCCTGCCAAATTCCGCCGCACCGATGACCGCGAGACACCGGCGACCTTTGCTGTCATAACATACTGACCAAGAAGGAAATCAGATGCTGGACCTCGCTTCCATCCACGCTCCGACAGGAAGGACACCACACTGCTGCAGCCCCTCAGGTACGCCTCCCACGTCGCAGCAGACACCGACTTCCGTAACAGATCGGTCAGGCCTCGAGGCCAATCCGCCATAAATGCTCTGGGACCGCAGCCCCGACTTCCTCCGCTCCTGGCGCCAAGGTCCGAAACCACTCCCACTTGAAACGGGAAAGAGCATCCGCAACTGTGTTAGTAAACCCAGGGATATGTCGCGCCTTAATCACCACATTCAAACGTAAACCTGCTAAAACCACCCGTCGCATTAGGTCCGCCACCGGTTTACACCGCGGGGCGTAATTGTTCAACACACTAACTACAGCTTCATTATCGCACCACCAGATGACCTGACGGTGACGTAATCTATCCGGCCACACCGCCAACACCACCAATATGGGGAACCATTCCAAGAAGGTAATATTCCGCGTAAGCCCAGCCTCCCGCCAACTCTGGGGCCATTCTGTCGCACACCAAGACCCCCCGAAGAAGACACCTAAGCCCACCCCCCCGGCCGCATCCGTATATAATTGTAAGTCATCACTCGATACTGCTCTCTCACGCAATACCGTGACACCATTGAAATCTTGCAAAAACTCATCCCCTACCGCCAAATCCGCTCTCATGCTTCGCGACACCCTAATCCTATGATGAGGTTTACAAACCCCCGCAATAGCCGCCGACAGTCGCCGCAAAAAGACTCTGCCCATGGGAATAACCCTACAGGCAAAGTTAAGCGAACCTATGAGAGCCTGCATCTCCCGCAGCGTCATCCTCCGTGAGACCATCACATTTGCCACCAACGCTCGCAGCCTCCTTACCTTGTCTGCAGGTAATTTTGCAGTCATCAACTCGGAATCCAACTCGATCCCCAAGAACATAAGGCACATCGCCGGACCTTCCGTCTACCCCGCCGCTATGGGTACACCCCACTCCTGCGCTAGCTGCCGAAAACCCTCCAACAATACCCGGCACTGCCCAGCTGCGCCGCCCCGACGAAAAGGAAATCGTCCAAGTAATGCACTACCTGAACACTCCCCGTCTGCTCCATGAGCACCCAATGCAGAAACGTACTAAACCGCTCGAAGTAAGCGCAGGATATCGCACATCCCATAGGCATGCACTTGTCGAAATAAAATTGTCCCTCAAAGCAGAAACCCAATAAGTGAAAATCCGAAGGGCGCACCGGCAATAAACGAAAGGCAGATTCAATATCAGCCTTCGCCATTAAGCACCCCGGACCATTGTCCCTGACCAAGGCCACCGCCTCATCAAACGATGCATAACGCACCGCACAAAGTGTATTTGGGATGTGGTCATTAACCGAAGATTCGACCGGGGAAGATAAATTATGGATTAAACGATACTTCCCAGGTTCCTTCTTCGGAATTATGCCCAAAGGGGACACCACCAAATTCACAAATGGCTTTTCTGGGAAAGGACCCGCAATCCGCCCCAACCGAATCTCCCCTGCTAATTTTTCTCTTACAATCAAGGCCAAACGTCTAACTGAAGCCGAATTCCGAGCCTCGACAGGCGCTACCTGCCCCACCACCGGGATCGGAAACCCCCACCGAAACCCCGTTTCCAATATTAACCCGTCCCCCTTTCTAGGATATCGGCTCAACCAAGGATGAAGCGCCTGACTCTTAATCGGAGTAGGCGCTAAGCTCCGCAAGCTCCTAAGGCTTGGTGGTGGGAGCATTGGTTCCGACCGCCCCTCGCTTAACGCATTTGAGGGCAGAATGTCGTCCCCCCCCACAGACGGAGCAAGCGTGCCAGAATTTACAGTCCGGAAAGGGGCATTAAGATTTGTTGAACCTCCAACAGACATCTCCGGCAACCCCCCCCCCCCCCCCCGATGACCTCTGTACCATCTGGGGCACGCCCACCCGAAAGGGCTTTGCCGCGCCCACTGCACCGGCCATGCCTGCTTTCGGGCCGCTCACCCCTCCCATACCTGGTCTAATCGCCATCTGCGTCAACCAGAGATTAATATTCTGCGTCCCCCAGGATAGCGTCTGATTCTCCTCCATTTTATCGCGGAACTTCTCATCATAATTGAGCCAAGCCCACCCATCATGTGTTACCGACGCCTCTAATATAGAGTCTGCGTATGCCAACAGCATACCATACTTCTCCGGGCGAAAATGCCCCCACACGCTGGCCAATCTTAAAAAGGCACGCGTACAGTTCACCACGTTCCGTGCAACCCTCCGCACCCTACCCGCCTTCTCGTCTTCCTTCCGCTTCCTTTGGCTGTCCCCGGAACGCTTACGCCCTTCTAACAGCCGAAAAATGTCAATATAACGCCGCTTTTGAATCTTTTTTCGCAGCTTCCTGGGAACCCCCTCCCATAACTCTGAGAACGCCGCCAACGTGGGCGCTGCCCCCCCCCCCCCCCATTACCTGTTTCTCCGCTGATACCTCGTGCTCTCGTCCCTTACCGTCCCCTTCGGATGACGAGGAGTCACTGGACGAAGAGGAAGAGGACTCCGATCTCCTACGCCTACGGCAAGCATGTTTCCTCTTACGTCCCCTGGCCCCGCGCCCGGAGCCCGCCACCCCCGATCCATCCCCTTCCGCCGCTAAGGGGTCGACTACCAGCTCACCTGGAGAACTCTGAACTGGTTCGGACGAAACACCAAGCTCCTGTCGCTCCACAGCCGGCGGAATTACTGTCTCTACACCAGTCGCTGCTCTTCTGACCGGTTGACTGCTCGCAGGGCTGGAACTCACACCTCCTCCCGGACACGATGCACTCCACCATGAATTTCCCGGATACTGCCACATAGGCAGAACTTGCGGAGAAAACACAGGGAAGGGCAAAGACGCACCCGCCATACCCCATGGAGGATGCCAAGCTCCCATCCACTCCGCACGCGAAGAGCCTTGACCCCCACCTTGCCAGTGCTCCCACGCTGTCATAGGGTCGCCTCTAACTTCCCTCTGCAAACCTGACCCAGCCCACCTATCTCCACCCCCGAACGCACCCAAACTCTCTTCCTGGGCCCCCCCACCTACTGCAGTCAGACCCCCGTCCTGCCCCATAACCCAAGAAACCCCTAGAGGCCCGACCACCCCTGTTCCATCTACTACCCCTCGGAGCACGACTCGGTGCCTCCGACCCACCCCCCTGGGGCTCAGCCGGACCGGGACTCACTTCCTGAGCCGGCTCCCCCTCCAGGCCACCCCTCCCCCGCCTGTTCCTTCCTGTGCTTTGCCTGCAGCCTTCCCTCCCGCTTCCAGTAGCTGCTGTCTTCTGGGCCCCCCCACGCCGTGCCTTCCCCCTTTCCACTGCGCCTTTTGACCTACTCCCCCTGTCACAGGCGCCGCTGCCCTCCTGCTCATGACCAGCCACGTGCACTGCCCCGTTCCTCCCTCGAGCAGCCCTAACCCCTTTTTTTTCTTTGCAGGGCCGTTTTCCTGTCTTGTCGTTGCTGTCCATTGCTCAACGGTGCTATATATGTGAGCACAATACCGAGGAAAATAATTAATGCCCTCAGTATGGTATGTCGAAGCTGCAGCCCCTGTACGTCCCACTGCACCCCACGCTGTCACCAACGGCTATCCGTTGCTACCGGGCCCGCACGTGGCGCGCGCCCACTTTCTCGGCCCCTCAAAGTCTTTCCTCGTCCCCCGCTCCCGACCCAGGCACTGACCCAACAACAATTCTGGCTGCCCGGCCCGCCCGTGGCACTCGCCCTTGTGTTTGGCCCTACGACGCCCTGCCCTCTCCCAACAAACCGACCACTACTGTCCTCGTCCCCCGCTCCCGACAAACCCTGACCCACAAATAAAGTCACTTATCCGAAGCGCTCTCCGCTCACGCGTCCGGCGTCTCCGGCAGCAGTCTGAAAGAGGCCGGAGCCACGCCGTGTCCCCGCCGAAAATCTCCCCCCCAGCACTTTCCTTCTTTCCTATTGGCTACCGCGCCGCTCACCACGACGCGGTAACCAATAGCTGCCCGACCTTGCTTGCTCACCACTCCCCCCCCTTTCCGACGCGGCATTGGCCGCGCAGGGCGTGCACGTGCCCGCCTCCCCAGTTAATGCCGGCTGCGAGGACTAGGCCCCGCGGCCTTGCTATTCTCCTTGTTCTGTTGTTCGGAGTCAATTGTATGATAGCCGAGAGGGAATCTGCGGACAGGTTATGCAGCACTTTAAATGTCATCAGTCATTTTCAACTGATATCTAATAGAGCTGGAACAGGTAGTGATGGTTCAGTTGAATGTTTTTCTGTATTAGCAAGGCGCATTAGATGTGCATCAGTTGGGTCATAAGGCTGGTCATGACACAGAAATCCTACTGCTGGCTTTAACGGGCAATCTTCTACCGGCATAGAATCAAAGTAAAACTAGTCTCCTGATATTTCTGAACTTTTACTCTGACTTTGCTCTGATTAATCATCAGATTTTGAGGCTGGAAAATATTGGAATATTGAATAAAGTACAGCTATGTTGTCCATATATGCCCTTAACGTCATCTTCCCTTGATGATGTCCTGCTGAAACTTTCCACAATAAATCAGTGAAATGTGTTAGTACTCAAGATTGAGTATTTATGTATCAGGTCCTACGTTTCTATCATCAGTTGCCTAGGAAAATAAGACCAGTTTTTGATTTAATGAAATTCTGCAAGCTACTTAAAACTTGATTGTTTCAACAATTTTTCCCAAGGGTTGAAATTATGAATTTTTGGAAGCAAGTAGGGGAACTGTTATTTTAGTGGATGACATTGTAAATGCTTTTGGTTCATATTGAATGTAATGGTTTTGTAGAGGTGCGCACAAGCAGATAATCTTGGGTTCATTTTTGGAAAATTTGGCTTTTTCCCCAGTTTTAGTCATTGTTTTATTTCTTTTGAACATTCATGTTAATAAAAATGTGTTAGCCTGCATTGCAAAAAATGCAATGTGTGCCTTTGAGTCAGTGTTGACTCCTGGTGACCCAGCGGCTCCTGGGTTTTCTTGGCAGTATGACCTGAAGCAGATTGCCAGGCCTTTCTTCCAAGGC
Organism: Ichthyophis bannanicus; assembly: GCA_033557465.1. Classification (NCBI taxonomy): domain Eukaryota; kingdom Metazoa; phylum Chordata; class Amphibia; order Gymnophiona; family Ichthyophiidae; genus Ichthyophis; species Ichthyophis bannanicus. Next base: position 278,069,621 of record CM066033.1, read on the forward strand.
AATGGAGGGTTAAGTGACTTGCTCAAGACCACAAGAAGTGTCAGTGGGAATAAAACCCCGTTTTTTTGGTTAGCAAGACAGTGCTTCAACCACTAGCTATTCCTCCACTAGCTTGCATTGGAACTTTTTTAATGTGTAAAAATTGATTCTACATATGTGACTTCATAGGTTAAGGGGCATTAAATCATTTTGTTATGTACAAAGAAGAATGTTTATGAAAGGTTTACATACATTAATGAAAATTAACATGCGTTAAGTGTCACCATGGCCCTTTTCTTTATGGGCACAGTGGCACCAATCACATATTAATATTTAACACACATTTAACCTTTCGTAAACATGCTCCTAAATTTTTGAAGGTACCTTAATAAACCAAATGTGTGCTAATGAATGCTCATTGCTAGGGTTTTCGAATTTGGAGATGGGATAGAAAGGATGATTTTTGTTTGTAATTATAATGGCCTGATATATTTAGTTTATGGTATAAACTGTATGGTCCTGATAGGCAGTTCTATCTCCTACTAGCAGGAACCACTGTGGGACGAACTGTTGGACCTTACAGACTAGTCGTTCATCCTCTCAGCTCTCTTATACACACTTCCTGCTGATAGCCATCTTGCTCCTGCAGTGGCGGCCCAAAGGTGGTACAGGGCTATGTGCGGAAACTCATTGAGGGGCCTCATTTGTATATCATCTCATTTGCATTAATGTAATTCATTTTATTTTTAAATGTACATGTTACCAACTAAAATTTTAGGCGGCTTTCAAAGGAGTCCTTCACAAGCCTCTCTTTTGTCCTGGAAATGATTTAGGGGTATATTTACTACCTATTAATGTGCGATAAGTGCCAGTGTGCCAATAAAAATGGGTGTTCCTGCACTTATGTGTATTAACTTTTAAACATGCCTCTTAATGAGTGTCTGAATACCATTTGCATGGGCAGTGAGGATAAAGAAAGATTACCAGATTTCTACATTACTATACTCCAGTGACAACTGCCAGGAAGTACTTTAAACCCTGCTCATTTAGAACCCATAGCAAACCCGCTGTATCATAATAGCACTACCAGGACTCGCAAAGCACCAAACCCTACCTATCAAAAGGCAACACTGCAATATATCTCAGAGAATACTAATACGTCTCCCACTGGGGAAAGAGAACAAGTGAGACTGTCACATAGAAACTATATGAACAGAATACTGCAGCTCGGTTACATATGCAAAACATAGACTGTCAGCAAACATGGAACAAGGGATCAAAATTTAGAAATATGAAGACAACAATTAAATTGGAAACCCCAAAAGCCACACGTGAAATGTACAACAATACTGGAGAAAAAAACCCACAAATTAATTTCCTCTTGTACTAAACAAAATGCTCTATGTAAACCTCGTTATGTTTCAATGTAAACTGCTTTGTTAAAACTGAAAAGCGGAATATAAAAGATGCTAAATAAATAAATAAAATGCTAAGATGTTAGCGATGCACATTTCCCAGAGCTAACATATTCCAGTTAATATATTCAAAATAAAATAGTATATTTCTACCTTTTTGTTGTTTGGGCATTTTATTTTTTCTTTACAACTGCCCTAATTGCTTTTTTCTGTTTTCTTCGTGTCTTCTGCTAACTCTCCATTGTCTGCTGTCCATTTGTCCTTTCTTCTCTCTTTAATTTTCTCCATTCTCTCTCTACATGCGCTCCAAAATACTGATTTCTCCTTTTGCTCTTTCCTCCATTGCTTTCTTTATCCCTTTTTCATCCACTCAAATTTCACCCTTCCATCCTCAATCCACAAATACCTGGCGAATTGTAGATTCCTTCTAGTTCCAGCCACGCCCAGCATCTGCTTTCTTATATTCCCATTCTCCCATTCCCCTGAATCAGCCCATTTCCAGTCCAAGCCCCACAACAACCCATTTCCAATCCTAGCCCCCCATCATCCATTTCCAGTACTATCCTAGCCCCTCCATCAGCCCATTTGCAGTCCTATCCTAGCCCCCCATGAGCCTATTTCAAGTTCTAGCCTGTGCATCAGCCCATTCCAGTCCAAGCCCCTTACCAACCAGCCCATTTCCAGTCCAAGCCCCCCCATCAGTTCTTTCCAGTTCTATCCTAGCATCCCCGTCAAGCAATTTCCAGTCCTAGCCCTCCATCAGCCATTTCCAGTCTTATCCTAGCCCCCCAAAAGCCTACTTCCAGTCCAAGCCCCCCTCAATCAGCCCATTTCCAGTCCTAGCCCCCCATCAGCCATTTCCAATACTATCCTAAACCCCATTAGCCGATCAGCCAGTCAAAGCCCCCATCAGCCCATTTTCAATCCTAGCCCCCTTCAATCAGCCCATTTCCAGTCGTAGCCCCCCATCAGCTCTTTCAAGTCCTATATTAGACCCCATCAACCCATTTCCAGTCCAAGCCTCCCCTCAATCAGCCCATTTCTAGTCCCTGCCCCATCTGCCCTTTCCAGTCCTATCCTGGCTCCCCATCAGCCCATTTTCAGTCTTATTCCGCCATCAGCCATTTTCAGTCCTATCCTAGCCTTCCCATAAGCCCATTTTCAGCCTAAGACTCCCCATCAGCCCCTTTCCAATCCTAGCTCCACAGCAGCACTTTCCAGTCCTATCCTAGCCCCCCATCAGCCCACTTTCAGTCCTAGACCCCTATCAGCCATTTTCAATCCTATCCTAGCCCTCCCATCAGCCCATTTCCAGTATAAGCCCCCAATCAGCTCATTTCAAGTCTTAGTCCCCATATCAGCTCTTTTGCAGTCCACACCCCTTCCAATCAGTTGATTTCCAGTCCTAGCCCCCATCAGCCATTTCCAGTCCTATGCTAGCCCCCCATCAGCCCATTTCCAGTCTATACCCCCCAATAAGTCCATTTCCAGTCCTGCCCCCCATCAGCCCATTTGCAGTCCAAACACCCCAAACAGCCCATTTCCAGTCCAATCCCCTCCATCAACCCTTTCAAGTCCTATCCTAGCCCCCCATCAGCCATTTCCAGTCCTATCCTAGCCCCCACATCAGCCCATTTCCAGTCCAAGCCCACCCAATCAGCCCATTTCTAGTCCTTGTCCCATCAGTCCTTTCCAGTCCTATCCTAACTCCCCATCAGCCCATTTCCAGTCCTATGCCTCCATCAGCCATGTTCAGTCCTATCCTAGCCTTCTCATAAACCCATTTGCAGTCTAAGCCCCCCATCAGCCCATTTCCAATCCTAGCCCCCCAGTAGCCATTTCCAGTCCTATCCTACCTCCCCATCAGCCCATTTCTAGTCCTAGCCCCCCATCAACCATTTCCAGTCCAATCCTAGCCCCTCCATCAACCAATTTGCAGTCCAAGCCCCTCCAATCAGCCAATTTCCAGTACTAGCCCCCCATCAGCCCATTTCCATTCCTAGATCCCCTCTGAAGAACCCCATGCCTGTCTGACCGGCTTCAGAGGGAGCCGCAGAGGCCAAAGGCCCCAACTCACCTCTGTTCAGCTACTGGCCTGAAGAGCAGGTTTTTCCTTCACTGAGTCCAGTTGCTGTGTTCTCATGGAGCCAGCTGAGTGCTGAGAAACAGGAAATGATCTTTAACCTCCAGCGCACAGGGGGACTCCACGAGAACACAACCGCTGGACTCAGTGAAAGAAAACCCCACTGTTCAGTTCAGCAGCTGTATAGAGGTTATCCAGGGCCTTGGCCCTCCCCAGCTCCCTCCGAAGCATGCCCTGCTAGCAATCAGGACTCAGGAGTCGAACAACATGTGCAGCATGTTAGCGTGGGGCCCCCTGAAACACAGGACCCTGTGCAAACAACATTCCGCACCATGGATGGGCCAGCCTTGGGGGTGGGTCATGCAGTTGTATCTTTCTCTTTCTGCCCACAGTGAGTATTAAATGGAGTCCTTTGATTATGGTCCTGAGACACGGCTTGCGGGACGTGCAGCCCCACAAGCTGTCCTGCCCCTATTCCCTCTCCGACTCTCTCTGCATGGCTAGAGCAGCAGGATGGGGAGAGCCAGCAGGGGGGCAAGCAGGGAGCAGGGTCTGGGTGGAGTGGGAGTGGGCCAAGGCATCAGGACATGCAGGGCCGATTCAGGTCACAGTCCTGTATGAACTGTGGGGTCAGAGAGGACGTGCAGATTATTCAACCTCAAAGATGGAATAATCAGCACAAAGAGGGCAATCGGGGATGGAAGCCCCCTGGGGCCAGGGTCGGGTGTAGCAAAGTCCCCGTCGCCTGATCCGGGCCCTGGCTGGCCAGCCGTAGGTCAGGCAGCAGGAAAGAGGGGGGGTTGGTGCCATATGAGCTAGGGGAGCTTGCAAGGAGGATGTCCCCGCAGGCATGCAAGGGCACCCCGGGCCATCCTTGGCCCCAATTCTGTATGCCGCGGGAACATTTTGCTCCTGCGGTACAAAATCGGATCCTAAAGGGCCCATCCTGCTCATGGCCATCCAGATGGCCCAGACATACCCCTTTCAGAATCAGGCTCTATATGAATGTTTCTTATACCTTCATATCCCTCTGATGAATCAGAATTGCTCTCCTATCATATCTATGGGAGTACATGGAGCCAAAGACCAGTTACTGCTTAATAAAGCCATCATGGCCAGTGCTGAGAAAAGGAGCAATCTCAGTACAGCATAGATTAAATATAAGAATGACTTTGATTGCATCCCACACTCATGGATAATAATTTGCCACAAAATGTACAAAATAAATTCTAGATTGATTGACTTCATAAAGTTCACCATAAAAAAGTAGCAAACTGCATCCCATCTGAAGTATGAAGATGGACAGTTCATCATTCCTAATATCAAGATACTCTCTATTGCCACTCTTATCTTGTATAGCATTTAATTCACTGAGTACTCTTATTAACCCTTTGGGCTATGAATTTAGCCCTAATTTGTAAAGATGGTAACAATGAAGAGGTAACATCACAGTTAAAGAGTAATTTTATAAACTCCTGCAAGTTAACATATGTTTCCATGTGTGTATTTGGGGCTTATTTTGTAAAGTGAAATATGTGCGGACTTTAATAACTAAGGGTATAAAGATTCTTCAGAAATACACATACGTTATAATATTTTATAATTTATCCATACAAATTTAGGATTCATCTATGCTCTGCCCCTGTGCACACCCAAACCAAGCATATGCGTGGTAGAATTTATGCACATTTACAGAATGGAGACTGCCTAAATCATGACCATAAGTCCTCATTCACATACATAAATCCTTTTAAATATGGACTTAATGTGTGTATTTAACATGTAACTTTCCAGGTGTCCCTTGTAAAATCAGCCCCTTAAGCTCTATAGTCCTAGTGATCATTTTAGTGGAACAACTCCATATAATAAAAAGCTTTTCAGATGATATCAGGACAACATTTGGGTTACATAAACATGCTAAGGCAAACTTTCTTAGTGGTAAATTGCACAAAACTGAAAACGTGTCTAAAACTGATGACTTTCTGACATAAAGGAACTTGCCCGTTCAACAGTCGTCACATCAGCATTGACATAGTGCACACCACTCTATCAATGAAGCCTAGCAAATGTGACTGGGTCAATCACAAAGGGCCCAATATGCAGTGGCAGTGCTGCTGAACTCTAAACCTGAATATTTAATGTCATGGTCATGGCCATTGAATATCCAGCAGCGATATTCAGCCACTGCCTGGTTAACTTCGGGTTAGGACAGTCTAACTTTCACCACCAAGGGATAATCGGACAGCGAATGAATATTGCTGCTGCCTGGTTATCCCCAGGTGCCCCCAATGGAACACCCCAATGCTGACTGGCTAGCATCAGGGCACTGAATGGCAGCACCCATGGATATTCAATGGCACTAACTAGGTTAGTGCCACTGAATATCCCTTTTGCGGTAATTAACATGATCAGCAGATTTTCTACTACCGCCCACCTGGACAGAATGAACAGATAGATGATGAAATGCTAACAGAAATTAGGGAAGCTAGCAAAGTTTATAACACAGTAATAATGGGATATTTCAGTTACCCCAGTATTGAATGGGTCATTGTCACATCAGGACATGCTAGGGAGATGAAATTTCTTGATGAAGTAAATGACTGCTTCATGGAGCACCTGGTTCAGGAATCGACATGAGGGGATGCTATTTTAGACCTAGTCCTTAGTGGAATGCAGAATCTAGTATGAGAAGTAACTTTTTTGGGGCTGCTTGGAGACAGCAATCATAACATGTTCATATTTGATTTAATAAATGGAGGAAAGATAGCAAGGAAATTAACTGCATTAGCATTTAACTTTCAAAAAGGAGACAATAATAAAATTATGAAAATGGCTAAGAAAAAACTAAAAGAAGCAACTGTAAAGGTTAAGAGTCTACATCAGACCTGTGTGTTATTTAAAAATTACTATCTTGGAAGCCCAGACCAGATGTATTCCATGCTTTAAAAAAGATGGAAGAAAGGCCAAATGACAGCCAGCATGGATTAAAGGTGAGGTCAGAGAAGCTGTTATAGCTAAGAGAATATTTCAGAAAATGGAAAAAAAAGCCAAATGGCAAAAACAGGAAACAGCAAAAGTACTGGCAAGTGAAATGCAAGGCATTATTAAGGCAGGCAGAGAAAATTTGAAAAAATCTTGCTGTGGAAGCAAAAGTGCATAATAAAAACTTTTTCAAATATATTCGTAGTAAAACATCTGTGAGGGATCAGTTGGACTATTAGATGATGGAGGGGTAAAAGGTGCACTGAGAGAGGACAAGGCCATAGCGGAGAGACTAAATGAATTCTTTGCTTCAGTCTTTACTGAAGGAGATGTAGGAAACTTAACCATGCCAGAGATGATATTTAAAGGTGATGTATCAGAGGAATTAAAACAAATCTTGATAAATTGGGAAGATGTAATACAGCAAATCACTTGAACCGTATGGCATACACCCAGGGTTTTGAAAGAACTGAAATCTGAGATTGCAGAATTACTATTAGTAATCTGTGATCTATCATTAAAATCATCTGTAGTACCTAAAGACTGGAAAGTGGTCTATGTAACGCCAATTTTTAAAAAGGTTTCTAGGGGTGATCTGGGAAACTATAGACCGATGAGCCTGACATCAGTACTGGGCAAAATGGTACCATTATGAAAGACAAAATTACTGAACATTTAGATAGGCATGGTTTAATGGCAGAAAGCCAACATGGATTTAGCCAAGGAAAGTCTTGTCTCATCAATCTCTTATATTTTTTTGAAGGACTGAATAAATAGGTAAATAAAGGTGAGCCGGATGATATAGTGTATCTTGATTTTCAGAAAACCTTTGACAAAGTTCCTCATGAGAGACTCTTGGGGAAATGAAAAAGCCAAGGGATAGGAAGTAATCTACTATTGTGGATTAGGAACTGGTTGAAAGATAGAAAACAGAGAATAGGGCTAAATGGCCAATTTTCTCAATGGAGAAAGGTAAATAATAGAGTGCACCAGAGATCTGCACTGGGCCCGCTGCTTTTTAACATATTTGTAAATTACCTGGAAATGGGAATAACCAGTGAGGTGATCAAATTTCCAGATGACACCAAATAATTCAGCTATTAAAACACAAGAGGATTGTTAAAAATTGCAAGAGGTCCTTGAAAACTTGGGAGACTGGGCGTCCAAATGACAGACAAGTGTAAAGTTATGCACTTGTCCGCGAATATCCAATCTGACTGCAACCACCCAAAATCAACTATAGTGATAAGAACTAGCAACTTCTTACCAGACAAGGCTCGGAAACACAGGACAGTGGCTCTATGACCATCAGCACCAGTGGCAGTTAACTTCACAGCGTCTCATAACTAATGCTGAATCCAAATCATCCTACACAGAGGTGAGTGAGCATACAACTAACTACCCTTTCTACTATAACATCACAATGCCTAGTCCTCAGAGAATCTTCCTCCTCACCATATGCCTCCTTACTCTAGCCATGCTATTGCCTCACCCCAAATTACAATACTATCCCAGTTACCCGTGGACACAACCCAATCTAAAGCAAATTCATCCCACAAAAGTCCCACCAAAGAAATTACACCAGGCTGGTTTATATCTCACCTTGGGAACAAAACAACCTGAAACATATCAATCATCAAAACCCACAGCCTTCCTAAAACGCACTCTAATAAACTCTCACTCTGCAAGGAACAAGACGCAGTTGTTAAACAACTATATCCTAGATAATAACCTGGACATCCTTTGTATAACAGAATCCTGGTTCTTCAACTCAGATACTATTCTAATCAACCAGCTCAACCACCAGGATACGACACTTTCTACTTCTCTTGTTTCAGCCGCAGAGGCAGTGGCATCTGCATCTTGGCAGGAAGCAACTTACATTTCAAGCTTTCAGAATCCATCACCAAAGATGGATTCTGGATTTACTATTAGTTTCAAACAAACAAATATCCCTGTGTCTCAACTACCGTGCCCCCACAGCCAAAACTGATGAGTTAGCAACCATCCTTGAATTTGCAAGTAACTACATCCACCCATCTAACTACCTCACAATAATGGCTGTCCTGAACCTATCATCCATCCCACTTAGCCAATCTACTTCCTTTTTGGAAGCCATGGAACACCTCCAATTCTCCCAATTGATCTAAGTTCCGACCCACAGCAAAGGAAACATTCTAGACCTCAAATTCATCCAAAACCAATTCCTTGAAACCTATGCCATCCCTAACCCTCTGCTCATTGATGTCCCTTGGTCAGATCACAGAACCATCACCTACCACCGACCACAAAAATCATTTCCAAAAGCAAATGCTGACAACAGCATCCACCACCACCGCTTCACAAACCTTCATAGACACAATTCTCCTCTCTCTTGAAGATGAACCCCTGGACCTTGACCTCTCAACAAAAAATGTATAAATACTATTGAAGCCTTTGCCTCAGCTCCTCCCAATAAAAATGTGAAACCACAACACCGCATCCACAGCCCCTGGTATATGCCAAGTCTCAAAGAATTAAAGAGGAAACTACAGAAACTGGAACACAGATGGAGAATCACATTGAACGATCAACTAAAGAGTCTCTACCTACTCACCCTATAAACATATCATTCCAAAACCAACAAAGCCAAAAAAGACCACCACCCCAAATCAATAATGAAAGCAATAAACAAACCTAGAGAGTTGTATGAGATAGTTAACAGACTAACAAGAAATAGCAGCCAAACTCTCAACACAAACACCATTGAACCACAGGAATTTGCTGATTTTCTACAGTCAAAATACCCTATGCCTTCTCCTCCAACCTCAAGCAAACCCAATGACCTACACTGTGATATTACACTACTGCATTCCTTCAGCCCAATCTCTGCAGGTCAGTTGGAAAATATTATACACAGCATAAACGCTACAACATCTCCTCTTGACCCATACCCTGCCACCTGGTTCAAGATCACGAGAGCAGTGCTTGCCCCAATCCTCCTCAAATTCATCTCAACCTCCTTCATCCAAGGATACTTCCCAAAATACTTGAAAACAGTCTCCATCTGCCCAATACTAAAAGACCCTAAACTCAACCCTAACGTCACCAGCTCCTTCAGACCTATTTCTAGCTTACCATTCATTGTGAAAATATTTGAAAAAGTTGTCCTCCTCCAACTACAAAATCACACTGATACAAATGCCCCCTTGGACTGGCAACAACACGGTTTCTGCAACCACCACAGCATTGAAACCTTACTAATATCCCTAAATGGCAGGCTCATCAAAGCTAAAAAAAACATTCAACAAGGCTTTGTTCTCATCTTTCTAGACATTGTCTTGGCATTTGACACTATATGCTATAACATCCTCCTGAAGCGCCTCTACAACACAGGAATTTATGGCACTGCCCTCAAATGGTTCCACTCCTATCTTACAAACCGCAGTCAATATGTACAAATTGGCCAAAAAATCTCCAACTCCCAAACACAGGGAATCCCTCAGGGCTCAGCCCTCTCTGCCCTACTATTTAACATCTATATTCAGCCAGTCTGTAATGTCATAAGCACCTTTAACATCTACTATCACCTGTATGCAGATGATATTATGATTTATGCCCCTTTCACCACCATGAGTGAAAACTACATAAATATTACAAATTGCTTTAATGCCATAGACCAATGGCTATCAAATCATAAACTAAACATCAACTTCAAGAAAATTGAGGTCCTATTCCTCACCAGAAATCGACTGTTTATCCCCCCAAAGGTGCTAAAAGTTGAAAAAACTAACCTAGAGTTTAGATCTGAGGGAGTTACCATTGACCAGCATCTAACACTCCAGCAACATTTAAACAAAGTAACACAGTGCATCTACAGCAAGCTGTGGTCACTCCAACATTTACGACTCTTACTTGAGCCACATGATTTCCATACAGTCTACCAGGCAATGATACTACCGCACTTTGACTTTTGCAACACAATCTTTCAGGGCCTATCAAAAAGCTCCCTGCATCCGCTTCAGCTCATAGATCATACAGCAGCATTAATTCTGACACGCTCACCTCGAGCTAACCATATCACACCTATTCTAAAGGAGTTGCATTGGTTACCTCTCCTGAGTCACATTAATTTTAAAACTCTCATGATAACCTTCAAAGTAATTATAATTCATCAACTATCCCCTATATGTTTACAGGCAATTATAACAAGAACCCCGGAAAACCACCTAAGAAGAAGCAATGCATCAGACCTCCTCAAATTTTCTTCAGCTCTGACCATGTGTAATCAGTCGACCCACTCCAGGGCATTCTCCCTGCATGCCCCACCCCTATGGAATGCCATACCACCACAAATCAGAGACACCCACACTTCCCCCTCCCTCCCTTGCCCACCTCCAGTCCACCCGCTCCTCAGCCTTCTTTTTCATAGGCCCTGCCCTCTGGAACTCTCTCCCTACCTCCCTCCATCTAGAGCCCCATCACCCTACCTTCAAACGTGACTTAAAGATCCACCTCTTTTCCCTAGCTTTTACCCTTCCCACCCCTTTCCTGTAGCCTCTCCCCTTGTGCTTATCGTTCTCTACTTACTCTCTCTCCCCTATCCTATCAAGAATTGTAAATTTCTCTTAAATTTTCCGGCCTTGTGCCTCACTTTGTTATTTTATGTACTGTACACCGCTCTGATTACCACAGAAGGGCGGTTAAGCAAATGAAATAAACATAAACATAAACAACACCCATGACCTTGCAACTTTCCAGAAACTGCTTAAAACACACTTATTCAAGGAACATTTGAAGGGATAACATAACCTTCTTATCAAACTATCCCTTAAAATATCATCAGATGTAAGCAACCTGCTAACTGTACGTAGTCACTCCAAGTTGTAAGCAGCTCTCTAACTGTATATAGTTACTGTTCTGTTTTATATATAGTGCTTGATACATGTTCCATTTAAAACTGTTAACCATTCCATGTAAACCACACTGATCCTAAGAAATGCATCTTAAATATCTTGAAAAACTGGATCTACAAACAAGAAAATTCTTCCATGCCCACAAGGTAATTTTAAAGAATGCATTCCTGGAGCCAAAAGAGGAATGGGCCTCATAGAAATAGATGATATAGAGAGACTGTAGCAGCAAAGTGCACGCAATGAATAAAACCAGGAGTCAGTTGCAGGTTCCAAGCCAATTTATTGTGCACAGGCTCATGCAAGGAGTGCATCCAAAAGTGACTGAGCAAAGGAGTACAGAAGCAAATTTCTTATATACAATTTTTACAGTTTGATACAGGCAAACTTTCTATTGGTCCCAACGCCCCTTGCACACCTGTCCAATCGGGGACCCTCTCTGGGCCTAGCTCCTTGCTCCCCCTTTTCAAACTGTTCTAACAAAGGCATAGTCTTAGACATAGATACATTTCTACTTCAAGGCCATTTCTAGCTCAAGGAATGCAGGAACATATCTATCATCAGCATAGAGGAATTAATAAAGGCATTATACAGACTTTTCAAAAACAGTTTCAAAAGCAGTCAAAAGCAGTTTCTCAAACTCTGATTCTTCTCAGCACTAGCCTCAGGTGGGGGTTGGGGTCTAGGCCTAGTTTACAGGCCATAGCCTACCACATTCCCCCCTTTGATTATTCTCAACCTGACTAAAGGAGGGTGAGAAACTAATCACATATCAGACTCTTGTTAAACTGATGCTCTCATTTTGGGGTATAGCCTGATACTGCCAGATGGCTAATACTCTGGCTGCTGCCTTATGTTTCACCGTACTTTCAATAATGGAGGTAAACATTCGCACACAAAGGGGCAGAAAACATGGGAGAAGCAAGCACATAGCTATCATTACAAGAACTGCAAACATAAAAGTCTTCAATCCACCCAGGCCTGAAAACAGGGTCCCAGACCATCCACTGAGGTCGAGGCCATTCCAAGTCTGGACTGGTACATATGCATGCTTACACATATTGTCAGCTATTTCTTCAACGACCTGACCTTGATCATCAATTTGCAAACAACAGTTAGTGAGATTAAATTTACCACACACACCACCTTCAGATGCTAGTAAATAATCAAGTGCTAAGCGGTTCTGGTAAATAGCTGTACGCATTTGGGTACTCTGCTTTGCTAAAAGAGTTAGTGCTCTACTGGTTTCATTGGTTATGATTTCTACAACAGCTTGTAAGCGTATAATACGATTCAACATATAAACAGGAGTGCGGTATCCCCAGGTCCCGTCTTGTGCCCAAGTAGCTAGGCCATAATATGAGATAATTCACTCAGGGGGCCACTCATCACCCTCCCACTTATCCCATTGTCCAATCTTGAGGGTGCTGCGCTTCCGTCAACCATTGTAGATGGGGAAGCCTAACTGCTCCCCTTGCGAAAGTGGGATAAGGAAGAATGAAGGTCGTATTGTTCCCAAGACACATGCCCCTCCCCAGTTGGTAGGGAGTCGGTCATGTGCTCGAGCGCCACAAATCCAATATAGCCCAGGAGGGGCTTCCCAAGTGTTGGTCAGGGCGAGGTTAGTCCATAGCTTGGCTAGATGAGGGAAAGAGATCAAAGGGTTGGAAGGTTCTGTAGCATTAACACCTGACCACCAGGATGTCTTCTTTGTGGTGGCATTATAAATTTGTTGGCTCAAGCAGATCAGTTGTCCCACCGGTATGGTGAACTATGGTCCCATTCGGACGAAACAGAGACGGCTGACGATGGTGTTGGCCAACACCCATTCACTAGCAGTCTTGTTCAAGGCAGTCTGGTTGTAGGGGACGGAGTAGTTAAGTTCTCTTGCTTCCCAGGGCCATTGGTCTCCCATCTTGGTTCCGCCACAGAAGAAACAGTTAGAAATGTGAAGACTTGAGGCTACAGCTCCAGCAAGTTCAGTGAATAAATTCTGCATAGTCTGAGGAAGTTCTATCTCCGTCTGCATAGCTTCATAGAAGGTATGGTGGATTTGATAAGGGGAAGAAATACGGGTCTTGGTATTAAGCTGTACATGTAGGAAGGTGCCAGGGTCTACTCCCCTTCCTGCTATACGTAAGCCAAATCGATATCCTGGCTTCCATTGGCTAGGGTTAAATACAAGGAGCTTCATGGGATTACAGGTACCTTTCAGGCACTTAACGGATGTCAGCAATGATAGTCTCTCCAAATTAGCCCCGTCTTGCCCCTGAGGTGCATCAGTCCAGGTGGCATAGTAAACACACTCCCACTTGGGGCAAAAGTAGGCGTCTTCAGATGCTTTGACATAAGTAGTTGTGGCACGCGTCCCGGTACATATTCCCCATCGGTAAGCTCCTTCGGGACACATGTATTTCTCATCATGGTAGTAAATTCGCTCATTATCAACAGATCCACAGCTATAGTAGTCATTTCTGTTGATGGCCTCACAGGCATCAAAGTAAAGAGGGGCCGGTTTGGTGGGATCTGCAAGCTGTCGTATAGCATTCAAGAGGGCTCCATCCTCGTTGTTCCATCGCAATTCCAGAACATGGTATGAGGAGTTCTGTCGGGGGTTAAAACAAGTTCTCACGTTGCCTTTGGTACAGATACTTAATTCCGTACCATTGTATACACACCGGCTAGTCACGTCAGTGCAGGTGTAAAAAGAGTGATAGAGCAAAGTCTGGGTAACTTTTGTTCCGACTCGGGTAGTGGTTATACAGGCCGCACAGAGAGGTAAAGCAAAAGTCATTTTAAGGGACCCCAGGGTTACCGCAAGCACAATATAAACATATAGAGAAAACATGATTACAATGTCTCAATGAACTTGTTTAAGAATTGCAAAGTCTTTACTGTAAGTCTCTGTTTCCACAGCTTCCACCGTACGTAGACCTGTCAGCTTCCGGTTGGTGACAGGAGTAGGGTTGTAGACTCTCACAGCTGTGGTTGTCGTCGCAGCGTGAGTCACAATGGTGATGCTGGATGGGTGGTTGAAGTCCAGGGACGTAGTTCAGTGGTCGCCGCTGGTTTTACTCAACTGTGATGGATCCAAGGTTCCAGCTCTGCAACTTTGATGGCTGTAGGGGTCGACAAGATGACGACATAGGGTCCTCTCCAATGAAGTGCTAGCGGTGTGTTTCTCCACTCCTTAATCCACACCGAAGATCCAGGCTTATGGGGATGCAGTGGTTCGGTCAGGTTGATTGGCAGCTGATCTTGCACCCATGCATGGAGACTCTGCAAAACAGAACCTAGAGCCACTAGTTCTTGTCTGGTGATTTCAGACCCAATTTGACTCATATACTCTTTTATCCCTTGAACAATGGGTGGAGGTCGCCCATACAAGACCTCAAAAGGGGAAACACCTAATGACTTAGTGGGGGCTGAACGTATCCTGAGGAGGGCTATAGGAAGAGCCTGGGGCCACTTCAGGTGCACTTCCTGACAGAGTTTAGACAGCTGGGCCTTTAGGGTACGATTCATTCGTTCTACTTTTCCTGAACTTTGGGGTCTATAAGCTGTGTGTAACTTCCACTGCACTTGTAGGGCTCGGGCCAGCTGCTGGGTTACTTGGGATACAAATGAGGGCCCATTGTCTGATCCTATAACTAATGGTATACCAAACCGGGGAATGATTTCATGGAGTAGAACTTTGGTAACTTCCCTGGCTTTCTCAGTTCTGGTGGGGAAAGCCTCCACCCATCCAGAGAACGTACAAACCAGGACTAACAGATAATGGTATCCATTCGCTCGTGGCATTTCAGCAAAGTCCACCTGGATATTTCCCATGGGGGTGACTCCTACTGACTGAACTCTTGGGGGCAGGTTAGGACCCTGCCGGGCATTGTTCTTGGCACAGGTTAAACATCTTCGGGCTACTGAGGCTGTCAGGGGTCCTAATAGTGAGATGCAAAAGTGAGGTTTGAGCGCTTTTTCCATCGCAGTCTTCCCATAATGTGTGGCTTGGTGGAAAGCTTGGACAAAGGCAGGACCTAACGTCTCAGGGATCACAGTTGGGCCAGGAGGAAGACTACCTGTTGGCGGTGGTAGCACTATCCACCCGGTCTCTGATAACACTCCTCCTTCTGTTTGGCAATAATAGTCCAGCTCTTTGGAAGTATATCGAGGGGTCCAAGCATTGAGGCGTACTGGGAATATGGCTGCCTGGACCATGGTACTGGAGATAGGAGCTTGTTGTGTGGTGGCTGCTTCTCGAGCCGCAGTGTCAGCAAATCTATTTTCTCATGAAACTTCTCCTTCTCCTACCTGATGACCTCGGCAGTGCATCACTGCAACTTGTTTGGGGGCCCAAACAGCATCTAACAATGTCAATATTTCAGGGCCGTACTTGATGGACTTGCCTCCCGAGGTTATTAACCCATGTTCCTTGTACAGGGCCCCATGTGCATGCAATGTTGTGCAAGCATATTTTGAATCTGTGTATACATTTAAGCAGAGCCCTGTCCCTATTATTAGTGCCCTAGTGAGGGCTATCAGTTCAGCTCTCTGCGCTGAGGTTCCCGGGGCCAAAGCTGATGACTCTACTACCATGTCCAGGGTCACCACTGCATAGCCAGCACATCTTTGTCCGTTGAGGACAAGACTACTTCCATCCACAAAGAAAGTTTGTTCAGGGTCAGATAATGGGACATCAGTTAGATCAGGGCGACTTGAGAAGACAGGGTCCATAACTTCCAAGCAATCATGATCCAGTGGGCCTGGACTAATTGGTAACAGCGTAGCAGGGTTCAAAGCTTGACTGACGATCAACTGCAATCGGGGGTTTTCACATAACATACTCTGATACTTCAGCATCCGTGAATTCGTGAACCAGTAGTTTCCTTTGTGTTCCATAAGAGTTAAGACAGAGTGTGGTACTGTAACTTGGAGACTCTGACCCAGAGTGAGCTTGTCGGCCTCACCTGCCAGGAGGGCTGTAGCTGCAACGGCTCTCAGGAAAGGTGGCCTTCCTTTTGCAATGGTGTCCAGTTGCTTCGATAGATAAGCCACAGGTCGCTGCCAGGATCCGAGGGATTGAGTCAATACTCCCAACGCATTTCCGCTTGACTCATGTACATAGAGGCGGAATGGTTTTTGTACATCTGGCAGGCTAAGGCTGGTGATGTCATCAAGGCTGCTTTCAACGATCGGAATGCTGTATCCTGCTCTGGTCCCCACTCCAAGGGGGATCGCTCTGTACCTTTGGTGGCCTGGTACAATGGCTTTGCCATTAACGCAAAGTTGGGTATCCATATTCAACAATAGCCTGCAGCTCCCAGGAAGGCCCTCACCTGCTTCCTAGTGGTGGGGGTAGGGATGCAACACACTGCTTCCTTCCGTTCTGATCCCAATCTCCGGATCCCTTTGGGGATGGAATCCCAGATATTTCACCTCAGTTTGGCACAACTGCGCCTTGGCTCTGGAGACCTTGTATCCAGCTTCGTTCAGGAGGTGCAAGAGATCACTGGTGGCGCGCACACATTCGATTCTGGAGTTGGTGGCTACTAGTAGGTCATCCACATATTGAAGGAGAACCCTCTTCCCTGGGGTCACAGGATAACTTGACAGATCTTGATTCAGGGCAGCACTGAAGAGAGTAGGTGAGTTCTTGAATCCTTGGGGTAATTGAGTCCAGGTAAGTTGGCCTCGTCTTCCTGTGGTTGGGTCCTCCCATTCAAATGCAAACAGGAGTTGACTGGTTGGTGCTAAACGTATGCAGAAAAAGACATCCTTTAAATCCAAGACGGTGAAGTGAGTAGCCTCAGCGGGAATCAGTCCCAGGAGTGTATATGGGTTTGGTACTACTGGATGTATGGTTTCAACTGCATTATTTACTCATCTCAAGTCCTGCACTGGGTGGTAGTCACCTGTCCCAGGCTTCTTAATTGGGAGGAGGGGGGTATTCCAGGGTGATTGGCACTCCTTGAGAAGTCCGTACTTCAGTAAGTTCATTAGATGATAGTGAATTCCTTCAATCACCGGTCGCGGGAGAGGATATTGTCTCACGTGCACTGGTTCCACCCCTGGTTTGAGGGTGACAAGCACAGGGACTATGTTCTTCGCTAGGCCAGGAGGATTATCCTCCGCCCAAACCTCGGGCGGAGCTGAGATTCTGGTGGGGATACAGGAACTGGCTGCCTTGGTCGGAGATGCACTATAGAACCGCCATTCTTCTTCCCGCCAGGCCAGCAGATTTCGAGTTCACTGTCATTTCCATCTTCCCTCCTTCAACAAAGGATATCTGCGCCTGGAGCTTGGCAAGCATATCTCGGCCCAAAAGGGGAATTGGGCACTCGGGCATGTATAGGAACTGGTGCGTTATCTTCCGTCCCCCTAGTTCACAGGTGCAGTTCTGCAAGAAAGGCTTTGTGGCCCTAACTCCCATAGCTCCGACAATGGTAGTAGATCGAGAAGATAGAGGGGCCACTGGTTTTTCTACTACTGAATGTTCTGCCCCGTATCCACCATAAGGTCCATATATTGATCCCCAATCTTTAAACTGACCATAGGCTCCTGGGGACCTAGGCGAAACATGGAGCCTGGTCTGGCCTAGTCTTCATCCATGCTGTAGCCTTCTTCGGTTGCCATTCCCTCTATAGCTGCTTCTTCCTGTTGGAACTGTGTATGACTCATTCCTCCCCACTGCCAGAATCTTCCCCCTGCTCTCTGCATGCTCCCTCCTCCCCTCCAGGAGGCAGAGTTCAAATTCAGGCAGTCATTCCTCCAATGTCCTTCTTCTTTACAGTAGGCGCACTGATTTGCGCCCAATGGGAACCGGCCATCTCCCCGGTCCCTTCCACGTCCTCGAGTCCTTTGATTAGAGATACTTCCTCCGCGTCGTTCGACTAAAGCTGCAGCAAGGAACTCAGCTTTCTTCTTCATTTTACGTTCACTTTTCTTCTGACGTTCTTGATCACGATTCACAAACACTTTCTGAGCAACTTCCATTAACTGGGCCGCATTCATGCCCGCAAATCCTTCCAACTTCTGCAGTTTCCGTTTTATGTCTCCCTGGGACTGACTCACAAAGGCTGCATTTACCATGCGTAAATTTTCCTGGGCCGCTGGGTCATATGGGGTATAAAGTCTGTAAGCTTCAGATAAACGTTCATAAAAGGCTGCCGGGCTCTCATCTGGATGCTGGATGACCTCCGCTACCTTTCCGATGTTCATGGCCCTCTGGCCTCCTCTCTTCAGGCCTTGCAGTAGGGCCTGGTGGAACAGAGTAAGGGCCGTCGCCCCGGTTGCACTGTTTGGATCCCACTTGGGATCGTCATTTGGAAAATCCGTGGTGGCTGCTTGCCGGGGATCTAGGCCTGGATCTTCTACGGGATTTTCTTCTAACCATCGGGTGGCTGCCTACACAATCCGTGCTCGTTCTTCAGTAGTGAAGAGGGTAGACAGGAGCTGGTGATAGTCAGACCAGGTAGGCTGATGGGTTTGCATAATGCTAGACATTAATTCTGTCAATTCTTGGGGCTTTTCAGTGAAGGACGCATAATGCATCTTCCAATTCAATAAATCTGTGGTGGAGAAGGGCACATAAACGAGAATGGCGGGCCCCACCACAACCTGGTCCCGTTCATTAAGGATAGGTAGCCCCGGGACCTGGCGTAACGGCATAACGTGACTATCTTTCTGACTCGCTGTTGTACTTCTGAGGGCATAATGTAGCCTGGCTTGCTGGAATTCTTTTCCTCTGCTCAGGACTCTAGTAACAGGTGACCCTGGACCGGCAACTGAATCCCTGCTTGCTGTATCATCGGTAGACTGTGGCTCTTCCGAGTCACTGGGGCCAGAACTGGGGCTTCTGCTCGGGAGGGGGTGCGTCTCCTCCAGGTGTGGAGGGGGCAGGAGAACTAGAGGCAAGTTGTCAGGAGGGGATCCTCCCACACCAGGCTCTGCCTGGGGTTGCGGCGGAGCCGAGGGGACTTGCCTATAAAGGAACTGGGGCAGATGGGTCAGAATTTCTGGCTATTCTGGGGCTGAATAGACAGGCAGCTTTTCTTCTTCAGACTTCTGGGCCCCCCTTGTGGTCGCTACCATTATCCTAAACTGTTCCTCATGGCAGCGCTTCATCCAGGAGGGCTCTTTTTCACAAATATTTCACCAGGCATCTATAAAGGGGAACTGGTCGGGGTGTTCTCTGCATACAATCTGATGTACTCGGGATATAATTCTAACATCAAAGGTACCACCAGGGGGCCACTCGGTGACCAGCAAAGGCCACTCCCTATCACAAAGTTTTCCTAATCGGGACGGAGACATCTTTACTCCATAGTCTCCCCCGTCGTGGGAAATTCTTGATCATACATTTTAGCGGAGTTTGCGTGGACTCCGCCCCTCCCATAATGACGTACACAGCAACAGACAGTAAGGGCGGGTACTATGGCTGCAGGTAAGGGGTCCGTAAGCCCTAGGAACAAATAGGGAGACAAACACCAAACGCTTCCTCCTTTTCGCGACCTGGGCGCGGTCGCCCGGCCAGAACTGCGCTACTCAGGAGTCCGCTCTCACATGATCTGTGTTTCAAGACCTCTCATTCATGCACACACAACCAAACATGCTAGCAATATTTTTCCCAAATTTTTCCCAGGCCCTATCTAACTAACCAAGAACAACCAGTCTCGCGCATACTCATGTAAGACTTACACAGACTGCTAACAAACCAAGAAAAGGGCAGTAGTTTGGGCCTCACGCATACTCATGCAAGGCTTACTCGGACATGCCCTGAGAGGTGATCAGACTCTCGGTACCTTTTACCAAATCAGTCTCGCACATACTCATGCAAGACTTACCCAAAACTAACTGACTAAGGAACAAGAGAATTTCTACTCACCAGATCCGGTACCCGATACAGAACCAGCTCTTGGGTTGAATCCTAGACTCCCCTCAGGTTCGGAGGTGTTGGCCGGCTGGACCCAGTAATCCGCCGAGGCAAGGCGGAACCCTCTCTGATGCAAGAGGACCGGTGGCGCCTCAGGTTTCCCCTGCGGTCAGACAGACACGGTCCCAACCGGGCCAAACCTTGAGGCGGTAATACGTGGTATATTCACTTGAATACCATCCACTACTCGCACATTCCCGGCCAACGCACCAAGAATATGTAGCAGCGAAGTGCACGCAATGAATAAAACCAGGAGTCAGTTGCAGGTTCCAAGCCAATTTATTGTGCACAGGCTCAGGCAAGGAGTGCATCCAAAAGTGACTGAGCAAAGGAGTACAGAAGCAAATTCCTTATATACAATTTTTACAGTTTGATACAGGCAAACTTTCTATTGGTCCCAAAGCCCCTTGCACTTGTCCAATCGGGGACCCTCTCTGGGCCTAGCTCCTTGCTCCCCCTTCTCAAACTGTTCTAACAAAGGCATAGTCTTAGACATAGATACATTTCTACTTCAAGGCCATTTCTAGCTCAAGGAATGCAGGAACATATCTATCATCAGCAAAGAGGAATTAATAAAGGCATTATACAGACTTTTCAAAAACAGTTTCAAAAGCAGTCAAAAGCAGTTTCTCAAACTCTGATTCTTCTCAGCACTAGCCTCAGGTGGGGGTTGGGGTCTAGGCCTAGTTTACAGGCCATAGCCTACCACAAGACAACTAATGGCATCAACAGACCAAATGTGCAAAAAGTATTGAACTATGGAAGTAAAAGTCCAGAATCAGTTGCATCATTGAACTTGGATAGACATTTTGATAAGTAGAACACATCAGAAAGGAAGCAACAATATTTACAAAAAAGGAGAAAAAAACTCTTTAAAGAATTAGATCTGAAAATGAGGAAAAACTAGTGGCAAAAGCAAAAATACGGTGGAAAATATAAAGCTTAGTCCAGAAACCATACAGAGCTCAAATCAGGACGCATGAATATTTAAGGAGAAGTGAACTGAAAGCAAAGGATGAGAGAGGTTGATAGTTGTAGCCCAGGACAGTGAATTATGGATGAGATGGTTCACAGCAAGCATAGAAAACACTGGTAAAATAGGCATATATAAATTCTGTAAGAAAGAACTGGAAATGATTACTCATCTCATACCTGGCTGAGAGGTTCTGATGGGAGAACATTTCTGTACAGAAAACCATAAAAAGGTAGCACATTTCATCCACTGGAAACTTTGTGAACACTATGAGAAGATCCTACGAGAAATTTAGACAGTGACAGAAAAAGGAAGTAGAATGATTTAGAAATATTTTCCATTGTGCTAGGTGTCACAGGTTTGGTGCAAGTACTACAGTGAGCGTTAACAGTAAATTTGAGAGATTGTGATCATACTCCACATACCCTGGTTTAGGAGGGAGATTCATTATTCACATAATCAGGGCCGGCCCGTCCATTGAGCAAGAATGTTTTTTGCACAGGGCCCCGCGTTTCAGGGGGCACCGCGCAAAGAACATTCTGCTTTTTTAAAAATTAAATTTAAAAAAAAAAAAAGCTGGCTGCTGCCGCCGCGGCAGAATGGAGTGTTCCGCGGGGCCCCCTCTGCCTGGCTGAGCTCTCCGTACCCAGCTGAGCCTCTCTGCGCCGGCTTTCAGATACGCGAAGGGAGAGTGTCTCCCTTGCGTCTCTGTTAAGCCCGCAGGGGCTGATGGGAAGCAGGGGCTGATGGGAAATTTCCCATCTGCCCCTGCGGGCTTAACAGAGATGCGAGGGAGACACTCTCCCTTCGCATATCTGAAAGCCAGCACAGAGGGGCTCAGCTGGGTACGGAGAGCTCAGCCGGGCAGAGGGGACCCAGCGGGACACTTGATTCTGCTGCTGCTGTGGCGGCAGCGGCAGCGGCAGCAGCCAGCTTTTTTTTTTTTTTTAAATTTTCCATGAGCCGGGGGGGGGTTAGGACTGGTAATGGACTATGGAGGGGGTTAGGACTGATGATGGGCTATGGGGGGGGGGGTAGGACTTGACTTGAGGTGGGCGGTGGGCTGTGGGCTGTTGGGGGGGTTAGGACCGGTAATGGGCTATGGGGGGGTTAAGACTGGTAATGGGCTGTGGGCTGATGGGGGCTGTCTGGAAATGGGGTGATGGGGGGTAAGGACTGTTAATGGGCTATGGGGGGGGTAAGACTGGAAATGGGCTGTGGGCTGATGGGGGCTGTCTGGAAATGGGGTGATGGGGGTTAGGACAGGTAATGGGCTATGGGGGGGGGTTAGGACTGGTAATGGGCTGTGGGCTGATGGGGGCTGTCTGGAAATGGGGTGATGGGGGGTTAGGACTGATAATGGGCTATGGGGGGGCTAAGACAGGAATGGGCTGATGGAGAGGGGTTCGGACTTGCGGTGGGCTGATGGGGTTAGGACTGGTAATGGGCTGTGGGCTGGTGGGGGGGGTTAGGACTGGTAATGGGCTATTGGGGGGTTAAGACTGGTAATGGGCTGTGGGCTGATGGGGGCTGTCTAGAAATGGGGTGATGGGGGTTAGGACTGGTAATGGGCTATGTTGGGGTTAGGACTGATAATGGGCTATGGGGGGCTAGGACAGGAAATGGGCTGATGGGGAGGGGTTAGGACTTGAGGTGGGCTGTTGGGGGGTTAGGACTGGTAATGAGCTATGGGGGGTTAAGACTGGTAATGGGCTGTGGGCTGATGGGGGCTGTCTGGAAATGGGGTGATGGGGGTTAGGACTGGTAATGGGCTATGGGGGGGGGGTTAGGACTGATAATGGGCTATGGGGGGGCTAGGACAGGAAACGGGCAGATGGGGAGGAGTTAGGACATGAGGAGAGCTTATGGTGTTATTACTGGTGAAGCGCGGAGGTCGGAGGGGGGGATAGGACTGGTAATGGGCTATGGGAGGGTTAAGACTGTTAATGGGATGTGGGCTGATGGGGGCTGACTGGAAATGGGGTGATGGGGGGTTAGGACTGATAATGGGCTATGATGGGGGTTAGGACTTGACTTGAGGTGGGCTGTGGGCTGTTGGGGGGGTTAGGACTGGTAATGGGCTATGGGGGGGTTAAGACTGGTAATGGGGCTGTGGGCTGATGGGGCTGTCTGGAAATGGGGTGATGGGGGGTTAGGACTGGTAATGTGCTATGGTGGGGTTAGGAGTGATAATGGGCTATGGGGGGGGCTAGGACAGGAAATGGGCTGATGGGGAGGGGTTAGGACTTGAGGTGAGCTGATGGGGTTAGGACTGGTAATGGGTGGGTTAAGACTGGTAATGGGCTGTGGGATGATGGGGGCTGTCTGGAAATGGGATGATGGGGGTTAGGGCTGGTAATGGGCTATGGGGGGGGTTAGGACTGATAATGGGCTATGGGGGGGCTAGGACAGGAAATGGGCTGATGGGGAGGGGTTAGGACTTGAGGTGGGCTGATGTGGTTAGGACTGGTAATGGGCTGTGGGCTGATGGGGGGGTTAGGACTGGCAATGGGCTATGGGGGGCTGACTGGAAATGGGCTGATGGGGTTAGGACTGGAAGTGGGCTGATGGGGGTTAGGACTAGTAATGGGTTATAGGGGGGGCTTAAACTGAAAATGGGGTGATGGGGGGTTAGGACTGGAAGTGGGTTGATGGGGGGCTAGGACTGGTAATGGGTTGGGGGTTGCTAGGACTGGAAATGGGCTGAGTGGAAGGGGAGGCTTGAACTGCAAGTAGCTGATGTGCAGGGGGCTTGGAATGTAAATGGGCTGTGAGGGAAGGGTGCTAGGACTGAAAATGGCTGATGGAGCAGCTAGGATAGGACTGGAAATGGGCTGTTGGGGGAGCTAAGATTGGAAATGGGCTGTGGTGGGGACTTGAATTGAAATGGACTCATGGAGGGGCTAAAACTGGAAGTAGGCTCATGGGGGGGGCTTGGACTGGAATTGGGCTGAGTGGAGGGGAGCTAGGATTTGACATGGGCTGATGGTGGGGCTAGGAAATGACTAGAAATGGGCTGATGGGGGTTCGGATTGGAAATGAGCTGATGAAGGGACTCGGACTGGAAATGGATGGGGGAGCTAGTACTGGAAATGGGCTGATGGGGGGCTAGGACTGGAAATGGGCTGATGCAGGGACTAGAAGGGAATGGATGCTGGATGAGACTGGAACTAGAAGGGAGCTGATGTTGGAGGAGGATTAGAATGGGATGGGGCTGGGAGAGTAAAATGGAGAGGGGAAAAATATTTTGTGTAAGAGGGATGAAAAATCTACAATTGGCCGGGTATTGGGAGAGTAAGTGGGGATTGAGGATGGAGGGGTAAAATTTGTGTGGATGAGATAGGAATGAGGAAAGAGCAAAAGGAGAAAGATTAGTATGTTAAAGCAGATGTAGAGAGAGAGAATGGAAAAAAAACTAGAAGAGAGAAGAAAGAACAAATGGACAGCAGATGATGGAGAGTTAGCAGAAAACATGAAGAAACCAGAAGAAAGTGGCTGGACCAATTGCAACTGCAAAAAAATGCACAAAAGGTAGAAAGATATCTCTTTATTTTGAATTTATTAACTGGAATATGAAAGCTCTGGGAAATGTGCATCATTAACGTCTGCGCTTTGTTTGGTACAAGAGGAAATTAATTTATAGTTTTATTTCTACAGTGGTGTACATTCCAAGTTTGGCTTTTGGGGTTCCCAGTTTAATTATTGCCTTCCTGTTTCTAAATTGTGATTCCTTGTTTGGTGATGGTCTATGTTCTGCATGTGTAACTGAGCTGAGGTAGTCTGTTTATGTAATTCCTATTTGACATTGCCACTTTTTCTCTTTCCCCAGTATTCTCTGAAATGTATTGGTTTAATATTTGCAGTGTTGCCTTTTGATAGTTAGGGTATGGTGCTTTGTGAGTCCTGGTAATGCTGTCAGGATACGGCGGGTTTGCTATGGGTTCTAAATGGGCAGCGTTTGTAGTAGTTCCTAATGTGCCTGGCGGTTGGCACTGGATTATAGTAATGTAGAAATCTTTTAGTCTTTCTTTATCCATACACTCATTAAGAGACATGTTTACTAAAAGTTAGTGTATGGTAACATTATGCAAATATTTATGCAAATAAGGCCACTTATGCAAATGAGGCCCCACACCGAGTCTCCGCACATGGCCCCGCACCCCCCTTGGGCCACCCCTGCACATAATATGAGCAAAACTAGCCCATTTGTATAAATGGTGCCCATTTCCAGTAGCTGGAAGTATGGACCCAATTCTGGTCCTCAGGAATGTTGGGAACAAAATGTTCTGATGGAAGCCAGAATCGGGCCTAAGGATGGCCTGATGTGCCCCCTCTGCCTGTGGGGACATCCTCCCTGCAGGCACCCCAATAACACTGCAGCTTAGGCCCCCAACATCCCTGCCGCTTGACACATGGCAGACCTCCCACAGCCTGGATTGGGTGGCAGGGACCCCCCCCCCACATCTGATCCCAACCCCAATGGTGGCTCCCTGGGCCTGATCGGGCAAAAAGTGCAGTTTAAACCACCTCTAGTGACAATGGGGAGCCTTGCAGAACCCCTCCCCCCATTTCCAGTAATGTTTACTAGATTAGTAATTACCATATTTTACTCTGAAAAATTTCTCTTACACAAAAGATAAGAGCACCCCCCCCCCTTTATTCCCACCTGTCATCAACACTTGACTAAAATGGTTTGGTTCTACCAAATTGAATGCCGCCAATTGGTCAAGGGATATTAACATAACTGGTCTACCTTTATCCAGATAAAAATAAACCTGATCTGATATTGCCATATACAGTTTCCTTTCCAATATCTATCTGAAACCCCCTTGTCCTTCATCCAGGAGATTATCTCCTAAAAAAACACTAATTTTACTGCACACTTCTTTCTCTGATAATTTTTCCAACATTAGTAAATAAAATGTAGTTCAAAAAATGTTCACATTGTATACTATCTGTTCCTAGTTTCTTCAGAATCGGTGTTACCATTGCCTCTTTTAAAGACGTGTGGAGTTTATTTTCTAAGGAATTATTGATCAATTCCTTTCGCCAATCTAACATCCCATCTGAACATTGCTTAAAAATACTAAAGAGGGCAGCATCCAAAGAGGAATGAGTATTATTATTAACTTTAAGTAGCCTCGTGACTCCATCCCTTGTAATCACATCTAGTGAACCCATAATTACATCCACACTTCCCACAGACTCTTCTTCCATCTTTCCATGTAAATCATCTTCGATCCTATTACTCACCTTTGTTTTTAACTTCACAATTTCCTGCACAAATAATAGTCAATTTACTAGCTTCACCTTCTTTAATTTCTACTTTATCCCCTAAAATACTTTTTCAGTTTATTTATTTTATTTATTTATTACAATTTCTTATATACCGCACTATTCGATATCAGCGCGGTTTACATTATAACAAAAAGACCATAACAACAAGCTGTTTGGTTTTACATAGAACAGGGGTACAAACTTGGATAACAGGGGTGAACTATGTACATGAAATAATTACAAAGAACAAGATTAAGCAACAATAACATAAGGAAAATATGTGCATAAATTGCAGGCGGGGTGTTGGCACTGTCTCAGAACTAACAATGGTTACTTTCTTAGGTGGGGTTACCTAGATTTCGTTGCTGTCTGGGTGGTATTGGAGGAAAAGGTGATATTTGAGTGCCTTTCTGCGCCTGAAATCTCGCCAGGAGCAGAAAGGCACTCAGTTAAATTCTTTATCACCCTAAACAATTATTTTGCCTTTTTACACAATTTACAATCTCCTTAGAATATTGTGCCCTTTCAGCAGCTTGAATATTAGTCAGGTAGTTACAGCTGAGTGCACAAGACCTCACAGGGGGCTTGATGCCTCCAATGGGAGGCTTGGTTGCAGTAGTCCAGGGATAAGCAGTCACTTCTATGCTGCCCCAGACTGACCCAACCCAATCAAGCTTCCACTCCTTCCTTTCCTTAGGGAATAAAGGATCCATTAACTGCAGATTTTAGCTATCTATTGGATGTGTGCAGAGAAAGAGGGAGTAGAGTCAAAGACAACCCCAAGGTTGTGAGCTGAGGAAACAGGGAAGACTGTAGTGTTATCCACAGAAATAGAGAAGAGAGGAAGGGGAAAGGTGGGTTTAGAGGGAAAGAATGGAGCTTAGATTTGGCCATGTTTAGTTTCAGACAGCAGTAAGGCATCCAGGCAGCAATGTCGAATACCCAAATATAAAAGTACCCCAGCACACAGAACCTTCCGTGTAAGTGAATCACTAATCATAAAAAATAAATACACTCTCTTTTTGTCGGAGTAACCATTCAAAGGAAGCAGGAGAACTACCCACTCCTCGCCGTGGTCAGTCCATTTTAATCATTTTAAATGCTTGAAAAACTTAACTTATTTGCTTCAAAATCAGCCATCAGAGAATCCAGAAGCCTACCTTTGGGATTCCACAACTTTCACCTGATGCAGGGCCACAGATGATATGGATGGCTCGAAACGTGGCACGTTGTGTCTTCTGGATTCTCTGATGGCTGATTTTGAAGCAAATAAGTTAAGTTTTTCAAGCATTTAAAATGATTAAAATGGACTGACCACGGCGAGGAGTGGGTAGTTCTCCTGCTTCCTTTGAATGGTTACTCCGACAAAAAGAGAGTGTATTTATTTTTTATGATTAGTGATTCACTTACACGGAAGGTTCTGTGTGCTGGGGTACTTTTATATTTGGGTTTTACGGATTTTACCCGGTGCGGGGGTTTTTTTCTTGACTGAGCAATGTCGAATAAGCAGGCAGAGATCTGGGCCTGGATTTCTGGCGAGATTTCAGGTGCAGAAAGGTAATTCTGAGAGTCATCAGCATAAAGATGGCACTGAAAACCATGGGATGAAATAAGTGCACCAAGGGACTGAGTGTAGAGAGAGAAAGGAGAGGTCTCAAGACAGAGCCCTGAGGTACACCAACTGAAAGCAGGATGGCAGTAGAGGAGGATCCACCAGAACATGCACTAAAAGTGTGATGGGAGAGATAAGAAGAAAACCAAGACAGAACACAGCCCTAAATCCAATCGAGGACAGGGTATCGAGGAGAAGGTGGTGATCAATAGTGTAAAAGGCAGCAGAAAGGTCTGGAAGGATGAGAATCGAGTAGAGGCCTTTGGATTTGGTGAGGAACAAGTTACTGGAGACTTTGGCAATAGTCATTTCTGTGGAATGTAGAACAGAGGTGTCGGAATGCCATGTTCCTTTGTTGGCCAAGCTCTGCCCCTTGGCCAGCTGAACTCTATGTGGCTGTGATCTCCGGCTTTCCCCTACTTCTGCCTGTGAGAGATTGGGTCCCCATGGGCTGACATAGGGGAAGCTCTGATTGCAGCAGTGGCAGTTTGGTGGAGCAGGGCCACTGTAGCGCCCCCCCCCCCCCCCACACACACACGCATTATGACACCTATTATGTACAGAATGAAAGCCAAATTGCAATGGATACAAAAGGGCTTGAGAGGAAAGAAAGTCAGTACAGTGGTGGTGGTGGTGAACCACTCATTCAAGTAGTTTTGAAGCAAAAGAGGGGAGAGAGATAGGCCAATAACTGGAAGGACAGGTAGTATCTAGTGAAGGATTTTTGAAGAGAGGTGTAACCATGGGATATTTGAAGGCCACAGGAACAGTTGCAGTGAAAAGTGATAAATTAAGGATATGACAGATGGAAGAGAGAGAGAGCTTAGTATGTGGGTGGGAATAGGATCAGAGGAGAAGGTAGTCAGTATGGAGGAGGCGAGAAGAAAGCCATTATAGGCCACCCCAAGTAAGACTTGAACCCAAAATTCCTGGTTGAGAAGAGTAATGCCTTCTTCATTAAGCCACAAGAGGTTTAACCCAACCTGCTTCTGTGTCTGTTAATGCTTCCAATAAATCACCATGTAATGTGTAATGTTAAGCAATATAGGAGTCATTTTAGAAATTGGACATCTGAAAACAGGAACTTAGACATGCAAAATATGGAGGCATCCCCGTATAAGTACCTTCTGAAATCTCATTGTCTCTACCCCAAGAGATGCTCATCCCTGCAACTGGTTCTGGAGACACACCCATAGATATAGCAAGACCTGGTACAACATATTTGAAGGCCATTTTAGAAATATGAATGTCCCAAAAATGTACGGCCGCAAGGGTACATAGACCTGCCAGCCAAGGTATTTCAGAAGAGGAGCATCTATGCTATGATATGACAACCTTCAAAATAATCCATCCGTTGTCCTCCCAATATTTACAATCCATAATAATAAAAACTCTGGAAAATCGTCAAAGAAGAACTAATACAACAAACCTTCTAGTCCTACCTCCTGCATTGGCCAAAAGCAATCAGACAACCTGCACCCGGGCATTCTCCCTACATGCCCCTCGCCTCTGGAATGGCCTACCCAACCACATCAGAGATACTACATGACCTCACAACATTCAGAAAGCTGCTGAAAACCTACCTGTTCAAGAAACATTTTGATGGCATTACCTGACCCTGATGAACCTACAACTAGATTAGAACTTAATCTTATACCTTCCCTCTCCCCAATACCCCTCCTCACTACCTGACCCTTCAGATTAAGTTAGTCTGCCTCACATTCATATAGGCATATCAAGCCCTGCCCAATCACTAGGATCAAGATGACCAGACATGACCTCGCCCCAGCTATTCTCCAACTGGTTCACACATCTCTGATACCCGGCTATATGTCAACTCATCTAAAGCAAGCTTCCATCAGGCCCCTACAAAAAATCCACGCAGCCTACCCCTCAGCCCCAGCCTCCTACAGACCCATATCTAGCATCCCCTCCCTAGCCAAAATTATAGAAAAGGCAGTGCAACACTCTCAATGTACACCAGCATGCATTCAGGTCATTCCACAGCACTGAAACCCTTCTGACATCCCTTCTGGATAACCTAATCAAGGACACACAGAAAATCACCCAAGGATTTATTCTCACCTTCCTTGACATCTCTGCAGTCTTCGATTCAGTCACCCCACACCCAACTATACTCCCGTCTCCACTCAATCAGAATCAGAGATACAACACTACAGTGGTTCTAATCATACCTTTCCAACTGATCCCACCAAGTAAGAATCAGAACTGAAACCTCCAAACTTTCCAGCTACTACAGGGATTACCCCAAGATTCTACATTATCACCACTTCTGTTCAATATCTTCATCCAGCCTCTATGCACACTCATAAAACACCACAAGATCTACTATAATCTGTACACAGACGACATAGTGATCTACAATCCATTCTCTACTACCAATCTGTACTACTCCATGATCAATGGATGCCTAGAAGCAACCATCCAATGACTCAGCAAACACAACATGCACATCAACCCCAGCAAAACAGAGGTCCTCTTCGTAGCCAAATGCCCATCTTTCATTCCTCCAAATTCCATCATTCTGGCCAATTTAACCCTTCACATCAAACAAGAAGTAAAATATTTGGGCATCACCCTGGATCAACACCTGAGCTTCCACCACCACATTAAACAGATTACCAAAGCCGCCTACTTCAAGATGAAAACACTCTGACACCTGCTCTCGCTGCTGGACCCTAATGACTTCAGAAATGTCTGCCAAGCACTCATCACCTCCATCCTGGACTATGCAAACATAATATACCAAAGACTACCCAAAGCTACCTCACTCCCCTTACAACTTGCCCAAAACTCTGCAGTCAGAATAATCACAGGCACTGGCCCATGGGAGCACATCACTCACTTTCTGAAACTTCTGCACTGGCTGCTCATCCACATGAGGATTAAATATGAAGTCGCACTAACCATATTTAAGACCATCCACCACCTCTCTGCAGACATCCTTTGCCCACTTCTTCAACAACCACTCAACAAGAGATCAACATGGTCCCGCAACCACAACCTCCTCTCGATTCCAGCTTCTTTCACCCACTCCAACAATACCGCTACTAACAGAGCCTTCTCCTATTATGCACCGTTCATTTGGAACTCCCTTATCCCAGAAATCCGTGCCCTCATAGACCTAAGTAAATTTATTTATTTAACAGCTAAAAACCTTCCTCTTTTTGGAACACTTCGGTAGAGACTCTTAGCTCCCTCCCAGCACATCACCTAATGGATCTCCCACGGCACCAATTCAGCCTCATGTAAATAGTTATTTTACACCAAGTTGGGTTATCTATTGTTTACTATGTTCGATGTAAAGTTACTTGTTCTGTTGTTCCATGTAAACCTCTGCGACTGGTAGATACAGTGGTGTAAAAAAGCTGCTAAATATAAGTCACTTTGCCCATAGTGTAAATACAGTATATAAATATTTAACCTGTCCAATATGTTATCCATTGAAGTTATAGAGTTAGCCTCCTTTCTTTCATCCTTTCTTGGATCTAAAGTTAATCTAAAAGCTGTTTCACAATGTTATATTAGCTTCACCTTGTTATAATGTAATATCGTTCTATGTAATGTTGAAGTTATATTCTATGTAACCCGCATTGATCCTTGGAAATGTGGTATATAAGACTAAATAAATAATATATGCATTTCCTAGCCAGCCATCTCATATTTTCAGACGTGCATTAGTGGGTCAGTAAAATGAATGGATTGCTAATTAACATGCAAATTTTTTTGACCTGGCAAAATTTACTGTGGCGGTGAGAACACATTTCACTCTTCCCCCTGCAAGTGTTGCTACCATGAAACAAGCACTTTATTGCAACTTATTAGTCAGGTGCATGCTTAAGTCGACAGCCAGACCTGCTTGGGCCATTTTGGAATGGTGCGGCAACGTGCATCTCCACAGCACCACCCAGGCCATGGCTTCAGGGACATCTTGGTGATACGCATGTCTGAATGCTCATTTTCAGACATCCAAATGAATAGAGCTTCTAAAATGGCCTCCTTAGCATGCTCTAAAGCCCATGCCAACTTCTTAGCAAACTTTAGTCAATAGGTCCCTCAGAGATTTTATTTGTAAAAGTTGCCACTTCTTCACAGAGCCTTGCTCTGAGATTTTTTGGGGGTATCGAGAATTTTAAGGTGACACTGATTATTGCAAAGTGCTATAGCACTTGATCTCCATGACCAAAAGATATAAAACAGATTCAAGGATGCCCCGTATAAAAAAGGTCCCTTTTCTATTTTAAATTTTCAGAAAAAAATATTTCTTAGCTTCCTTCTTTCCTCATACCATCTCCTCTCCCCCGTTTGTTTTCCATTCATATTATCCCCAAACACCATCATCCCGTCCATCACTAACATCGCTTCACTAAAGATAACTTGCAACTAGATTAAGTGCATTAGTGGAGATCTGGATGTTATACAGTGCCACACAATTTTATTGCTATTTTTTCATTAGTGGCATTTGACATGAGCTAGTGAATCAAATCTTGGCAGTAAGCCCTACTTATAGATGCAGAGCATGTCCTGAAAAATGATAAACCATGTGTTCAATTTTAGAAAGTACAATCCAGACAATATAGTCTTCTTTTATCAGAAGCATTTAATTAATGTGCATAATTCATAGATACTGTAAATTCTCTTATATGTTCCCAAAAGCAACTACTATCCCTTGAAACACTGGTTTATTTCTATCAAGCATCTCTTGTTATATGGAGCTACTGTATGTTTGGAAATCTTTGAACGTAGGCAATGTCAACTTTGTGGAAACTAAAAATGTTGTTGAAAAAATATTATCCTAAGAACATATGTAAAATAATAAATATTCAGTGCATCAAGCTTTTGATATACTTTAGTGCACATGAACTGAGTAGCTGTCAAAATTACAACAGCAAACTCAAGTAATTATGCAGATTTATGCAAAACATTAACAAGAAGAATTAAATGCACAAATGAGGTGGCTACACTTGAATTGTTAAGATTATGAATAATTACCATGAATCTTTTTGCTCTTAATATAACTTGTTTTTGATAAACAAAGCCTTAATTATCAGAATACTTTTGAGAATTTTGGTGACCTTCATTAATCTTACAAAACAAGTCTCTTGTGTTCTGCATTGTAAGAGGCACATGCTTGGAATAAGTACGTAAACCATGGGAAAAGCATATGGTAATAGCTGCTACAAACTAAGGAATGATACCTAAAGAATCTAGGTGCAGAATATTCTCTACACACAGACGGAATGATGTTGAATTTTTGAAAGCACTCTAAGCTAAAGAATGCTTAGCAAAGAATAATAATCAATTCTAGAATTTTTTTAAAATAGATTATTCTAAGAGTGGAAAGGAAAAGCTACAGCAACTGAGTTTTGAGTTATTATCAAAAAGGATGGGGGGCATTTTCAAAGCTACTGAGGCAGTTTACACACCTGCAAACTGCCTAAATGGCGCTCTTGGATTTTCAGTGGGTTAGGGCTACTGAATATCCCTGAGTGCCATTACTAAACACCCCAATGCTAACCAGATAGTGTTGGGGCATTCTGGGGAGGTGGATCATAGGCGGCACCCTGAGATAACCGGCTAGCAGTGATAGTCAGCAACTAACCGGTTATCTCTCAGCACCTGAAAGGCTCACCTAACTTTTGCCACTGAAGTTGAATATCGCCACTGACTGGTTAGCTTTGGCACTATCCAGCCAGCCCAGAAATTCAATGCCAGTGGTCAGATATGGTCCTAGCACTAAATATCCAGTTTTCAAGTTGAGCAGCAGCAGCTAGCCCTCTATCAGTGTTAGTTGCCACCATTCAATATCCCCCTTGATGCATTATCTTTGCCTAAAACATCTACAATACCATGGAATGGTTCAGACATTTAAAAAGCAATTATATTCATGCCACAAACTGAACAAAATCCACCACCACTTCCACAAAGAATCAAACAGCCCAGGAACAAATGGATTACAGTTGACTCTGGTAGGTTGCGACCTGTAACACAGAGACACCCTACACATCAAGAGATCTCCCTGCATAATGCCTTCTCTGCCTTTGATAATGAGGGTGCCCAATCCTTGGAATCTGAAGTACCCTTAATGATAGACTTAATGCCAAATCTACTTGGGAACACAGCTCAAAGGAGAGAAGATGGTCAAATGCCTCCCAGGCTCTTCAGCCAGCAGGAATACAAACCAAATTGTTGGTATAGTTAGTGCAGAAAGTGAACACTCCAAAACTGATATTGTCATCCACTTGGGTACAAATGATCTGGCTAGAAACAGTGCCTCTACAGTTCAAAGGGACTTCCAGACTCTGGGAGAGAAACTCAAGCCCATTCTTAATACTATAGCATTCTCAGAAGTTCTACCTGTTCATGGTAAGGAGGCAGAAAGGCTGCATCTCATAAACAACTTTAATACATGGCTCCAAACCTGGTGCAAACAAGAAGGATTTAGATATATAGGTGACTAGGGAAACAGATGAACCAACAAGAGACTATGCTGTAATGATGGACTACATCTCTCCACCGCAGAGAAAAGGATCCTAAGTGAAAAATTCAGGCAGTATGTGGACAGGCATTTAAACTAGGGAAAGGGGGTGATGGAAAAGGACAAGTTCAGTATGTCACTCCCAGCAAAAGCAAAACAACATTGGAAACAGTCACACTTTTGAACCACACATCAATGGCAAGAGGGAAGGGGTGGGTAGAACAAAATCCATGCAAAACGCAAGCAAGTCATTCAACAAATGCTGGAAAGCAATGAGTACAAATGCTCAAAGCCTAGCCAGCAAAGTTCCTGATCTGGAAGCCCTAATGGTGGAAATGGACTTGGACATTGTGGCCATTACAGAAACATGGTTTAACGAGTTGCATGAATGGGGTATAGACATAGCTGACTATAATCTATTTAGAAGAGATAGAGAGGGTAGAAAAGGAGGAGGAGTAGCCCTGTATGAAAAAACAATATTAAAGCTGCTGAAATGCAGGGAACATGGGGAAAAGAAGAAGCGTTCTGGATTGTGTTGGAAAGAGGCGATGGCACTGTCGTCCATAATGGTGTGGTTTACAGGCCTCCATTTCAAACCAAAGAAATGGATAATGAATTGATTGTTGATATTGCAAAGATAGCCAAGGTGGAATCCAATCACAGCAAGCTCAAAGTTCTAGACTTCAAAAATGCTGACTTCAGTAAAATGGCCAAGTACCTGAAGGAGGAGTTGGTAGGGAGGGAGGGGATAAGGGAAGTGGAACAGCAATGTGCTAAACTAAAAGAGGCAATAAAAGGAGCAACAGATACATATGTAAGGAAACTAAATAAAAGCAAGAGGAAAAAACAACCTATTTGGTTCTCCAAAGTGGCTGCACAAATAAAGGCAAAAAACACAGCTTTCACAAAATTCAGAAGCTCACAAACAGAGGAACACAGAAGAGAATACAAGATCAAAATAAAAGAGACAAAAAGAGAAATAAGGATAGCAAAATCAAAGGCAGAAGAAAAGATGGCTAAAGATGTGAAGTGTGGCGACAAAACGTTTTTCAGGTATATTCAGGAGAGGAGGAAAATCAGAGGTGTAATTGCAGGACTCAAAAGTGCTGGGAACAGATTCGTGGAAAGTGACATTTAAAAAGGCGAAAATGCTAAACAAATGCGTTTACTCAGTTTTCACTAGAGAAAATCCTGGAGAAGGACTATCTGTGATTGACAAATATACAAATGGGAATAGAGTAGATATCACACCATTCACAAAATAATTATTTTATTTATTTACATTCTCTTATATACCGTGCTATTCTGCATCAGTGTGGTTTACATTGAACAAACTGAAATTACATTGAACAGGGCATTATAACTTGGAGATAACTATTTTACAGGGAACATGGGCTATGGAGGGTTAAGTGGCTTGCCCAAGACCACAAGGAGCACCTGTGGGACTAGAAACCCCAGTCCTTCCGGACCCAAGGTTGCTGTCCTCTAGTGGGATTTGAACCCCTAACCTTCTGGCCTGAAGTACCTTGCCCCAACCACTAGACCACTCCTCCACTCCTTGATGTGTTGAAACAGCTTGCAAAACTGGGACCAGATAGGATACATCCAAGGATACTGAAAGAGCTCAGAGAGGTTCTTCTACGGCCTTTAAAGGATGTTTTTAAAAGATCCTTGGAGACATGGGAGAAGTTCCACAGGACTGGATAAGGGCTGATATGGTACATCTCCACAAAAGTGGTACATACGAACATAAGATATGCCATACTGGGTAAGACCAAGGTCCATCAAGCCCAGTATCCTGTTTCCAGCAGTGGCCAATCTAGGCCATGCATACTTAGCAGGTTCCCCAAAAGACACAGGTTTCAATGTATTGGGTCAAGCATTGATATCCTGTGTCCCTTATGGTTTATGGACCTTTCCTCCAGGAACTTGTCCAACCCTTTTTTAAACCCAGCTACACTAACAGCCTTTACTACATCCTCCAGTAACAAATTCCAGAATTTGATTACACGTTGAGTGAAAAAATATTTTCTTTTATTAGTCTTAAATAGTTTACCCTGTAGCTTCATTGCATGTCCCCTAGTCTTTCTATATTCTGATAACATAAACAATCGATCTACGTTTACCCGTTCCACTCCATTCATTAATTTATGGACTTCTATCATATCTCCCCTCAAACGTCTCTTTTCCAGGTTAAAGAGCCCTAACCTTTTTAGCCTTTCTTCATAGGGGTATCCTTCCATCCCCTTTATCATTTTGGTGGCTCTTCTCTGAACCTTTTCTAATAACACTATATCCATTTTAAGATACGGCGACCATAATTGCACACAATATTCAAGGTGCGGTCTCACCATGGAACGATATAGAGGCATTATAATATCCTTTGTTTTATTTTTCCTTTCCTTTCCTTATGATACCTAGTATTCTATTTGCTCTCTTGGCTGCCACTGCACACTGGGCCGAGGGTTTTAACATGTTATCCACAATGATGCCTAAATCTTTTTCCTGGGTGGTGGTTCCTAATGTGGAACCTTGCATCGTGTAACCATAGTTTGGGTTGTTCTTCCCTAGGTGCATAACTTTGCACTTGCCCACATTAAATTTCATCTGCCATTTTGATGCCCAGTCTTCCAATTTATCAAGATCCTCTTGCAATTTTCCACAATCCTCTCGGGTTTTAACAACTTTAAATAGTTTTGTATCATCTGCAAATTTGATAACCTCACTCATTATTACCTTTCCAGGTCATTTATGAATATGTCAAAAAGCAGCGGTGCCTATCCCATGACTTTTTCCACACCTGACCAAAGTCCTTACAAATGACAACTCTGCCAACATGGGGATACATTTATAATAGAGCTCCTAGGCTAGCAAAAAACAGGCACAATTTTGCATGTCATGTTCTCTTTGGCGCTTGGTCACCCACCACTTCACCCAGACTAGTGGGCTGCATGGTTCCCCCAAGGCTTTATTCTTTCTCCCACCTTCTTCGAGCTATGTATTTCTCCCCATTTACTCTCATGCAGGGCTTCGGGGCTGCTACTTTTTCCTAAATTGATGACATTCAGATCTTATTCGGCATGGACTTGCTATCGCCTGATATTTCTTTTCTAAATGCCCGTCTTGATTCCACCACTACCCGGCTAGGTTAGAAGCTATTTGGTTTTCATGCAACTCAGAGGTACCTTCTATAGCTCCTACAATCCAGAATTATTCATTTCCCATTAGAGATGTGCTCACTGTTATAAGGTGAAACCTGGCTCATACTTATTAGGACATGTTTACTAAAGTGCACTGTTAACACAAGATGTACTGTGTGTGTGCTACCCATTAGCAAGTGCTAAAAGTTCCATGCTAATCACTTTGCATGAGTTGGGATGGAAACTGAGTGGGTTGGGGCAGAGTGTGAGCAGCGATTGCGCATTGCAGTTAGTGTGAGTGTCATTAGGATGTGCCCACCATCAATGTCGCGATTAGCACAGGTGCACTTACTGCCACCTCAATGGATGGCGGCAACTGCACCCATGGTAACAGCAGCAATAAAATTAGCTCTGATTAGTCATATGTGCCCCATTCATTAGCATAACTCTGGTGCCACCCCCATACTAAATTTTGGGCTTGAACTCAAGATAAACTACCGCATTTTAGTAAACATACCCCAATGTATGATATATATCTTATCACTTGTATATTTTTCTTTTTTCAGTCTAAGAAAAAAACCAAGCAGTTAGGTACCTACTAGATAGAAAGGTCCTCCAATTCCTTACTCACTTATTAATTCTCAATAATATTGACTGGAAATCCCTGCTTTTAGGTGCTGGGGGATCCTTCATTAGAAGACTCCAGACCACACAAAATGTAATGATAAAAATCCTATTTGGGCAAGAAACCTTGATCATGTTACTCCTCTGCTGTATGAGCAGCATTGACTTCTGATCATAGAAACATAGAAACATGATGACAGAAAAATA
This sequence comes from Ichthyophis bannanicus, assembly GCA_033557465.1. Lineage (NCBI taxonomy): Eukaryota > Metazoa > Chordata > Amphibia > Gymnophiona > Ichthyophiidae > Ichthyophis > Ichthyophis bannanicus. The sequence goes on from CM066033.1 coordinate 278,108,233, forward strand.
CCACATGGCCTATCTAGTCTGTCCTTCCATATCAACCACTACAACAGTCCCCTTTTGTCCTTTATAGATCCTCTTGTTAGTCCCAAGCTTCTTTGAATTCAGATACTGTTCTCATCTCTACCACCTCTACTAGGAGACTATTCCACGGATCCACCACTCTTTCCATAAAAACATATTTCCGCATATCTCTCCTGAATCTATCCCCTTTCACCCTCATCCCATGTCCCCTCATAACAGAGCTTGCTTTCAAGCTAAAGAGGCTCTCCTCCTGTGCATTTATGCCATGGAGGTATTTAAACTTCTCAATCATATCACCTCTATCCCACCTTTCTTCTAAGGTGTACATATTAAGATCATTTTCTAGATTCAATTTCAGATTTTTACTCACCCACCATACCTTCTTTATTAGACTGATATACTATCTTGCCTCGTTATTGACGTACCATTAGATCACCACAAGCTTTTTCAAGCTTGTCCTCCCCTATAGAGATTAATTTCGAGGTCACACAGAGCACCTTGGTTTCCTACCTAACCCCTATTTTCTAGAAGAGGCTACCTCCAGACATTAGAAGGGCAATACCTACATTAACTTTAAAATAGTTCTTAAAACATGTATGCGATAGGAGGCGAAAGGTTGGTGTGCACGGACCAGGAGAAGACCTTGGAGTGACTGTATCTGAGGATCTCAGCGAAACAATGTGACAAGGCAGTAGACAAAGCCAGAAGGATGCTAGGTTGCAAACAGAGAGGAATAACTAGTAGAAGAGAAGGCATTAATGCCTCTATACAAGTCATTGGTGAGGCCTCACTTGGTTTCAGTTTTGGAGACATATCTCACAAAGGATATTAAAAGACTTGAAACAGTTCAGAGAAAGATGACAAAAATGATTTGGAGCCTGCACCAGAAGACATATGAGAAGAGACTTGAAGACCTAAATATGCATACCCTAGAGGAGAGGAGTGAAGATGATCTTAAACATTTGCTTCTCACAATCAAAGAACATAGTCTCAAAATGGGCCTGCACTTTAATGTTACGAAGACAAAGATCGTGACAACTGGCATAATCAACAGGTTCATCAACAGGTTCAGGAGAAGGAATTGAAATTGTGAACAACTTTAACCTACTTGGATCAACTATCAATAAAGAAGCAACAAGCAGTCAAGAAATCAAACGACGCATTGCTCTTGGCAGAATGGCTATGAAAGACCTAGATAAGATTCTCAAGAGCAGAGATGTCTCTCTCCATACAAATATTCAACTTGTTCAAGCCATGGTATTTTCAATAACATCATATGGATGTGAAAGCTGGACAGTGAAAAAGACAGACAGGAAGAAAATTGATGCCTTTGAATTATGGTGCTAGCGGCGAATACTGTGTATACCATGGACTGCCCGAAGAACAAACCAGTCGGTACTAGAGGAGATCAAACCTAAGCTTTCTTTAGAAGCTCAGATGACAAGACTTCGACTTTCATACTTTGGACACATCATGTGAAGAGAGAGATCATTAGAGAAAGACATCATGCTTGGCAAGATAGGAGGTCAACGCGAAAGAGGAAGGCCAGCAATGAGATGGATCGATACAATAACAGCAGCTACGGGTACCAGTCTGTCAACAATGAGCCGCCTGACTGAAGACCGAACACAATTTAGGATAGCTATCCAGAGGGTCACCATGAGTCGACTCCGACTCGACGGCACTTAACAACAACAACAGAGGAGAGGAGAGACAGGGGAGGTATGTTACAGACTTTTAAATACTTAAAAGGTATTAATGAACAAAGAAACCTTTTTCATAGAAGGGGAAGCTGTAAAACTAGAAGGCATAAAATGAAATTGCAAGTAGATAAACTTAAAAGCAATGTCAAGAAATATTTTTTCACTGAAATGGATGCTTGGAATGCTCTCCAAGTGGAGGTTGTGGGGGAAAATACAGTGACAGAATTCAAAATGGCATGGGACAAACATAGTTAATCCCTTTGTGGCAGCACTGATAGCATGCAATAAATAATACCCGGAGTCAGTGCAAGGATCCAAACCAATTTATTGTGCACAAGGCCCAAGCATCAAAGGACTGAGCAATGGCGAACAGGAACAACTTCCTTATATACAAGCTTCACAGTTTGATACAGGCAGACTTTCTATTGGTCCCAACGCCCCCTGCACCTATCCAATCGGGGACCCTCACTGGGCTATTGCTCCTTGTTCACCCTTCTCAGACTAGTCTAACAAAGGCACAGTTCTATGTTATGACTACACTTCTACTGCAAGGTCATATCTAGCTCGAGGAATGCAACAGTATCCATTTAGTATGGAAGTATTGTGCAAGCTGTGTCATAAACTGATTTTTCTAACTTTTAATTCTTTACTCTAACAACAGGAAGGTGGGGGTTAGAATCCAGGCCTATCTTACAGGCCTTTCACATCTATATAGGCCATCGCCTATCACATTCCTCCCTTTGATTATTCTCACCCGCAAATTAGAAAGGGTGGGAATTAAATCACATATTATACTTGTGTAACAGCATCATCTTGGGGTATATAGGGTAATATTGCCACATAGCCAACACTTTAGTTGCTGTCTGCCGCTTCACAGTGCTATCAATAACAGGTCACCCAGTCCTGAAAACATGGAACCAAACAATCCATCAAACTCCAGTCCACGCCATTTCTTGCTTCTGCATCTGTTCGGCTATGTCTTCGACAACTTGGCCTTCATTATCAATCTGCAAACAACGGTTAGTTAAATTCAATTTTCCATATACACCACCTTCAGCTGCTAACAAATAATCCAGTGCTAAACAATGTTCAGGAGCGTTTACACCTGACCACCAGGACGTCTTTCTAGTGGTGGCATTATAAAACCTCTGGCTTAGACGTGTAATCTTTATTCCAGTCTGAGTAGTAGTGATGCAGGCTGCACAAGGGGGGAGAGTAAGAGTTGTAGATTCTTAGTCTCTTACAGTAGTGGTTGTCATCGCAAAGTGAGCCGCAATGGAGTTTCAGGGTCATTTACGGAAGTTCAATGACCAAGTGCAGGAGCGGCTGCTGGCTTTACTCGACTGTGATGGATCCAAGGTTCAAGCTCTGCAACTTCAACTGCTGTTGGAGTTATTAAGGTCCCTTTCAATGCGGTGTCCTTCTCCGCTCTGTGATCCACACCGAGACCCCAGGCTTGAGAGGATGTAGAGGTTGATGGGCAGCTGATGACTCTGCAAAACAGAACTTAAAGGTTGTAAAGGCATACTTGGAATCTGTGTACACATTTAGACGGAGCCCTTTTCCTATTGTCAGTGCTCTAGTGAGAGCTGTCAATTCAGCTTTCTGTGCTGAAGTTCCTGGGGCCAGAGCTGTGGACTCACCTACCAGATCAAGGGTCACTACTGCATATCCGGCACAACAATGTCCATTAATGATGATAGGGCTGCTTCCATCTACAAAGAAAGTCTGTTCAGGGTTCTCCAAAGGAACAGCAGTCAAATCCAGGCAACTTGAGAATACAGTGTCCATAGTTTCTAGACAGTCATGATCAGGGGGGGTCAAGACCAACTGGTAACAACGCAGCAGGATTCAGAGCTTGACTGACCATCAATTGTACAACATACTTGGATACTACAACATCCGTGAATGCGTGAGCCAAAAACGTCCTTTGTGTTCCATGAGGGTCAGAACAAAGTGCAGTACAGTAACTTGAAGATTTTGTCCCGGGGTGAGCTTGTCAGCTTTGCTCACTAGGAGGGCTGTAGCTGCAACAGCTCTCAAACAAGGGGGCCAGCCTTTTGCAACTACATCCAATTGTTCTGACAGATAGGCTACTGGCCATTGCCCAGATCCAAGAGATTGAGTCAACACTCCTAGAACATTTCCTTGTGACTCCTGGACATAGAGACTGAAAGGTATTCTGGACATCTGGTAGACCCAGAGCTGGTGCTAACATCACATCAGAGCGGTTTTTCAAAGATCGAAAAGCTGCATCCCATTCAAGTCCCCATTCCAATGGAAACTTTTCCATTCCTTTGATAGCTTGATACAAGGGTTTTGCTAGCAGCGCAAAATGGGGGATCCATATACGACAGTACCCTGCGGCACCCAAGAAGGCTCTCTCTTGCCTCCTGGTGGCTGGAGTGGGAATACTGCATACAGCTTCTTTGTGTTCTGGTCCCAGGCGTCGAATTCCGCTGGACAACTGGAATCCCAGATATTTAACTTGTTTGACATAATCGCGCTTTGGCTCTTGAGACTTTGTATCCAGCCTCATTAAAAGGTGCAAGAGTTCACTGGTGGCTTGTAGACATTCACTGTTTGGAGTTGGTGGTCATTCACATACTGAAGAAGAACTCTGTGTCCTGGGTTCACATAGTAGCTTGAAAGATCCTGATTTAAAGCAGCACTGAAAAGAGTGGGTGAATCCTTGAGTTCTTGGGGTAATCAAGTCCAGGTGCGTTGGCCCTGCCTTCCTGTTGTGGGGTCTTGCCATTCAAAAGCAAACACAAGTTGACTGGTAGGGGCTAACTGTATACAGAAGAAGGCCTCTTTCAGGTTCAGGACAGTGAAATGAATAACCTCTTGTACTGGGTGGTAATCCCCTGTCCCAGGTTTCTTGACTGGGAGAAGGGGGGTGTTCCAAGGTGACTGGCACTCCTTGAGAAGTCCATACTTCAGCAGTTTCATTAAATGGCAGTGGATACCTTCAATGGCTGGTTGGGGAAGAGGATACTGCTTCACATGCACTGGTTCCACTCCTGGCTTGAGTGTGATGATAACAGGGGCTAGGTTCTTCGCTAGGCCAGGTGGATATCTTCTGCCCATACTTCAGGTGGAGCTAATTGTCTTGGCTGGAGACGTACTATAGAACCGCTACTCTTCTTCTCGGGGAACAGTCAGCACCATCAATCCAGCAGGCTTTGGGTTCACAGTCATTTGCATTTCTCCCCCTTCAGCAAAGGGTATCTGTGCCTGGAGCTTAGCAAGCATATCTCGGCCCAAAAATGGAATAGGGCATTCAGGCATATACAGGAACTGGTGCGCTATTTTCTGTCTTCCTAGTTCACACATGCGGTTCTGCGGGAAAGTTTTAGTGGCCCAGTAGCTCTGACAATGGTGATGCATTGAGAAAACAAAGGGGCTACTGGCTTTAGTATTTTGCTCCTGTATCCCCCATAAAGTCCATATATTGGTCCCCTATTTTCAGACTGACCATAGGCTCCTGGGGTGAACTTGGAGTCCAGTCTGGCCTAGTCTTCATCCATGTCAAAGCCCGTTGCAACTGCCACTCCCTCAAACGCTTCTTCCCTCTCTTGCTGGAACACTGTGCTCGGTTTATTCTTCCATGACTCTGAAATCAAGTACTCCCTCTTCCCCTCCTGGGGGTGGAGTCAAGATACGGGCATGCACTTCTCTAGTGTCCTTCTTCTCTGCAATGAGCGCACTGATTTGCACCCAGAGGGGACTAATCATTTTTACGACCCCTTCCACTTTCCTCTGCTCTTTCAATTAGGAAAACCTCCTCCACATCGTTCAACCAAAGCGGCTGCAAGAAGAACTGCTTTCTTTGCTATTTTGCATTCACTTTCTCTGTCACATCCATTTTCACAATTCACATACTTCCTGAGCAACTTCCATTAACTGTCATGCCCGCAAATCCATCCAGTTTCTGCAATGTCCGGTTTATATCTCTCTGGGACTGACTGACAAAAACTGCATTTACCATAAGCAAATTCTCCTGGGCTGCTAGATCGCATGGGGTATATAGTGAGGGCTGCCTGCAATATTTGGATTCCACCTGGGGCCATCAAGGCTGATGGGTCTGCATAATACTGTTCATTAGTTCCATCAAATCCTAAGGTTTCTCAGTGTAGGAGGCATAATGCAGTTTTCAGTTCAGTAAATCAGTGGCGGAAAAAGACACATAAACAAGGCTGGTCAGCTAGCTGGGTTCCACTTCATATTCTCAGGCGCTGGCTGTGAGTGACCCTGAACTGGCAAATGAATGCCCGCTTGTAGTGTAAACAGACACTTCTTCTTTTTCCCTTCACAAACATTTAATATAGGGGAACTGATCAGGGAATGTTTTTGCACAATCTGATAAACACAGTAAAATTCCTAGTCATACACTTCAACAGAATCTGCCCCTTCCCCCACATGACGACGTACTTGTCAACAGACAGAGGGGGGCGGGCTGAATTTCCCTGTGGACTAAGCATAATGGATGTGTGTGCTCATTCTAAAGAACAACTGTCTGAACCTGTTTAAGGGCTTTAAACTAAGACTGTACTTCTGAAACTGAGACTTTAAAAGACCCTTTCAAAACACAGTACCCATCTTACAGTTCGGGAAAGACAGGCATTATCTTAACAAGATAAACAGTAGGTCTCTCTCCTGGCTCTCAAAGCAGCCATAAATCACTAGACAAAGTGGCTGTAAACACTAAATAAATCCTAAAAATACAGTTACAGCTTGTTTTGTTGTTCCCGTAATTTATGAGCAATAATTATGTCCTCTATGTGGTGCTTGCTATAATATATAAAAAGACCCCATCTTACTCGATAGCATATGCAGTCAAAACCAAATATATCAGAGACAAAATTCCAAGAATTTTTGTAGTTACTGGCTCGGGATGCTTCATAGTCCTATCAGGGGTCTTAACCTCCACTTCGAAGGTCAAAGGGGAAACAAAAGCAGTCTCATTAAGTTCTCTATCATTTCTTTTTGAACAGTGTTTGCTAACGACTGGAACATAAAAAACACAAGACAAGGCTAAGCCCATAAATGCATTGAGGAACTCGAATGGGGTTAATAACATTCCTATCAAGTGATATATAATACATGTCCATAGCAGAAGGAACATCACTATTAAAACATATTCAATAAAACAGGTACAATTTTCCTGAAATAAGCACAATTAACCCAGCTGCAGAGCGTAGAATAATTGAAACCTTCAAAGCGTTAAGTAAAGGATACATTCCTGTCTTTGTCTCTGGGCTGTGTGAAAGACACGCCCCCTTCGCTCTCTACTTGCAAGAGAGAGACTCATGCTCAGTGAGACAGCTGCCTTTATAAAAGACTCCTGAGTTGTTTCTTTAATACTTTTCCTTAATCGGTAAAAACAACAGACACCAAACACTTTCTCGCGACCTGCACTAGTCAGGAGGCAGCACCTCACTTGGTCTGTATGCAAGGCCTCTCATGCACACACACAGACATTCAAGAGAGAATAAAATCCGGATGTTCCCAAAAAACCTGACTGACTGACTGACTGACTGGGTGGTTGGGTGGGTTCATTCTCTGCTTATACCTTTAAGACTTTCTGAGACTTACTAGGACCGCCCTGAGAGAGGTGATCAGACTCTCAAGCACTTATTCCAGACTAACTGATTAGCAGAACAGTTCTACTCACCGGATCATGGGTTGAATCCTGGACTCCCCTCGGGTTCGAGGTGTAGGCCGGCCGGAACAGGCAACCTGCGGAGGCAAGGAGGAGCCCTCCCAGATACAAGAGGATGGGTGGCGCCGAAGGCTCTCCTGCAATCAGCCAGGGGCGGCTCCAGGCCGGACAAAACTTTTTGAGGCGAGAAGTCGTGGTATATTTACTTGAATACCATCACACTACTCACACTTCCCGGTCAGGGAACCAAGACATGTGGCAGCACTGATAGCATGCAATAAATAATACCCGGAGTCAGTGCAAGGATCCAAACCAATTTATTGTGCACAAGGCCCAAGCATCAAAGGACTGAGCAATGGCAAACAGGAACAACTTTCTTATATACAAGCTTCACAGATTGATACAGGCAGACTTTCTATTGGTCCCAATGCCCCCTGCACCTGTACAATCGGGGACCCTCACTGGGCTATTGCTCCCTGTTCACCCTTCTCAGACTAGTCTAACAGACTAGTCTATCTTACAGGCCTTTCACATCTATATAGGCCATCGCCTACCACACCTTTATAGCAAGAGGATAATATCAAAATAAACTTAAATATCTTCCATACTTCAACAAATAGAGGGGGGTGACCTGCCCATCACTACTACTACTATTACTACTACTGAACATTTGTATAACACTACAAAACATACACAGCTCTGCACAGACATATGTAAAAGATGATCCCTGCTCATCAGAGTTTACAAGGTGGGTGTAATCATAAACAAGGGAATTGAGGGGGGTAACCTGCACGGAACAGTGGGTACAACTATTCTAGCCACCATACTGGCAGACTAGATGGACCATACTGGTCTTTATCTGCCATCATATACTATGCTACTATGTTATTCTCTCTGTTATGTGTTGAGCAGCATCATTTTTGAAGAAACTGCTGCTGGGGAAGGAGCAATATAGCTGCTATTACCCTACAGACTCCTTGGGGTGGGTCGGGAATGTAGAGGGAAGGGGAAGAGGACTGACCCTCAGATTGGTTTATTTAAGGGGTGGACCTTCATCTGGGAGCCTTCTGACTTTCATGTCTTGCATTGGTGCCAGGAGGATAGGGATAAGGAGGGAGACTTTGGCCCCACTAGCCACCAGGGGAAGGGGAGTTTGGGGGCTTCCATGCAGATCCTTTAAATCTTTACACTATCACTGCATGAACCAGACTATTTTGAAGCAGCAGCAGTAGTGACTCAAGAAAAAACAACTATAACTCAAAAGTGAGGTCAGGTTATTTGTGCAATGTCCCAGAGGCAAGTATTACACACCAAGGAGGAAGATAAAAAAAATAACACCACCACAGATAAATACATGGAAAAATAAATAATAAATAATCTTTAATATGATAATGGACTGTAACAATAATAAAAATCATTTCTAACACAAAATAAACCCAACATGGCTGTGTTTCGGCATCAGTCTTCATCAGGGGTATAATCAAATCTGAAAGTTAATTCAAGCATAATTAATCTCAGCATAAATGAATGATTAATAAATAATACAATAAAAATGAAAATTCAAAATATAAATCAATACTACACATATGCAACAAAAAACGGGGTATACTTTAAAAGTTTTCTCAGTTCATGTAATATACGACATAAATTTAACAAAAAACGTGTAGACAAAAAGTACAATTAGACTGAAAACAAGAACAATGAAAGCATGAAAATCAAAGAAAGTTGTGATCAATATGAAAACCCTCTAAATAGAATTAAACATAAATAATGTTAAAATACTTTCTATACTTCCAAATTATGTCTGCCTCAACTATTTCTATGCAATCGGTAGTTTGTTTTAAATGGTGCTTTGCATATTGCTTAGTTTTCTTTGCGGTCTAGTGATTGCATTTAAGTCTGTCTAGTGTAGCAGCTTCCTTTTATGAGTGGTCTCCATTTATCTTCTAAATGCTTTTGGTGCGCATATGCTTTTTGGTAGCACTCTTAATTTTTTACTCCAATCTTCCAATTAAAGTGCACAATAGTTAAATGATCTAGTGTCATTTATTATATATTTAACAAAAATAATCAAATCCCTCAAAAGGTTCTTAGGCTATGACTGATAATGATAGATATCTATTAACCTATAACATTCTTATAGCCACGTGAACACTATTGTTAGAAAAGGAACCTAAAGGTCTCAGACTGGAACAGGCACTATGGCATGGACAATGTCCTGAACTTGTTCCTCATATACATCAACGACCTTGGTTGTCTACTATTTTGTAATCCAATGTCTTACTATTTTGTGTTTACGAGCCAATTAGTTTTTACATTTATATTATTTGCATAATTCACAAAATAATAAAACTTATGTGGTTTCCTCGATTCTTATCTCAAAAATGATTACGGTTGTCTCATCCTTTTATGAGATATGACGGTAATTGTCTCGTCCTTGTAGGAGATATGATGGTAATTATCTCATGTTGTTCTCTTCAGTCCCGACGCCTCCAGTTGGTACCGTGTCGCGTTTCACAACCAGCGGGTTTCTTCAGGGGGGTTTTAAATCGAAACTCCTATTACTTCATATGGTCAGAGTATATTTGAATCTTTGAGTGAGAGAAACTCGGTTATTCAAGCCTCTCTAGTGATTAAGCTCGTTGTTTGGCATGTTAGGAAGAGCCTACCGGCTTCAAAAAAACGCGCATGCCTCCATTTATTATATATTGCATTTATTTATATTGCATTTATTATATATTGCATATTGTCATTTTGTTTCCTTTATAGTATTTTGCTATAGTGGACTACAAAAGGGGACTGCTACTTCTGGAGAGAGATCTGCAATTGTAAGTATTTACTTCTGGGATTTTTTCTAACTCTTGGGGAAAAAGGAAATCTTTAGATTAAAGTTGATTAATCTGTGAACCCAGTGTATTTGTTAAATCAGTCAGGGCCTAGTAGCAGCAAAGAGCTTTAATTTAAATCAAATCAGAATATAACAGCATAAAAGGCAAAACAGGGTCAGTATGCCTTGAGCAATAAATAATTTCTAGAGACCTTTACAAAGAGGCCTTCTAATAGGGGGCAAGAGACATGTGACATTTTTTAAATAGGTGTTAAAGCCAGGTGACAGATCAAAGGGCCAGTTTGAAAGACTCCCTCTACCAAGCAAGGACTGAGTTAATCACTCAGGAAATTGGTCACAGCTTACCTCAGAAGCACAGGCATAAATAGTTCAGAGTTCTGTGCTTCTCAGTCTTCAAGGACTACAAAAGGGAACTGGCACTTCTGGAGAGAGATCTGCAATTGTATTTACTTCTGGTAATTTTTATAAATCTTGGGGAAAAAGAAATTCTTTAGATTAAAGCTGATTAATCTATGAACTCAGTGTATTTGTTAAATCAGTCAAGGCCTAGTAGCAGAAAAGAGTTTTCAGTTTAAATTTAAAACACAGAACAGAGTTTCTGGTTAAATTTAGAACCCAAGACTCCCTCTATCCAAGCAAGTGCTGTGGGACGCCCCCTGGAGATTCATCACAGATTACCTTAGAAGCATAGGACACGGTACTGTGTAGCAGCCAGCTGTTAATAAGTCTTCTTTCCCTCCCTCCCCAACAACCACCCACCCCTGGGATAATCATAGCTTTATAGGTGCTTAAACCTCTTAATGGAAAGGAGGTGCCATATTCACTCTCAAGTACAGCTGTTTATTCTCATCAGCATACATTACGGATCTGAGATTAATTAAACTTCAGGTTAACAAAGTACCTTAAACATATTAGGTATACATATTAGGTATAGTTTTATTAGTATAAGTATCCCCAGCAACTCTTAGTAAGTAAATAACTTAAATATCTAAACACAACCTTAAAATTAAAATAAAGACAGCAGTCCAGCAGTGAGATGGGGGCTTTCCAGTCTTTTGCATTGAGTGTCACATGTATGATTTTCTCCCAGTTGGTGAGGGGTCTTACGTGTGCACTAGGTGCAAGGAGCTCTTTGCACTCAGGGAACGAGTCCGATATCTGGATGCTAGAGTAGCAGACTTGGAAGACATAAGGAAGACAAAAAGGTACATAGATGAGACCTACAGGGATATAATCCTGAAGTCCCACCTCCAGTCTGGCAGCATCCCTGTTGCCATGGAGGAGACAGGTCACGTGACAGGAGAAGGTGTAGAAGGAAATGTTCCTATAGCTAGGACCTGTCCTCCAGGTGATGTAAAACCCTCTCGCACTGAGGAGGTTTTTCCAGGTCCATGTGCCCATGAGGGAAGGGTTAGGATAGCTCTTATAATTGGTGATTCGATCATTAGGCATGTAGATAGCTGGGTGGCTGGTGGACGTGAAGATCACCTGGTAACATGCCTGCCTGGTGCGAAGGTAGTGGACCTCATGCGCCACTTAGACAAGGTCTTAGATAGTGCTGGGGAGGAGTCTGCTGTCTTGGTACATGTCAGAACCAATGACATAGGAAAATGTGGTAGGGAGGTTCTGGAGACTAAATTTAGGCTTTTAGGTAGGAATTTGAAATCCAGAACTTCCAGGGTAGTGTTCTCTGAAATGCTTCCTGTCCCATGTGCAGGACACAAAAGGCAGGCAGTGTTCCGGAGTCTCAATGCATGGATGAGACAATGGTACAAGGATGAGAGTTTTGGATTTGTTAGGAACTCTGGAACATTCTGGGGAAAGGAGGGACTCTTCCAAAGGGATGGGCTTCACCATAACCGGAATGGAAACAGGCTGCTGGCATTAACCTTTATAAAGGAGATAGAGCAGCTTATAAACTAGATAATAGGGGAGAGCCGACAGTCACCTAAGAGTGCATGGTTTGGAACAATGAATCCATGAAGGATACTAGCAAAAGACCGAAGTTAAGGCATATCAACAGATAGGTTCCAATAAAGACAAAAGTAACCCAAATGCCCTTAAATACAGAGCAGACAGAGCTTAAAGATTGCAAATTACTCCTGCCTACCAATAGCCAGGTTAATATGAATAAAATACAGCCTCTAAAATACTTATAAGCAAATGCTAGAAGTCTAAAAAATAAGATGGGAGAGTTAGAACATATAGCACTAAATGAGAGGTTATATACGACTGGTATCTCAGAGACACGGTAAAAGGATGACAGCCAGTGGGACACTGTGATATTTGGGTTCAAACTATATTGTAATGATACAGCTGATCAAATTGGTGGAGGGGTTGCCCTCTATGTTAGAGAGGGCATTGAGTCACAAAGGATTAAAGTTTTGCAGGAATCAAAATTTTCTGTAGAATCTCTATGAATTGAAATTCCATGTGAAAAGGGAAAGGCGATGGCAGTGGGGGTGTACTATTGACCGCTTGGCCAGAATGAACAAATGGATGATGAAACGCTCAAAGAAATAGGGAAGCAAACAAAAATTATAGAACAGTAATAATAATAGGTGATTTCAATTACCCTGGTATCAACTGGGTCAGTGTCATGGCAGGACATGCTAGGGAGATAAGGTTTCTAGATGAAATAAATGACTGCTTCCTGGAGCAGCTAGTTCTTGAACCAATCAGAGGGGAAGCCATCTTGGACCTAGTCCTTAGTAGAACACCAGATCTAGAGCAAGAGATAAGGGTGTTGGGGCCACTTGGCAATAGTGTTCATAGCATGATCGCGTTTGATTTAATTAATGGAGGAGAGATGGTAAGGAAAGCCTCAGTACTACCTTTTAACTTTTGAAAGAGAGACTATGATAAATTGAGGAAAATAGTTAAGAAAAAACTAAAAGGAGCAGTTACAAAGGTTAAAGATTTACATCAAGCTTGGATGTTGTTGAAAAATACTATCTTGGAAGGCCAGACCAGCTGTATTCCATGCTTTAAGAAAAGTGGAAAGAAGTTCAAAAAACTGCCAGCATGGTTTAAAGGTGAGGTCAGAGAGGTTGTTGTTGTTAAAAAAGTATCTTTCAGGAAATGGAAAAAAGAGTCACATGACAAAAACTGAAAACAGCACAAGCCCTGGCAAGTTAGATGCAAGGCATTGATAAGGCAGGCAAAGAGAGAATTTGAGAAGAAACTTGCTGTGGAAGCAAAAACACGTAATAAAGACTTTTTCAAGTACATTCATAGCAAAAAAAAACCTGTGAGAGAATCAGTTGGACCATCAGATGATAGAGGAGTAAAAGGGGAAGTAAGAAGGGACAAGGCTATAGAAGAGAGACTGAATGAATTCTTTGCTTCAGTCTTTACTGAGGAAGATATGCAGATGCTACCCATGACTGAAGTGGTATTTAAAGGTGATACTGCAGAAGAATTGAAAGAAATATTGATACACCAGGAAGATGTATTTGATAAACTGAAGAGTAGCAAATCACCTGGACCGGATGGTATACATCCAAGGGTGTTTAAAGAACTGAAATATGAGATTGCAGACCTACTATTAGTAATCTCTGAGCTATCATTAAAATCATCTGTAATACATGAAGATTGGAGGATGGCCAATGTAACGCCAATTTTTAAAAAGGGTTCCAGGATGATTCAGGAAACTACAGATCAGTCAGCCTGATGTCAGTACCGGGAAAAATGGTAGAAACCATCATAAAGAACAAAATTACTGAACATGTAGATAGTCATGGCTTAATGGGAGACTGCCAACATGGCTTTATACAAGGAAGGTCTTGTCTTACTAATCTGTTATGTTTTTTTGAAGGTGTGAATAAACAGGTAGACAAAGGTGAGTCGGTTGATATAGTATATCTGGACTTTCAGAAAGCCTTTGACAAGGTCCCTCATCAGAGATTTTTGGCAAAACTAAAAAGTCATGGGATAGGAGGTAGTGTACTATTGTGGATCAGGAACTAGTTAAAAGATAAAAAGCAGAGGGTAGGGCTAAATGGCCAATTTTCCCAATGGGAAAAAGTGAATAGTAGAGTACCGCAGGAATCTGTGCTGGGTCCACTGCTATTTGACATATTCATAAATGACCTGGAAAAGGGAATAATGAGTGAGGTTATCAAATTTGCAGATGACACAAAACTATTTAAAGTTGTTAAAACCCAAGAGGATTGTGGAAAATTGCAAGAGGATCTTGATAAATTGGAAGACTGGACATCCAAATGGCAGGTGAAATTTAATGTGGACAAGTGCAAAGTTATGCAACTAGGGAAGAACAACCCAAACTATAGTTACACGATGCAAGGTTCCACATTAGGAACCACCACCCAGGAAAAAGATTTAGGCGTCATCATGGATAACATGTTAAAACCCTCCACCTAGTGTACAGCGGCGGCCAAGAGAGCAAATAGAATGGTAGGCATCATAAGGAAAAGAATGGAAAATAAAACAAAGGATATTATAATGCCTCTGTATCATTCCATGGTGCGAACACACCTTGAATATTGTGTGCAATTCTGGTCGCCGTATCTTAAAAAGGATATAGCGTTATTAGAAAAGGTACAGAGAAGAGCCACCAAAATGGTAAAGGAGATGTAAGGATACTCCTATGAAGAGAGGCTAAAAAGGTTAGGGCTCTTCAACCTATTCTGAGGTCAGCCCTGTATGTCTAAGGTCAGTCGGGTAGACAAGGGACTTCTTCCACCTCAGAGGTGGAATAAGTCCCCCTGGACACGGTGTTTCGGTGATGGCCAGCATGGAAAAAGGTAGGCAGGGGCACAGGAAGTTCTCTGCAGCTGGACCCTGGCCATGGGAGGTCAGATCGGGGGTCTGGCTGTGGGGAAAGGAACTTTTCAGCTGTGGCTGGGGACAGCGTGAGCTTACTTTGATCAACTATCAATAAAGAAACAACAAGCAGTCAAGAAATCTGATGATGCATTGCTCTTGGCAGAATGGTTATGAAGGACCTAGACAAGATTCTCAAGAGAAGAGATGTCTCTCTCCATACAAAGATTTGACTCGTTCAAGCCATAGTATTTTCAATAATGCCATACGGATGCAAATGTTGGACAGCAAAAAAGATAGACAGAAAGAACATTGATGCCTTTGAATTATGGTGCTGGTGACAAATACTGTGTATACCATGGACTGCCCAAAGAACAAACCAATCAATACTATAGGAGATCAACCCTAAGCTCTATTAGGAAGCTCAGATGACAAGACTTCAACTTTCATACTTTGGACACATCATGCGAAGAGAGAGATCATTAGAAAATGACATCATTCTTGGGAAGGTAGAAGGTCAATGCAAAAGAGGAAGGCCAGCAATGTGATGGATCGATACAATAACAGCAACTGTGGGTGCCACTCTGTCAAAAATGAAGACCAAAAAAGTTTAGGGCAACTATCCAGAGGGTCACCATGAGTCGACACCAACTCAACAGCACTTAAAAACAACATAGTCCAAAACCATTCACTGGCCACATTTATTTAGGAGAAATTGGACATTAAGGGGCTGAACTGCAAGGGTGCCAATAATATTGGCCACAAGTGTAGGTCATTGTTTATTTTTTTTATTTTTTAAATTTTATTTTCATGAAGGAGTATTCCTTCTGCACATCTGGAAAGAAGTAAAATAATTGTGGATGCCTTCCAAGATGCATAACTTAGTCAAATGGCGATGGAACCGACCAGGGAAAGCTCAATGCTGGATTTAGTGCTCACCAATGGAGATAGCTTGTTGAATATCCAGATGGGTGCCCATGTGAGCAGCAGTGATCATCACATGGTGTGGTTTGAGATAAAAGCCAAGGTGGAGTCCAATCATAGCAAGCTCAAAGTCCTAGACCTCAAAAACACTGACTTCAGTAAAATGGCCAAGTACCTGAAGGAGGAGTTGGCAGGCAGAGAGGGGATAAGGGAATAGATCTATTGCTCTTTTTATTGCCTTCTTTAATTTAGCCCATTGCAATTGTAAAGAAAATAAATAAAAACAAGAGAAAAAGGAAACCTATTTGGTTCTACAAAAAAGTGGCTGAACAAATAAAGGGAAAATCCACAGCTTTCACAAAATTCAGAAGTTCACAAACAGAGGAACACAGAAAAGAATGCAGGATCAAACTAAAAGAGACAAAAAGAGAAATTTGGATAGCAAAATCTAAGGCAGAAGAAAAGATGTCTAAAGATGTGAAGTGTGGTGACAGCTTTTTTCAGATATATTCGGGAGAAGAGGAAAATCAGAGGTGGAATTGCAGGACTCAAATGTGCTGGGAACCGATTTGTGGAAAGTGACAATGAAAAAGCGAAAACACTAAACAAATACTTCTGCTCTGTTTTTACAAAAGAAAATCCTGGAGAAGACCACCTGTGATTGACAAATATACAAATGGGAATGGAGTAGATTCCACACCATTTACAGAAGATGATGTGTTTGAACAGCTTGCAAAACTGAAAGTGGACAAGGCCATGGGACCAGATGGAATCAATGGGGTCGCGGCTCCGATAACGATCTTGAACCGCTACCGCAGCTTTGTAAACAAGCCCCCATATCTCGCAAAAGATATAAAAAGACTGGAAGCAGTTCAGAGGAAGACAACCAAGATGATTTGGAGCCTGCATCAGAAGGCTTATGAGAAGAGACTTGAAGACCTAAATATGTATACTCTGGAGGAGAGGAGGGATAGGGGAGATATGTTTCAAACCTTTAAATGCTTCAGGAGTATTAATGAACAAACAAACCTCTTCCAAAGAAGGGGAAGCTGTAAAACTAGAGGGCATAACATGAAGCTGCAAGGGGGTAAACAAAGGTGGTGTCAGGAAATACATTTTCACTGAAAGGGTGGTGGATGCTTGGAATGCCCTCCTGATGGAAGTGGTGGGGGCAAATACAGTGACAGAATTCAAAATGGCATGGGACAGACACAGTGGATCCTTTTATAGAACAGGATAAAATCAAAATAAACATAACTATCTCTTATATCTCAACAAGTAGGGGTGACCTACATGGAATGGTTGGTATACCCCTAAAAAAAGGCATGGGGAGGGGTGACCTGAACACAGCGGCAGATGCAACTACTCTTGCCGCCTTGCTGGGCAGACTAGATGAACCATACTAGTCTTTATCTGTCATCATATACTATGTTGCTATCTGTCATCATATACTATGTTGCCCCCTCACCCACAACAATCCCTCACAGACACATGTAACCACCATCAATGTATCATATACACATGCAAATACCTTCTGTTAGCCTTTCTGATGTAAATAGTTAACATTGTTATCCAAGTTATTATACCTGTTCTATGTAATTACGGTGTAACCCCCACTGTAAACTCTCCTTGTTTCATGTAAACCACACTGATATCAAAGAGCGCGGTATATAAGAAAAATAAATAAATAAATTTTAAATGGTTACACCAAATTTACAGAATGATGAAAAGGAATAACAAAGAATATACAATACATGAGAAACAAATTTCCGCTTGTAACACAAATATCTCCCACTAAACATCATCAAGCCCACATTATTGGAAGTAGGGGATTCAATTAAATTCAAATATAGATCATGAAAAAACAACAGAGACCTCATCTAAGTATAATATAATAAACCAAAATATACATCACCATCTTACCAATAGCAAAAATAATAAAGAAAATCAAGAGCTTTGAGTTCCCAAGAATTCCTCCAATTGCATTGGTTCAAAGAAGCAATATTGTTTCCCTTGAAAAAATATTAAACGTTTACATGGATTTTTAAGAAAATACATAGTTCCCAGAGCTAAGGCCTGAGGCCTCAGCTCCAGGAAGGCCTTATGCCTAAGCTGCATAGTCCTAGAAACATCGGGAAAGATGTTGATTCTTTGCCCACAAAACAAAATTTCCTTCTTTGGGAAAAAGGACTTCATTATTATTTGCTTATCAGCCTCCAAAACAAATGAAATTAATAAAGTAGCTCGAGAAGTAATAATATCAGAAGATGATTCTAAAAAATTAGATAAGTCAAGACTAGATACATCAGCAACCGCTTTCTTACCCCCAGGAAGATAATAAATACTACTAATCTGTAGCACTGAGCTTCTTTCAAGTATTTGTGGAAAAGGATCATAGAAGATAAATAGTGAGTCACAGGAAAATTGAGGCATCTGATCTTCCTTCCCCAAGAGAAATTTTCCAATTGTTCATTTGTGGGTGGCAGAAAAAACTATCCTTAATGGAAGCAGCTGAGGCTGACTACATAGACTTCAGATGATTCTCACATTTATCAAGCCTCTCCCCTATTTGTAGCATTTTAGAATCTTGATCAACTAATTTAACAACCGAGTCTTTGGTAAACTCTTGCAGTTGATTCAAAGTACTCATCAAAATGGCCTCAGTCCAATGAACAATAGCCCAGACATCTTTAAGAGAAGCATCTTTATCCACTAGATCTTTCACCGGATAGTTAACACCCGACGTAACAAGCTGCAAAACTTTAGGTAAAGGAACCCCAGAAAAATCGTCAGGCATTAAATCAGACTGAGGTTGGACAGGTAACGATGGAATAACCAGTGAAGAAGCCTTGACAAGAACATCTTTCTTATTTTCCAAAACTAAAAAGTCAGACAGTAAGGGTTGGGTTACACCCCCAGTGGGTGGGTGCAGAGAAAAGGAATCAAGACTTACAGTTTCTGAGGAAGATAGAGATAGATCTTCCATTCCCCTCCTAACAAAATGCGTATCCAATTGACCTTCTATCTTGGAAGTTTTCAGCGTTGAGGTACCTGGTAGGGGAATCCTCTTATTTCTTTTCCCCATATTCAGGATATTAACCATCCTTTCTTCTGCGCCAAGTGCGCTCAAGGGCCACCGAAGGGGGCGTGACCTCCCCCTTTCGACACGCCCCTTTAAATACGTGCCTACTACCACATCCTGTGGGGGGGCAAGCTTTTAAAGCCCCTGCCGACGTCTGCCGCAATACTAGAGCGCACACCGATCAAATCAGCTGCTCCTCCTCCACCCCTCACTTTCCAGTTTAAATTTATTTTATTATTTTATGTTATTTCACTTATTCTATGCATTTTATTATACTGTATACTGCCTCAAAGCCTTTTTGAGAAAGGCGGCTCATAAGACTGATTATTAGAGAGTGGAGTGGAAGAGTGGCCTAGTACCCAGAAGATCAAGGGTTCGATTCCCATTGGCACACCTTGTGACCTTGGGCAAGTCTCTTTGCCCTCCATTGCCTTGGAAGAAAAGGCCTGGCAATCTACTTCTGGTGATACATTGCCAAGAAAACCCAGAGGCAGCTGGTTCACCAGAATTCAACACTGATTTGACCTCACTAAAAAAAATATATAGATAACAATCATCTATACAGAGAACAGATGTGGCATACAGTATACAGTTGGAACACGTGAAGCCGGATTTTGCATAGGACATCTAGGACGGAAATCAGATTCCCAAGGCAGGACATTCAACATTCCTTGACTTTATTTGAAAAGTCTTGCTGAACACAAAGTCTTTTGTAAAATATGCCGTCCATGGGAAATATACATGCATTTTCCTAAACATACAGCAGGAGAAAGCATTTTATTAAAAGTACACATTCCAAAAAATACATCACCACCTGCACTTACAAACAGACGTGTGAACTTTTGCAACCTACAGGTGTAAGTACTGGCACCTACATCTTTAAGTGCCGTATTTCAGAAGCAACACAGTAATTAATTAAGGAACCAAGTCCCTGAAGTCACATTTTTACTTTTTTAATGTCATTTAAAATACTGAAGAGTCAAGCACAATCATCCCCTCAATCCTTCTTTAAAGCCCCATTAGAAATGAGCAGTTACTGGACACATGTGTGATTCAGAGGAGGTACAAAAGCCAATGGGTAAGTTTTTCAAATGTATATGAAGTCCCATAAAAAAGCATACATTTTTGGATATCCCAAACCACACTGAGAACATGTTTCTTTGGGTCTGCATGTGCAGCATAATGTATTTATGTTAATGGTGGCACTGTAAAATTAACATGTATAAATGGATGGCCCTTTCCACATATAAATGCTGTTCAAAGCTTCTACAATTACCTTCATAGTCAGGTCAGATGGAACAGGCAGTGTTATAATTCAGAAGCAATTCAGTTCTTTACAACAGTTTGCAACTCACCACATGTTGTAAATCCCTGCTTCCTTGGTAGATAGTCAACATATAGAAGCTGATTCAAACTAAGTCATGAACAATGAGACTTTAAAACTTAAGATGTCACTATCTTCTGAAAACTTTTTATGGAATTTTACTTAGACCACCTGCAATGTATGAGCTATGCCAGGCAAAAGAGTCTACAAATATTTTAATGAATGTATTCTTTGTCTTTTATCTAAAGAACGACAAGATTGTGAGCTGTTCCCAACAACAGAGCCAGCCCATCAATTAGGCGAGCTAGGCGGCTGCCTAGGGTGATGGCGGCACACATGACTGGCCATGCTGCCCCCCCCCCCCCCCAGCTGCTGCTAATTCCGTCGCAGGGAGGAAGGCGGCACTACCAGTATTTCTCTGGGGAAGAAAAGTGGCAGCAAAAAGCTGCTTCTGCCTACCACCACCCCCCCCCCCCCCCCGAGATGAAAGCAGCAGCAGTGGCAGCTGAGGGAAGGCAGCGATGTAGCTTGACAGGGGAGGTGCAGCTGGGGTTTCTACCTAGGGCAGCAGAAACCCTTGGGCCGTCCCTGCCATCAAATGAACATCACCTGCAGTGGCAGAGGTTGAGAGGGATTTTAGGAATTTAAAACACCTTTTTAGATATGGCACTTTAAAGACTGGAGGGAGGGATATTCAAAGACATGCAAACCGCGTAAATGCCGCTCATCGAGATATTCACTGGCACTAACCCAGTTAATGCCACTGAATATCCCTGGTTTGGGCTGCTAAATGCCCCGATGCTAAGTGCTAGGCAACGCGATTTTCCGGAGGTGGACCGGGGATGGCACCACAGGTTAACCGAGCAGCAGCAATAGTCAGACGCTGCCCGATCAATTCAAACCAGCTAAAGTTAGGAAGACTGAATGACTGTCCTAACTTTAGCCATTTTTGCAATCGAGCCAGCAGATGAATATTGCAATCCTGGCAAGCTGGATATTCAACACCAGTGCCCGGATATAGCCCCGGCATTGCTTTTCAGGAGCGAATTTAAAGCGGCAATGGTCAGCCACTTTGTGTGCTGGCCGCCACTGCTTAAAATCACCCCCTGGAGTTTTTTCTTCATTGCCAAGGACTGAAGTCCTAAGATCACGGATGTGAGATGTAATGAGAATTGGACAATAACCCTTGCTCTTAGTGTTTTTCCAGGAAAGAATGAATGTAAACCTGGAAAGAGAGAATTCCAGTAGATTTGCCAAAAGGGATCTGCAATCCAAACAACAGTCTACTGTGTTAGTTCAAGGTGAAGCAGTGTCAAACAGGTTATACACTACTAGGAAAAAGATAATTTTGTACCAACAGAGCTCTCAATTTAAAAAAAAACACAGCAGTACAGTCACTGGATTTCAGTTATTAGAGATATTACTCAACTGGAGAAGAAAAGCAAGCTGCAGAATTGATTGATCACTCATCCCCCTGGATAATTTCAGCCTTCCAAGATACAGCCATTTATGGAAACACAATAGGACAGAGCCCTGGCATAAGATGTTTGCATAATTCACACTTAACTGATAATTGCTGCTGAGAACAGAGTGTCCTTTAATATACCTTCATAACCAGAGAGCTTTGTGATTTCTCATCTACCTTAATAACAAAATGTGCCTCAGCCCAGTAGATCAAGGATCCTTGGGGATCCCAATGGATCTCAATAAGACAGAAGTTCAAAAGGGTAAACACTCCCACAAAACTGCTTGCCTACCTCTACGCAAGTATTCCCATAACTTCTAGACCACTACTATATTTAGAATCATAGGCCTGGTGAATGCCTAGGTCAGCCAAAAATAAATTTCCCTTGATTCATGATGTCGTTCGTGAACACCATTAAGATATCTTGGGAATAACTGGCACCTGGCTGAATGAAACTGGAGGACTCCCACTGACTCAACAGTGTAAAACAGGATTTATCCAGCATCAACCAAGATCAGGGAAGCAGGGTGGAGGAGTCGCAGTCCTGATCTGAGAAACAGTCAAACTCTGCAGTCAACATCCCCATCCCTTTGAATCAGAATACCTTTTACATAAGAACATAAGAACATAAGATATGCCATACTGGGTCAGACCAAGGTCCATCAAGCCCAGTATCCTGTTTCCAACAGTGGCCAATTTAGGTCATATGTACCTAGCAGTTTCCCCAAAAGACACAGGTTCCACAATGCTTGTACTGGGTCAAGGATTGATATCCTGGGTCCCTTCTTAATAATGGTTTATGGACTTTTCCTCCAGGAACTTGTCCAAACCTTTTTTAAACCCAGCTACACTAACAGCCTTTACTACATCCTCCGGTAACAAATTCCAGAGTTTGATTACACGTTGAGTGAAAAAATATTTTCTTTTATTAGTCTTAAATAGTTTACCCTGTAGCTTTATTGCATGTCCCCTAGTCTGTCTATATTCTGATAACGTAAACAATTGATCTACGTTTACCCGTTCCACTCCGTTCATTAATTTATAGACTTCTATCATATCTCCCCTCAGCCGTCTCTTTTCCAGGTTAAAGAGCCCTAACCTTTTTAGCCTTTCTTCTTAGGAGTATCCTTCCATCCCCTTTACCATTTTGGTGTCTCTTCTCTGAACCTTTTCTAATAATGCTATATCCTTTTTAAGATACGGTGACCAGAATTGCACACAATATTCAAGGTGCGGTCTCACCATGGAACGATATATATAGATATATAAACTCAATCCTACAGACCCAAACTCCTACAGGCCCATAGCCAGCATACCGTTTATCGCCAAAGTAATAGAAAAAATCATACAGCTCCAACTACAAGATTTTATTGACTCACATGCACCACTAGACTGACACCAATTCGGCTTCCGCCCATCCCACGGGGTCGAAACTTTGCTTATAACACTCATGGATGACATCATAAAAGGCACTGACACATGCAACCAAGGCTACATCCTCATATTCATTGATATAGCTGGTGCCTTTGACAATGTCCACCACAACACCCTCATTAACAGACTCCTAAGTCTAGGAATAGGAGGAACAATTCTACAATGGTTTATATCATACATCACAAATCGATCAATACGCGTTAAATTAGGACAAGACACCTCTGAACCATTTGTACAAGGACAAGGTATTCCACAGGGTTCGGCCCTATCGGCCCTTCTTTTCAACCTGTATCTGCAACCCATCACAAATATATTTAAAAAACATAAAGTCAACCACTACATATACGCAGATGATATCATGCTCACTCAACCAATAAGCACAAATAATCCCACCTATCAGAACTTACTGGACTGCATCAACGAAGCAAATACCTGGTTAGAAAATAATAACCTCAGCATCAACCTAAAAAAAACTGAAGCAATGTTCGTAACAAGAAAACCAGATACTACTCTCCCTGAAACAATAACAATTAACAACACAACAATCCCAATCAAAAAGGAAGTAAAATACCTAGGCATCATAATAGACCACACACTTAGTATGCTCCCCCACATAAAGCAAACTGTAAAAACCATATTCTATAAACTTAAGACCATTCAACACCTACGACCAATACTAGACACACATGACTTCAGATCTGTTATCAGCACACTCATCACTCCACACTTTGACTATTGTAACAGTCTACTTATCGGCCTCCCCCTCACAAGCACCAACTTACTCCAAAGAGCTCAAAACATCTGTGCTCGAGTAACAGCAAAAGCACGCCTTACTGACCACATAACTCCCATCCTCGCTGAACTACATTGGCTTCCCATAAATAGCAGAATATCATACAAAATACTATTAACTACATTTAAACTTATCAACGACATATCACCCTCACATCTAACCACTCTACTACATACTCCAAAAGAACATAGAACCCGCAGACAAAACGCAACTCACTCACTAGACATAAAAAAATCAATTCGAAAAACAAAAAAAAACCACAAGCTCAAGAGCATTCTCATATGCAGCCCCCACCATATGGAATAAACTCCCTCTAAGCCTCCGCAAAATAAAAGACCTACAGACATTCCGGAAAGAACTAAAAACATATCTGTTTAAAGAATACTTTATAAATCTTAATGAACCCCCTCCAGCACCCTCACCACACCTCCAAAAAAATCCTCCATAACCTCAGATCAAAAAGCCACAAACCACATCGCATTTAGAAAAATCAACCTAGAATCCTCAGTGTATTAAAATCCCTAGAAATCCCTAGTGTATTAAAAACCACGATTAACAATTGAATAATGTAAATATTTAACTAATGTAAATAGTTACAACATCTGCATAATTATATATTCCATGTTACTTGTTGTTGTTTACGAAAAGTTAATTGTACGTAGTTTGAAAAAACAAGATGTTCCATGTAAAACCATGTTCATTATGTTAATTGTAAACTGTTCATTGTGTTACTTGTAAACCGCCTTTGATCTTGGGAAAAAGCGGTATAGAAGAAAAGCATAAATAAATAAATAAAATAAAATTATAATATCTTTTGTTTTATTTTCCATTCCTTTCCTTATTATACCTAGCATTCTATTTGCTCTCTTGGCTGCCGCTGCACACTGGGCCGAGGGTTTTAACATGTTATCCACAATGACGCCTAAATCTTTTTCCTGTGTGGTGGTTCCTAAAGTGGAACCTTGCATCGTGTAACCATAGTTTGGGTTGTTCTTCCCTAGGTGCATAACTTTGCACTTGTCCACATTAAATTTCATCTGCCATTTTAATGCCCGGTCTTCCAATTTATCAAGATCTTCTTGCAATTTTCCACAATCCTCTTGGGTTTTAACAACTTTAAATAGTTTTGTGTCATCTGCAAATTTGATAATCTCACTCATTATTCCACTTTCCAGGTCATTTATGAATATGTCAAAAAGCAGAGGACCCAGCACAGATCCCTGGGGTACACCACTATTCACCTTTCTCCATTGGGAAAATTGGCCATTTAGCCCTACCCTCTGCTTTCTATCTTTTAACCAGTTCCTGATCCACAGTAATACACTGCCTCCTATCCCATGACTCTTTAGTTTTGCCAAAAGTCTCTGATGAGGGACCTTGTCAAAGGCTTTCTGAAAGTCCAGATACACTATATCAACCGACTCACCTTTGTCCACCTGTTTATTCACACCTTCAAAAAAACATAACAGATTAGTAAGGCAAGATCTTCCTTGTCGAAAGCCATGTTGGCTGTCTCCCATTAGGCCATGACTATCTAAATGCTGAATAATTTTATTCTTTATGATGGTTTCTACCATTTTTCCTGGTACTGACGTCAAGCTCACCGGTCTGTAGTATCCCGGATCACCCCTGGAACCCTTTTTAAAAATTGGTGTTACATTGGCTATCCTCCAATCTTCAGGAATTAGAGATGATTTTAATGATAGTTCAGAGATTACTAATAGCAGGTCTGCAATCTCATATTTCAGTTCTTTCAATACCCTTGGATGTATACCATCCGGCCCAGGTAATTTGCTACTCTTCAGTTTATCTAATAGTTGTAATACATCTTCCCTATATATCGATATTTCCTTCAACTCTTCTGCACCTTTAAATACCACTTCAGTCATGGGTAACATCCCTATATCTTCCTCAGTAAAGACCGAAGCAAAGAATTCATTCAGTCTCTCTGCTATCGCCTTGTCACCTCTTAGTGCCCCTTTAACGCCTCTATCATCTAATGGACCAACTGACTCTCTCACAGGTTTTTTTGCTGCGAATGTACTTGAAAAAATCTTTATTTTGCGTTTTTGCTTCCGCAGCAAGCTTCTTCTCAAATTCTACCTTTGCCTGCTTTATTAATGCCTTGCATTTGACTTGCCAGTGCTTGTGCTGTTTCCAGGTTTCGTCGTTTGGCTCTTTTTTCCATTTCCTGAAAGATCCAGCTAGGAGATATAAAGCCGATTTGTCTGCGTGTGGTCTACCAAGCACCTCACAACAACACATCCTCTACACAAGAACTCCTAGTTTTAGTTACCCTGAATTTCCCTAGGTTAGTGATTATGGGTTACTTTCACCTACATATTGAAACCCCCAATACCACCAGCACTGTCCCTCCACCAGCACTCCTTCTCTAATGCTACAAATGAGCTGTCTTATAATTAATACTTCCTTCTCTTTTCTTATATACAAACCTGTTAGATACTTCTACACCACCTCCATTCCTGCTTTTCACATATAAACCAGAAAGGAGATGAATATCAGGTCACTGAAAAGTACACACTTGACACTCATCCTGCCTCTGGTTTCATGCTTGGACCCCTGCTGGAAAGCTTACTGTCAGGTCTTAACCCAGCTGAATACAGATAAAGGATACTTCTCACATATCTTAGATTCCAAACAGCAGACAGATCAATGATCCCATCCCCTGACATCCAAGAAACAGTAAGGAGTACATACCACTTGGGTCACAAAACTAAGAACAGGCATTTTCACAACTCAGCTTTCTTTTTGTGAAGCTCACACACATGGCAGAAAAAGGTCAAATAAAACATACATACAGATCAAGCACCAACAAAACCACAGTATATATTTTTTTTATATTTAGGACAAAGCATTTCAGAAAACAACATTAGAAGATACAATTATAGATAGAATATATGAAATTACAAATCATTGGAAAACAGGAGGATGGAAACATAGAAACATGACAGCAGAAAAAGACCATTTGGCCTATCTAGTCTTCCCTTCCATGTCAACTACAGTAGACCATTTTTTTCCTTTAGAGATCTTCTGTATTTGTCCCATGCTTTCTTGAATTCAGATACTGTTCTTGTCTCTACTACCTCCATTGAGAGACTATTCCATGCATCTACCACTCTTTCCGTAAAGAAATATTTCTGCAAATTACTCCTGAGTCTATCCCCTTTCACATTCATCCAATGTCCCCTCATAGCAGAGCTTACTTTTAATTGAAAGAAGCTCTCCTCTTATGCATTTATGCCATAGAGGTATTTAAACATCATTATCATATCTCCTCTATCTTGCCTTTCCTCTAACATATACATACCGGTATTAAGATCTTTAAGTCTGTCCCCATATACTTTATAACAAAGACTGCTAACCATTTTAGTAGCCATCTTCTGCATCGACTCCATCCTGTTTATATCTTTTTGAAGGTGTGGTCTCCAGAACTGCACACAATACTCTAAATGAGGTTGCACCAGAGACATATACAGAGGCACTATCACCTCCTTTTTTCTGCTGGACATTCCTCGCCCTATGCACCCAAGCATCTTTCTGGCTTTTTCCATCACTTTTTCTACACGTTTAGCCACTTTAAGATCATCAGATACAATCACACCCAGGTCCTGATCTTCTGTTGTGGACAGAAGTACTTTGCCCCCTATACTGTAACACTGCCTTTGATTTTTGAAGCCCAAATGCATGACCCTGCATTTTTTAGCATTAAATCTCAGCTGCCAAATTCTTGACCATTCTTCAAGCTTTGCTAGATCCATCCTCATGCTATCTACTCCTTTCTGAGTGTCTACTCTATTGCAGATTTTGGTATCATTTGCAAAGAAGCAAATCTTATCTGACAGCCCTTCCACAATATCACTAACAAAAATGATAAAAACAGAATTGGACTAAGGGCAGATCCCTGTGGCACACCACTGGTAACATCCTTCTCCTCAGAGTGAGCTCCATTTACCTGTATCCTTTGTCGCCTTCCACTCAACCAATTTCTAACCCACTCAGTCACGTTAGGGTGCACTTTAGCATCTCTAGGGTGCTCAATTTGTTTATAAGTCATATGTGTGGAACGGTGTCAAAGACTTTACTGAAATCTAATTACACCACATCTAAGTCTGTCCCTTGGTCCAACTCCCTGGTCACCCAGTTAAAGAAATCAATCATATTTGTCTGATATGACCTGCCTCTGGTAAACCCATGCTGCCTCAGATCCTATAATCCATTGGACTCCAGAAACCTCACTATTCTCTGTTTTAGCAGCATTCCAATTGTTTAGACTTACCAGCCTCACTTTGACAATCCCACACTAGTAAGTTAACGTGTGAATGGGCGGAGACAGTGCAGGTTGGAGATAGAATGTGGGCACTGACGGCACATTGTGCAAGAGTAGGCATGATGGATCTGCACTAACTGCGATTGGCGTCATTAGATTAGGCGCACACAATGCCACCCCAGTGGTGGTGATGCATGTTAGCAATGTGCCAATGACAGGGGGATGGACACACATGCCTCCTGAAGTTGGTGCGGGCATCCATGCTTGTTTCACGGCCCGACCACATGCTACCAGTGCACATTTTAGTAAACATGTCTGAGTTAACCTCAGAAAACAGACACAAATAGGAATGGAATGGAGGTAAAACTCAAACTATTTTCAGAAGACTGTTCATGAGGAGCTAGCAAAACTAAAAAATGGACAAAGTGACAGGGCTGGACAGATCTTTTCAATGCTTCTTTAAAGTCAGACGTGATCCCGGAGAACTGGAGATGGGCGAATATGGTTCTTCTCCACAAAAGAAGGCACAAGAAAGAGCTTGGTAACTACAGACCGATTAGCCAAACCTCTACGGTGAGATTATTATACACATTGTGAGATACATGTGTGAAAGTATAGAAGCAAGCCGAGAACAAGATTTCTTAATTTGATAGGCAAAAACTATAAATCCCAGTCTTACCAGAAACTGCAAAGGTCATCTGAGCATAATGTGCTCTCAGAATGTTGTGAAACAACACAGCAGTAACTGATTACTGTCTCGGGAACATTTTGAGAACATTAATCAATCAATACTTTGATAAGCCAAATTTTAACACAGTCGGTGGCTGCATTGACTCTGTCCTCCTAAAAGGTTACTTATGTCTTCTAGCTGTCTGTGAAGACAGACACAAATAATCTAGGCAGCTCACTCTTACAATTCACCCCCTATTGAAGTGTTTGGAACTGGGCTGTATTATTTTGGGGGATGTGCCCTAGGGCTGGTAGAAGTGCTCACTCCTAGTTGCAACATGTGTTTTCAGACACTTACCTCCCTATTTTATATTTAAATCTGTTTATTGGCATTAAAAAGCAATTCCAAGAATCAGACCCAATATGAACAGCAGCAAACAAACAAAAGATCCAGGCTTCAGATCTCCGAAACAAACATAGCTTTTCCAATTCTCCTCACATATCAAGACAAAGTTATTTTATTTTATTCCCCCCTCCCCCTCCCTCATTACTTCCCTATTTTACAAAGAAAAGTAGTTGCTTGTTGTTTCTAAGTTGACACTAGAATTTGAAAGGAAGACATACTCGTTCTGTTGTGGACTGACCCCACTACTAAGGATCTTTCTGTGAATATAGCATGCATATTTATTGAATTGGAGTTGCAGAATTTATTTGAAGGTTCTTTCTTTCTTCCTATCCTATATAAGATCCCAGACTTCACCCCATAAGTGCAACACTTGATACTTTGTAATTTATTTGTTTCATCACTTTCAAACTGCTTAGTTTAGGCACTCAACATCCTCTGTTTTCAAATGGGTTTCTCTCATTCTGTGTTTCCAGGGACTTTCTGTGACTACAGTAGATTCCACAATTTAAGTAATTCAATGTGTGCCTTCAAGTCAATGCTAACTCCTGATGACCCAGAAGCCCCTGTGTTTTCTTGGCATTGTGACTGGAGGTAGATTGCCAGGCCTTTCCTCCAAGGCAATGGAGGGTTGAGTGACTTGACCAAGGCAATAAGGAGTGCTAGTGGGAATCAAACCCTGGTTGCTTGGTTACCAAACCAGTGCTCAAAACACTAGGCTACTCCTCCACGCTGTAACCGGGTAGACAGACCCGGCGCTTACCCTGCAGCATACAACATTACTTCCCCCCCCCCCCACCCTTTCCACCACCCTTCCACAACTTCCCCTTCCCAGAGATTACACCAATAGCCAAGTGTGGTTATAAACTGGTCGCAGCTTTATTTCAATAACATCCAAAACAATAACCAAAACAATTGTTTCAACAATCGTCTCCCCCCCCCCGCAACGGAGCGATGCGTCACCAGCCATGCTACTAGCAAAGCGACCTCGCCTCCGCTGCAGCCATGGTCACACCCCCGGCAACGTTCCGACCACCCCTATCCGACTTCGCCATATTACTAGCAAAAGTCTTCCAGGGGTAGTCCGGGTCGAGGGCACCCCGCCCCCGTCCCGAGTCGCCTAAGGCTCCGGACCCCGGAAACCTCCGGGATCCCGCCTGAACCCCCCCAGCTGCGACACCCCAACACCCGCCTTGTAACAGAAAGGCTGGGTGGGCGGGTGGGCCGCCGAGCCTCCCGCCAAACTGCCTGTGCTCTGGCAAGCAACGCGCACGCCAGAGCACATGGCAGGCCGAACCCTGATTGGCTCCACTCACTCAGAGCCTGAGCGGAGCCAATCAATTTAAACCCCGCGCCGCGGGCACGGGCTCAACGCGGCGCCCGATCCCTCACTCTCACCCCCCCCCCCCTCCCTCCGTTCACAGGCAGGGTCCCGCGCCGGGCAGAGCACCCGGTTACTAGCAGGCGCCGGGACCCTGCCCGCGCCTTTAATCGAAGTTAAGTACCCAATGATTAAATAAAATATTTTCTTGTGTTTGTTTTGGAATTGATAACTTTCAGTTCCATTGAATACCCCTAGTCCTAGTATATTTAGGCAGGGTAAATGGTAGGGATGGGCACAGGGAAAACAATGTTGGTCAATTTCCTGATTATCAGAGTTTTTTTCAGTTTTTTTCACACATCCATCTAATCAAATTTTTAACACACAGAACTTTTAAAATGTGCAGATTGACTTTGCATGCATTAATTTACAGCTTAATGCATGTTAACATGATTTATCAAGCATTAGGAGCCCAATATTGAGTTAGGATTCCTAGGTGCGAGTATAGCTCCTAGCCATTGCCGCCATCCTCTAACCCTAGATATTCAATGCTGAGGTCGTATCTTTATTGAATTGTTTGATATACTGTCCAGCACCCGGGCATCTGAGTGGTTTACAATAAAATAGAAATGCATGCTGTGAGAAAATGAAAAAAAAAGGAGCGCCACAATAAAACAGGAAAGGAAAGAGAAAGAAGGCAGATAGTTTGGCTGGGGGGAAGGGGGGCTGGGGAGGGGAGGGAGTAGCACATACAGAGGGGAATGGGGGTTAGACACAGGAAGAGGGCAGTCAAAGGCGACAGAGAAAAGATGAGTTTTCAGCGATGTTTTGAATCATTGTAAGGAAGGTTCCAGGCAAAAATCAGGTAGGAGACAGTTCCAAAGAAGAGGACAAAGGAAAAAGAAGGCAGAGGCAAGGGTGTATTTTAAACAGGCATGTGAGACAGGCAGGAGGAACAGAATATTAGAGTGGACCTGCTGGAGAAGCGATGAGAGGTGTGAAAGTAAATCAGATTGGAGAGATACTGGGGGGTGTTGGTGTGAATGGTACGATGAACCAAGGTAAATATCTTATAGTGTACATGGAATTTTACAGGAAGCCAATGTAAATGAATAAGCAGAGGGGTTATGTGCTCTGAGCGAAAGGCATGGGTCAGTATGCGAGCGACGGTATTCTGGAGGAGTTGTAGTCAGTGGAGTTGATATTGGGGGAGGCCAGCAAGGACAACATTGTAATAATCAATGTGAGACATAACCAGGGAGAGAAGTAGTGTGTTTATGTTTATGTTTATTACATTTCATATACCGCTCAAGCCAAAGCATCAGAGCGGTTTACAATATTACATAAAAGTTACAGAAAATATGAAAAGAACGCCATTAATTAGATAGGACAGAATAAGAGATACAGTGATAGTTAAAGGAATAGAGGAGACAAGAAGAAATGCTCCACATAGCATCTGAAGAGGTAGATATCATACCACCAGGTGTTTAAGCTCCCACTCACAACCTCCGCTGTCGATATCACCCCTCCACCGCTCCGATCTCCTCAGCAAGCAGAACCAATGTAGCAGCATTTTAAACGGCCCCGCACGGTCCTACACCTAAGGGCCACGCCAGTGGAAGTGACGGTTTTAAAGCCGTTAAAGGCAGCTGGTATGGGCAGGCTGAAAGGAAAGAGGTGGAGCTCCCGCTCACACACCTCCGATGCTGGCTGAGATGAGATGAAAAGAAAAGGACAGACAGAGAGGATCTGATGCAGGAAGTGAAATGAGCATTGAAAAGAGAAATCAAATGTGATGTCAAGATAGTGGAGAGAGAAGACCAGAGCAATAGGTTTTGATGCAAGGGAGGGGGCTGAGGAGGGGATGGGAGTAGAAAAGGTGAACCAAATGGCAGAGGTTTTAGAGGGATTAATATGGAGAAAGTCTGATGTCATCCAGGCAGAGATAGAGGAAAGATAGGAATTCAGTGGTGTCAAGTCAGGGGCAGAAGGACTAGTGTGGTACAAGAGAAGAATGTCATCTGCATAGTAGTAGACTGAGATACAGTGCTGTTGGACAATAAGGGTGAGAGGGGCCAAAAGACGTTGAAGAGAAATGGAGTGAGAACCAAGCCCTGAGGGATGCCACAGGACAAGAAGATGACAGGAGGAGGAACCAGTGAGGACAGAAGAGGTCCAGAATGAGAGAAAAGAATGGAACCAGTGAAGGAGAGTACCAGAATTCCTGAAGTTACAAAGATGGGAGAGAAGGGTGCGATGATCAATCAGGTTGAAAGCAGAAGAGAGATCTGATGATACAGCTAAGGAGATGTCACTGTGATTGTGGGAAGTGTGAAGCTCATTAAGAAGAGAGAGGATGATAGTTTCTGTGCTTTGACCATGACAGAACTTGGATTGGCGGGGATGGAATGCGAGGGTGGCATTGAGGTGAGAAGAGAGTTAGGCGTAGACCAGTTTCTCCAGGACTTTGGAAAGAAAGGAGAGAGTTCAAATGAGGCACCAGTGGGCAAGGGTGGTGGGACCCAGAGTGGGTTTCTTAAGAATAGATCGGATGATAGCATGCTTCCATGGGAGAGGGAAGGAACCGGAGGAGAGGCTAGAGTTGAAGATGCTGAGAATAAGCGAAAGAAGGGCAAGGGAAAGGTCAGAAAGCCAAGAAAAAGGAATGGGTTCGGAGGGACAGGTAGTCTTGCAGGAAGAGAAAAGGGCTTTATGGAGTTTGGCAGAGGAGATGGGGCAGAAGTGGACCAGGAGTGAAACTGGACAGGGGCAGAGGAAGGCGTAGGAGAGGCAGAGGGAGACATGGGGGAGGGATGGGAGAAAGGGGGGGTGGACAGGCAGGGAAAGAGCAGTAAAGGATAAGGACTTTATCGGTGAAATGAGTGGCTAAGAGGGCAGGGGGACTGAAGAGGAAGAAGAATGAAGGGATGACAAGGAGTGAAGTACAGAGTACAGGAGACAAGATTGGAATGGTATGATATGCAGCCATGGCATTAAATATCCAGGGTCGCCTCACATGCCTGGAAGCACAGAGGCTAACCGGGTAGCAGCAATATTGCACCGTTGCCCGGTTAGCTTCTATGGATAAAGATAGGCCAGTGCAATATTGCCACTACCCGCTTAGCCTCTGTCGCCACCCACAACATGCCCCAGAACGCCCATGACACGCCCCGATGCTAAATGGTTAACATTGGGTCATGTTAGTGCCGTTGAATATCCCGCTGATCAGCATTTACATGGTTTACAGGGCTGTAAACCAGGTAAATGTCTTTAGAATATCGGGTCCTACATTTTTAAGGCACATCAACAAAGCCAAAGCCATGAACAGATGCACGTCCCTACTAAAGAATAATTCATTTATGATTTGTTATTTCCTTGTCATGATCTTCTAAACTTCTGTAATGTCATGTTCCTCCTTCTCAGTGTTCCCTCTTTCAAACTAAAAACCTCTAACTTTCCATATAAAAGATATCTCAATCCTCTTATCCTTCTGGTCATCTTTCTTTGTACTTTCTCTAGAGCCACTACATCTCTTTTGAGATGGGGTTACGAGAACTGCATGCAGTATTCCAGGTGTAATCACTCCAGAGCTCTATATAGAGGCATTCTAATATCCTCTCTTTTGTTATTGGTACTTTTACAAAATAATCCCAAACATATAGAGGCCAATTCTATTCTGGCAGTCCTCAGAATTGAGGCGTACAGTGGTAGCACCCGATTCTGATCCCACAGACGCTAGAAGTGCCCATGGGATCAGAATCGGGTCTACTGACCTGGACGTGCAGGCTGGGCCCCAATTCTGCTGGGCCATATGCCCAGCAGATCCCCGGCTAATTCAGCCAGGCTCCATAATGGAGCCGCAGTGCTATGGCATCTCATTACCATGGCACTGCGGCTCCATTACGGAGCCACAATCTCTGGCCACAAGACCCAACATCCTTTCCCTGTAGCCCGACCCTTGATCCTACCTCCCATGGCCAGGGTTGGGCTTCAGGGATTCCCCTGCACCCCCTCACCTCATTGCCGCCCCCCGGCCCGGGTATCCCCCATCTACATGGTCAACCCTGTACGTACAGAGCGACCTCAGAATTGGCCCTGTATGTCCGGGGTCACGGCCTGCCCATGCCCCACCCTCGCTCTGCCTCCAGGCTGCCCCCTCCTGCCCCCATCTAAGGATCCCTGTACAATAGCGTTGTTCGTATGGGGAGCCTTTGCACTGGGAGTGGCAGGGGGATGAATAAGGGGGATGTACGTCCAGGCAAGACATATACCACGCTATTTGTGGCACAGAATAACCCCCATAGTGAACTTTATTTTGGCAGCTGCTGCACGTTGAATTGATAATTTCAGGGCATGATCCACAGTAATTCCAAGTTCTCTCTTTTAATAGTAATTTCACAAAATGGACCCCACGTAGCTTTTTGTCATACATTGCCCAACTTTCTTTAATCAATAGTTTCTTACTTTCGATACACTGGCAAGATCTTTTATTATCATTGAAATTCATATTCAAAAGATTTATGCATGCATAAATCTGGCCCTGCGAGTATTTTTCAAGTGACTCAAATTTGTTGGACAGGCAAATTATCTGACCTAAAAAGAAATGTGGCTAAAGGCATGGTGAGGCAGATAAAATATTTAGCCCAAGACTATATGCATGCTATCCAGCTAAATTTGTAAGGGCAAGCCAGTCCACAAAAATAGCAGTCTCAAAGTTATCCAGATAACTTTATTCTGATAACTTTAGCAAATATACAGTACAAAACATGGCCAGAAAATTCCTCTGAATGTCTAGGGAAAGTTATCCAGATAAAGTTAGCCACATAATAACGTATATCCCCTTGCTTTTTGAATATAAGGGTCATTATTGCTTCTCACCTCCCTGACAAGTTTCTTACAGAAGTCCCTTTTATTTTATTTAACTAGTTAGGCTTATATGCCACTTTTCTATGAGTCAAAGCAGTATACATTCAGGTACTGTATATACATTTCCCTTGTCCCCAAAGGGCTCACAATCTATGTTTTTGTTCTTGAGGCAATGGAGGGTTAAGTGGCTTGCCCAAGGCCACAAAGAGCACCTGTAGGACTAAAATCCCCAGTCCTTGCAGCCCAAGGTTGCTGTCCTCTAGTGGGATTTGAACTCCTGGTCCTCTAGCAGGAGGCAACTTACCCCAACCACTAGACCACTCCTCCCTGCCTCACCAGTGCTTGTTGGCCGTTTTGACCTTTTTTGTGCTCCCTATTTTTTTCATTGTTTGGACCCCTTTTCCATTTTTAAAAGAATCGTTCTTGGTTCTAATTGACTTTTTCAGCCTGCTACATGTTGGTAACCGTTTGGTCCTTCTCTGTCTGTTATTTTTAAGGGTGGGATACGCTTCATGAGGCTTATTTTATAATAGGATAGTTATGTGGGAAGTCCAAAGAGGGGCCTGTTTGAGCCCAGTTTCCAAAGCAACATAGGTTCATGTTTGCCTTTATTGCCGTCTAGATCCAGTCCCAAGAGTACACGAATGCTAAAGCACACATTTATGCCTGCTCCAAAGAATCCTAGGCGTGTACTCTATGCATGGGTCCATGTATGTTATGCAATATGCATATACAGCACAACACAATCTCTACACCACCCACACCATGTGTCCCTTTTACTAAAGTGCACTATGCAGTTGGTGTGGGTTTGGGCGCGTCCTAACCGTGTGCTGCAGCACGTGCTAACTGTTAGCACACAGCCAGCACAGTTAGCGTGGGACAATTTCCACACTAACTGTGCTTCACACGCTAGGGTGGTAACTGGGTGGGATGGGAGTAGTGAATGCCTTGTAGTCCACGTGCCTGTGCTAACTGCAAGGTTCACAATTAGTACAGGTGCAATTCCAGATTTCCCACATAGACAGAGGTAAGTGCACTCATGCTAATTTTGGCACACTTTAGTGTACAGTGCACCACGTTAACTGGTGGGAACATGCTGTCAACTCCCCCCCACCGTAAATGTGGGGGTATTGTACTAACATGTCAGGGTTTTGCATGCTATTGATACTTTAAGTGCAAAACCACAATGCACTTTAATAAACGGGTCCCTATGGCACCAACTACACCTATGCATCGCTCACATGAAAGCAGGCACAATCCTTCTGTATACGTGCACTTTACGTTTGTATGTGGCTGAGGTGACTTTATGAAAGCCCTTTTCTGTGTGGAAAACTGGCTTTATATGTAGAGAAATATTTATATTACACCTCATTGACAAAAAGCCAATGAATCCACCAGTACATAACGGTAAAAAGGTAGATCACCGAAAGCACATATATGTATAAAACATTTTTTACTAAATGATAAGACCCACAATCCATCATTATATCAGAAAATATTTAATAGCGGATACAGCTCTAATTCTATCTCCACTCTCATTCAAATTTAAATATTTTCAAAAAATAAATCATAATATCCATAAAATCAACACTTCAGATTATACTTGAAAGTAAGATGCCTTAGGTCCTTCCTTTAATGCTCATTAGACTATCAGTATGGAGGCACATTCTGTTCTGTATGTTTCCGTGCTGTCTGGACGTACAGACATCCGGATGACCGGGAGAAGCAGTTGATCCTGCTCCCATGGGGGCTAGATGTCCCTGTGGGAGCAGAATCGCAGCACAGTGGCTGGACATCTGGAATGTACTCCTGTTCAGGCACCCACAGACGTCCAGCCACCTACCCGGCTTACTTAGTCAGGCTCCTTAATGGAGCCGTGATCCCTAGCCGCCACCAAAAAGTTCCTTTCCCCGCAGCCAGACTCCCAATCCAGCCTCCCATGGCCAGGGTCTGGCTGTGCGGAACTTCCTGCATCACTACCTACCTTTATCCCCGCCAGCCGCCACCAAAATGCCACATCCAGGGGGATTTATTCCACCTCTGAGGTGGAATAAGTCCCCTGTCTACCCAGCCAACCCCGGACATACAGGGCTGACCTCAGAATAGGCCCTGTACGCCCGGGGAGATGACACGCCCTCATTCTGCCCTTCCCCTGCTCCCATCTAAGGCTCCCCCTATGACTCAGCTGTACATACGGGGAGCTTTTTGCCGGAAGCCACATTTGCACGAATAGCGGGGATGTATGTCCAGGCAGGACTGACATCCCCATTATTCGTGCTACTGAATGACTCCTATAGTGAATTGTATAGAGAGTGAGAAGATCCTGAAGTACCAAGAAATGCAGTCAGAGACCAAGAAAATGTGGCAGAGAGAAAAATATTTCCCATCATATTGGGAGCCACAGGCCTGATAAAGAAGAACTTCCAGTCGCATTTTGACAAATTACCCATGTTACACCTTTGCCAGAAGGAAGCTCTCTTTGGCACAATGCAAGTACTACAGTGAGCGTTAGCAGTAAATTTGAGAGACTGAGATTATACCCCACATACCCTGGCCTAGGAGTAAAGAGCCGATTTTCGAAGGCCTTTACATGGGTAACTTCCCTAGTTACCCATGTAAAGGCCTTAACTGGGATTTTCAAAGGGCACCTACACGAGTAGTGTCCTTCGAAAATACCAGATATGTCCCTAACATGCCCCGATGCTATCCGCATAGCATCGGGGCATGTTTGGGGCATTCCAGGGCGGAGCAGAGGCGGGCCATGACGCTACCCATGTAGCACCAATTTTCGATGCTACACGGTTAGCGCTCTGCGCCTTAACCCTGGAATAACCGAGATTTTTTGCACACACTGAATACCGTTGGGGTCATAAATGACCCACAACAAATTTTAATTGTTAACCATGAAAAATGTAAACTAAACAGACAAAATATTATTCTGAATTAATTATTTATTATATGAAGGTTAAATGTTTTGAAATTTAATGCTTTATCATAAAATTACATGAAGAAGAGTTGCCATGAAAGCAGTTTTTGCATGCACTTGATGAACACAGTAAAGTACTACAGTCATTTGCATGAGACACAGACAATTTCTGAATGTTCTTTGCAAACATTGCACTTGCAGAAGGTGCAAACTATGTTGCTTTTCTTGTCTTTTTCTCTGGAACAGCAGTGACACCTTGCCATTTTCTTTGGGATCCCGACATTGCAAACAGCATCAGTGGCTTCTTCAATGCTGGAAGCAGTCTCGCTGCAATTACTCTGAAGCAGCTGCTTTCCTAATTCCATGAGGAATAGACGACATCTGTGCTTTGACTTGGACTGCCATTCTGGATTTAGTGACATCCAAACAATGAAGGTGTTCAAAGCACTGATGTCCAACATGTTGTAGAAGATTGTCACTGGCCAGCGTCTTGTCATTTGTTTTGTGGTATACATGCGCAACATTTGATCTGCCGTATCTACTCCACCTTTACTAGAATTATAGTCCAAGATCATGCGTGGTTTTTTGTCTGGACATGTGTTATCTACTTCTTTTTGATCATGCAAACTGCTCAGAAGAACAACCGCTTTCCTTTCTTCGGGCAATAGGAAACCAGAGTGGCGTCATCGCGAAAGGCAAACATTGAAGTGAATACCTCTCGGCCCTTTGCTGTTACAAATTCTGGAGGTAATTCTTTTCTGTTCTTTTGAATTGTCCCCAAAAGTGTCATTTGTTTTTCTAGCAATTTCCGTGACAGGGATAAACTACAGAAGACATTGTCAACAGTAACATTTCTACCAGATCGCGTCAATCCTTCAGTGAGTTGCAGCACAACCCTTTCACCCTGATTCTGTTCCCTGTTTTGTCTGAGTTCCCTTCCTGTATATACTTGAAGACGCAGAACATATGATGTTGCACTGTCACACAACATCCATAGCTTTATGCCATATTTCCCAGGTTTGCTGGGAATATATTGTCTGAACGGAACACGGCCACGAAATGTAAGCAGTTGCTCATCCACGGTAACATTTTCCTCAGGAACAAAGGCGTCACTTAGAGTTGCTTCCCAGGTATCAAAAACGTGTCTGATTGGAGCAAGCTTATCCATGCCTCGTTGTTCACGTCTGTTGGTTGCATCATCAAATCTGAAAATGGTTACGGGCCATATTTTTGCCGAAAACAGAATGATTATCTTCAAGGTTCCACAACTGAACTATGGATTCATTTCATGACTTGTACACGCCTGAGAGGATCAGAAGTCCAAGAAAACATTGAAATTCTCTGTCTGTCAAATCTTTCCAGGTGTGGTCATAAATGTGTCTTCCTTGTTTGCTCGTCCACATCATGATTTCATTCAATAAGTTCTTCCTCATGAACAAGTGGAATGCTTCGAGAGGGCCATCAACATTTCGTAAAGCATACCTTGTAGGACCTTGTTGTACGGGCATGACATTAGCTCTGGCGTATCTTCCAGCAGCTTGCTTTATAGGTTTCCTTTTCCATGATGTGGCATACATAGGCTTCAATTGCAACATTTGTGCTTATAGTTGATGACCTCTTAGCTCCTCTATGACCACAACTAAGATTCCTCACAGATGATACTGACACCGAGGACTCCTGCCTTCTTCCCCATCCAGCACAGCCTCGACCTTGGCCTCGACCTGTAACTTGACTCTTTGCTGCAGGCAATGTTACCAGCTCAACATCAGTCTCACATTCACTTGGCGACCAACTGCTGTCGCCATCTGAATCATGACTGTCATCATCAGATTTATCACCCAAACTTGGCTGATATGCTTCTTCGCTTGCTGAATATGCTGCATCATCAGACGACTCAGAGCCGTCACTGTCAGCATCGCGTTGCAATATTTCTCTTACTTGGGCAGCTGAATACTTTCGTTTTGACATCATAAACAATAACCTAAAATAAATAAACAAAGATAGAGTTGAATAAAATGCAAAGCAATTTTACTATAGGTGTACAATAATCGTGATGAATGAGCTGAAAGCCTTTAGATTTCATCAGAAATAATGAAAGAACGTATGATATCAATTACAGAAAATGTGTAATTTTCATAAAATAAGAGTACAATAAATAAATGATACATAATTAATGATAAATACCTTTGTCAGATCAAAAAATTCACAAAACTGCAAATTGCATCACGATCCAAACCGGACGTTAGCAACTGGGGTCAAAAATTACCCCACTGGTACTCTGTGCTGCAATTCATCACTAGCATCACCTAGCGGATGAAAATTATTCCTCTCATGGCGCAATATAAAGAGAATATTGACATGTGAAAAGTCATAAAAATATTGCATTCTTGAAAAACTAGTTTCCGAGATACACATTGTGAAACTTCTAATGGGGTCACTTTTGACCCCATCGGTACTCCCAGGGTTAAAGATAGGTGTGAAAAATAACATGCCTATCTTTAAGGCACTGGGGCTGTGTAGCAACGAAAATCAGTGCTACATGGGTAGCTCCTGTGGCTTCTTGTCTGTGCAACGACACCCAAAATTTGATGCATATGACCCTGTCATGGAAAATCTGGGTTAGGCGGGAGGTGGGCATAGCACCACCCAACTGAAATTCAGGCGCATGATTCATAACTGTCATGGTATTCACCAAACTAAATCGCCAATATCACAAAAGGCTAATACAAGTGCAAATTTAGCAGTGAGGATTGGTGCCCTACATTTTTCAGTAATAATGATCCAGTCTTTGGACAGAAGGGATTAGCTGAGGTCTTTTCCCCTTCACAGTTAACTTATCTATCATGAGTTTTTAAGAAAATAAAGTAAACAGTAGTATGTTCATAATATTGATTATTTGAAAAGAAACAGAGAACACAGGGAGTTTGTGACAGGTGATTTTTGGATGGTTGATGTGCAAAACTAACCCATTTGGAGAAATTGCCCCCAAGAGTAACATAAAGGAACTTGAACATGAAGGTATACATAAATACCTAGGAGTAGAGGAAGAAGCAACAATTCAGCATAAAGTATTGAGAGAATAGACCAACAAAAAGTAATACAGGAGACTGAAGCTGATTCTGAAAAATGCACTAACATCAAAGAAGATACAAACCATCAATCAGCTTGCAATCTCATACTCTCGTATAACTTTGGAATTGTAGATTGGCCTGTGAAGTATCTTGAGAAACTAGATATATGAACAAGAAAACTCCTCCATGCCTACAAGGTGGTTTATGAGAATCAATGTATGTCAAGACTATACATCCCTAGAGCTGAAGAAGGAATGAGCCTCATAGAAATTGATTATACATATAGAGCGACCATCATAGACCTCCAGGCCTATTTAACAGCATCAATAGATCTGAATGCATGAAAGGTGTTGCAGTATGAAAGTAAACAGCAGAGTCTGTCTTTATTATCAAACTTAGGAAAGGCATTCCAACAAGCAGAAGGACTCAATGAGAATCTACCAGTACACACAGTGAAAGAAGCAACAGAATTTGTAAAACACAAGAAAAACTCTAAAGAACAAGATCACAAATGAGGAACAAGAAGTGGCAAATTCATAAATGCAGTGGGAAGTACAAAGCATGTATGGGCTCCATAGAGTTTGGAGGCCTCAGCCTTTTGAAAGCCGGTGTGCTTGGGCTGTGAACCGATTGGGGGTGCCCTGCTCCATAACATAAGAACATAAGAAATGCCATACTGAGTTAGACCAAGGTCCGTCAAGCCCAGTATCCTGTTTCCAACAGTGGCCAATCCAGGTCGCAAGTACCTGGCAGGTTCCCTAAAAGGCATACCGGTTTCACAATGTTTGTCCTGGGGCAAGCAGTGGATTTCCTCTTTAATAATGGTTTATGGACCTTTCGTCCAGTAAAAAAAATTAATTACCCTAAACTAAAAATAAAAATATGAGTTATGTAGACAAAACTTAAGCCGAAAGACAAGAGGTCACACAATATGCAGTGCAACACCAGAGAAATGGGAACAGCAATGCATTTCTCCCTGCACTGTGCAAAATACAAAGAAAACTGCTGTAAATACCAAAAAATGACATTCAATCGTTGAATCAATAA
Source organism: Ichthyophis bannanicus (assembly GCA_033557465.1). NCBI lineage: Eukaryota > Metazoa > Chordata > Amphibia > Gymnophiona > Ichthyophiidae > Ichthyophis > Ichthyophis bannanicus. The sequence goes on from CM066033.1 coordinate 278,150,865, forward strand.
TAAAGCTATTTTTTCTATCTTTGTTTTCAGACCTTTTTATTTTTATAATCATCTCACATTCAGTGTGTGGGATGTAGTGCAGTGATCCCTCAACACAGTGGGAGCATATGTGACTACTGGGGAGTGCCTCTCATTCAGAAACACAAGTTGCTTGTGAGGTGAGTGGCCTACAGGCCTGTCCAATAAGCTGTGTCTGGATAGCCTGTGTTCCTATAGATAGCTGGTAAAGAATTCTCTGTCTGTGTGGTCCCTGTTTTCAGACAGCTGATCTGGTCATGGTGTTTCCCTTTGACCACATAAAAAAGTCTCAGTGCTGAGAGTGGGTGTGGCAGCATCATCAAACCTGGATACCTTTACGTGGAAGCCTAGGTTGCAAGCACCCTGGGTGACTCAGGATGAGAGGGTCACATGCTCCAGATCTCACGTGCTGGGCATTGTTATTACTCTGTGGTTATCAGGGCAGGGCACCCTGCACATGCGGACGCAGCATTTGTGTTCTAACTCCCAAAGACATGGTAGCAGCACTGCCTCTATGTAGAGGTATTGTTTTACTGATTTGCATGCCCCACTGCCTTGTACTTCAGCCCATATCTCTGCTCTGAGCAGCAGGGTGCACATATTCCCCAGTCAGCCTTCTCTGTCCTTCACTGGCCACTTGCACTATATTCTCTATTGTTAGCTGTTCCCTCTGCTGGGGTATGGTGGGCTGCATCGATTCCATTTGCGTTGGTACACCCTTGTACCGCAGCTATGCCCAGGGATCCCATAGACAGCTTATCTAATGTCATGCCCCTCTAGTTCAATGGCAATTGGCCTAACCTAACATTAAGACGATGGTGCTCTCTTATGGATAGTTTATTGTTTTGTTTTACAGTGATTATGTGTGCGCACTCCAAGTTCCACATATGATTCTTCTTTCTTTTTGGAAGCACTGTTTTATCACTATGGCTGATCCTTCTTTTGAGGAACCAACTGGAGTCTGCTCACATTTATTTATTTATTTACATTTATATCCCGTTTTTCACCGGGTCAAAGCAGCCTAACAAAAACAGAGGGGGGGGTGGACAGTAATTAAGTCAACATAAAAAGGGGGGACTGTCACCAAGAGGGTCAACATTAATGATTCGAACAGAAAGTAACAAATTAGACAAAAAGACGTAAGTTTCTTAGTTGGTGGTAGAGGGGGTAGGTCAGGGGGCTGGAAGTGCAATCAGTGAGAGGAGTCTTTTTCTGGTCCAAGATATTCATGAAATGGGTTGGTTTTTAGTTGTTTCCAGAATGTGGGGAGGTCTCTGTTTCTTCGTATCAGGTTCGGGAGGGAGTTCCAGAGGGAGGGTGTGTACAGTTCGAATGCCCTGTTGCAGGTCTGTTGATTGAACTTAGTTCATTTGTGGGGGATAGTGAGTGTGTTGTTGGTGTTCTGATGGGTTGGTCTGTTGAGGGTAGGCTGGGGTAGTAGAGTCCGGAGTTGAGAAGGTTGTGTTTGATGGAGGGCTTTGTGGATGAGCAGGATCGGTTTGTATTTAATCCTTGCTTTGAGAGGAAGGATGTGAAGTTCTCTTAGGACTGGAGTGATGTGATCATGTTTTTTCGCTTTCTGGATGATTCTTGCTGTGGTGTTTATTGCTGTTCATAGGGGGTTGATGTGGGTGGCGGGTAGCCCGTGATAAATTGTATTACAGTAGTCCAGATGGAGGAGCGTCATAGCCTGCATGACTGTTCTGAAGTCCTTTGGGTTGATGAGTGGTCTGAGCCATTGTACCATCTTTGTTTTGTGGAATATTGTTCTGGTAGTCTTTTTTATCTGTTGGTTGAATGTAAGCGCTTGATCGATGATGATTCCTAGATATTTTATTTGGGATTGAATCTGTATTTGGGTGGTTCCTAATATGAGGTGTGGTGGCGGGGTGAAGTTAGGGTCTTTGGTCACTATGAGGGCTTCTGTTTTTTTAATGTTGATGGATAGGTTGTTCTCTTGTAGCCAGCTGGAGATTTCAATGAAGCAGTCTGACAGGTGATTATTTGTTGGGTTGGTGGTTGTGATGGGAGCATATAGCATTATGTCATCTGCGTAGATGTGGTAGTTGATGTTATGAGCATGTATTATTGAGCAGAGTAGCTGCAGGTAGATATTGAAGAGCATGGCGGATAGTGTGGAGCCTTGGGGTGCTCCTTGGTGCTGGCGGAAGGGGGGTAGGTTGGCATGCTTGTGCGGATTAGCTGTTGTCTGTTGGTCAGGTAGGAGCGGAAGCATTGAAGTACAACATCTTTAATGCCAATTTCCTGGAGTCTGTGTAGGAGGGTGTTGTGGGAAATGGTGTCAAAGGCTGCAGATATGTCTAGGAAGAGCATGGCATATCCAGAGTGTTTGGTCTGTGTACCTTTGATGAGGGTGTTCATTAGTGATGTCATGAAGGTCTCGACTCCATGTAGTGGGGGGAATCCGTGTTGTTGTGGGTCCAGTATGTTGTGGGTATCCAGCTGGTCTTGGAGCTGTTGTTGGATTATCTTCTCGATGACTTTGGTGGTGAATGGGAGGCTTGCTATAGGCCTGAAGGAGGAAGGGTCGAGGGGGTCCAGGTTGGGTTTTTTTAGGGTTGGGCAAATGATGGAGGTTTTGAGGACTTCTGGCATGTGTCCTTGCTTGAGAGATTCATTGACAATGTGGGTTAGTGCTGCGCTTATGTCTTCTTTAGATTTCTTTATCCACTCTACAGGGCAGGGATCTAATGGAGAGGTAGTGGTGTTTAGGCAGGAGATAGTGGATTCTATGTTTCCTTTGGTGACTGTATCGAATGTACTCCAGTCTGTGCCTTTTGTAACAGGGTAGGTTGTTGTCGTTGTTGTGTTCAATTGTGGGTTGGGTGGTTGTCGGAGCTGTTTGTATTGGCGTGCTAGTAGTTCCGATGGGATGTTCGGGAGCTGGTTGGAGTGGTTTGGTATCTTTGTTAGCTTTTTGACAATCTCAAAGAGCTCCCGTGGTTTGTTTATTGAAGTATTTATGATTTTCGAGTGGTAGGTCCTTTTTGCTTTGTCTGTTTCTGTATGGTAAGTGGCCAGTTCAATCATGTATTTTGCTTTGTCGGCTTCGTTTTTGGTCTTTCTTCATTTTTGCACGGTTCTCCTGAGTTGAGTCTTTAGTCTCCATAGGTCGGGGGTGTACCATCAGGCTCTTGTTGCAGTAGCTCTGGTTGTGATGCTGTTTGTCGTTGTGCATGATGCGGAAGAGATTGTAGTATTCCAGGTGTTGATCAGGTCTTTGATTTTGGTGGAGTTTGTTTGGAGTTTAGGTAATATTTGTGCTAAAAAGTCCTCTTTGTTAAATGGCTTAAATCTTCTTGTGAGTTGTATGTTCTCTTTGACATTGGTCTGTTGGTAGATGTAGGTGATGTCGATGAGATGGTGGTCAGACCATGGTATGCATGTGATCTTTGTGTTCTTGCATGAGATGGTGTTTTGTGAGTTCAGGAGTATCAGATCAAGGGTATTCCCTTTTTCGTGTGTTGGTTTGTGTATGATCTGAGTCAAGTCCATTGCTTCCATGGCACTGATGAAGGCTTCAGCATGTTTATCTTGTAGTGAGGGGAGGTTGAAGTCTCCGAGGATTAGTTGTTCTTTGGTGGTGATGGTGCGCTCTGATACATGTTTTAGTATGTCTGATAGGTCGGTATGTGCTGTGGGTGCTCGGTAGATTAGGCACATGGAGAGGTGTTTGTTAGTGAATGTGAAAATGTCCGCTTCGTTGGTTGTTTCTGATGCGTGGTTTCTGAGGTGGAGGTTCGATTTTGCAATGATGGCTACTCCACCTCCTCTGGCGTGAGTTCGGGAGCAGTTGTGTAGACTGTAGCCATTAGGTGTTAGTTGGTTCATGAGTACTGTGATGGCGTCAGTCAACCATGTTTCAGTTATGCAGAGAATGTCAATCTTTTGGGATCTGATCAGGTCTTGGAGCATGTGGTGTTTGTTTCTGACTGAGCGAGCATTGATTAGGGTGATAGAGAGAGCGTTGCTGTTTCTGGGGTTAGGGGTGAGGCTGTTGTGGGAGGTGTGTGCACACTGCTCCATGTAGGGGGGGGTTGGTTATGTTTGTAGGTTGGGTAGGTGTGGTGACTGTATTGGGTTGATTGGTGTATGTGTTGGTAGTAGTGATATAGTAAGCCAGGTTGATCGGGGATGGTGTTATTAGGTATATTGGAGCCAGGAAGGGTGGCATGATTGTAGGCGTACCTGGGGGGGCCTGAGGCAGGTCTAGGCTGCAGTGATGGGTGATGATGCTATGGGTGGAGTGGCAGACCATGTGGTAGTGATCAGGGAGCAAGAAGCAGTTCCAGGCGGGTTGTCTCTCCTCCAATGTGTTTTCAGATTCTCCAGTGCTGTGGCTGCCCTGATGAGGTCTGGGAAGGGGATCCTTCTGCAGCGTACTGTTTTTAATGTCCTTCTCCTCTGCTGGCGATGATGCTGTGGGCGGAGCGGCAGTCTGCGTGGTAGCGATCGGGGAGCAAGGAGCGGTTCCAGGAGGGTTTTCTTACCTCCGATGTCTCAGCTGGCTGAGTTTTTAGGATTTGTTTGTGCTTTCTTGCTTCTGATTGGGCGATTTGTCAAGGGTGATGTTGTCCTGAGGGTTGGTGTTTCTTTCGTTTTTTGTTGTGTTTCGGCTCCCACTACAGGGCTCCTGCCTAAGGCGCAGGCCCACCAGGCGCGGGCGCACCTGATGAGGAGCTGTTGTTTTAAGTTCCTCCCACTTCCCCGATTAGGCAGGAGCTTCCAATCGGGAGAGGGCTTCTCCTCCACCCACTCGGGCACGTCTACCCCGATCGGGGGAGCTGCGGGTAATGGCTGCCTGCCAGGGGCCTTCCGCCCGATGAGGAGCTGTTGTTTTAAGTTCCTCCCACTGCCCCGATTGGGCAGGAGCTTCCAATTGGGAGAGGGCTTCTCCTCCACCCGCTCGGGCGCTTCACATAATTAGGTTTTCACATGTGTCCTATGCTACCTCTATGATTATCCTAAGGCTTTCATTTAATTCTATTTTAACACCCATGTTTTATTGTATTTATCTTTTGCAATAAGTTTGGTGCCTCTTTCATGGCCACTCCATTGCCTTCTCGCCAACAGTGATTTATATTACCTTTTTAAAGTCTTGGGTTGTCCTCCTTTTTGTCAATGGATTTACAATTTTAGTTCCCTCCTCCTTTCCAAATTGTCCTGTTTCCTTTTCTTCTTATATTGCCTTTCAAGGCTCTTTTTAACAGTTTTCATTATGTTCTGTCTTTAGTGTTTTATTCTGCACTCTCAAGTACCATTGAGTATATGTCCATTTCAACACATCTGTTGATAAGGTACCGTATCATTGTTTATCACTACCACTATGTTATATATAATTTATTTTTTTAATTTTTACCTCTAACTTTTATTCTTTCCTGTTGCATGCAGCATGCTCTTTAGGTTTAACTATTATGCTTTTTATAATTTTTAACGATTATCTATTAGATGATGTCCTTATTTCTTATTTTTTATTGACTTTGATTGTGTTGTTTTTAATTATTTATGTGTACAATTTTGTATCATTTAATTCTGTACACTCAGAAGTCATCAGTGCTCATCTATTAATTTATTTATCATATGTTTTTATGTTTACTAGTGGTCACAGTCCCCTGAAGAAGGCCGGTATGGCCGAAACACGTGTGGGGCTGACCCCCTCAATAAACTTTGTTCCTTCCAAGGATCTCTTGTTGCCTGATCCCTTTTTTGTGTGCTGTTTTCTGCAGGTAGAGTGTTTTTATTGTTCCTGCCAGAGGGGCAGGGCATGATACATGAACACATACATTCAAGACCATGGGTGACTTAACAGAGGGACCAATGTAACCATTTCCTAGTGTGTGCTAGTTGGCCAGTCCTGGAATATATCTCGTAGTTTGCAGACCACACTAAGCACTTTACACTCCCATGTGGCTCTGATGGATGTGGCACATAACTGAGTGCTTATTCATGAAAGGGTCACTGGTTCACACCAAAGGCCCTAGTTATCATTTGGCAACTGAGAGAGCAGTGTGGATATTGTTTCTTGTTACCTGATTGCATAATATTTCAGCCTCACTGGCATATTTTTCTCCCACATGCACATATCCAGTCAATATGTGTTTGTGGGGGGCATCCTGATTCAACCCTCTACTGCCGAAGTGCTGTGACACTGCCAATTACAGCAGGATGGTGGACACAGCCAACCTAGCCACCACTTTGGGACTGATGATGTAGCCAGGACATATCACATACATATATAGGGCATGAAGACGATAGCAGTAAGCAGACACCACTTCCCAGTCTCTCTGTGTTATAGGTGCCACATGTGGGCTGTGTATAGGCGCCATCAATTGTGCTTGCCCATGCATTCTCTCACAGTGCAGGTTAAGGGTCATGCACTGTTGTCTCATTAGGAAATGCATGGTCAGTCGTAATGCAGCAGCTCATGGCTCACAGTACCCAGCGCCAGGCCATCCACTAGATGAATTAATCGGTCACTTAGGTCCACAGACCTTGGTGAGTGGCATGCTGATTGATCCCTCCCTCCCTTCATGTGTGGCACAGCCGCCACTTTAGTGCTGCCGGTGGCCTTAAAGCAGCAGTGCATATGCGGGTAATCATGGAATGCCACTCCTGCCCCCCTCAAACAGGATGTGTCATCGGAGAACATGTGATGCTGCCTTAAGCCTTGCCACTACATGGAAGAGAGGAATCACCATGCTGCCTTTTCCGCCAGATGAGACAATGGATGCCAGGAGGGGCAGCATGAGGAATTCTCCCTTCTGTGCTGTGACAAGCCTCATGGCAGTAGCAGTGGGGGTGGCACAGGAGATTCTGCTTAGGGCAGCAGAAACCCTTGGCCAAGCCCTGACAGTATCTTATGGGGGCAGCTGGCAAACTGGGTGCAGCCCATTCCACCTACTGCAGCCAATGATGCTTAGAGGAAGCAAGAGGCAAAGTTAGGTAGAGCTCTCAGGCACTTGCCAAGCCTTGGTATGGCATGTGATGGGGCAGTCAGAGGGTCCAGATAAGGCCTCAGATACTCATACAGCTTGCTTGTAGCCCCCAAACTAAGTCAATGGAGGGTGAGTGCTTGGTCCTAGGGATGGCCAGAGAGGATGGCTGTATCTCATATGATACACTACCTTCTACCCTGGACTTGCCTTCTGCAAGGATGCAAGAACGACCACTCTGCAGACAGCTAACCCTGCACATGGTGAACCACCACCTGTGAGGTGGGGACCTGCTGTGCCTGTGACCCTGCTGCCTCTGCAGAGACATTTCACTGTCTCACTTCCATGCAACGGACTTGCGCCATTTGCATTGCTATGTGCATTCCCATAGGGGCCATTTGACTATAGGGCTTTTGCTGAGTACACATGTTTTGGCACATACTGTCATGACATATACTGCCACTGTGCACCAGTGTTTTCCAATGCATAGAATGACAAACTATATGCTCCAATGTAGCGGGTGTGCCTGTCCCCTAGTCTCCCTATATTGTAATGGTGTTAACAACCATTAAGCATGCCACACCATTCAGTACCATATAGACCCCTATCATATCTCCCCCAGCCTTCTCCCCAACAGGTTGAGGAGGCCTAAGATTTGTAACCTTCCCACATAGGGGAATCCTTCCATCCGCAGCACCATCTGTGATGTCTGTCATGATCACACAGTGACAGTGGTGGAACGCAGACAAACTGCTAGTGTGGTACGGTGATGTGCCACATGGGGTAGTCCAAGGGATATGGCACCCTTGGCCTAGATGCCGGTGGGTCCCCCATGCCACTGAACCCAACTGTGGAGGAAGAGGTTGATAGTGCCTACAGCTGTAGCCCTCCAGGTAGCTGGAAAATGCAGGTGTTCAGGGAAATATCACAACAGTGTCTGCCACACTCCCCCTGAGATGTATCGGTGGCAGGCAGTGATGGGGCCCCTGCAAAGGCAACTGGTGGGGGGGCTGCGTGGCCATCCATGTGTGCCTCTGTTCCCCTCTATCCGGCCCTTGTACCCAAGGCACCCGCCAAACCCACATGTTCAACATGCTGGGAATGCACACCATCACCACTGACTGTGCGTGGGCATGTCTGTTGGTGAGGTGGTGGTGGTGGCATGGGAAGTGGTACCAGCCTGCAGCAGACAGAAGCCTTGTCTTGGTCATGTGCACCATGCACATTGCAGCATGTGTCAAAGACCGTCCGAAGGGAAGCATGTCAGCAACAGGAGCTGTTATCATCATAAGGCAGCCCTGTGGTGCAATGCACATGGTTGGTGTGTGTTTATGTGCAGAGGGTCACAGGTTCAGGTCCCTGCTGGGGTTTCTGTATTGCATGTTCCTGTGGATAAGGTTTAGCTGACAGTGCAAGTACAGCTCCAGCTTGTACAATGCCCAAGGGGGTGGCCAGCAAGAGTGGAAACACCCACCAGCAGCACTGATAGGCTCCAATATCCACAGATGATTTGAGGCACAGAGCACATCTTATCAATCTTTGAGCAGACATTGACACAGGAGTGGCAAGCAGGAATGCCAACCATCCCCACTTTTGCACAGTGCGGCAAAGAGAGTGTATGTGTGTGTGTGTGTATGGCTCCCCTTTGTCCTATGGCTTTCTGCACTGCACCTTGGCTCACATTGTCCGAGGTTTCCCAGGCTTTTTTGGACATGTGAATAAGGTGAGGCAGAGGATTGTGGGTATCACCTGAAACAGTGCAGATTGGTCGGGATGTGTTTGCTGCATTGGAAGGGTCAATGGCTGAGACGCCATTGTGCCCATCTGCCACATGCATTGCCTGGGTGGCCACTGCACATCATGCTGAGATGGCACTCTCACTATGACCAAAAAGTAACCATGACCCGGCTATGTATCCACACAAAGATATTATAATGTCTGACTCTAGTGATGTGAATGCATTCTGTGTCTGGGGATGCCAATCACTGAGCAGAATGCTGGGTATCCCAAGGCAGGGTGATCATGGTTGCACTAAGCACATGCTGTGCATACTGACCAGCGAACCAACTACAATTGGATTGTGCTTGACTGACACAGCCACATGAAGGGTGGCAGGGGCAGCCTTACTGCCCATGCTGTTGTCAATTGTTAGTCCTCAATGGTTGGTGCAGCAGTAGCTCATGGCCTACTCACTGGGGTCCAGGCAGGACGGTACCAGTAGCTGCATGCCAGCCTATGCACCCTCACTGCAGTGGCTGTCCATGGCAGTAGCGTATTGACACTGGACACTAACCTGCACTGTTATCAGAGGGTTAGTGTCCAACATGGGCAAAACACAGGACTGAGCTGTTGCTGTCACCTAACTCTCTGCTTGAAAAATCCATGGTATAGCCCTGCACCCACCATTTGGCCGTCAGGGGGATTCATGGTGGGGCAGCTTACTAGCAGTAAGCTGCCCCACCAGGACCATCAGGGATCATTTGCATCAATTAGCCATATCATGCACACCTCTCCTGTGACTGCTCCACACGAACACTCATGGACAGTCCTCCCTTTGCTGCCCACATCAGGAACATGCTGGCTCCACACCGACACTGTCCTGGCTTATGGCATGCCACACACACTGACAGTACATCTGGATACATGTTCACACCTCAAAGACATTATAATGTAGCTTAAGGCATGGTGTATGCTTTTAGGAGAATCTAGGACTGCATGTCTGTCACAGTGCCCCAAGCTGCTTCATCCCCTTTGCTGACTCTGCTGCCACCACCACCCACCCATGACACAGCCAATACCCACATTGACCAGCATCACTAGGCAGCCACCTATCTCACCTAGTCAACAGCATAAGTATGCTGTATGATCAAACTTGCTCGTCACACATACTGCCACATAGCCAGGCATCAGGTGAGTCAACTCCCTCATCTGCCAATTGTGATTTCATCCATACCTTCTCCAATGGTTCCCTGCCCCCCTTTCAGCATTTCAGTTGCTTTCCTGCATTAAGGTACATATCAGACACCTTAGCACAGCATGTCCCATTACCGCATGTTAAGTGTCCACTACCACCCCTTAATGTCCTGTTAACTCACGGCAAGTGTCCACAACCACCCCTTAATGCCGGAACGCCTCTAACACCCCTAGCACACTTACTGCGTGGTAACCACTTTGATTTCAGGATAAAGCAGTATATAAATCCTTTTAAATAAAATAAAATTAAAAACCCTTATCGCTGCTGTTACGCACGGAAAACTGCTCCCTTACTGCTGTTTAGCAAACAGATCCCTTAGTTTGCAGGGAGGAACTGTTCTGATAATCTTCAGTTATTCACCTAATTTTCACAGTAGAATAATCCTTTTGGTTGTTCTGTCCAAAACAAAAGTCCAAAACAGACCAGAAAGCAACCTCTTTCCAAATGAAACTAACTTAACAAAACTAGTTGTTTTTATCTTAACTATGTACCATAATGGACATCCCAATCATTTGAGATTATAATGTAATACAGATAGTGCAAGTTCATGGGTGTGTTTTATTTTCAGATTTAAAAAGTGTCCAGACACCCACCCCGATACCCTCCTCCAAAACACAGACCACTTAGCTTAGAAACAGTGCATGTGAAAATAAAGCCTACAGATCTCTCATTTTAAAGAAAGCTGACAGTGTTTGCAAGGTAGTGGACAAAAGCACTACCACTCCTGGCTTGCAGCAAGAAAAGGCCATTCGACCCTGAGCTTCACATGAAGCATAGGGAGCTCATTAAGACAGCACAATCACTGGGCGTAATCAAAGAATCAGTGTTCATTCTAACCATCCTAAAATGAGGAAGGGAGATGTACACTGCTGACATTCTAAAATGGATGAAGAAAGTAAAAAGTACAAAGGCACGACTAACTCACCCACTTCAAAAGCAACCTCATGCATGTTGCTTTGAAGTTCACTTTGTAAACTGCTTTTGAGGCACAAGGTGATAAGCCACCAGAAAAGTGAAATCAAACAAACCAGCACTATGAAGCCTTTGGTGTGCAGTCTGGAAAATGAGAAACTCCCATACATCATAACGGAGGTAAATATTTTTTACATGCACAAGGAGGTAAATATTTTTTTTCAGTAGGCGTTTCATTGGAAAGGACATTTCAACAGAAGGAATGACAGGAAGCTAAATGTAGTAAAAAAAAAAACACACACACACCTTAAAAAAATATGGAATGACAGCAGCATCGGTTCCCAGTGACTGATCCCCGTGGGCAAAAGTGCAGAAGCAGACGCTATTGCGGCCGGGATAACCGGCGACTGCACAGCCTGACGAAAATAAAAAGTTACCAAGTTGGCTGCACAGACAGCTGAATCAATTAAAGGGGCAGTAAATCTCTTCCCCTTTAATTTATTCAGCCGTCTGTGCAGCAAACTTGATAACCTTAATTTTTTGTCAGGTTCTGCAGTGGGATTGGGCTGCTTCTGCACTTCTGCCTGCGGAGCTTGGGATACACACGGGCAGACAGGAGCAATCAGCAGTTGGCAGAAAACCAGCCATTCATTGGCTGGTTTTGCCGTTATGCCAGCCGCCAGTCTCCAACATGAAAAACCTGCTGGACCAGCCTAACACCGGTCAGTTGGCAACCCTATGTGGCTCTAGTGAACTGGTATGTGTCAAAGACTGCACATATTAAATTACTGGACTCTACCTCACAAAAAATGTAGATATAGCAAAAAAGAGAAAAAAACTAATGATTGAATTGAATTTATTTTTGATATATACTGCTCAGGCAATGCATCAGAGGGGTTCACGCAATATAATATCGGCTACATAGGAAGAAAAGGAAAAGAATGCAATTGTCAGCAGAAAATGGAAAGGACTAGCAAGTTCCAGGAGGGGACAGGTAGAGAGAGAGAAGTACAAACACAGGCTGAACTGAGAGAACAGGGAATCAAGGGGTGGAGCTGAGTGGTAAGAGGTGGGAGGTCAAAGGCTGCATGAAAGAGGTGGGTCTTGAGCATGGCTTTGAATCTTACAAAGAAGGATTCTGAACAGAGGGAGCAGGGTAAGGAGTTCCAAAGGGCAGGGCCCAGAAAAAAGAAAGCAGAATGGCAGGTGAGTTCAAGGTGAGCCCAAGAAAGGGAAGGAAGAACCAGGTGATGAGAATGGATAGACCTGAGAAGATGATAAGCAGCCGAATAAAATATAAAATCCTCCTGACTACCTTTAAACTCATCAATAACATCTCTCCCTCCCAACTATCTACCCTATTACAACCCCCATCAGAAACTAGAACACAAAGACAAAACGCAATCCACTCCCTCAACATAAAAACTAATTTCAGAAGGACCAAAGCAACGACAAGTGATAGAGCCTTCTCCTTTGCTGCCCCGACCCTCTGGAACGAAACCCCATTAACCCTCCGCACAATAAAGGACCTTCACCAATTCAAAAAAGAACTAAAAACATACCTTTTTACAAAACATTTTGAGATCCCCTACCAACAAAAAACCTCTCCAATACAATCACAGAAACACATACACAGTTCTCAAGACAGAACAAATGATTAAACATAAGAAAGACACTTACTATACTCTATCTTACCCTACAGACAAAGACCTGTACATAGTTTGAAAAGTGTTATTCTAGTTAATGTTCATAACGTGTTCAATGTAACAAAACGTGTATATAGTTAACACAAGTTCCATGTAAAATATACAGATGTATATTGATTTTTGTTCAATGTGAACCGCCCCTGATCTCTGGAAGGGGCGGTATATAAAAAACTGTTTAAATAAATAAAAAAAAAATGATGTGGGGTGTGATGTTGCAAGAGATCTGAGAGATATTGGGGAAGACAAGTGTGAAGTATTTTGTGAATAATAATGAGTATTTTATAATCAATGCAGTTGAGTGGCAGCCAGTGCAGCCGGATGAGCAGGAGGGTAATGTTATCTGAGCGGGTGGAGTGTGTAAGAATCCAGGCTGCCGTGTTTCGGAGGAGCTGAAAGAAATGGAGTTGAAAGAGGGGGAGACCGGCCAGGACCACATTGCAGTAGTCAAATCTAGAGGTGACTAGGGACAACGTGAGGGTTGTGAGTGAAGGGAGGGAGAGGAATGAGCACACTACACGGATCTGTCAAAGGGAAACAAAAGAGTGGTGGACAAGGGTGGAAATGTGCTCATGAAAAGAGAGGGAGGAGTCCAGAGTTACACCAAGGTAATGGATGGAAGTGGTGAGAGGTATGGGAAGGTTAGCAAATGAAGGGGCCAGGGAGGGACAAGGGGACCTGAAAGTAAACCAAATGGCGGTGGATATATCAATGTTAAGATGAAAAGAAATTGTCGATAACCAGGAGGAAGAAAAAAATTGTTGATAGAAGTATGCTAATAGGCCAGATTGCTGAATAATGAGTGTGAGAGGGGCCAAGAAGACGTTAAACAGAAGGGGGGCTAAGACCGAGCCTTGTGGGACACCGCAAGAGAGAGAGGTGGGTGGGGAGGTGGAAGAATCAGCTTGAATAGAGAAAGAACGTGCAGAGAGGAAAGGCCGAAACCAAAGGAGAACAGTGCCTCCGAGTCGAAACAGTGGAGCCTGGAGAGAAGAGTAGAGTGATCAACCAGATCAAAAGCAGTGGAAAGATCCAGGGAGACAGCCAGAGTAATATCACCGTGCTAGTGAGAGGTGTGGAGCTCATTTAGAAGGGAGAGAAGAATAGTTTCAGTGCTGTGGCCAGGCCTAAATCCAGATTGACTAAGTTGAAGAACAGGGTAAGGATGTATGCACCAGGGCAATTGAGCACGTAAAATGCTGTTCTGTGCATTTAAATCATCCATAGAATTACTCCCTTATCAAAAAGTGCCATGAGATTTTTAAAGTGGAATTTTATAAATGACGTCCTAGTACAATCTGGGATATCCATGCTAGAATGTCTGAAAAATAAGCAGGCATGTCCAATTTCAGGCACCATTTCACAAACGTGGATGTATCTGATAGAGATGTCTGGAGAGGCATCTACACAGACATCCCAGAATAGTGCTCCAGATTGTAGACATCTAGGAATAGCCTAATGGCTAGAGTAGTGGGGCTAGGACCAGGGAAGTGAGGTCTCAAGTCTCACTGCTGCTATCATTGTGACTTTGCAGAGTATTGGAAATGGTGGCACGGTATCTTCTCTACACCTTCTAGATGTTTTATGACCAAAATGAGCACATTTCCAATGCCTATTCGTGCCTAGAGCAGGTATAATCTTAGACATGCCTCCGGATGTCCAGGTTGTTTCTGAGATCAGGCAGTAATGTCCAGGATCATAGGAATGCTCTTAGTGACATTACCCCTCTTAACACCCCTCTTAACACCATGCTAAAGCTCTAATTCAGCCTTGATTTATACTGTAAAGGATGGTGCTCAAGCCTCTAACTCCACTTCCTACACCACATAGCAAAGACTATGTATGAAGCATTTCCACATATGCACAAAATGGAAAAACCTTTCAGTAATGTAGGCCCAGCGTTTTGTGGCATTTCCCATCCATACATAGGCCAAATCCAACTCTACTTAAATTCTTAGAAATCCCAAGATGCAAAAATGGTACAGGTGCTATCACCAGTTGTCACTTTTCTCATAACATAAAGAACTAATCCAATTTTTCACAATTCCTAATGCCTTTTTAAACCTGAAAAGCAAGTTATAAGGGACTTTTTTATTGATCCGATGGAAATGTTTATTACATTCTTGATCTCTCTGCTTTCCTCTATTTTACTTGGAACTAATTAAATAAGAAAATTAATCCAAATTTTAATTATCATGCTGCATTGACTTGAAAAGACCCTGCTAGCTTTTGAATAAGTAGACAATATTCATGGAGGACAGTCACAGCTTGAACTATAGAACTTCATATATATCTTTTAGAGATTTCGCATGTTTTAAAAAAAACTTCATTTAGATTCAAACTTCTTGCATGGGCTTTATTAGATTTTCTAGCAGCATTTAGCACTATCATATAATAAATAAAACAGAATAAAGTGAAATGTTAGGACAGAAGCGTCACATCCATTGTTGGGAGAAATAATCAGAAACTTGATTGTTACAACTATAGGGAGAAATAGTCAGTGATGCATCACCACTTTTGCTATCAAAAGGTTCCCGCTTGCTCTGTTCTACTCACTAAGATACATTTTGTTTTCATAAAATAATTTAGCAAGTGGTTCCCAAGAGACCCGATGAACCCCCTCCAGCACGTCACTGGGAATAGTTGAGGCAATCAAAGGTCTACAGTTAAGAGGCAGAAAGTCACTGGCATTGGAGTTCCTTTTCATCTAGTAGGTAGAGTTGGATTTTGCCGATCTTTAGAAAGCACTTTTGCAACGGAGGTGGTGGAGCAAGAAGTGGTGTTAGTGGTTCACCGTGGCATTCTTGCCTGTAAGCCAATACTGTGGGATAGGGTGCCATTCTGCTGAAGATGCTGTTTTGAACTGGGTGTTGAAATAAGATCTTGTCCATCAAAGTGAAACACTGATGATCTGATGACCAGAGCCAGAGGGATGCAAGAATGCATACAGAAAGGGAGATAATAATGCCTCTGTATGGGTTTATTTATTTATTTTATTTATTTAGCTGTATTTATATCCCGCTTTTCACCGGGTCAAAGCGGT
Organism: Ichthyophis bannanicus; assembly: GCA_033557465.1. Taxonomy (NCBI): domain Eukaryota; kingdom Metazoa; phylum Chordata; class Amphibia; order Gymnophiona; family Ichthyophiidae; genus Ichthyophis; species Ichthyophis bannanicus. The sequence continues at coordinate 278,166,468 of CM066033.1, forward strand.
CAATTGGGAGATACATTTAACACAAGGGGATATGACACACATACGCTAATACTTACAGGGAACATGGGCAATGGAGGGTTAAGTGGCTTGCCCAAGACCACAAGGAGTGCCTATAGGACTAGAAGTCCCAGTCCCTCCGGCCTGAGATTGCTGTCCCCAAGTGGGACTTGAACCCCCGGCCCTCCGGCCTGAAGTACCTTGTCCTAACCACTAGGTCACTCCTATCCTGTAATATTGCACAATATTGCACAAGCCTTTTCTGCGCCTAAAACAGTGTTTTGCATGCAGAAATAGGGTCTTATACAATTGCCCAGCGTATATGCAACTGAAAAGCGCTACCCAAATTACAGTAGCTATCAATCATCTCTATATACGAGCACTTACAACCACACTGTGATAAACTTACACACTAGGACAGTTGAGGAACCTACTTTAACATTTTGCTGTAAATATATCATCATTATATTGTAAATAAGTTCATGTTCAATTCTGAGGTAATCACCTGTATTCATTATTATTGATTAAATCTCGGTTCGCCATGTTATTCTATAATAGTTTTTAATGTTGTCCACTTTGATTTTGTGAAAGGCAGTATAGAACACTCTCAAATAAATTAATAAATAAATATACAAGTAAAAGTATTCACAGACAACCTACCTGCAAATACTTTTCTGTGGAAAGAACACAGGCATTCTCGGACAGTGTCAGGACTTATAGAAGTAATTTGATAACAAGGTACCTAGCTTTACAGATGGAGAAGGCAACTGTTTTAAGCCTATTTTACAAACACCTATAAGCTCCTATGCATGTTTATAAAATAGGCTTAAAACAGTAGCACTTCTCCTTTCATGGCAATGCTGTGTATTTCTTGTATTAAATCTCCATTCACTTCTTCTCCCTGTGAGGGAGGTCTGTATATCACTCCAATGCAAATGGATTTCCCTTTCCCTCTTTCTAGTTTAACCCACAGTGCCTCCTTGCTCTCTTTTAAGCCCTGTAATTCTATAGCTTTAATATTCTTTTCACATATAGTGCCTCTCTCCTCCCATTCTTCCTACCCTGTCCTTTCTGAATAAAGTATAGCCCAGTATAATTACATCTCAGTCATGGTTCTCCATGAACCATATCTCTGCAAACCACCACTAAATCCAAGTCAGCCTCTTCCATGAAAGCCTCATTATCTGGGATTGTATTTCCTATGCTACATGCATTTATACACACTGCTTTCCAGATGTTATCCCTTTTACCCATTTCTATGGTGGTATTTAATGTTTCACTTACCTGGGGGCTTTCACTTACCTGGGGGCTTTCTTCACCCATCCCCAATGAATCTAGTTTAAAGTCCTCTTCAGTAGGTTAGACAGTCTGCTGCTGAAGAGACTTCGACCCTTCTTGGACAGATGGATGCCATCTCTGCTCTGAAGCCCTTGCAACATCATCCCATGGTTCAGGAAACCAAATCGCTCTTGATGACACCATCCATGCAGCCATGCATTCATCTCCAGGATACAAGCTTCTCTGCCTTGGCCTTTACCCTCAACAGGGAGGATTGAAGAGAACACCACCTGTGCACCTATCTGCTTCACTGTCTGTCCTAGAGTCATGAAGTCATTTTTGATACGCCAAGAGGGATACCTAACAGTATCATTTGTGCTGACATTGATGAGCAACATCGGATAATAGTCAGTAGGCTTGATGAGTCTCAGCAAACTCCCCATAACATTGCTGATTTTGGCACCTGGCAGACAGCATACCTCTCTGAACATCAAGTCTGATCGGCAGATAGATGCCTCAGTACCCCTCAGAAGAGAGTCACCAACCATCACTATATCCTCCACTTCCTTTTGCAACTTTGGGGTGCTCAAGCTCTTGTTCTTCCCTTTCCTGTGATGCTTTCACCTCTTCCACTTCCAGGGACGCATACTAATTCTTTAGTTCAAGGGCTGGAGGAATTGGAGTGTTGATACTGCAGGCTCTGGTGACTCGTGTACAACTTTCTTCATTCTGTAGCCTCCCATCTTCACCTCTGTTGGAGAGCTTGGATGTTTCAAGAAGCAACTCATCAATGAACTTTTCACTGTCTCGAATGCTTCTCAGCTCTGCCACCTCTTCTCTGAGCTCCTCCATTAGTTTCCTGAGAACTTCAGCATGCAGACATCCTGCACATGGAACCGGTCCTTCAACTGCCATTGGGATCTCTGCCTGGACACAGGCAGAAGCTGTAATGGGGCAACAGTTTTGGCAATACGACTTTTCCCAGCCATTGTCCAGTTGGTGGAGCTTTGATAGCTGTTGAAGTAAAAGAGAGAGACCTACCAAACCCTGGAAGCATGCTTTAATACGTCCCATTCTTAAGAACTCCTCACTTGATCCCTCACTTCCTGTCAGTTATCGTCCGGTTTCTAACCTCTCCTTTCTTTCTAAACTTCTAGAGAAGTTTGTATTTGCACAACTTTCTCACCACTTGGACTCTATAAATTTCTTGCACCCTCGTCAATCTGGGTTTCGTCGAGGTCACAGTGTTGAGACAATTCTCTTGGCTTTCACAAATGCATTGCACGTGGCACACGAAAATGGGGATATCTCGGTGGCAGTTGCTTTGGACCTTTCGGCCGCTTTTGACTTGGTAGACCACTCTCTTCTTCTTCGCCATCTGCGGGATGCGGGTCTTTGTAGTACAGTCCATCACTGGTTTCATTCTTTCCTCTCTTCTCGTTCTTGTGCAGTTACCTCTTCTCTCCCATCCTCCTCCCCCTCGGACTCTCACTCCCTTCCTTGTGGGGTTCCCCAAGGTTCCGTTCTTGCCCCCCTTCTTTTTAATCTTTTCTTGGCCCCTCTCCCTTCTTTGATCCAGCAATTTGGTGTCTCCACGTTTCTCTACGCTGATGACATTCTTTTACTTTATCACACTTCTCCTCTATGTCCAGATCTCACACCTCTTAACTCCTGTCTTGCAGCTGTGGCTGATTGGCTAACACTCAATTGTCTCCACTTGAATCTCACCAAGACTGTGGCTATTTGGTTCTCGTATGGTAGTCCCCCTCCATCACTAGCCCCTTCTTTCTCTGGCACTCCTGTACCTCTGGTCTCCACTTTTCGCTACTTGGGGATGCACTTTGATTCTAACTTATCCTTCCATTCTCATATCTCTCAGGTAGCTAAAACCTCTTTTTTCTTTCTACGACGGGTTCGTTCTGTTCGTCCCTTCCTTTCCCCTTCAGCTCTTGTCACTCTAGTACTCTCTCTGGTTTTGTCCTGCGTCGATTTCGCCAATTCCCTTTTCATTGGTCTTCCTAAGAATCAACTTTCCCGTCTCCAACGTATTCAAAAAACTGCTGCACGCCTTGTCACTCACTCTTCCCACCGAGACCATATCACTCCTCTGTTATTTCACCTCCATTGGTTGCCAGTTCCTTTCCGTGCTATGTTTAAAATACTGACCTTGGTTCACAAAGCTTTCCATGATAGCACTCCACAATACCTCACGGATCTCCTTTTTTTTCACTCCCCCAGGCATACTCCCCGTTCATTCCATCTTAATCGTCTTACCCTCCCTTCCCCCTCCCGTGCACATCTTCAGTCCACTCACTCTACTGCTTTCTTCTTTGCTGGACCTGCCCTTTGGAATGCCCTTCCCTCCTCCCTCCGTTTAGAACCCCAACACTCTACCTTCAAGCAGGACCTAAAAACCCATTTGTTTTCTTTGACTTTTGATGTCCCCTCTCCTCTTGTATGACTCCTGCCTCCCTTTCCTTTTGTTTTCTCTTAAGCCTCTTTCACTATTGTGTTTTGTCTGTCTATTCTCCCTGTCATTCATCTGTCCTATAATATATTGTGCATTTCCTTTCCTTTTTATTGGCTTATAGCCATTTTAACTGTTTTTATTTTATTGTACACCGCCTTGATTTTGTAGAAAGGCGGTTTTTATCAAGTAATAAACATAAACATAAACATAAAGTCCCTATCTGTTCCTCAGCTGTTCTTTAAGAGAAAAAGCAGTTAACCTCTTTTAAGTGTTTTCTAACAATGCTGTTCTACATCCCTAGGTATTTTAGTCATATATGTACATCAATGGGCATTTTCCCCATATATTTGACATGGTCACTATTCAGAATGTACATATGTGTACTTTCATTGTGGGCATGTCCTGGAGCGGTGCTTGGGTAGAGTACAAAGTTACACAAGTGAATTATAAAATACTGTAATTTGTGTTTTCAGTGGCCATGTCTACTGGAAACAGTAGGCATGGCCATAGGGCTGGTGCATATGTACTTTACATTATAAAAAGGGCATGAAATGCACACATTCAAATAGTCATTAACCTAGGTGTGCTTTATTTTTTTTTCAATTTAATATTTATTGATTTTACAAAGAACCAAGACAATGCTTGTACAGAAAAGGGGTCACATAAGAGTGGTACAATGAAACAAATACAAAAAATAAAAGATAACTCCAATATGAGTATCTCTATAGCCCACATAACGTAGGGGGAGTGTAGAGAAAAACATATTCAGGCAGGAGGAACTTTATCCTGACAGAAGTAAAAGGTAACTATCAAAGAAAAGATAGCTGCAGAGAGCCCAAGGCCAATTACATCATACATAGTTAAATCACCACATTCTGGCCAGTGGTAGTCAATGCCACAGGTAACCTAGTGTTTATAAAGGCGAGAAGATCACTAGGCAGAAAAAATACATATTTAACAGATCTATAAACAATGAGACATTTACAAGGAAATCAAATATAATAGGAAGCTCCTAGTTGCATCACCCCTGATTTAAGCAATAAAAATTGTTTATGCCATTTTTGAGATTCTCTAGCAATGTCCGGAAAAATGGATATTGTTAGGCCACAAAAAGAAACAACACGTTTTTTATAATACATTTCAAGTAACCAGTCTCTGTCAGATGCAAGAGCACAAGAAACAAGAAGAGTGTCAGGCTTAAAAGATTCAGTCCCAGATACATTCAAAATATCAGAAACATTCAAAGCCTCCATGTTGGAATCCACGGCTGAACAGAGTGGTTTCTTTGTGCCCACAATAAGCTTTAGTTAATGGTGGTATCAAGTCCTGAGGAACTAATAAAACCTCCATAAGGTACTTTTTAAACATTTCCATGGCTGAAATACCAGCTGTTTTGGGGAAATTCAAGACCCACAAATTAACAGCGTGGGCCGAATTCACCAAAGTTTCTAGCTTAGATCTCAAAACATATTATCCTTCAGAAGGGCCGCAGTAGTATTCGAAAAGAAGCCAACTTTTGGCCATGTTCCCTAGCTTTAAGCTTTAAATTGTCAGATACACTCACATAAGCTGCCAATCTTTTAGAGTGTTGTTGACTCTCGCAGAAATATCATAGGTCTGACAAGCAATGGTGTCGGAAAGATTTGCAATGGCCTCCCAAATAGTTTCCAAGGTTATCTTCTTGGGACATGGGAGAGACAAAGAAATTGAAGTAGATGCAGCTGGGAGAACTTCCAACAACTTGTCTATACTAGGGCCACTGGCCAAGGGTGTCCTAAATGCCGACACTCCTCCCAAGGAACCACCAGAAGCACCAGTGGTTACTACCCAATCCTGAGTCATTGAGTCCTCACACACTAAGCCCTGCTGAATGTCACCTTCCAACAGAGCGGGCCCCAAAATGGCTCATTAAGGAGTAGGATCTCTCAGGCGTGGCGATGGGATCCATGCTTCAGGAGACAGAGTAGTATCCAACTTGGAAAGCTGCAGGGTCTCCTGCTTACCCCTAGCAGCCAAGCCTGCACAAATCTCCCGCATTGCAGCCTCGAAGACCCCGACATATCGTTCCACAGGGTCGGTAATCACAGGCTGAAACTCTGTGACCTGAATCTTAGCTTTTTCTTTCCATTTAGGCATCAGGGAAATGGAGCACACTTCTCATAAAGCCATCTTGAAACCACACCCCATGTTACCATCAACCTAGGCATGCCTTATAAAAATTGCCCTCCAAATCTATATGTTATGAAATACATATGGGCCCAGTATTCAGAAGACTATCCAGTGAGCAGGATCTGCTCATCAGATAAACTGTGCTAAGCCCAATATTCAGTAGCACTATCTGGATAGTGCTGCTGAATATTTCCTCTAATCACTACAGTACTATCCAGACAGTGCCAGCGCACTCTGTGGGTGGGGTGATGGAAGTACAAGCACTTGTCCAGTTGGAAGCCATTTTCAGTCCATTAAGCAGATAAGAAATTGCATAAAGTTAGGCCAAATATAGCAGTTTGGCTATCCTACTGGATATAACCCCTCTCCAGATAGCCTACGGCGGCCACTGCTGAAACCACACATTCAGCCGAAGTCACTAATCAGGCATTTCTGCTGAAAATCTGCATTCACTTTTGCCTGTGGCAGCCAGCATTTAAAAAATGTTGACCACCAACAGCTGAATATCGGCCCATGTACTGTATGCCTTAAAGGAAAGGAGAAAAGAGGAGCTGTGCATTTCTACCACTGAATATCTTTATCAAAAGAAGAGAATCTTTTACATAGGAAAACTGCAACAGAAGAAGAAGTCACAGATAGATTACAAAGTGGTAGACTCAGGACAAGATCAGAAAATGTATCTTCATGAAAGGGATAGTGGCTACATGGAATGGCCTTCCAGGGTGTATTAGTGTAGGTGATGGAGACAAAACTGGCAGAATTCAAGAAAACATGGCATTAACACAGAGGACCGCAGTTGTGAAGTAGTAAGGGTCAAGCCAGAGGTCAAGTGGGTCTAAGGCATTGTACCAGGAAATTGAGAAGGCCATATGGCCCCTCAGCCATCATACTCCATGTTTCTCTGCCTACAGAAAATGCTTCTGCACAGTTAGCATTTCCTTCAAGTGGAAAAAAAAGTCTGTTAAGAAGAGGAAAAAAAGACACCTTGGGGTTACATATATAAGCTGTCCCTGACTTCTATGTCATGTTTTCTCAGTTTATTTCAAATTGAAACAAATTTGCTTGCTGCTTAGAGCCCTGCAGTGTTGACCCAGCCATTGAAAATCAAGAGGTCTTCTCTCAACTATCAAAAGCAGTCAGATGGTAAAATAAAATACAAGTTATGATTCTGGCATGCTTGTCGTTAGTGATGATGAATCAACTAAGGGCAGGGAATTTCATTTTTACAAAGCTGTGTTGGCCCTACAGAGACAACTGAGAAAAATAAAATTATTTTTGTCTTTTTTTGCCTTGTGATAAAATAGTTGAACAAATATGACATGACATGTATGTCAGAGTGCATAATAAAACTGTATGAACTCAAGTAATGTCAAGAGAATATACGATACAAAAATGTTAGGCATTTCAGTGACTTATGATATAAGATTTCTGACATGACCTTCCCTGGTAAATGACTAGCAATAAAGAAGCTAATTAGAGATGAAAGAATATTATTAGTGGGGGAAAAAAAACAAATTCTAATTGCTGTTATGTCATTGCCTGCAAATTATGCATATCAAGAAACATTCCCAAATACTCTGAATTCTTGGCTCTAGAGAAAAAACAGAGATCAAGTGCCTGCCCAGGAGCAAGACATAAGTTAAAGGAAAGCTGGCTGAGCTGACGAGAAAATCTTGACACCAAGGAGGGGAAAAGTCAGGCATCAAAGGGAGAGATTTCCCAAAATATGTTATTTTCCTGTTGACAAGCAGACATGCAGGTCCTCCACAGTACGAATATCAGATCTTAGGGCTCTTCAATGAATGATGTTGGAACTCGTGATCTGATGTGTTTAGGAGGACTTTTACAAAGGGGCATGTTTAGTAAGCCGCATTAGCTGTTAACGTGGTGATAATGCAGGAAAAGAGTGTCACGGTAACAGCTAACATGGGCCAAATGCAACTAACTCAGGGAGTTTCTGTACTATCTGCAGAACATGCATTAGTCACATGAGTGGATAGGGATGGGCGGAGTTGGGCATCCTTGTAACATACAGTTGCCACGTGCATCGACAGCATGCAGTAATCACACATTTTGCAGCCATCACGGGTGCAGCTAATGCCACCTTAATGGATAAAATTAGCTGCATCAGCAATGCTGTCAGACCACGTGCTCTACTTTTTCACTGCATTATTTGACGGGGAAAATGCTGTGCACTCCCCCAACAGATAACATGCAGCTTTTGCAGCTAACGCAGTCCTATTTGCACTAACATGCCACATTAGCTGAAAAAGCTTAGTGCGGATTAGTAAACATGCCCTAAAGCATTTCCTACTTGTGAAGCAAGTTTTACATATGAAAATAGGGACTCAATATTCGAAAGGCATTTACATGGTTTACAGCCTTAATTAGTCCGCGGGACTTCCCTCCTCAGCGGCATACAGTATATGTTTAAGATCCTTTCCGACGAAGCCATTGAATCACCATGGTTAAGCTGAGTCCACTCTCCACCAAAAGGTTATAAAAATGTTCCCCCTCTCTTAAAAAATCTGATTTTTGTTTGACTAGTTAGAAAAGGATAGTTTCATTTGGATACCTTGACCAAAGGATAAAACATGTAACATATTTGCTATTCTGTTATTCTAGCTGCATGCGCACTTAGGTTTTCCAAGTAGTGCAGGTCAACATAAGATACAGATGTACATATATTTTATCTTTCTTTGCATATTGACAAATTGACCTTGCATGTTGGTTACATATTATTCATATTGCCTATATGTTACATAGGCCATATTTATTGTTTATTATTGTAATCAAGATGAATAGCATTCTTAAAAATGCACCATCTAGTAAATGAACTGGAATCAGTGACACACTTGGCTTTAATAACTTCTTTTATTTCATAGAAGCACCCGCTAGGTTATAGGTAAAACGTAATTTGCTGATTGGTTAGACAAATACCATTAACACAAGCGACGATCTGCAGACACCTTTACTTCCTAAGGCCCGATTTATCTAGTCGTAGTCGTTCATTTGTTAATAAAAGAAACTGCAGTGCTTTTTCTCGCTGTACAGTCTAGATAAAAGTGTTATTCGTGATTCTCTTTTTTCAAAAACAGTCTCCATATCCCTCTTTATGGGTTGTAATTGTATATCATAAATGAGTTTAATTTGTTTTTGTGTTTTAGATATCTACGGACTGATACATATGTACTGGTGGGTGTCCACATACAGCCATATGTGGCTAATCTTTAGGAAGTGCCATTACTTCAGTAAGCTAATCTTTAGCTTTCCTTATTAAGCCATAATAACAATTCAGTCTGAGAATCCAATTGTTTGATCCTTTGTGACATGTCTGAAACGTGGATTTTTGAGATTTAGGTGATGACCATTTGTGTCTGTTGTTTCACGATTATTATTTTGCCTATGGATATATAGTACGAGTTATACTTGTTATGTATATATATTTTCATGTCGCCAATATTCTCAGGACCCAATATTCAAAGGCATTTACATGGTTTGCAGACCTGTATAACTGTGTAAATGCTGCTAAGCGGGATATTCAGAGGCACTAACACGGTTAGCACTGGGGCATGTCATGGGCGTTCCAGGAGCAGCACCAGTCGCTAACTGGGCAGCAGTGATATTGCACAGCTGCTCAGTTAGCACCCGTGGGTAAAAGATAGGCACAGCAAAAGCTGGTCTATCTTTACCCGTGGGAGCTAACTGGGCAGAGGCTCAATATCGGCTTGTGGACTGTGTAGCAACCCTGGATATTCAATGCCAGAGTTACAAATGACCCCAGCATTAAATATCTAGGCTTAAAGTTTGGCAGTGATGGCTATGCACCATAGCAGCACATAGCCATCCCAAAAGAATAGCAAGTAATTAGTTTTTGATTTTGGTCTCATCAACATGATTTATATTATTACTATTATTATTATTACCATCATTTTTTGAAACATATCTATGTTTTTATTTATAATAATTTTTAATTACTATTATGTTTATTTGTTTAGATTAATTCATGTTTTTATATGTTTATATTTAAAGATTTATCCCTGAAGAAGGCACATGCCGAAACACGGCTGTGTAGGGTGAAATAGTTCAGAATACAATAAACCTATTTTACAATTCTCTCTGTGAGTTGTTACTGACTGATTATCTCACTCTGTTTTTCAACCCTATGCTATAAAGACACATAAAGGAGTAGTTACTAAGCTGAAATTAAATATCATATTTTACCACAGCTTAATATACTGTGGGAATCAATAACTAACAGTAGCTCTGCAGGTTACTAACTGCCATAGTAAATTAATAATGTAACTTGCATTCAATCTCACAAGTAGCAATATTCATGGAAAAATAATGTCCCTACCTTGATGATCCCAGGAGCCATCTTAAAAGGGCCAGAAGTAATATAATGCCCACACTCACCCCCTCAATCATTCTCCAGCAAAGACCTTCCATGATCTGAGTCACCCCCCTCAAAGACACCCACAAACCTGAAACAGACCCCAATGAATCCCCTTCCCATGCCCAAAACAGACCCCGACAACTTCAGACACCCATGGATGCCACACCCCATCCTAGATGAGACCAAAACCCCCAATGAAACAATCCCCAGAACTACCGGGCTGTCTCTGGTGTCTAGTGGTATATGACAGGAACAATCTCCATTTGCTTCTCTGTAGGCTGCTGACATCAAAATGGCATCACTCCACTCCAAGCAGTAGTCCTACATTACTACCACTAGGAGTCAAGCTGTCAAATAAGAGCACATGTGCCTTATTTGGCAACTTGACCTCCAATGGTAGCATCACCAGACTATTGCTAAGTGTTAACAGCACTCTTTTGATGCTGGCAATTGTGATCCCCATCCACCCCCCACTAGACACTAGAAAGAGTCCCAGTATACCTCTGAGCTGTCTTTGGCTGGCCTGAGATGCCTACTTTGGGAGGCATGGGTTGTCATTTTAGGGAACTATGATTGAGTAGTGTTTGCTGGGGAGTGATCGGGGAAGGCTAGGGAATTGTACTAGCTAAGGCCCCTTTAAGATGGCCCCGAGGAGCATCGGGCCACATGCTAACAGCCTGATGCTCCTGGGAAGGAAAAATAACACCAACTCAAAGCTGCCATTATCTTTCCACAAATGATGCAGCTTGCTTTGCATGCTCTGTATCTCAGTATTATATAGCATTCATTGTGATAAATGAAGAAGTGTTAAGATAAAATAATGCACAATTATGCCCTTTAACGTGCATTTTTTGGAAAATATCATGTGTTATTTCCTTAATGCACATTAGTAGCTGCCCCCATAAATGTTTGTTTATTTATTTATTTAAATATATTTTAAAGAACGTATAGACCACTCATTTACAAATTCAGAGTGGTTTCTATTAAAACGTATATAGCATGTCTCCACTGCTACCATCAACTCTGTGTGCACCCCATTTTTGCCATCACCGGGGTCAGACCGCCCCCACCTCCCCACCCTTGGTATGCCACTGGAGTGGGGGTAGGCAGCAGGAAAGGGTCTGCAGGGATGGGCGTAAGAGTGCAAGGGGTTGGAGGTTAAAGAGAGTGGAGAAAAGGGCACAATGAACATATGCTAAAAGATGCAACCTCCACCCTATCCCCTTCCCCCCCAGAATACACACAGGCACCTCACCGCTACATCTCACACATACTCATGCAAAGGCACTTGACCATTCATCGTGCACACACACAAGCAGCCCCCAGACTGCACCATATGCATACACACACAGTCACCACATCCGTGCACTACATATCCACTATCTGAAGTGAGACATATATATACATAACACCAGTTATAAAGATTTATCATCGAACCCCTACTACCATAATGAGACATACTTTATCATCTCTCTTTGAACTCTTCCTCCACACACACACAGATCCATATATCTATTATTTTGCAAATGAAGGAAGGAAAAATGCAGCACTTTGTCACACAGTAGGTGAGCTGTTTTCACGTGCACTCAGTCCCTGACAGATATTGACATACACTGCCCCGCACACACACATGCATGCAGCTCCCAACATTCCTCATGGTTTTTATATATCGCCTTTAAGACAAGGCAGTTTACATCGAACTACAGTGTACAAGCTCGAGAGAGTGGTGTTACATAGAACATGGGAGGATAAACTTAGAGTTAAATATGGGGGCAAAAAAATATAATCAACAGTGAGTGAAAGGGATATGGCATAGAGTGTTAAGTAATGTCATTGGGACCAAAATGTTCAATGACGAGATGCGTTTTTAGCAGTTTCTTCATTTCTTGTGGAGACTGTGCAGATCTGATTATTTCTGGTAGTGAGTTCCAAATTGTAGGGGCATATAGCAAGAAGGCTCTGTTGCTTGTTTGCTGCATACATTTGGTCCTGAGGAGAGGGATGGTAAAAAGATTCCGGTTTGCTGATCTACTGGGCCTTGTTGTGATTGATCTTGTGATTAGGTCCTCAAGACATGAAGTAGATACATTATGGAGAATTCTGTAGATGGTGGTTGCAATGTTGTGTTTTACCCTTTGGGCATTTGGGAGCCAGGGTAAATTGACATCAAGATGTGCCCATTAGGATTCTAGCAGCAGTGTTTTGCACTAATTGGAGTGGATATATTGCCTGCTTTGGTAGTCCTTGATAGAGTATGTTGCCATTATTGAGGTGGGGTGTGGTGATGGCCTGAAAAACCACTTTGTAGTTGTTGTCTTGGAGAACAGGATGTAGTTGTCGGAGGGATTTAAGTTTCAGGTATGTGAAATTGGCTGATCTCTTGATGTGAGAGAGCATGTTAAGGTTGTTGTCCAGAGTTATGCTGAGGTATTTAACTTCCTTTTTTATGTTAATCTCGGTATGTTGGAGTATGAGTTTCTCAGGCAAAATAAAAGTTGTGTTTCTGTAGATTAGAGGTGCTTCTGTCTTCTTGTTGTTCACTACTAGATTTAGTACTGCAAGTTGCTTTGTGACTGCTTTTAAGCACTCTGATATGACTGAGAAGTCAGGGGTGAGTGTGTGGAAGGGAATGTAGAACATGATGTTATCTACATATAGATGAAAGTGCATGCTCCATTGTCTTAGAAGGTTGCAAATAGGCTGCATGTAGATGTTAAATAAAAGGGCAGATAGAGCTGATCCCTGAGGTATGCCTGTTTTAGATTGAAATGTTTGGATTTTAGGGGTCTGACTTTTACTTGTAGCATTCTTTCTGAGAGGTAGGATGTGAATCCGTTTAAAATGGTATTGTGGATGCCTGTGTACTGAATCTGGATAGCAGGGTCTGGTGCGATACAGAGTCAAAGGCAACACTGATGTCCAGGAAGATCATAATGAATCGTTGATGAGGTTTATCTAAACCTCTGATTAGGGTGTCAAATAGAGCAGTGAAGAGAGTGTCAATGCCATGTTGAGGGCAGAAATCATGTTGCTGGGGGTCCAGGGGAGCATGGGAATCAACATATTCTTAGAGCTGATGTTGTACTGTCTTTTCGATTATCATGGACAGGAATGGGATACTGGCTATTGGTCTATATGAACTTGGGTCTGTTGAATCCAATGATAATTTCTTCAGGATGGGTCATATTGAGGTCTGTTTCAGGATGGGGGGTAGGTATCCTTGAGAGAGGGAGGTGTGGAGCATCTTTAGTATAGACGGGGTGAACTCAGTGCGAAGAGATTTTATCTATGTCACTGATTAGTAAGACAAGACCTTCCTTGGCTAAATCCAAGTTAGCTTTCTCCCATCTACATATAGCTTCCTCCTATCTACATATTCAGTAATTTTATTCTTTATAATTGTTTCTACCATTTTCCTGGTATAGATGTCAAGCTCACCAGTCTCTAGTTTCTCGGACTACCCCTGGAACACTTTTTAAAAATTTGTATTAAATTGGCCATTTTCCAGTCTTCTGGTACTACAGATGATTTTAATGATAATTCACAGATTGCTAATAGTAGATCTGAAATCTCATATTTCAGTTCTTTCAGCTGGGATGTATACCATCTAGTCCAGGTGGTTTGTTACTCTTTAGTTTATCAGTTATAATACATCTTTCTGGTTTATTGAGATTTGTTTCAGTTCCTACTATATATCACCTTTATTTAATTTATTTATTTAGACAGTTTTGTATACCACCTTATCCTTCAATCAAAGTGGTTACAACACAATTGGGAGATACATTTAACATGAGGGGATATGAGACACATACACTAATACTTACAGGGAACATGGGCAATAGAGGGTTAAGTGGCTTGCCCAAGACCACAAGGAGCACCTGTGGGATGAGAAACCCCAGTCCTTCTGGCCCAAGGTTGCTGTCCTCTAGTGGGATTTGAACCCCAGACCTTCTGGCCTGAGGTAACCTTCCCCAATCACTAGGCCACACCTCCCTCATTTCAGGCATGGGTAACTTCCCTACATTTTCTTCAGTAAAGATCAAAGCAAAAGATTCATTCAGTCTCTGCACTATGACCTTGTCACCTCTTAGTCCCCTTTTTACCCCTCTATCATCTAATGGCCCAACTGACTCTCACACAGGTTTTTTGCTATGTATGAACTTGAAAAAGTATTTATTATGCTTTTTTGCTTCCAAAACCAAGCTTCTTTTCAAATTCTCTGCTTTATCAAAGCCTTGCATCTAACTTGCCAGTGCTTACGTTGTTTCCCATTTTCATCATTTGGCTCCTTTTTCTAGTTCCTTATAGATGCTTTTTTGGCTATAACAACATCTCTGACCTCACCTTTAAACTATGCAGGAAGTTTTTTGACCTTCCTTCCACCTTTCTTAAAGCATGGATACATCTGGTCTGGGCTTCGAAGATAGTATTTTTAAACAATGCCATGTTTGATGTAAATATTTGACCTTTGCAGCTGCTCCTTTTAGTTTTTTCTTAACTATTTTCCTTATTTTAACATAGTCCCCCTTTTGAAAATTAAAAGCTAGTGTTGTGGATTTCTTTGCTGCCTCCCTCCATTTATTAAATCAAATGTGATCATGCTATGATCACTATTGCCAAGTGGCCAAAACATCATTATCTCTTGCACCAGAACCTGTGTTACACTAAGAGCTAGGTCTAAAATAGCTTCCCCTCCTGTTGGTTTATGAATCAGCTGCTCCAAGAAGCAGTCATTTATTTCATCTAGAAACTTTATCTCCCTAGCATGTCCTGCTGTGGCATTGACCCAGTCGATACCAGGGTAATTGAAATCATCCATTATTACTGTGTTGTAGTTTTTATTGGCTTCTCTGATTTCTCTTAGAATTTCGTCATCCCTCTGTTCATTCTAACCAGGTGGAAGATAGCACAGCCCTACTGCCATTACCTTCGCATTTTTACATGGAATTTCTATTGTAGTGATCAGCCCCTGCAGAGCTGGGAAGATCATGGTTCCGGATAGTGCAGGCTCCCTGACAACCTTGTAGGCACCCTAGAGGGAACAAGCATTGGGAAAACCTGGCCCGGATCCCCGAAGGGAAGGCCCATACCAGCCCTGTTCCTGTTAGGAAGGAACAGAGACAATCCACTTATCCATCTTCGGATTCTGATCTGGATGAGTTTTCCTGGCTCATTACTCATTGGATCCTGAAAGAGGCAGGGAATGGGAGGGCTCAGGTAGTTTGGGAACTGTGGGGGGTTTTCTAGGCCCAAACAAAGGAGAGATCTACCCCGACCAAGAGGAGGAGGCCATGGAAACCTAGCCCTGTGAAGACATGGGGAATCCTGAACCCATGGAAGCACAAGGGATCGGACGCTAAAAACTCTAGTACTGGGGCAGGTTCCGCTAGAGAATTAAGTGAACCTGAAGGGAGGAAGGGTGAGACAGCTACAGTACACAGCTTAAACTGTGCAGCTGAGCTTTATAGTGCACTCTATGAAATACTTTGTGTTGAACTGAACTGATTTGAGAAGCAGTATTAATGTGGACTGGAGGGATTGGAGCTAGTAGCCAGTGTCTAACTCTGCAACTGAACTCCAGTGATAAAACTGCCGCTCAAAGGGGCTCTGTGGGCCCATTTTTCCTGCTGTGAGAGGGGAAGAGGAAGGGTCACTCCAGGTCTGATGGCTCAAGAAGCCTAAGGGGACTGAACCTGAAGTCAAAGGACTGTGTGCTGCACTGTGCACGGATCTTCTGTGTCTACCATAAGAAGATCCGAATCATAACAGCTTGCTGCCACTACCAAGGGGGTTCGTCTTCAGTGCTACACCATCCATAGAGATTCTACAGTGCATTTTGTTTCCTGCAAAACTTTTATCCTGTTTAACTCAAAGCCCTCTCTAATATAGAGCGCAAATCCTCCACCAATTTGAACTATCCTATCATTGCAATATAGTTTGCACCCAGGTATCACAGTGTCCCCTTGGTTGTTTGCTTTCCCCCAGGTCTCTAAGATGCCAATTATATCTAACTTTTCATTTAGCACTATTTTATTTATTTAACAACTTTTTATACCATGTTACCATTTCAGTCAAAGCTGTTTACATTGTAACATACATTAAACAGTGGCATTGATAATCTGGAATTTTCTGAGGCAATGGAGGGTTAAGTGACTTGCCCAAGGCCACAAGGAATGCTAGTGGAACTCAAACCCTGGTCTTTTGGTTCCCAAGCTAATGCTCTTACCATTAGGCTACTGCTCCACTCTATATCTTAGAGCTCCCATCTTATTTTTTAAACTTCTAGCATTTGCTTACAGGAATTTCAGAGGTTGTATTTTGTTCATATTAACATTCTGGATATCAGTTGATAGGGGTAATTTTGAATCTTTCAGCTCTGTCTGCTCTGCACATAAAGGCATCTAGCTTACTTTTACATTTATTGGAACCACTCAATCAGGATGCACTAACTTACTGCCTTTGTTAGTATCCTTCAAGGATACATCTTTCCGAACTATGTGCTCTTGACCAACAGTCAACTTTCTCCTATTATCTAGTTTAAAAGCTGCTCTATCTCCATTTTAAAGGTTAATGCCAGCAGTTTGGTTCTATTCTAGTTAAGGTGGAGCCCATCCTTTCAGAAAAGCACCCCCTTCCCCAGAATGCTGCTCAGATCCTAACAAATCCAAAATCCTCTTCCTTGCCCCCTCGTAACATCCACACATTGAGACTCCGGAACTCTACCTGCCTTTTGGAACGGGAGTCATTTCTGAAAATGCTACCCTAGAAGTTCTGGATTTCAACTTCCTATCTAAAAACCTAAATTTGGCTTCCAGAGCCTCCCTCCCACACTTTCCTATGTCATTGGAACCAAAGTGTACAAAAACTACAGGCTTCTCCCCAGCATTATCACACACATTGTCTAGGTGGCCTGTGAGGTCCTCAACCTTTGCACCAGGCAAGTATGTTATTAGGCGATCCTCATGTCTACCAGCCACTCAGCTATCTACATGCCTAATGATCAAATCAGCAACTAAAACGGCCATCCTAATCCTTCCCTCATGGGCACATGGCCCTAGAGAAACCTCCTCAGTGTGAGTGGGTTTTACATCACCTGGAGGATAAGTCATAGTATAAGATCACTTCCTGCCACACTAAGGTGATGCTCTCCTTTCACATGATCTCTTTCTTCCATGGCAACAGACAGGGCCGGCCCGTCCATTGAGCAAGAATGTTTTTTGCACAGGGCCCCGCGTTTCAGGGGGCCCCACACAAAAAAAATTCTGCATTTGCCCAAGTAAATTTTAAAAAAACAAACTGGCTGCTGCTGCTGCCGCTGCCGCCATGGCAGCGGAAAAATCAAGCATCCCACGTGGCCCCCCCTGCCCGGCAGAGCCTCCCTGTAGTATCAGCTCCCGAGTCCCAATTAGCGCGGGCTTTCAGAGCCGCGAGAGCTTCTCTGACTTCTCGCAGCTCTGTTAATCCCGCCCGGGAAAATCCCATCAGCCCCGGTGGGATTAACAGATCCATGAGAAAGGGAAACTCTCGCGGCTCTGAAAGCCCGCACTTTGGGACTCGGGAGCTGATGCTGCAGGGAGGCTCTGCCAGGCAGGGGGGGGTCCCCGCGGACACTTGATTCTGCCACTGCCTCGTTGGCAGCGGCAGCAGTAGCCGCAGCCGGTTTGTTTTGTTTTTTAATCTACCTGGGCTGATGGGGGGAGGGGGGTTAGGACTGGTAATGGGCTAAGACTGGAAGTGGTCTGATGGGGGGTTAGGACTAGTTATGGGCTGATGGGGGGGCTAGGACTGGAAATGGGCTGATGGGGGTTAGGACTAGTAATGGGCTATGGGGGGGCTAGGACTGGAAATGGGCTGAGTGGAAGGAGGGCTTGAACTGCAAATAGCTGATGGGGACGGGGGCTTGGAATGGAAATGGGCTGAGTGGAAGGAGGGCTTGAACTGCAAATAGCAGATGGGGAGGGGGGCTTGGAATGGAAATGGGCTGTGAGGGGATGAATCTAGGACTGGAAATGGGCTGAGTAGGGGGGCTAGGACAGGAAATGGGCTGATGGAGGGGCTAGGATAGGACTGGAAATGGGCTGTGGTGGGGGCTTGGATTGAAATGGACTCATGGAGGGGCTAGAACTGGAAGTAGGCTCATGGGGGGCTTGGATTGGAAATGGGCTGAGTGGAGGGGAGCTAGAATTTAACATGGGCTGATGGTGGGGCTAGGAAAGGACTAGAAATGGGCTAGTGGGGGCTGGGATTGGAAATGAGCTGATGGAGGGACTCGGATAGGACTGGAAATGGATGGGGGAGCTAGGACTGGAAATTGGCTGATGGTGGGGCTAGGATAGGACTGTAAATTGCCTTATGGGGGGCTAGGACTGGAAATGGGCTGATGCGGGGACTAGAAGGGAGCGGATGCTGGGTGGGGCTGGAACTAGAAGAGAGCTGATGTTGGGGGAGGATTAGAATGGGATGGAGCTGGGAGAGGGAAATGGAGAGGGAAAAAATATTTTGTGTGGGAGGGATAAAAAATCTACAATTGGCCGGGTATTGGGAGAGTAAGTGGGGATTGAGGATGGAGGGGTAAAATTTGAGTGGATGAAATGGGAATGAGGAAAGAGCCAACGGAGAAAGATTAGTATGTTAAAGCAGATGTAGAGAGAGAATGGAAAAAAACTAGAAGAGAGAAGAAAGGACAAATGGACAGTAGATGATGGAGAGTTAGCAGAAGACACGAAGAAACCAGAAGAAAGTGGCTGGAGCAATTGCAGCTGAAAAAGAAATGCACAAAAGTTAGAAAAATATCTCTTTATTTTGAATTTATTAACTGGAATATGTCAGCTCTGGGAAATGTGCATCATTAACGTCTGCGCTTTGTTTAGTAAAAGAGGCATTTAATTTATAGTTTTATTTCTACAGTGTTGTTGTACATTCCAAGTTTGGCTTTTGGGGTTCCCAGTTTAATTATTGTCTTCCTGTTTCTAAATTGTGAATCCTTGTTTGGTGATGGTCTATGTTCTGCATGTGTTACTGAGCTGAGGTATTCTGTTTATGTAATTCCTATTTGGCATTGCCACTTATTCTCTTTCCCCAGTAGGTCATGTATTGTTATTCTCTGAAATGTATTGGTTTAATATTTGCAGTGTTGCCTTTTGATAGGTAGAGTATGGTGCTTTGTGAGTCCTGGTAGTGCTGTTATGATACGGCGGGTTTGCTATGGGTTTAAATGGGCAGTGTTTGTAGTAGTTTCTAATGTGCCTGGCAGTTGGCACTGGATTATAGTAATGTAGAAATCTTTTAGTCTTTCTTTATCCATACACTCATTAAGAGGCATGTTTACTAAAGGTTAGTGTATGGTAGCATTATGCAAATCTTTATGCAAATGAGGCCCCTTATGCAAAAGAGGCCCCGCACCGAGTCTCCGCACATGGCCCCGCACCCCCCTTGGGCCGCCCGTGGCAACAGAGAGGCTACCAGACTAAAAGTGTGACTTCACTACTATGGCCCTGTAGGTCTCATCTATATACCTCTCTATCTGCCTTAGGTCTTCCAAGTCTGATGCTCTAGCCTCCTGAGATTGGACTTGCTCCCTGAGAAGCTTTCCCAGCAAGAGCAGGGAACATATAGCTCCTGCAGTTGTAGAATCGCGTACAAATGTGCCCCGTCCATTTTCTAGACGTCTGGACAGCCTGGACATGCAGAGTTCTGAATCGGCTTCTATCCGTATAGTTGGGCATTCCACCCTTAATCTGCCTTACTCTATTCTGATACTATCCATATAGTGGCAGTTTGATGGATTTTCAGTAACATTATACAGCTAGTGCCACTGAAAATTGATGGATAGAGGACTTCTGCGATTAGCGACGGACAATAAATGTATAAGTCCTTTTGTATATTGACCTGATTATGTTCATTTAAAAACATTGGTATTACCATGTCCTTAAGATTATGCTGTTCAGCAACCTTTTTTCCATGTTCATAGCCAACCAAACTACATCAACTGGCCACTGAGAATGAAAAATTCCCATCATGGCGATAAACTCATGTCCTTGGGTCTACAATAGATTTTAAAACAATTGAAAATGTTCCTTTTTGAGGGGTGCAGTCATGGGTGGAGGAGTGGCCTAGAGGTTGGGGCAAAGTGTTTCAGGCCAGAAGGTTGGGGGTTTAAATCCCACTAGAGGACAGCAACCTTGGGCCGGAAGGACTGGGGTTTCTAGTCCCACAGGTGCTCCTTGTGGTCTTGGGCAAGCCACTTAACCCTCCATAGCCCATGTTCCCTGTAAAGTAGTTATCTCCAAGTTATAATCCCCTGTTCAATGTAATTTCAGTTTGTTCAATATAAGCCACACTGATGCAGAATAGCACGGTATATAAGAGAATGTAAATAAATGCTGTGCACTCATTCCCACACCCCACCATCTATTCTACTGCACTTAACTAAAAATAAAGCGGTCTGAGGTAGAAGTTTTGAAAAATCTAAGTGTGACCAAAAGCTAGCAGTAGAATCAAAAAATATAACAGCGTTCTTTGCAGTTCATTTTCACATTTCTGTGTATTCTATTAGATATCTGCAACTGATATTTAAATTAAACTTTATAGCAGCATAAATCCTTCTGCCCTTTCACGTGCAAAATATATTTGCTTATTTGTTGACGGAAGACTGCTAATATGAAATGTGAAATTAAACATATTACCTTTCCAGTTTCACATTTCTATACAAAATGATGTGCCATGCTAAAAGGTGCACATGCAACAGGCATGCACATCACAAACTTACCATAATGGGCACGCGTTCACCCATTGGATCAACATCTTTCAATTTATTAACATGACAAAGGACACAATTATTTTGGATATGCCTGAATGCAGTTTTCATTAACTTTGCAATGATTTATTAACAAAAGTGTCAGGAATGTAATAAAAGCAGCAGGACTCCTCAAAATGCCAAAATAAAAAAAAATGAAGAATACAGCAGAATTTCCAAACATGCCTTGCAGCACCGGGTCAGTAAGGTTGCCTGATTCTATCAAAAGCATCACCATGGTGAGTGAACTCTGCAATTAACAAAGAGTAAGCACAAAAAATGCAAATATCTCATTTAAATGTAATTATGCACAGATTACTGTTCACTGGAACAAGAGAAAGGATTTTAATTGTCACCCAAAGTTACATGTAAACTCTGACTTCTGGTTAACTTTTTTATTAGGGACTTTATAAGAAAGTAAAACAGGCAGGGCCCACAGTTCACAGATCCACACGTTCAATGACATCGCAGGCTGAGCTGCCTCGGTGAAAAGCCCACAGCCTGTAGAACTGTTTTAATAACACTGCTCTATATATGTTGGCAAGGTTAGCTGGTAATATATTTTACCATTGTTTGCATTTTAATATTATTTGGTCTCATTTACATGTTTAAATTTGTTCTTGTAATAAAATTCATTAGTATATTTATCATAATCACATAATGAATACAGCCCTTATGTAAAATAAAAAATTGAAAGTACATTAGAGACAATGCAAGCTGTTTGAAATTACTGTGCTTTGCATATTGTACCTTATTAATTAAATTATAAATTATTTATTTATGTATTGCTTTAATCAGGGGCGACCATTAGAACAATATTATATTAGTGTAAGAAACACAGTACAATTCAAAGCTAATTCACACATGGCTCGCTGCTACATATATTCTCATAAAGAGCCATTTTACTAAGGTTTTGCAAATGCTGTTCTCCTGCTGCATAGAACAGAATATGAGACAATTAGTTAGCAATGGTGGTAAGTGCAGAAGTACAGTAAATGTGTGAAGGATCCTTTCAAAAAGGCCATTTATGCGGCTGAAGTAACATGGAAGTGAAAACGTCAACAAAGCTATGATTATTTCAGAAGCGAGGCCAATATAAAATGGACATCTCTCCGTACCTCAAAATGAGTATTTTTTTTTTAAATCCAGCAGCAAGATATATTTGCATGTGTTGCAGAATCATGGCATGAACATGGGGAAAATCCGTCAAAGTAGAAAGTTGTGCAACCTCATCTTAAAAATGCGGCTACACGTGCATGTGCGCCTGTGAGGGAAAAATCCATGTGGAAAATATAAAGGCACAGCTGAGGTTATGCACATGCAGATAGATGCAATTTTGGCTGCTGCACATAAATCATACATATGGAAGTACACACCACAGCCACATGGCACATCTTCCTCTACAGAACCATACCAACATGTTTCCAGTCCCCGCACACTGCAGCAGCCACTAGAGGATCGCACATTAGAAATCACCAACATGGCAGCAGGAGAAAGTAAAACTTCTCTGATGCAGACAGCAACCTTCTGGTACATCTTGGCTCTCTAATGAGTACAAGCCGTTTCAGCCTGGAGTTAGAGGGTACTCCACATGGCAGCACGAAGGACATGGAAGAACATCCGGCTGTCCCTGCCCAGATAAGTCTAAACCTTGCCCTTCCCATCTACCTCAACACCTGTTAGCCCACCATCTAGCTCAAGAATGACATCAGTGGGGTAGGCAGCAACACACTGATTGCAAGAATACCTTCTGCAGCCTGCCAGAGAGAACACATACATGCACACACATACTCCATAATTTCCCAATGCCATGTCAAGGTCTACAAATCCTGAAGCCTGTGACACTGCACAGAACAAACATATGGCTACAGAACAAGGTTGTTGGGGTTCTGCTCACATGCAGATGGAAGATCCAGACATCATCCATGCCACCACAGGGAGTCAACTAAGACAGGCAGGCATGTTAAGTCCTATGATCCCAATCCCGCCCCCCCAATAGACATGGAACACTCACCACAGTGGCATAGCTCATGCAGTCAAGCTGTGCTCTCCATCTTCCTGATTTCCATTCAAAGCCTTGGTAGGGAACATTGAAAGAGAGACAGCCAAATGCAGATATAGGTGCAGGACATCTTATATATCAGCCAAGAGCT
Organism: Ichthyophis bannanicus; assembly: GCA_033557465.1. Taxonomy (NCBI): domain Eukaryota; kingdom Metazoa; phylum Chordata; class Amphibia; order Gymnophiona; family Ichthyophiidae; genus Ichthyophis; species Ichthyophis bannanicus. Next base: position 278,189,726 of record CM066033.1, read on the forward strand.
GCTCTCAAGTCAGAAAGACAGGAGGAGGAGACCAATCCTGCCAGCCTAGGTACCACAGCCCCAGTCATCCATATGGAAGCAAACCCCCTACAGAGATGGCACTCATGAGTGGGGAAAGCCAGTCTGAGGGTGTCAGGGATGATCCATGCCTAGAGAACCCCTGTCCACTCATGTGCAACACTCTGTTTTGTTCCAGACACTTTGATATGCATATTGAACTGGAAGCTTACAAGACCAGATTTAGAGCTATCCAAGGGCTCATCCTGAAATGCTGCAGCAAGAAGTGGTAGAGCACAAAGATATGCCACAGCTGCTGAAGACTTTGTACCTTTGGAGGTAGCCACAGGTGTGAATGATTGCAAAGCTGAAACACAAATATAAGGGCAAGTCATAACACGGCGCAGACACCATGGTAGTTGCACCAGTATAGCTAATCCCAGAGTGGATGCCAGAGCAAAATGGCAGTGTCTAGCAGAGTGTACAAGGAAACTGTAGTCTTAGAATGTGAGGCCATCCTTGTGCCAAACAATAGAAGCACACTATCCAGTCCCTCACCACTTGGAACTGGGGGTAAATAAAGTAGCCTCTCACAACTGGAGAAAGAACAGATATCAGACACCCAAGTGCAGGATATGATATGTGTGAAGCATGACAGTGGTGGATTAATATCGTAGTCTGAAGTGTTCAGGAGGTATCCATCTTTGACCCAGAGGTCACATACAGAGGGCCAAAAGGCTGAAGATGTCTATAGGATTAAAAACACCTTTGCACCAACTCTATTTGGATGGTATGCACACATGTTCCATGTAGACCCACACATATGTGAAGGGAAAGGAATGGGCAATGGATTCAAAGCATCCATCCAATAGACAGCAGTCACAATTGCTAACTCTCCATGTTTATGTTGAGGGGGATACCAGACAGCAAGTAATGAATGATGACAAATCACTTCCCAAATAAATGCACCTGCAGACACATAGAGGCTCACATACAACACAACCATGAAGCTGCTACAATACAGCAGTTGCCTATGGCACTTTGCCACACCAATACCAGATCCAACATGCACCACTGATATGGACATATACAGGCCAGTAGTGGTTGGCCTGTAGGAGCCTCTGGCAATCTCTTGCACCTTAGTCATAGCTGATGTGGAGAAAGGGGGAATGCAGTTGGTCATCCACATCATCCCCATAATCACTATAGTCCTTATAGAGAGTTAGAGCAGGTACCACCCACACATCTAGAGTACCTGCTCTACTACTGAGGCCTTCATCCTATCCATACCCAACCCCCATAGCCCCACAGCATGTGGCCTACAGTAGAAGTGATTAACCATAGCCCTGTGTGTCACTCTATATAGGGCCCCCCCCCCCAGCTGCCACTCCAGCCCCTCACCAGGGAGAGGGAGAGGAAGAGGAAGAGGACAATGATGAAGAGAATGAGAAGGACAGTGAGAATGAGGAGGAGGAACAGCAGCAGCCCTGGCCTCTAGTACCTGCACCACAGCCCCAGCCTCCAGAGGAAGAGGCAGAGCTGGATCTGCTGCCTCCAGCAGCAAGGCTATAGCCTTGTCCTCCAGCAGCATAGCCAGTACAGGAGGAGTTGGAGGGGAAGGAAGGGGAGGAGGAGGAAGAGGAGGGAAGAAAGGGATAAGGGAAGGGGAGGAGGGAGAATGGCAGCCTAAGGACCCGCTGCAATTGTTAGTCACCCAGGCTACCCACTGCCTTCTTGCTCAACTAGATAGGTTTCCATGAGAGGCCCAAGGAGTTCCAGGACCCCAACATCCTGATGCAGATTATTTCCATGCAACAAGACAATGCAGCAAGGCTTCAGCAATATCTTGAACTCTGTGGGTCTCATGGTTACCCATTTGGAGGGCATGTGGGCATGTGGGCTATACAGCAGCTGGTGGCACTCCATAGAAGGGGGAAGAGGGAGGGTCATGAGGGTTATTTATGTTTGGTAGGGATCCTTAAACAAGTTCTGTTAGGGTAAATTTGTTGCTATTTCATTGCCTAGTTGAGCCATAGAAACAGAGAAAAATGATGGCAGATAAAGACCATATGGTCTATCCAATCTGTTCATCCACACCAACTACTAAGTTCTACAATCCCTTCTTTTCCCTTAGAAATCTATGTTTGTCTCAAACGTTCTTCAATTCAGGTACAGTTCTCATCTCTACCACTTCCACTGGAAGATGTTTCCATGATTCCACCACTCTTTCTATAAATAAATATTTCCTCAGATTACTCCTGAGTCTACCCCCTTTCATCTTCATCCTATGTCCCAAATTATGAAATCTGCTAACAGACCAAGAGAACTCTTTAGCATTGTCCAAAAGCTCACTAAGGACACCACGCAACCATGTATCCACCATCTTGATCCACAGGAATTTGCGAACTACATGAAGTCAAAAAACACCATCCATACATGCTCCATCACACCACAGACAGATGACCATAAGATAAAAGAGCAGCATCAAACATGCGAGGAATTCAGCATACCATCAAAGCAGCAAGTAGAGGACATAATAACTGGACTCAACACAACAACCTCACCGTCAGACCCATGCCCAGTGGCATGGATTAAAGCCACAAAAATCCAGCTCTCATCACATTCAAAAAATCGCCAAAGACTCATTCCAACAGGGATACATGCCGCAACCCCTAAAGCACACCATGATACAACCGATAATTAAAAGCAACAACATTAACCCCTCTGAACCAAAATCATACCGTCCCATCTCCAGCCTACCATTCCTTGCAAAAATCATTGAAAAGACAGTGCAAGGGCAACTTCTGGACCATATTGACATGAATGCCCCACTGGACTTCTATCAGCATGGCTTTAAACCCCAACATGATGTGAAAACACTACTCACCTCCTTCTTTGACAATCTCCTAAAAGGCATGGATAACATAAAGAACGGATTCCTACTAGTATTCATGGACATTTCGGCAGCCTTCGACACTGTATCCTATACCAAGCTACTACAACAACTGCAGCAGATAGGATTATGCAAAAACACTCTGAAGTGGTTTACTTCTTACTTGGAAGCTCGAACGCAACAAGTCAAAAGTGCACAAAAGAAGTCACTGCAGTTCCCCGTCATGCAAGGAATACCACAAGGATCAGCCCTATCATCAATGCTCTTTAATATTTACATCCAACTCATATGCAACATCATCAAATGCCACAAACTCCACTACCACATCTATGCTGAAGACATCATGGTGTATGCTCCAATCAACCTACTAGCATTAGACACCACAATAGTAACCAAATGCCTTGAAGACATGAATGCCTGGCTCATAGCCAACAACCTAACGGTCAACTACGATAAAACTGAGGCAATGTTCGTCACCAGGAACCCCACCTTCATTCCACCACAAACCATCAGCATCCTAGACAAACTTATAGTAGTAGTCAAATATGAAGTTAAGTACCTGCAAACAAGGCCTATCAATGATTGAGAACCATCAGAAAGATCAAGCCAATACTCCACCAGGACCTCTTAAAAAATAATCATCCCCAGGTCCCGCTCTTCTTTTGTGGTTAGAAGTACTTCACCCCCTATACTATACTGCTCCCTTGGAGTTTTGCAGCCCCAAAGCAAGATCCTGCATTTTTTAGTATAAAATCTCAACTGCCAAATTCTCAACCATTCATCTTATCTCCACTTTCCTAGGTGTCTATGCTATTGCAAATTTTGGTATCATCTATAAAGAGGAAAACTTTACCCTTCCACAAGCCCTTCCACAATATCACTTACAAAAATGTTAATAATAATTGGATCAAAGACCAATACCTGCGGCACACCACTGGTAACATCCTCAGAGTGAACTATATTTAACAGTACCCTTTATCGTCTCCCACTCAACCAGTTTCTAACCCAGTTGTTCCCATCAGTGTGCATCTCTAGGGTCATAGTTAATAAAGGTTCGGTTATAACCCAATCTAGGCATTCCATTGCCATATGTTGTCTATACCTTTTAACCTCTATCTAACCACCACCCTTTCCCTACACCTTGGTTTTCGGGGCCATGCTCAGAAGCATGATAATATACATATATATATATATATATATATATATACATACATACACACACACATATATACAGGGTGGCCTAAAAAAAGTGAGAACATCTCGTAAATTAAAAGCTTAAATAGTTTACTTATTTACCTTCTTTAGCTAAATAACGTCTTTATTTCGACAATTTCCGGTCACCATCTTTGTTTTTTTAATTTGTCAATCGCTTACATCTGTCTTTTTGAATTTTTAATTAACTTATATGTTACGAGATGTTCTCACTTTTTTTGGGCCACCCTGTATATATATACATATATATATATACATATATCCCAGATAAAGGACCATGCATGTCAGTATGCATAACAGCAGAAGAGCAGTTTTTGTGCAGTTCCATTCTGATTAAGGCACCCCACCCTTATGTCTACCCGATCCCAGAAATGAGGCACATATGACCATCTACTAGAATAACCATCACACGGATTAAGATGTGTAGTCTACATCCTTGGAAGCACTTCACATATGGTACTAGTGGCCGTGGAGCTACCTAGCTGTCCCTGGAGGGGCTTTCAGTCTTTGTGACAAGGTGACAATATCATCAACACCCCTAGTTTCCAATAGGTGATCAAGCACAGACATGGCTACCTGGTTACATATTGGGCAAGTCATTTCTTACCACAATGTGTATGGAAGTCGGCTACAGTAGTCCTTGTACACATTCAGCTACTTAGCTGTACTTCTCAGAGTATGCATAGTTGATTCATCCACTCATTCTCATGCTACACTATGTCCCCCTGGACAGATAGGGGGTCATTATGAACCATGAACAGCAGGGACGTCCATCCCCCACTATTCGTACCGACTACAGCCCCCATCTAACTTCCCCACTGGTTATGCAGGGAAGTTAGTCAGGGGCGGACAATGGGTGACCCGGGGGTGGAAAGTGGGCAGTCGCCGGCCCTGGATGTACAGGGCCGACATTAGAAATTGTGGCCTAGGGAGAGTCCAGCCACCTCTGACTGGCCATGGTTGCACATGATATGCAATATCCTTGAGCCTCTTATACTGTAGCAGAGACCCCACCTTACAGTCCATCTTACATGCACACACACATAAAGAAGTGAAGCTGGCTCCTAGAGGTCAGTGTAGGAGATAATTTTATTATGAGTGTGGATCTATCCTCCCAAACCTCTCTGACTCTTAACTGGTTCTTTTTCACCTCAATTATTATAATGCCATTTATTCCAGTCTCCTGAATTCAAAATAAAACACTTACGAATAATACAAGATACTGCAGTTATTCTCTCACAAGCTAGTAGATTTGGCTATATTATGCCACTCCTCATTCAATATCACTGGCTACCTGTCTCTTCTAGGACTGACTTTAAGTTACTATCTTCAGCTCGGAAAGAATTTTATAATGGTAATTCATTTCTCACCTTTCACACTCCATCCCATGCTCTCCACTCATTACATGGTAACTGTCTCCATCTCCCCCCCCCCCCTTTCAAAAGCAAAACTAAAAATCTATCCATAGGTAAGATGTCATTTTTAGGGTTCCAGTTTTGTGGAACTCCCTGCCTCGGAAACTCTGACTAAAGATTTCCTTTAAATCATTCAAACTACTGGTGATCAGATATGACCCCCTGGCACTGAATATTTGGAGCTATGTTAAAACAGCGACAGTCAACCGCTTTAAATGCTACCACTAAAGCTGACCCCCAAATGTTTAATGAATGAATGAAAACATTGCTTACTTATGCATCTTCTTCTCTTCGAGGGTAATTTTATATCAGGATATCTAGGTGGGAAGGTCAAGTAGGTACCAATTATGAGCTTATTTTATAAAGACACACAGATTTGTTATATAGTATCGCAGATGTAAATATGTGTGTCTAAGTATGCACATACTTTATAAACAACGGGCCTGATATTCAAAAGGCATTTACACAGTTTACAGACCTGTAAACCGTGTAAATACCGCTGAACGGGATATTTAATGCCACTTACACAGTTATCTCCCCTATATGCCCTAATGCTAATTGCTTCATATCTGGGTATGTCATGAGGGCATTCCAGGGAGAAGCGGAGGCCAAAGCTGACCTAGTTTTACCCAAAGGAGTTAACCAGGCAGTGGTGCAATATCATCGTTATCTGGTTAGCTTCTGCAGCTCTGGGGCATGCGTGGCGATCCCAGATATTCAATGTTGAGGCCGCATATGACCCCGGCATTATCTGGGGTTAGAGGTCAGCAGGGACAGTTATGCACCCTAGCGACACATAGCCGGCTCAATTTAATATTGGGTCCAACATGCATAAATCATGATGCCACCCATGCTCCACACAAAATCCATTCCCAAACATGCCTACATCTGAGTCGCATAAAAGATCTATGTGTTTATCTTCATGCCTAGTCTCATGCAGGGGGAGCTTAATTTTAGAAGAGGCCTTTTATGTGTGCATACTAGCAGATAAGAAGTGTGTTCTTATTTTAGAATTTGTGAGGAGTGTTTTAGGCATGTTTCACTCAAAAGCAATAATGCTTGTGATCGAGACTAGGTCTATCTACTGTAGCTGTTGGTCTATCCTTCAGTATGCATATTTTTAGTGCACTCTAAATAACACAACATCACTGTTATAATCCAAGTAATAACAAACAATACATATTCAAATCTCATGAGAACTGCATTCTGACAGGAGAATAGTAAAGGAAAAGAAGAAGAGCTTGAGGAATAGTCTAAATAGGAGTATGGTATGAGATCTAAATATGCATTGTTTTTTATTACTTGGATTGTAACAGTGTTGTTGTGTTATTTAGAGTGTAAACTGCTCTGACATTGTAATGAAGAGTGGTATAGCCAATGTTTATAAACATAAACTTAGACCAATATACTCTGTGCAAGATTATTTACAGTTTTCAGGCTGACAATTAGTATTGAACTTTGATGTGATAGATCATTATCTGCTGCATACTTACTGAAACTTACTCAGATCTTCCCAATCACCCTTGAAGAATTTAGTTTCAGGCTTGAAAGACCACCTATCATTAATAAAAAAACAGTTTACAGACTAAGACTTCTCTACTTTGAATGCTGAAAAATTACAATGTAATTTGAAAAGAAGTATGATAGCAGTTAAAATGATATGTTTCAACATTGTACTAATAAGTCTAAAGTATACTTTCAAAGAGTTGTGATTGAGGATGCATTTGTATTATTACATTGAAGGGTATTAAATATCCTTAATAACTAAATGATACACCTACAGCACATCTATTATTTTTTAAATGCTTAATGCCCTGATGCATAAAAGCGTAAGTCACAGTGAAGCTGTGTGCCATTCAATTCTTGTAGCATATGGGTTGCAGAGCTGATGCAACTGCACTTCCAGAAGACAGCAGACCATTATTATGCAAAGAACTTCTATGACCGCTGATGGTTTAAGACAGCAATGATAGTTAACTTCAAAAGAACTTCATTCCATGCCATCTGCTGCAGATTTCTTGGAAGTAACATAAAAAAATTGTTTCATAGAGTTTCTGGCAGAAAAAAAGTCTTTGGAGTAAACCTCTAGATCAGTAGTCAATAGATTCACAAGGCAAAAAATCCAGAAAGGGATTTCCACAAAGCTCAGGACCAGACATTGTAACTTTGGGCCAGTCAAGAAACAGGATCTAATATTACCAGTAATACAAGACACAGCTAAAAGGTTGATTAAAGCTATCCTCCCCCTTCCCATCCCCCAATCATATTAAGATTAATGGGCATAAAAGCAGGATTTTGACTGGCCAAGAATCAGCCCCATTAGTGACACATTGCCTTCAAAAAGGACACTCTGTGTGACTGATCATGTTTCTGTAGATTACTCTGGAGGAGACTGTGATTCCTGTTTTGAATTTGTGAGAACAATATTGGATTTACAGCTTCTCCTCATTGTCTTAATCTAGAGATTGAATGGCAGTCAATTCTCTAGTTCTGTTGGAACAAGTAATCATGTGATTTGTGATTTGCTTTAAGAACCTGGAAGCCATTTTTGTTCACGGAAAATGGTGCAGGTCCTATTTAAGCTTCCTACCTAGGTGAGCTGTTATAAAATTACACTCAATGTGTTTGCCTATGTATTTTATAAAGTATGCATGTACATCACAACTCCACATCTGCTCCTCCCAAAATATCTCCTCCCAGGGACTCCTATGGACAGATTGTGCAAAGGTAAATGCACTTTGTATGTAAGTCTACCTTTTATGTGGGTGTGTGCATGCATAATTTCATAAAAGACCCTTTTATGCATGCAAAACAGGCTTTATGCTTAAAAAGGCTTTATAAATCACCCTCTTATTTATTATTTATTTATTTATTTGTGTGCTTTTCTATACCGCCCCTTCCAGAGATCAGGGGCGGTTTACAAGGAACTTAAGGATAAGGCGGTATACAAAAACTGTCTAAATAAAATAAACAACAATATAACAAACAGTGAAATATTGCATTACATAGAACATTAGGTGAACATAAGAGCTATGTTACAAGGAAACAAGGTGTAAATCAGTTACATAAGAACATAATGGAACATACAAACTATGTTACAAATAAACAATGCGTAAATTATTTACATGGTTGAACAAAATTATTTATAATAGTTATTTGTAATCATATGTACAGTGTTGGAAGGAGGACTATTTAGAAATGGTTATTTAAGGAATTAGTAAGGATTCAGTGAATGGGAAGTATCAGAGATGGTTATAAGAAATGTTAACAAAAATGTGTCTAGAATTAGGTGGGATAGACTTGTGTTTGGTTAGTTGTGTATTCTTGTGTAGTGTATTTGATTGTGGGTTGTAGGTTGCTGTAGTGTTGACTAAACAGGTAGGTTTTAAGTTCCTTCTTGAAGGAGGTAAGGTCCTTAATCTTTCTTAGGTATATTGGAAGTTTGTTCCATTGGCTGGGAGCATCATACGAAAAAGCAGTGTTGGTGGTTATTTATTTCGATTTTATCACGGCATTGGGAATTAGTAGCATGTTAAGGTTAGTTTTTCTTCTAAGTCTGTTTTCTAGTGGAGTCTGAAGTAATGTTGCTAACTGTGATGGGGCTAAGTCATTAATGAGTTTAAAAGTGGTGACAAGAGTTTTATATTGAATCCTCCTAGAGACTGGAAGTCAGTGGAGAGCGTATAGGATGGGGGAGATATGATCGAGTATTTTGGCTTTTTCAATGATTCGAGCAGTGACATTCTGAGCTCTTTGAAGGATGTGTAGATTCTTTTTAGATGTCCCTTGGAGTATGCCGTTACAGAAGTCTAAATGTGGCATAATGAGAGCCTGGACAACTGTTCTGAAATCGTTGATGTCAATGAGGGGTCTGAGTTGCTGTATGGTTCTGAGCTTGAAAAATATAGTTTTGGCAGTCTGTTTTATGTGGTGTGTCATGCTTAGCATTTTGAGCTATATACTGTAAAGTTACAAACCGTCTACACATATAAATCCCAGTATTTTAGCCATTTACTTGCATAAATGGGCATTTATGTGCACACTTCAGCCAATGGCAATTTTATAAGTACATGTGTTAGCTATTGGTGCATACTTTCACCGTGGACGTCTGCATGGATGGAGTTTAGGCGGAGTGTAGGCAAAGGGCACAAGTACAGACGTAAATTATAAAATACCATAATTTACATGTATTCTTTACAAATCCAACTGCAGACCTTTACAACAGCTTTATGGTTGGTGTAAGTGATCAAGCCTTAAATTAATGCCCCTTTTTCAACCACTTATGCTATTTTTTTTATAAAGAAAAGTAAGCCCCTACTTTTCCTTATAAAATAGCATAATGTAGGCACCTCCTTAAAATATTACTCTCTTAATATGCCTTGTGCAGCTTGAAATTTCAATTGTATTTATTTTTTTATCCTTTTTATTTATTTTTATTTTATTTAAAATATTTATATTTGGCCCATCAACAATTCGGAGCATATAACAAAACACACGCATATTCCAATCAACAATACATAATAGTGACTTAACAAACAACATACTAATAGAAACAGACAGAAACAAACATAAACACAGTGAACACTGGAATCATTGTACCTTCTAAAATCACAGTATGCTTCTCACATGCAAGAGTCCTTATACAAACTAGGAAAATGCTTCTTTATAGAGAAGGATATTCAATGAGATTAATGCGGTTAGCGCACCTGCTAACCGCATTAATCACGGCCACTGGGATATTCAGCAGCATTAGCATGATTAGTGCCACTGAATATCCCCTGATGCTGCCACTGCATGCCCCGATGCTAGTTGGCCATTATGGGGATGGAGCAGGGGGGCACCTGGGGTTAACCAGGCCGCGGAGATATTCAGTCACAGCTAAAGTGAGGACAGCTAAATGGCTCTCCTAACTTTCGCCGGTTTTGCAATCCGACCAATAGCTGATTATCACCGCTGACTAGATTGCAAGATTGCAATCCGGGCATCCCAGATATTCAATGCCAGGACCACTTTAACTGTGCTGGCTGCTGCCACTGAAAATCCCCCCCCCCCCCCATAGTATAACAAGCCCTAAAGCCAGTGTAAAAAATTCTGCTTCCATGATTCAGTTAAAGAACATCCATGGACTAAGCTGGACAAGCCTGATATAATACAGGAATGTCATGTTTTAATGGTAATCCATCTGCCTTCACAGCCTGTTTGACTGCCAGGTTTTCACGCGTGTTGCTTTTCAAAAGGCTTTTTATCTATTTCCCCTGACACTTTAGTCCAGGGATTGGTTACGAGACATAGACACAGCCAAAGCCAGTGTTATGCTTTGCTTTTCAACTTGGCCTTAGTTGATTCCTGGGGGCTATCAGCATAGTTGATGCATAAGTGATTGCTCACTTTTCATCATGATACTGCTCCAGTCCCAGGTAGGCATATCAGGTACCTCTTAGCTCACATCATAGTGGCTTGGGGAGTCAACACATAAAGTTAGTTTTCCAGAAGCTTTTGCATCATCTTGCCAGTCCCCTAGGAAGAATTTGAGTCTATCTTGGATAGAATACCTAGCAGCAGTGGAGTTATAGCATGGTGTGGAGGATCTTCTCTAGGTAGTGACATTCCCAGAACAGGGCTTAGTCTTGGGGGTCTTTGGCCTGAAATAGCAGCAAGTTCTGGAACCTTGTCTGCGGCTTTTCAAATGCCTTTATATCCCATTGCTAGCCTCTTGTGGGGGACTTCTCTGAGTTTTGTGTGTAACATCCATCATGTAGGAGTGGCAATATAGGGTGTTGAATTGACATCATATTCCTCCTCAGTTCAGTCTACGTGGAATGCTATCCAGTTATGTGGTGATGCCTTGAGGACTAGCAGATGAGTAGGTTCCTCAGTGGTTTGGATATTAATGTAGAGTTTCAATTGGACCTCACACATTCCTCTCATTTGCAATGTACCGGGAGTCCTGCAGGTATGCCATAATAGCATGAAGACATGTATATATGTGTGGCCCAGTTTTTGTAAGGGGCTTTTTAAGCAGCATCAACGCAAGCTGGTGGGTGAGAATACTGTTCTCTTCATTGGGAAGGGTCAAGAGAGTCCATGAATGTGTTATTAATGGGTAACCTGACCTGACGCCAAGGTCAATGCAACATTTTGCAGTAGCAAGCTCAAGACAGAGTCCTCTTGTATCATCATATAGTTAATAGCTCCACTTGCTGACTTCATGTGCAGCATTGGGGTTCACACATGTTCATAGGTCCCTGTGTGAGGCTGTTTTTCTACCATTACCATTGTATTTACCTTTCTGCTGGAGTTCGTTAACTCAGTTGTTTATGCTAGTTCCCGCTCCTCCATTTATGATAATTCTCTTAGTGACTCTCTCTTTCCCTCGGGACTATTGGCAGTGTGTGTTTCTCGTTCCAATGGGAATCAGAGTCCCGATTCTCAGTTTCCCATGCACCTTGGGTGTATGAGTACCAGATGTAATTTGGGGCAAATATTGTCCTCTTTTACATTAAGTAGGTGGTCTAGCTATGGTTAAGGGCTGCCACCATTCTTTAGGTGGGATTAGTGTCAGTATATCCTTGATAGACTCGACATTTACAATCTTGGGACTGCCTATGTGAATAACATATTCCTTAAGCTTGTCACAGACACAGAGCTCTTTCCTCTTTCTGGCTGGGGTATCTCCATGTATTCTATTGCCTTACATCTCTTCCTCCCATTGTGAAGAGGAAATAACATTTGAAGTTCTTCCCTTTTGGGTCTTGAGAAGGACTACAGCCAGATGCATCATGCTACGGGCATCTTTCCTTTAGGCTGGCCAGGTTAGAGGTCCTCAACCAGCGGCAGATGCTGATCAAGATCTATTAACTCAAAATCTTTAGTTATTTCATAGATAGCAATGGGATACATTTAAATGTATTAATTTATTTACAAACATTGGGTATACCACAATTTTACAGGCAGACTTATTATTACTGTGGTTTTAAATATCCAAGTCATGATCCAGAACAGATACAATTATGTTAAAATATGAAATCACACAGACAATTATCCTATCAAACTCAATGATACAACACATAAGGAAAGAATAGCATAAGAATTTGTAATCAAAGACTAAAGCAGCAAAAGCAACAGAGAAGCAAAAGGAGATGAGCTTCACAAATAGTTGCTCTAGGCACGCTGAAACAACCATTCTGAAGAATTAGAACATATGATTGAAACTATACCAAATTCGAAGTCCCCACTTGAGTTAAGATGATGAGATCCAAGGTTTTGCCATTATTAACTTCATTAGTGAATGTGCCTGATGTAAGAGTGTGTTCCACAGGATTTTAAAAATGTAACCATTCAACCAGTACTGAATAAGAACAATTTGATTTTCGAATTTAGAAACATAGAAACATGACAGCAGATTAAAAAAAACATATGGCCCATCCAGTCTGCCCTTCCATACCAACTACTGCTGTCCCTTTTTTCCCTTTAGAAATCTTCTGTGTTTGTCCTATGCTTTCTTGAATTCAGATACTCCCAGAACTGCATACGGGTTCTTCCCCTCTGTTATTCGGAGAATTTGGATGCTTTGAGAAGCAGCTCATCAATGTATTTCTTGCTGTCATGGATGCTTCTCAGCCTCACCTCCTCTTCTCTCAGCTCCTCCACTTGTTTCATGAGGGAGAAGCATCCGTCATAGTGACAAGTACATTGATGAGATGCTTCTGGAAGCATCCAAGCTCTGCGACAGAGGTGAAGGTGGGATGCTACAGAAAGAAGCGAGTTGGACACGGGTCACCAGAGCTTGCAGAATCAACAATCCAACTCCACCATCAACTGAAGAACCATCGAACTGAAGAACTGGTATGTATCTCTGGGAGTAGAGGAGGCAAAAACATCCCAAGAACAGGATGAACCAGAGCTCAAGCACCCAAGTTACAGAATCAGTGACCACAAGGAAACAAAGGGTAGTGGTGGTTGGCGACTCTCTTCTGAGGGGTACTGAGGTATGCTACTCAGAATTGATGTCCCAGGAGGTGTGCTGTCTGTCAGGTGCCAAAATCTAAAATGGTTAATAATTTGAGAAATGTCTAATGAAAGATAAAACAAAAAAAGACAAAAAAAATTTTCATTATCTGGTAAACTAACATAGCAAATGCTTAAGGTCGTTGATGCGAGAAGGCATTTGCTTTAGATTTTTCTTAAGCACTGCCAGTGTGAGTCTGAGACCTGCATTTTTGCTATTTCTAAGTTAGCAAGAGACGAGTTCGAAAGCAACATGCATTTACAGATAATGTAGTCTAACTTTCATTTAGCACTGTTCTCAATATATCCTAGAGGGCTTTTCCCTTTGAATTTAGAAAATCTAAAATGTTACAAAGAGTTTGCCGAGATTCATCAAGCCTACTGACTATTATCTGATGCTGCTTGTCCATGTCAGCACAAATGATATCAACTGTAAATCAGCTTTTTTTAGCCAAGTTATTGAACCAGGCAGTGAAAGGTTTACTTGATGAACACTTAAATGCTGTGAAGATATTACATCATTTTTAACACGATTTCTGAAGGGTTCATAATTATGAAACTCTATTAATGTCTTTGTTAATCTATTTTTAGGACTTGAAGTACCAAACATTGCTTACTTATTCCTATTTATAAGAATATCCGCAGCATTTAACTAAGTTACTCATACTGCTTTACTTCAGAGATTTAAAATGATTGGGATATCTGGAACTGTGTTAAAATGGTTTGTCTTATCTTACAGGAGAGACAATGGCAGTTAGAACTATTGATGAATTATTGTATAAGTTTATAACAAATAAAGATGCACCTAAGAGATCTTTTCTATCAGTATCCTTGTTTAATGTGTAGCTGACTCCATTTTATGCAACGGTGGAAACGCAAGGATTTATTTTAAGGTATATGCTGATATTCTTAGATATTTTCCATATATTGTTACAGAGTGGATCTATCAAGAAAATATTTTTTCAGTTATTCCTTTTTTAGAAAATGACTATAGATTCATGGATTGCAAATCAGTTACAATAAAACAGAGGCTATGCTAATTTTATTGTCAAAGTTCAAAAGGCAGGCAGAGCTCCGGAGTCTCAATGCGTGGATGAGACAATGTTGCAGAGATGAGGGTTTTGGATTTGTTAGGAACTGGGGAACATTCTGGGGAAAGGAGGGGCTCTTCCGAAGGGATGGGCTTCACCTTAACCGGGATGGAACCAGGCTGCTGGCATTAACCTTTAAAAAGGAGATAGAGCAGCTTTTAAACTAGATATTAGGGGAAAGCCGACAGTCGCCCAAGAGCGGATGGTTCGGAAGAATGTATCCTTGAAGGATACTACCAAAAGCAGAGAGGTTCCACAAAAGAGTAAAGTAGCCCAAATGCCCTCAAGTATGGAGCAGACAGAGCTTAAAGATCCCAATTTACACATGTCTAACAATAGCCAAATTAACATGAATAAAATACTTTCTCTAAAATGCTTGTATGCAAATGCTAGAAGTCTAAAGAATAAGATGGGAGAGTTAGAATATATAGCACTAAATGAAAGGTTAGATATGATTGGAATATCTGAGACATGGTGGAAGGAGGACAACCAGTGGGACACTGTGATACCTGGGTACAAACTATATCGTAATGATAGAGCTGATCAAATTGGTGGAGGGGTTGCGCTCTATGTTAGAGAGGGCATTGACTCAGAAAGGATTAAAGTGTTGCAGGAAACAAAATCTGCTGTAGAATCTATATGGATTGAAATTCCATATAAAAGGGGGAAGGCAATGGCAGTGGGGGTGTACTATCGAGCACCTGGCCAGAATGACCAAATGGATGATGAAATGCTCAAAGAAATCAAGGAAGCTAACAAAAGTTACAGCGCAGTAATAATAATGGGTGATTTCAATTACCCCGGTATCGACTGGGTCAGTGTCACGTCAGGACATGCTAGGGAGATACAGTTCCTAGATGAAATAAATGACTGCTTCTTGGAGCAGCTGGTTCATGAACCGACCAGAGGGGAAGCCATATTAGACCTAGTCCTTAGTGGAACACCAGATCTAGTGCAAGAGATAAGGGTGTTGGGGCCACTTGGCAATAGTGATCATAGCATGATCGCCTTTGATTTAATTAGTGGAGGAGGGATAGTAAGGAAATCCATAGTACTACCTTTTAACTTTCGAAAGGGAGACTATGATAAAATGAGGAAAACAGTTAAGAAAAAACTAAAAGGAGCAGTTGCAAAGGTTAAAGACGTACATCAAGCATGGGTGTTGTTGAAAAATACTATCTTGGAAGCCCAGACCAGCTGTATTCCACGCTTTAAGAAAAGTGGAAGGAAGTCCAAAAAACTGCCAGCATGGTTTAAAGGTGAGGTCAGAGAGGCTGTTGTTGCCAAAAAAGCATCTTTCAGGAAATGGAAAAAAGAGCCAAACGACGAAACCTGGAAACAGCACAAGCACTGGCAAGTCAAATGCAAGGCATTGATAAGGCAGGCAAAGAGAGAATTTGAGAAGAAGCTTGCTGCGGAAGCAAAAACGCGAAATAAAGACCTTTTCAAGTACATTCGTAGCAAAAAACCTGTGAGAGAGTCAGTTGGTCCATTAGATGATAAAGGGGTTAAAGGAGCACTAAGAGGCGACAAGGCGATAGCGGAGAGACTGAATGAATTCTTTGCTTCGGTCTTTACTGAGGAAGATGTAGGGATGTTACCCATGACTGAAGTGGTATTTAAAGGTGCGTAAGAATTGAAGGAAATATCGATACATCGGGAAGATGTCTTACAACTATTAGATAAACTGAAGAGTAGCAAATCACCTAGGCCAGATGGTATACATCCAAGGGTGTTGAAAGAACTGAAATATGAGATTGCAGACCTGCTATCAGTAATCTGTGAACTATCATTAAAATCATCTCTAATACCTGAAGATTGGAGGATCGCCAATGTAACACCAATTTTTAAAAAGGGTTTTAGGGGTGATCCGGGAAACTACAGACTGGTGAGCTTGATGTCAGTACCAGGAAAAATGGTAGAAAAAATCATGAAGAATAAAATTACTCAGCATGTAGATAGTCACAACCTAATGGGAGACAGCCAACATGGCTTTAGACAAGGAAGATCTTGTCTTACTAATCTGTTATGTTTTTTTGAAGGAGTGAATAAACAGGTGGACAAAGGTGACTCGGTTGATATTTTGTATCTGGACTTTCAGAAAGCCTTTGACAAGGCAGTGTACTATTGTGGATCAGGAACTGGTTAAAAGATAGAAAGCAGAGGGTAGGGCTAAATGGCCAATTTTCCCAATGGAGAAAGGTGAATAGTGGTGTACCCCAGGGATCTGTGCTGGGTCCGCTGCTTTTTGACATATTCATAAATGACCTGGAAAGTGGGATAACGAGTGAGGTTATCAAATTTGCAGATGACACAAAACTATTTAAAGTTGTTAAAACCCAAGAGGATTGTGAAAAATTGCAAGAGGATCTTGATAAATTGGAAGACTGGGCATCAAAATAGCAGATGAAATTTAATGTGGACAAGTGCAAGGTTATGCACCTAGGGAATAACAACCCAAACTATGGTTACACGATGCAAGGTTCCACATTAGGAACCACCACCCAGGAAAAAGATTTAGGCGTCATTGTGGATACCATGTTAAAACCCTCGGCCCAATGTGCAGCGGCGGCCAAGAGAGCAAATAGAATGCTAGGTATGATAAGGAAAGGAATGGAAAATAAAACAAAAGATATTATAATGCCTCTATATCGTTCCATGGTGAGACCGCACCTTGAATTCTGGTCGCCGTATCTTAAAAAGGATATAGCGATTTTAGAAAAGGTTCAGAGAAGAGCCACCAAAATGGTAAAGGGGATGGAAGGATACTCCTATGAAGAAGGGCTAAAAAGGTTAGGGCTCTTTAACCTGGAAAAGAGACGGCTGAGGGGACATATGATTGAAGTCTATAGATTAATGAACGGAGTGGAACGGGTAAACGTAGATCGATTGTTTACCTTATCAGAATATAGAAAGACTAGGGGACATGCAATGAAGCTACAGGGTAAACTATTTAAGACTAATAAGAGAAAATATTTTTTCACTCAACGTGTAGTCAAACTCTGGAATTTGTTATCGGAGGATGTAGTAAAGGCTGTTAGTGTAGCTGGGTTTAAAAAAGGTTTGGACAAGTTCCTGGAGGAATGGTCCATAAACCATTATTAAGAAGTGACCGAAGATATCAATGCTTGACCCAGTACAAGCATTGTGGAACTTGTGTCTCTTGGGGATACTGCTAGGTACATATGACCTAGATTGGCCACTGTTGGAAACAGAATACTGGGCTTGATGGACCCTGGTCTGACCCAGTATGGCATATTTTATGTTCTTATGTTCACCCTTATGTGAGACGTCTGAAGAGAAGGAGACGCTCCCCGATTCCACCAGCAGCTCTCCCCTCTGGGGATCGAGCCACCAGCGGGGCAGCAGCAGCGGCGGGAAAACATCCATCTTGGCATGCTGCACAATCGGGGCAGATGCCGCTACATAAAAGGAAAGCGCCATCGAGCGCTGCAGGAGAAGGAGACGCTCCCCGATTCCACCAGCAGCTCTCCCCTCTGGGGATCGAGCCACCAGCGGGGCAGCAACAGCAGCGGGAAAACATCCATCTTGGCGTACTGCCCAATCGGGGTAGACGCCTCTACATAAAAGGAAAGCGCCATCGGGCGCTGCAGGAGAAGGAGACGCTCCCCGATTCCACCAGCAGCTCTCCCCTCTGGGGATCGAGCCACCAGCGGGGCAGCAGCAGCGGCGGGAAAACATTCCTCTTGGCGTGCTGCCCAATCGGGGCAGATGCCTCTACATAAAAGGAAAGCGCCATCGGTCGCTGCAGGAGAAGGAGATACTCCCCGATTCCACCAGCAGCTCTCCCCTCCGGGGATCGAGCCACCAGCGGGGCAGCAGCAGCGGCGGGAAAACATCCATCTTGGCGTGCTGCCTAATCAGGGCAGACGCCTCTACATAAAAGGAAAGCGCCATCGGGCATGCCCGCACCTGAGGGCCTCGCCAGAGGGTCCTTTGGCATGGCCCTTAAGCGGGGCGCGAGATCGAGGTGACTCAACAGAAACTGGAAGCCACTCACCGAAACCAACTATCAACCGACCTGCAGTTAGAAACTAGATGATTCCACCAGCATTTAAAAACTTGAGGACTCTAATCAGACAAACCTCTAACAAGGTAACTCATGATTGACTCTAAACAGACATCTATGCTCGGCATAACACAACACCCTGTAACATATCTAGTGTACACTTGTAATAGTTTCACTGTAACCTTGCGATCATGTTACTTTGTGTATATTGATACAGTGATAATATTGATACTTTGATTCAATAGAAAATTGTGCATCTATACTTGAAATACTGCAATAGTCTCTATGCGACCGGCTAGCTGAGTTTATATTTAAGGGTGCAACGTTACTGTTATATTTATTGTTCATCTGTGCTGACACAATAGACTGTCTCACTCAGTAGACGACATGGCCTTCTCAACACTAACACCAGCATGTGTATCCTTGCATATACCATCCACGATGCCACTGCTCTTACCCACAACTATAATCCCATCCCCATCCTTAAGGGAACGGGACGAGAAAGCTACAGCAGCCATTATCATCCTCCACCACGCAATGACCGTGTCAGACAACCACATCTACTCTATATAACACTCCAGCAGACTGATAACACAATTCAAGATATACCTCAAGTACACCCTTACTTAAAATGTGCCCTCATAAACTCCCGTTCGGCTCATAAGAAATGGCCAGCCATCACAGATCTCATAGATCACCTTAACCTGGACATACTGATGGTCACTGAATCCTGGCTCTCAGAAACAGATACAGTGATCCTAAACCAACTCATCCCACCTAACTTCTCAATATACACCTGCCATAGAGTTTGTAGAAGGGGTGGGGGGGGTCTTCATATTAGCAAAAACCGAACTCCAGTTTCAATTGATCTCCTCCAATACCATGGCCCTACTAGACTCAGTTACCATAGCCAACAAACACATCACTATCAACCTCATTTACAGAGCACCTTCTGCCTCTCCTGACGAACTATCCAACATAATTGATCTTGCATGTAACCCAGACAACCCACGCAAATTAAACTGGTTGATGGGTGACTTCAATCTTGCATCCTTACAACATGCCAATGCTAACACCTTACTGGAAGCAATGTCAGAACTTGGATGCGCGGCGTTCTGAAAATTTCCCATGGCTGACAAGGAAACATCTCTTGAAAACATGCGCTGTGCCATTTCCAGAGAATAATTGGAAATTTTGGGTCCCCTTTAGAAACCCTATAGGGGCACAGCCTTTTCTTTAACTACATAAGAAAAGGCAAAGAAATATCAAAGATTAAAAGAAAAGAGAAAAACAGAAGAAGAAGATGAAGACCAGTCTTTTCATTAGAAGCTAAGTAGTCTTTTAAGAAAATTTAAATCAGCAATAGCTGTTTGAAATTAATTGAACTGGTTGGAGAATCTTCACATTTAAGCCATTGATGTATTAAACCCTATACACGTTTAGGAGACGATTTACAAATCTCCTAGTGTAATGAAGCAATAAGGGTGTTGTCTGAGGCTTAATATAAGACAAGTAGAATTAATACTGAATAGTAGTATAACGGTGAAAAAGTTGAATGAGTAAGCTGATTTATGTTTATAGAACTTGGCTATGAACAAATCATAAAGGTCCCCACCCACCACAAAGGAAATTCTCTTGATCTCATCTTCTCTCCACTCATGGATACGAGCCTTGATCATGATCTCAACCTAGTCATCACTCCCGTCCCGTGGTCAGACCATAGTCTAATCACTTTCCAAATACCCTCGCAACAAGAACTTTGTTCTGCCAGCCACATGAACATGATATCTTCGGTGAACTCTGGATGCCACAAACCACTTGACAAGGATCAGATTACAAAACATGCACTCCCAATACTCGAACAGCCTTCTGACAACCTCTATGAGCTGATCAGCAGATGGAACGACACACTGAGCTCGCTCTTTCATCTACCCTCAACGAATAAAAAAACCCCCTCCAACAAAACAGCCTGTAAAAGGAAATCTGAGTCATGGTTTTCCGCAGATATAAGGGTGTCTCTTCACCACTTAAGGAAACTGGAACGAAGATGGCGACGCTCACATTCAACAGAGGACCAAGCAGCCTATCTAGCACACTTATCAGCACACCGTGAATTAACATACTCCAAAAGGAAAGAATTCCATACTGAGATCCTTCGCCACTCCCTAAGTAAGCCCAGGGATCTTTTCAACCTAGTGAAATCAATAACCAAGGAACCTTCCTCCCCTCACCATGAACCAATACAACCCCAGTTGTATGCCAACCACCTCCAATCAAAAGCCATCAAAACAGACACATCCCCGAGAACCACACCAAGAAATACTCCCGATCAACAACCACTGCTTACAGAACTAACTTCTCCTTCTGTGGGAGACATCGAAAACATTATTGCATCTATCAACACTACTACTGCACCGAACGACCCATGCCCAGCGCACTGGATTAGGACAATGCAAACAGAACTCAGCCCGATCATACCCAGGATCACAAGCCTATCCTTGTCAACAGGAACATTCCCGTCTTCTCTCAAGCACACATCCATACGCCCACTTCTCAAAAACAATAGTCTAGATCCACAGAAGGTCGACTCATACCGACCGATCTCAAGTATCCCTCTACTTGCCAAAATAATTGAGAAAAATGTCCAAAGACAGATTCACCAGCACATAGACAGCACAGCCCCTTTAGATGACTGCCAGCATGGGTTTCGAGAAGCTCACAGCATAGAAACACTACTCACCACACTAACCAATACCTTATCCAGAGGAATAGACAACATCAAGAAAGGATTTGCACTGATCTTCCTTGACATTGCCACAGCATTTGACTCTGTCAGTCACACTCAACTCCTCAGACGCCTCCAGGATAAGGGAATTCAGGGCTTGGCGTGGGATTGGTGTAAATCATATCTAGATGACCGATGGCAGCATGTAAGGATGGGAGCCAACTCCTCGGATCCGTTTCAACAAACCCAAGGAGTACCCCAAGGCTCGTCCCTATCCGCACTATTATTTAACATTTACATGCAGCCTATCTGTGAAATCATTCGATCCTTTGGAATCTCCTGCTTGATCTATGCAGATGATGTCCTCCTGTTTACGCCATTCGACGTCTCGCATCCTGACTTCACTGCCTTAGTTAACTGCTTCAACACGATCACAGACTGGCTCCTCGAACAGAACCTTCATATCAACTTCAAGAAGACGGAGGTATTGTTCATCACAAAGAACAGAAACTTTTCCCCACCTAAAACATTAAAGGTCAGAGACGCAGAGCTCCCAAGTAAGCCCACGATACGCTACCTGGGTATTACGCTTGATCAACGTCTTGACTTTAAAGCGCACATAAGCAATACCGTCAAGGCTATATATTTCAAGATTAATATGTTACGTCACCTAAGACCAATGCTGGCACATGAAGACTACCGGACAGTATTCCAAGCCCTGTTAATTCCACACTTCGACTATGCGAACATCATTCTACACGGGATCCCCAAGAGTTCCCTAAACCAGTTGCAGCTTGCAATGAATGCCTCGGAACATGTCCTCTGCGGAGTATCAAGAAGAGACCATATAACCCCTACCTTAAAGGACCTTCACTGGCTACCAATAGAAGGCAGAATCACCTACTCATTACGTTTAAAGCCATCAATAGGATATCCCCCTCGTCCATCACTGCACTCATTACCCACACCCCCGACAATAGGTCAAGAAGGTCAATAGGCGCCAACACACTAGTAACCCCGACTGAAGTGACGAAATGCACGCAAACAACCAGAAGAAGAGCATTCTCTTTCTACGCTCCAAGGTGTTGGAATAATCTCCCGTCCAATATCAGATCAATCAAAGATCTCACACAATTCAAGAAAGCCATTAAACATCGTTTATTCCTATTATATTACTCGCAATCCAACTGTACCCCTGCACCTTGTACAAACACAACCACCCAACAGCTTTAAGAATGTAAAAGCGACACTAGTAATCTGTCATTGTTCAGATGTAAATAGTTCAATGTTATGAATCCTAGTTACTATGTCCTGTTCAATGTAAGCACAAGGCACCTCCCCTGCCTTGTGCAAAATTGTTAACTGTAAACCACACTGATGTCAAATAGCGTGGTATAGAAAAGCTAGAAGTAATAATAATAATAAAATATTAACCTACCTGCATGCATTAATGTAGGATGACATAGGTAACTTCTTTTTGTAAAGTTATCTTATTTAGGTATTGTGCTGGATTTTCAACTAAAAGTTAGGTCACAGATTAATAAAGTAGGATGAAGAGCTTTTTATAAATATTGGCTAGTATGGAGACTATGATTTTACTTGCAGTAAGATAGGTTTAGATTGGTTGTTTAGTCATTGGTGTTACCCTTCATGGAATATTTTAATGTTTATCTAGATCTCCCAGAGAAATATATGTGCTCATTACAAATAATTCAGCAAACTGCATCCCATTTGATATCTTGGGTTAGAAAATACAAACATATTGTCCCAATTTGTATCTTTACATTGGTAACCAGTTGCTACTAAATGTCTTTTTACATGTATTTGGCTGGTTTTTAAGACTTTTCAGCTGTCAGTAATTAATGAATTAGCTATGGGCCTGATTCTGAGAGGCAACTTGCGGGGTTGCATGTCCTGGAGGAACATGTAGCCCCGCAAGCCATCCTGCCCGTATTTCCCCTCCGACTCTTCCTGCATGGCAAGCGCAGCAGTACGGGGAGAGCTAGTAGGGGGTGGGAGGGGGCAGAGTGAGGGTGGAGCAGTGGTGGGCCGAGGCGGCAGGACATATAGGGCTGATTCAGGTCACGGTCCTGTACGTCCTGTGGAGTCAGAGGGAACGTGCTGCTTATTCCACCTCAAAGGTATAATAAACAGCTTTAACCAGGCAATCAGGGTTGAAACCCACCCTGAGAGGCCGGGGTCGGGGCAGGTAGGTCCTGGCCCCGGCTGTCAAGCCTTGGATCGGGTAGTGGGGAAACAGAAGGTCGGCACCGTAGGAGTCAGGGGGGCCTGTGAGGAAGACATCCCCTCGGGTATGCTGTAGCACGCCAAGTCGTCTCAGGCTCCAGGCAACAATTCAAGAAATGATTTGATATAACTTTCTCATTCTTGGCTAAAGAAAAACTTAACAAAGACTAGATCCTTATCATATACAAATCCATATCACAGGAATAAATTACCAGATGCATTAAGTATGACTGTAAATATGTTAGGCTTTTAATGCCTTTTGAAAAGCTATTTGTTTTGCCAGTCCTAAGGAATGGATTTGGATTGTATATAGATCTATGTTTGAAGTTGGTTTATTTATTTTATTTTATTTTTTTATACCACCTTTAAACCAAAGCGGTTAAAGAGAACAAACAACAAATGAACCAAACGATATGTAAACACAGTTAAATAAATAAATAAAGATCCAGCAAGGAATATTTCATGGAGATTCCCTTTTGCCACTTCTGTTCTGTATGGTGTTTAATCCAATGAGTACTCTCAGCAGCTCTTTGTGACATGGATTTAGCCTGAATCCTATAGAAGGTAACAACATCACATTTACTATTTGTACTACAGTTTTAATGACCAACAATTAGCAGAGCAACCTAATGTAGTGAAAAGCTTTTCAGATGACATCAGGATGACGTTTGGCCTTGACAAATGTGGTATGGCAACTTTCTGTAGAGGAAATTTGAGCAAAATGGAAACATCTTCCTGTCTGAGGGCTATGATATCAAGGAACCTGAACTGGAAGATGTAATAAATATCTCAAAGTAGAGAAAGGAATGACACTCAAACAGAAATTTTTGAGAGAAAAGATCAGTAAACAATACAGGAGATTAAAATAATTACTGAAAATTGTTTTAACATCATGAAATAAGATACACACTATCAATCAACTGGCAAGTCCTGTATCCATACAGCTTGCGGATTATGGACTGGCCTCTTAGAGATCTTGAAAAACTGTATATGTGAACAAGAAAATCCCTCCATGCTCATGAGGTAATTGATAAAAATCAATGTATCCCGAGACCATACGTCCCTAGATTTAAAGAAGGAGTAAGTCTCATAGAGATTGATTACACATACAGAGCTATCATAATAGGCCTCCAGGCCTACCTAACAGCATCATCAGGTCCAAATATGCAAAAAGTGCTGAAATATGAAAGTAAATGTCCAGAATCTTCCTCCATCATCAAACGTGGATGAGTATTCTAGTGACTAGAAGGAATGAGCTAGAATCCACAAACATACATAGGAAAGGAAGCAATAGAATTTGCAAAACAAGAGAAAAAAACTTTTCAAAGAATTAGATCAGCAAACAAGAAAAAATAAGTGGCAAATACACAAATATAGTGTGAAGTACAAAGAGTTACTCAAAGAACCTTTTATCAGTCAAGAACGGGCACATGAATGGTTAAGGAGATGTATACTAAAACTGAAGAATGAAAGATTGATAGCTACAGCCAAGGACAGCAAAATGTGAACAAGATGGTTTACAGCGAGGATTGAAAAAACTGGTAAAACAGACATATATAGATTCTGTAAGAGAACTGAAAATGGTGACTCACTTCATAGCTGTCTGTGAAGTTCTAATGGCAGAAAATTTCTATACAGAAAGGCACAATAAAGTAGCACCCTTCATTCATTGGAAATTCTGTAAACACTACATCACTGTGCCTGAAAAGCCCTGGGATCATGACCCTCAGAGAATTACAGAGAATGAAGAGGTTGTGATCACCTGGCATACTCCCATTCTAACTGATAAAAATGTGCATGCAAGGAAGCCAGACATAGAGGTAAAGGAAATGAACACCAGAACAGCATTGATTATAGAGGTATCAGTCCCAAGCGATTATTCTGTGAATCACATTGAGAGGGAGATCTTCAAGAACTATGAAATGCAGTCTGAGACCAAGAAAATGTGTCAGAAAGACACCAAGGGCCCGATATTGAGTTGGGCAGGCTATGTGCCCTTATGGCACATAGCCCTCAATGCCAGGGTCATATGTGGCCCTGGCATTGAATAACCAGGAATCACTGCAGACACCGGAAGCCACAGTAGTTAACCAAGCAGCAGCACTGTTTCAACTTCTCTGTAAATTTTGTCAGCTTGGAAGTGATATTGTTGCTGTCAAGGGATGGATGAGGGCAGGGGCAAAGTAATGACTTCTCTTCCATCCTCCAGGCCTTGTTGCTCAAACCTGAAACTAAGGAGTCCCTTGCTCCCTCCACCTCATTTCAGATATCTTCCCCAGATTTGTCAGCATAAAATCTAGGTGTTGTTGTTAAGTACTGTCGAGTCAGTGTCGAATCATGGCGACCCTTTGGATAGTTGTCCTAAACTGTGTTTGGTCTTCAGTCAGGCAGTTCATTGTTGATAGATTGGCATCCATAGCTGCTGTTACTGTATCAATCCATATCAATCCATCTCATTTCTGGTCTTCTTCTTTTCCATTGATCTTCAACCTTGCCAAGTATGATGTCTTTCTCTAATGATCTCTCTCTTCGCATGATGTGTCCAAAGTATGAAAGTCGAAGTCTTCTCATCTGAGTTTCTAAGCAAAGCTTAAGTTGGATCTCCTCTAGTACTGATGGATTTGTTCTTCGAGCAGTCCATGGTATACACAGTATTCTTCGCTAGCACCATAATTCAAAGGCATCGATTTTCTTCCAGTCTATCTTTTTCACTGTCCAACTTTCACATCCATGAT
This sequence comes from Ichthyophis bannanicus, assembly GCA_033557465.1. NCBI lineage: Eukaryota > Metazoa > Chordata > Amphibia > Gymnophiona > Ichthyophiidae > Ichthyophis > Ichthyophis bannanicus. The sequence goes on from CM066033.1 coordinate 278,216,078, forward strand.
TTTATTGAAAATACCATGACTTGGGCAATGCAAATTTTTATATGGAGAGATATCTCTGCCCTTTTTTTTTTTAATCTATTTATAAATTTTACAATAAATCCAAGCAAAATAAAACTTGAATGGAAATAAGGATACAGAACACAAGGTCAGAAATACATCAACCCCAATATAGGAAAACAACACAGGCAAAATAACATTTCTCTTCCTTCTACAGCCCACAATACGGAGGAGGAGACCCGAAACAATAATAATTACAATAATGAAGGAAATCCAACTGGAGAGAGACAGTTAGGAATAAACTATGCAGTAGAACCTATACTGCATCAGAGGGGTGACGAGCATTTATGAAGGCTAACAACTGGGATAGATCATAAAAAACATATGTTACAGAATTCAATTTGATCATACATTTAGAGGGAAACTTTAGAAAAAACTGACCCCCCAAAGACAATATATCTGGACGTAATAACAAAAACTCTCGCCTACGTTTCTGGGTTTCCCAAGAAAAATCAGGGAATACCCGAACAGTTAAACCAAGAAATAACACATCCCGTTTACGAAAAAACATTTTGAGGAACCAATCTCTATCAGAATTCAATGCAAAAGTTATAATTAACGTAGCAGGAGTGGCTGTATCAGTTAAAGATGTTTCTAACATAGCAGATACATTCAAAGAATCAGCCAAATCTACACCGGGTATAATACCACCACCCTCCTCCTTTTTCCTAGTAGATAGGTAATATACCTTAACTAAGGGCGGATGTGACTCAACCGGTACCCCCAACACCTCAATCATATATTTTTTAAACATTTCTTTCGACCCAATAGACTCAACCTTAGGAAAATTAACCAAACAAAGATTGGAGTATCGAGATAAATTTTCCAGGATTTCAACTCGAGACCTTAATGCCATAACATCTTTCTGGTAGCCAGAGCACAAGTTATCAACCTGAGTTATTTTCTGTTGGAGTTCAGAAACAGAGCTCTGCATCACTGAAATCTCCACAGTATGTTGCTAAAGAAGACCCGTATGGGACTGTAACTGGGAAGACAAAGTAGAGACCTGAGGAGCCAGAAATTCACCCAACTTGACTATAGCAGACAAAATTGTCTCCAAAGTAAATTCCTCAAGCTTCTCAAAAGAGAAGGACATCGGGGCTTGCATAGCAGCTGCTCCAGCATCCATAGATCCAACTTGGACGCAACAGGAGACCCCAAGGCCAACAAAGATGACGCCACAGCGGTGGGAGAAATTACCGCGGCACTTCTGCCACTCCCCGATGCTGGCGTCCCTCCACTTTCCACTCCCCCACCAGTAGCAGGGGGAGGTATCGTCATCGGCACCGAGCACCTCACCAGCGAAGGCTCTTTAGGGGGCCGCCACTGCTCCGGCGACGAGATGTCGGGCCCGGATCCTCCCGCCGACGAACTCAGTTCAGCCGAGAGGTTCCTAGGGCCACTACTCGCCGGTTGCCCCAACTGCTGCCGTGGCACTAGAAAAGGATCTAGCGGACCAACCGCCTGAGAAGGTAAAGGGGTCGAGGTTGCCGGGGCAGAGGAGGGCTTCTTAGCCCCTTTGGCTTTCCTTTTCCCCATTAAGTATAGCGCCGCCGCACAATGCTCCCTTCAGTGTGCCATCTTGGAACCTCCTCACATCTCTGCTCTTGAGAATCTTGTCTAGGTCCTTCATAGCCATTCTGCCAAAAGCAATGTGTTATCGGATTTCTTGACTGCTTGTCATTTCTTTATTGATTATTGATCCAAGCAGGTTAAAGTTGTCTACTATGTCAATTTCTTCTCCATCAATGATGAACTTATTGATTTTGCCATTTGTCAGGATCTTTGTTTCTTTAAATTAAGGTGCAGGCCCATTTTAAGACTATGGGCCCAGTTTTCGAAGGCATTTACATGGGTAACTGCCCTGGTTAACCGTGTAAATGCCATATCCGGGATTTTCGAAGGGCACCTTCATGGGTAATGCCCTTCGAAAATCCCGTAAATGTCCCTAACACACCCAGATGCTGTGCGATTAGAATCAGGGCATGTTAGGGGCATTCCGGGGCGGAGGAAAGGGCTAACCGAGTAGTACCGATTTTCAATCCCACATGCCAGCTCTTGCGGCTTCCAGGGTGTGCAGAGAGACCCAGATTTTCAATGCTGGGGCTACATATGACCCCGGCATTGAAAATCCAAGTTAGGCAGAAGGGGGGATCCAGAATCTATCTCCATCATCAAACTTGATGCACGTTTTAATGAGGAGATGGATAGAATCTGAAACATGCAGCTTTTCAGAATACGGTGGGTGCGGGGACATCCAAAACGTGGCTGAATATTGCTTTGCCTGCGCTGCGCCAGACACGTCTACCTCCCTGATTCCGGACCCTTGTGCACATCTAGACCCGCAGATATGGAATTAGGTTTGATGTCTCCGCGGGCCAGACGTGCATGTAATGGAATCTGCCTTCACATGTTTTTCATTTGTACTGTTGTTTTTTTGTAACACATTCTACATTTCAGTTGAGAAGGTTTATGTATTTGGATTTAGTTCATGCCTTTTCAGTGATAACACTAAGCAAGTTACGTTCAGATACATCACATATTTCATTTATTTATTTATATATTTCTTCTATACCGCCCCTTCCAGAGATCAAGGGCGGTTTACAGAGAACAGTTTAACAACTTTTACATGGAACAGCGGTATTAACTATTTACAAGGAACATATTGTACAAACAAACGTTATGTGTCAACTTTGTAGTTACATATAAACGGGAGTTGGCTTCTTCTTGACTTGTCTTTTTCTTTGGTTAGGGTGGGGTGAAGCTCTGGGGTTGTTTAGGTAAGGGGTGTGGGGGGGTTAGTAGGCTGTGGGTTCTGGAGGTTAGTAGGTTGGTTTTGTGTTTGTTGGGAGGTATTTCCCTGTCTCTGAAGGGTTTATTATCTAAAGTCTTCATTTACTATCCTCCATTAACATTTTAACACAAGTTATGCACTTTAGTAGGTAAATAAGTCCCATTGAGGATCATGGGGCTTGCAGTTAATACCCTGCATTACCCCTCGCCTCCCACTCTAATCCCTCAACTGTCCTCCTACTCCACCTACCTAACTATGGCCAGTGGCAAACGTTCTAATGGGGGGGGGCACATTGTTGCCCCTCCCTGTGGTGACCCCATTGTAGTGCCTCCCCCCCAATGTAGCAAACTTACATTAATTTATTTGCTGCACTGCCTCCACTTCAGGCCCTGCTGGTGTTCCACCCAGGCTGAAGTCTTGCAGTGCAGCTATTATCACAAGACTTCAGCCCAGAAGATAACAGCCACCAGGCCTGATGGTGTGGCAAACAAGTAAGTTACCGTGCCACTGTACCGTGCCACTGTACCGTGCCCCTTCCTGCCCAGCCCCCCCCCCCCCCCCACATACACAATTCAGGGGCTGCTTGAGCAGAATTTACGCCCCAACCATGGTCTATCACTCACTCTTCCAACCCTCCAAAGTCCAAAGATCTGTCTTAGCAAATACTGGGTGATGTTTTAAACTCAATTGTCCATGTTTTTTAAATGGCAGCTGCAGTGATTAAAGATAATCCTATAGCAAATGGCACCAAATGGCCAGATAGAGTGTCAGCTGTCGGAGCTATGTGGATAACAGCAAGTCAGTCCACTCTTTGGATAACTCTTCGGATAACGAAGACAGCTTCTTTGCTGTCCTCACATTATTCAAAGACTTTTCAGCATAGTGGATAGCACCTAGGCAGTCTGTATAGTACCACTGAGTATTCATAAATAGTGGTGGCACACACCAACATCTGCTTAGCGGTGGTCACTGTATGGATATTGTGCTTTGAATATCAGGCCATACATTTTTACAGCCCTTTAAAACCTCAAATAGTCTGAACAAACCCAAATCTCACTTGGAAGCATGTTCCAGCAAACTGTTGACACCACTGGAAAATCTCTCTCCCTTAAATAACTCTGGCAAGCCTGCCCTGACCCTGTAACAGCCATCAATCTTTGGATGGCTGAACAAATTGCCCTCTCTGGAATATAGCCTCCTATCCTATCTTGCAAACACTTTAGATCCATCCCATGCATCATCTTAAAGATCATGACCAATGATTTAAATTTCACCCTACTACTTGCAGGCGCCCATTGTAAAGCCCTGGTTTATGAGTGAGGTTCATTCCCAGGTTTACCAGTGAATTTCATTCCTATTACTATATATGCAAAAATAATCACTTGGAGACTTTACAGTGAAGTTCTAGAACAACCAATCTATCTCCTGCTAGAAAACCAGCAGCCGTGCTGCTACAGGTCCATACACAGAAGCATTTGTCAGAAGCTACACATTAGCAGAATCCCTTATTTCTCTTACAGACAAACACAGAACACAGACAGATCTTCAACAAACACAGAATTGCTGATCCCAAATTAAAGATATTGGGAACCCCAAGAAATGCGCCATTGGAGAGACAGAAGCTGAAATGTATTTTTTCCTGTACTTCACAGAATGCAAAGATAAGGGATATAAGACATCACATTCCCACAGCTGACATATTTTATCATTAAACTGAAATTAAAATATTTTCTTGCTACCTTTTGTCTAGACATTTTTCAAATTATATTAGCTCCAATCTCTTTTCTTACTTCCCTCAAACTTTCCCTTCCTCTCCATCACCATTCCAGGCTCTCCAATCTCCTCCGGTCACCTCCTTTCATGCTCTCCCATCTCAATTACTCTTTTTCTCCCTCCATGTCTTACATAACTTTATGAGGTAATTTTAGAACAGGATGCCTATAGGGCAGGAAGGCATCTATTATTAGCCTATTTCATATGTGTCTTTATAACATGCCCGCAGAAATCCTGCAGAAATCATGCCTAGATTGAAGAAACAGACATTAGGCCTGTTCCAGAGCACATGTACAGTAAATGTTAATGTGTAAAGTACATGTAGATATACATAGTTTATGAAATATGCACATATAGTGCAACTCCAATATAGTACAACTACACCTATGTTCTGCCCAACTTCACTCCTGTGTAGGCTTAGGGCCCCATTTTGATCGGAATCTGTCCGTCCCGTCCTGATATCCAAAATATGAACGGGCTGGATCTGCACTCGATTCTGCACCCGTGGAGTTAAATGTTCCCATGGGATCAGAATCAGGTGCAGATGGCTTGGACGGACAGGACGTGACCCGATTCCAGCCCACTGCACGCACTTCTCCCTCCCCATCTAACCCACACAATGCTCCTGCATGTAGCCCAGTACCATGGCATCCCTTCACCATGGCACTGGGACGCCATGCAGGAGCCCCGCTGCCCCCTGCAGTTCCAAATGTGCTGTTCCCTGCTGCCCGACCCCCAGATGGGCCTGTCAAGGCTGGGATTGGGCAGCAGGGAGCCTCCTGGTGGCCCTCACCTCTCTGGGGGTGTCCACCGGTGCCGCTCTCTGAGCGCGGGGTGACTTATTCCACCACCTCCATCATCTACCATCAGGGCCGGCTCCAGAGTTGACTCAAGGTGTTGACACCCTAGGCAAACCTTAAGCTTTAGGCCCCCCCTCCCCAGCTGTCATAATATATTGGTTATCTGTGAATGCCCTGCTCTTAGCCACCCTCCAGATGATGATGCCCTAGGCGACTGCCTGGTTTGCCTGATCATTGGGCTGGTCCTGTCTGCCATGGCTTGGAATGACTATTTTTTAAAGCTGGTGAGGACAAGGCTGCAACGAGAAGCAAACTCCTAAGGTTGTCATTCCCAAATGCTCACACAAGAAGCTGGGCTTCTGTCTAGTTTCACAGCCAATTTCAGAACGTTGGAGGGAAGAGAAAGGAGGATAGGGCATACTATAATCCTGGTGAGGAGGGTTTGGGGGTTACTCCTGCTTACCCAAGGAACTACCCCACAGCTCATTAATGGCTGGAACCTTTCACAGCTCCCAAACAGACCTGCTAAGCCTGCCCATGGTCTGGTGTTTCTTGTTTTCAAGCTAATAAAAGAAGTAAGGCTGATAAAGTCAGATTATATTCAATGTATACATTTATCTATTTAAAACACTTATATATCACTTTTGCATTTCCAAAAGGCCCGATGTGGTATACAACAATAGAAAAACATTAAAATATGGCGAACTAAAATTAAGAGGCCCTTTTACGAAAGCACAATAAAAATGTGCAGTTACCATGCATTAACTGTAAAACCTAATGGGGCAGGTTTCTTAAGACCACGCTGGTAATGCGGATTTGAGCTGCGTTACTAATGCAGGGCTTCGAGCTAACTGCAGAAGAGCAGGTACAGCCGCCTCATTGCATTTACCATGCATTACCATGGTATACCCTCATCCTGCCCAGTCATCACCCAGACGTGTGCTACCCGAAAAGCTGGGAATTTTTAGCATAGGGACCCATGCTACTTTTTAGCTCGATGCTGATACCATGCACTTACCCTGTGCCGCCCTACATGCAGGATGTAGTAAAAGCTGTCAGTGCAGCTGGGTTTAAGAGAGATTTGCGAAGTGGTGTCTGATGTCTTTATTTTGTCTCTCTCTCTCCCTTTTCTTGCCTCTGCTCTCTGTCTTCTCTTTCTTGTAGTTAGTGGTGTTCCTTTCTCTCTTTGCTTTTTCTGGCAGCCTGTGTTTTATTGTACACTGCTCTGACGCTTATGCACGAGCGGTATATCAAGCCTCGCAAATAAAGATAACGTTCCTGGAGGAAAAGTCCATTAACATTATTAAAGTGGACTGGGAAATCTACTGCTTACCCTTGGCATAAGTAGCATGGATTCTATCTACCTTTTGGGAACTTGACAGGTACTTGTGACCTGGATTGGCCACTTTTGGAAATGGGATACTGGGCTTGATGGGTCTTTGTTCTGATGCTCTTATGTAAACATGTCCCAATGTGCAGTAACTGCAAAGCTTCTGCAGTAATTGATGGAGCATGCCCAGTATCTTCACACACAGTTAATGTGGAGACAATATACTTACCGTGCGTTTACTGCATTTCAGATAACGCAGATGCACGTAACACCACCTGTTGACATGGCGTTCAGTGATCTCCATTATCTGCTATGGTAACAGTTAACGTGCTATAAGTTACAATGCATTAACTGCAACGCACCATCAAGGCCCATTCTCCCCCCTTTTCATGTTCATTTCTGGTCCCATTCCATGCTATGCTTAGGAGTTAATTTTATAAACCCTTCTTAGGCCCAAAATGCTGATTTATGTGTGTAAAAGACTTCTTATAAAATTAGGTCATGCCTAGAAGTTTGCACAGTGAAAGTAGGCACGCATCTGTAGAGCTGTTCAGCTCCACAAAGGAGTTTGGGTGGAGCATGGGGAGAATCTCTCATAACATGCGTATTGTATAAAATAGATGCATACATGCATGCTTTACATGCTAACATTTCCACCTGCTCCCAAGCAGGCATAAACATCAGGGCCCCCAATCTAGATGCTATTAACGCAGGATTTGTATTAGCATTTGATAGAACAGATTAGAAATAGGCACCTTCTCCATCTCCAAACATAGGGGCCCTGTTATAAAATTATCCTCTTAACTTAGGGATTAGCCCACGCTGAGTGTCAAGCCACCATGTTAACTGTAAGCATGATCATGCACTAAGGATGTGTGCTAATTCCCACATTAAAAGCTTACCACCTTTTAGTAAAACGGCCCTTAAATTTAAACTTACATTGATAACAGCCCTATACTCACAACCTCCTTCCCCTTCATTTATCCACAGGGTTAATAAACAGTATAACCCAACAAAAATAGATTCCCCTTTCTCGACCACAACTTATTTATGAAAGAGCCAGGTCTTTAATTTCCTGTGTATATCCTGAAAACCAGAATAACTGCATATGTCCTGAGCAGTGGGTAGAGGACCACTACAATGTACCTTCAAGAGCTTCAGTGTCAAACTTGGTCGAATAAGTTTGCTCTTTCTTCGTTCATGGCGTTTATGATCAGACATCAGAACTCAGTGAGTTAAATATGAATTACAGTATGAGCTCTCCTGGTATCACAGGAGGCATCTGCTACACTGCCTTGGGATGAGGAAAGAATCAAGATATGGGAGAAATCACGAAGAAGTGAAATCCATGTGGGAGGACAGCATAATACCCAAACTGAGAGGTTTATCTACTAAAGTGTATTTTTTTGTTGTTGTTGCAAAGGGGGCTTCAAGGAATAAAGAGCCCGAATTTATTTATTTTCTTGCTGTTTTTGGTTAAAATTCATAAATAAATAATTTTTAAAAAAAAAAGGGCCCGAATTTTGAAAAGCATTTACACAGTTTACAGCCCAGTAAACCATGCAAATGCCTTAGATTGGGATATTCAAGGGCACTTACACTGTTAGTGCCATTGAGTATCCCCTTCTAAGTCCCCTACACATCCCGATGCTATGAGGTTAGCATCGGGGTATGTTGGGAGCGTTCCGGGGCAGAGCTGAGGTGGAGACTTTTGCTAACCGGGCAGCAGCAAATACCCTCGCTTATCTTTAAGGCACAGGAGCTTCCTTGGTCTATATGTCAGGCATCTTCTTTGCCCCTCTTCAAACTCAAGTTAAAAGCTCATCTTTTCGCCTCTGCCTTTGGCTCTTGATTTTGCTGTTCTCCTGACTTCCCCTCTTTTATTTCACCTTTCTTTCTTCCTCTTACACTTGTTCTTACCTCTTTCCTTTGTCCTGTCTCTCCTGCTCTTGTCTCTTTGCCCTTGTTCTTATCTTTTTTCTACTCCTTTTCTTGCTTTGTCTTTTTAGATTGTAAGCTCTTTTGAGCAGGGACTGTCTTTTTGTGTTTTCATTGTACAGCGCTGCGTGCGCCTGGTAGCGCTTTATAAATGCTTAGTAGTAGTAGGAGGAGGAGGAGGAGGAGCTAACTGGGAAGAATCCAATATCGCTGCTGCCCGGTTAGCCCTGGCAGCTTCTTGTCTTTGTGGCGCTCACCGGATATTCAATGCCGTCGCCGTGGCATTGAATATCCGAGTTAGAGGTCGATGGGGAGGGCTATGTGCTGGCGAGATGCATAGGCCTTCCAAAATCCGGATGACTCAAAATTGAGCCCAAAATATACAATTGCCTTGAAACTCACAAAAATGCTAACAATTTCTACACATTTTAATGGGTGACGCCCAGGGCCGGATTTACCTTGAGTGAGGCCCTATGCCAACAAAAATTGTGGGCCCCCAGCAGGGGCGGCCCAAGGGGGGTGTGGGCCTCATTTGCATAAGGGGCCTCATTTGCATAAATATTTGCATAATGTTACCATATACTAACTTTTAGTAAACGTGCCTCTTAATGAGTGTATGGATAAAGAAAGACTAAAAGATTTCTACATTACTATAATCCAGTGCCAACTGCCAGACACATTAGGAACTACTACAAACACTGCCCATAGTAAACCCGCCGTATCCTAACAGCACTACCAGGACTCACAAAGCACCATACTCTACCAATCAAAAGGCAACACTGCAAATATTAAACCAATACATTTCAGAGAACAACAATACATGGCCTACTGGGGAAAGAGACCAAGTGGCAATGTCAAATAGGAATTATATAAACAGAACACCTCAGCTCAGTTACACATGCAGAACATAGACCATCACCAAACAAGTAATCACATTTTAGAAACAGGAAGACAATAATTAAACTGGGAATCCCAAAAGCCAAACTTGGAATGTACAACACTGTAGAAATAAAACTATACATTAATTTGCTCTTGTACTAAACAAAGCGCAGACGTTAATGATGCACATTTACCAGAGCTGACATATTCCAATTAATAAATTCAAAATAAAGAGATATTTTTCTACCTTTTGTGCATTTTTTTCAGCTGCAATTGCTCCAGCCACTTTCTTCTGGTTTCTTCATGTCTTCTGCTAACTCTCCATCGTCTGCTGTCCATTTGTCCTTTCTTCTCTCTTCTAGTTTTTTTCCATTCTCTCTCTACATCTGCTTTAACATACTAATCTTTCTCCTTTTGCTCTTTCCTCATTCCTATTTCATCCAGTCAAATTTTACCCCTCCATCCTCAATCCCCACTTACTCTCCCAATACCCGGCCAATTGTAGATTTTTTTATCCCTCCCACACAAAATATTTTTCCCTTCTCCATTTTACTCTTCCAGCCCCATCCCATTCTAATCCTCCCCCAACATCAGCTCCCTTCTAGTTCCAGCCTCACCCAGCATCCATTCCCTTCTAGTCCCTGCATCAGCCCATTTCCAGTCCTAGCCACCCATCAGCCCATTTCCAGTCCTAGCAACCCCCCAACCCAATACCAGTCCTAACCCCCATCACCCCATTTTCAGTTTAAGCCCCCCCTATAACCCATTACCAGTCCTAACCCCCCATCAGCCCACTTCCAGTCCTAACCCCATCAACCCATTTCCAGTCAGCCCCCCATAGCCCATTGCCAGTCCTAACCCCCCCCATCAGCCCATCAGCCCACTACCAGTCCTAACCCCATCAGCCCACCTCCAGTCTTAACCCCCCCCCAGCCCATTTCCAGTCCTAACCCCCCCCCCATAGCCCATTACCAGACAGCCCCCATCAGCCCACAGCCCATTACCAGTCTTAACCCCCCCAAAGCCCATTACCAGTTCTAAACCCCCCCAACAGCCCATTATCAGTCCTAACCCCATCAGCCCACCTCCAGTCTTAACCCCCCAGCCCATTTCCAGTCCTAGCCCCCCCCCATAGCCCATTACCAGACAGCCCCCATCAGCCCACAGCCCATTACCAGTCTAAACCCCCCAAAACCCATTACCAGTTCTAAACCCCCCCCAACAGCCCATTACCAGTCCTAACCCCATCAGCCCACCTCCAGTCTTAGGCCCGCCCAGCCCATTTCCAGTCCTAGACCCCCCCATAGCCCATTACCAGACAGCCCCCATCAGCCCACAGCCCATTACCAGTCTTAACCCCCCCAAAGCCCATTACCAGTTCTAACCCCCCCCCAACAGCCCACAGCCCATTACCAGTCCTCCTAATCAGCCCACCTCCAGCCTTAATCCCCCCAACCCATTTCCAGTCCCAGTCCCAACCCATTTCCAGCCCCAGTCCCAGCCCCCCCAATTACCAGTCCTACCCCCTCCCCCTCCCCCTCCCCCTCCCCCGGCCTAAAGTAAAATTTATTTTAAAAAAAAAACCTGCTGGCTGCCGCCGCGGGGCCCCCTCTGCTGCCGCGGCAGCATGGACTGACCCGGGGGCCCCCTCTGTAAGCTCGGTCCCTCCCTCCGTGCCTCCGTGTCTCCCTCCGTGCAGGCTGTTAGAGACGCGAAGGCAGACTGTCTCCTTCGCGTCTCTGTTAAGCCCGCAGGGGCTGATGGGAAATTTCCCATCAGCCCTGCGGGCTTAACAGAGACGGGAAGGCAGAAGGAGACAGCTATAGCTAAATCCGGCCCTGGTGACGCCCCATTTGTGCAATTAAAATGGGTTACTACAACACAGGCAATTTTTGTTTTCCTGTATTTATTTAGAATTTATTTATTCATTTATCAGGATTTATTAAATGCTTTTATGAAGAGATTCACCCAGGGTGGCATATAGTAAGTATCGCTTAACAGACAACTTAGACTGTAATAGCAGCTTGACGATAGCAAAAAGGCAATGTGTGCTGACCCAGCAGCACCTGGATTTTCTTGGCAGTGTAACCAAAGTATACTGCCAGACCTTTCTTCTGAAGCCATGGAAGGTGAAGGGACTTGCCCAAGACCACAAGGAGTGCCAATGGGAACTGAACGCTGGTCTCTTGGTTACCAAGGCAGTGCTCAAACTACTACGCTATTCCTCCTCTCTGATAAACCACCTACCAACCTAAGGAGAAATTATGATTTTTACCTGTTAATTTCCTTTCCTTGAGTCTTCCCAGATCAGTCCAAAACAGTGTTGTTGTCTATCCATTAAAGTTTTTTCAAAGTCATAATTAATGAGCGGCTGTGATGCAAATTCATAGAAAACTGCTCATTAGTACTGATTGTGGAAAAAAAACATCTTTGCAGGATCATTGTTGCAAAATAGGCAGTCACAGCTCAGTAATTGTAGCTATCTTTTTTGTCAGCCCAGGACTTTCTTGCACACTGACATTATTTAAAGAGGCTGCATAGCCCAATGACAGACCCTCACCTACAGCATCATTTCTCTGACAGTCCAGTAGGAGCCTCCTTCATAGCCCCGAAATGTAAACCTTGTGTGGTTAGTCCTGCCTATTGTGAAGTCTCATCCCCTTTTAAAACAAAGGAGCCATTTTACTAAAGGGTACTAACTGTCAACATGGGCATGGTGCTGCTAAAGGCATGTATTGGATACACATTGACAGCCAGCGTGGGACCATGGCAGTTAGTGTCTCCAAATTTTGGTGCTAACTTCCATGGCACATTAGAGTTGCAAGTGGGAGGGATAGGGGTGGAGAGTGCTCGGGGCAAGCAGCACCGGTGTACTCATCACCACCTCCATAGTGGCATTGAGTGCACCCGTGCTATTGTGCTTAGGCAGGGCCGCATGCACCATGGTAACTGCCAGAAACATGCTTTCAATGCTCCTGGCAGTTAATGCTATGGTGTTGCCCTATAGTATCATGGATTTGCACATTATTGGAGCATTTGGGGCAACACCACAGTGCCCTTTAGTAAAAGGTCCCCATAGCCTCAAAGGTCCTCATGGTCCCCCTGCCATTCTCTTTCCCCTCCCCCAAAGGTTACTCTAAAAGTGATATGTTCATTAGAAAGCAGAAGAGATCCTCACTCATTCCTGCTGACTGACAACTTCTTGAAAAATTGCACTGGCTAACCCAAACCAGCATATTGCCCCCCACACACGATCCTAGCCGTGGTAATGCGTGTAATATTTTTCACATAAAATTTGCTATGGCGCATATTTGCATACACAGCAAACTTTCTTGAGCAACAACTGCTAACCAATGAGATATACAGCAGGTTAGTTCAATCAGTTTGAGAGTGAATTCCTCTAATACCTGACCACAATATGAGGTCTGGCGCATGCTAAAGGCATGTGTTGGACACACATTGACAGCCAGTATGGGACCATGGCAGTTAGTGCTACCAAATCTTGGTACTAACTTCCATGGCACATTAGGGTTGCAAGTAGGAGGGTTAGGGATAAAGAGTGGATGGGGCAAGCAGCACCGATGTACTCATCACCACCTCCCTAGGTGGCGTTGAGTAGACCCGTGCTATCGCAGTGCTGCGATAGGGCCATGTGCACCATGGTAACTGCCAGAAACATGCTTTCAATGCTCATGGCAGTTAACAGTACAAGTTGTTTGACAGTGAAGAGATGAATGCACGGGATGTATGGGAATGCATGAGAATTTGTATGAACAATAGGTGCACCCCTCTTCCACCACATACATGCAGGTACCCCACCCCAACACCACACACACATTCAGGCATCCCACCTCCGTATCCCCCCACACACAGGCACCCTACTGCCACCACCCCACATGCACACATATGTAGGGACTACACATGCACACAGGCGCCCCACTTCCAACCTTTCCCCCCACCCCACACACAGAGGCACCCCACTTCCGCAGCCCACACATTCACATAATCATGCAGACACTACACACACAGGCATCCCACCTTTGCACATCACCACACACGCATGCAGGCATTACACACACACAGTCACCCCATCTCTGCACCCCCCCCCCCCACACACATATGCAGACACTACACATACACCTACAGGCACCCAACCTTGCACCCCCTACACACATAGGTGTAGTTTAAATGATCTGTGGTGGTGATGAGAGAGGGAAGAAGAAGAGGAGGAGTGGGGCCACTGCCTACTGTTGTCACTGTGCAGTGGCCCATTAAGAGTCTGATTTATTAAGTTCTTTCCCAGAGAAAATAGGAAAACAGTCTTAGTAAATCAGGCCCTAAAATCTAAAAAAGTAACTGCGATGCACCATTTTGGGTGAGGATGTGCACTGCAGTCTAGGTTTCGGTGGCTGACTCCTTGATTTTTAGGCTGGCTTCTAGATTCCAAGAAAATTTGTCAAGCCCTGCCCTAGGCAAGCCTTAAGTCTTATGCCCCCCCCCCCCCACCTTGTTCTCAGACTCTGTTGTATAGCTTTGAATACCCTGCTCTTTGCCGCTGCCTAGAAACTGCTGCCCTGCCAAGCCCCCTCACTTCCAGGGTATAAGACTAATACTTATTCCGAATAACATTCCTCCTCCTCCTCCTCCCCCTCTTCCATTTATCCTAAAGGGGCAACCATCCCTCTGGTGACAGGCCTCTAATATCTATCCCAGATGATTACAGCAAAGGGGCAGAGCTGCCAGCGAGACTCCAGGGAGGTATCCAACGGAGCAGGCATGCAGGGTATCACGGCATTGTGGGGAACCGATAGAAAAACCTCATCCCTTCTGCGACTCCTGCACGTGTGAATTCCTACCCTTAGATCGGGGAGCATGCCGTGTGTGCTTCCTCCAACCAATTACCTATTTCCCTGATGTCAAAAGAGCAACTTTGCCTGTCCCAAATAGAATAATGAGGCATATGCATAGGGTAAAGACGCTGCTAATGCAGCAGTATGCTCCAGAGATCAGAGGCAGGTCTAAAATCCACATAAAGGGGGTTTATGCAAAGGCTGCTGTTAGGTGCAGCATTTTTCAAATGCAAGATATGCTTATTTTTATGCGCCCGCGTGACAAGTACATTTTTGAGAAAAATATCTCTTATGTCCCCAATGCAGGCAAATCAACCCCTTTGTTTTCATGAGAGAAAAAAAAAACTGTTGTTTTCCTATTCTTAACAAGGGATATTAGAGCAAGTTTCAGGAAACTAACTAACCAGGGTGATTGTCTTATATTGCACTTGCTTTTCTTCTCATCAAAGTGGCATTTATTGGGTGAAGCGGAGAGAAACAGCAGCAATATTTTCTTTGGAAAAAGTCTGCTCACTAATCAGGAGTGGATCTAATCAAGGACCTAATAAGCCTATAATGGTACATTTGCTTCCCAGGAGAAAGCACAGTTTCTCATCACACACGAAAATACCCCCTTGCAAGGTGCAGCCATGAGCCACAGGCCCACTGCAACAGTCTAATAATTTGATTGCAAACCCTCAGGCAAGGATAACTTAAATTACAATTAGAGCGTCCTAGCACTAGTGTTAACATCTGTGTGATGAACCACTGCACTGATTAAATGTTTTTAAGAGACTACTAAAGACTTTAAACATCATAGGCAAGTTGCTATTATAGCTTTAAGAGCCTGAATGAAACCGTTTCCTTTCAGATTGCATCCTCTGTTTAAAACAGAGCCACAGTAAGAACCTCAAGCAAGAGCCTGCATAAAAAATAACCTGTTTTAAAGGAATCTTGGCAGGCAGTCACGGAAACTCTATAATTCTCTTGATCTCTAATCTCTATGCCAGTGTCTGTTTTACAGATTATGGCCTCAGCAACTGACAAATCTGCTTAGTGGGTTCTTGACTGATGGATCTGGCAACAAGAACATGGTCTGAAATACATTCCAAAGGCTAAACATTTTCATAATAGCTACTTTGCACAGCTTAGTAGGTTTTCCTTTAGGACATCAATTTGATTTTTTTTAAGTGACAGTGTTAATTTTTATGATTACCCACAGAAGCTAGATTTTTATTTCATAGGGTGGCACGTCTTCTAAAGCTTTTCAAGAGGGATCAACCATTTTGCCAATAGGTGGGTGTTACTGCAAGAATGATTATAGTAATTTTTCATGTAATTGGGAGCCACCATTTAGTTTTCCTTTTTCATGCAAAGCCTCATCATGTAACCCCTTCTAGTAGGAGTTTGCTGCGTATCACCAGTATGAATTGCATCCCAAACTGTTTGAAACTAAGAAACCAAGGTGATTGATGATTCATAACAGAATTACTTCTTTAACATCTGAAGCACTTTTTGTCATTGCAAAGCAGGTGAGTCAAAATATTGCAGAAGCAATTGAGTCCACAGAAAAGCTCTGGAAGGTGTTGCAACCATCTCAGAAAATAACACCATGTTGATATAAACAGAGAAGAATGAATCAGCTCAAATTAGATTAGAACCACCCCATGCAGGTTGGAGAAAAGAGTCTAGATGATTAAGCCATAGAAGCTGACTCTGTCCTAAGGTACATTGTATTTACCCTGAGCCAATTTGTCTATACTCAGGAAATTCTGGGCTAATGCTAAACTGCAGCTGATTTCAGCTTCCAGCTTGATTCAGCCGAAAACTCAGAAAATTAGGGCATGTGAGACCTTCACTTTCTAATGCTATCAACTGAAAATGGTACTAAATACTAGAGCATTTTTCCAAAAAAAGGGTCCCAGTACTCATATGCAGGGCTTTTTCATGAATACATTGACCATGGGTCAATTTTGGCAGGCAATGAAAAAGTGAAAATACTCTGTACCACCATGTATCTGAGCGGGAGGTGACAAATGGTACAGGTAAATAGAGCTGTTTCTGAGGAGAAGGATGTTACCAGTGGTGTGCCTCAAGGATCTGTCCTTGGTCCGATTCTTTTACTTTCTTAGTGATACTGAGAATGGGTTGACAGGTAAATTTTGTCTCTTTGCAGATGATACTAAAATCTACAATAAAGTAAACACCCAGGAAGAATCACAGGGATTCACACTTTAGCCATTATTATTTAATATTTACATCCAGCCACTATGCTCAGTGATACAAAGTTACAAAGGACCCAATATTGAGTTGTGCGGGCTATGCGCCGCAACGACGTATAGCCTGCCCGCCGGCCTCCTTAACCTGGATTTTCACTTCTGCACTTGCAGAAGTGAAAATCCGGGTTAGCCTGCATGCCCCGGCAGTCATAGAGGCTACACAGGTAGCAGCAATTTTCAATACTACCCGCATAGCCTTCTGCGCCTTAAAGGTTTTTCCTCGCTTATCTGTAAGGCACAGAGGGCTATGCGGGTAGCATCAAAAATTGCTGCTAACCATGTAGCCCTTTCCTCCAACCCTGCTCTGCCCCGGAACGCCCCTAACATGCCCCAGTGCTATGCAGATAGCATCTGTGCGCGTTAGGGACTTAGCCGAGATATTCGAAGGGCACAACCCATGTAGGTGCCTTTCGAATATCTCGGATACGGCCCTTACACAGGAAACTAAAGGAAGTACCCATGTAAGGACCTTTGAATATTGGGCCCAAAGTCCTTTATCACATTTACACCGATGATATCAAGATTTATACACCCTTCACCAAAACCAACCCAATTCATGCAGCAATCACAAATACTTCAGGGTAGTAGCCCAATGGCTTGGTAGTAATAGTCTCTACTTAAATTACAATAAAACAGAAGTGTTGTACATAACGAGGGACTTGACCTTCTGCCCACTGCCAACACTGAAAATCGCAGAATGCGAACTGCAAGTCAAACAGGAAGTCAGATATCTAGGAATAACTCTGGATCAAAACCTAAACTTACAATCCCACATCAAGAAGACTACTAGATCTACATGCCATAAAATAAAGACCCTGCAAAATATCTGCCCATTGCTCAACCCTAGCGACTTTAAGACACTATGCAAGACATTAATAACGCAGCACCTAGACTACTGTAACATAATCTATCAAGGAATCCCAAAGCATGCACTACACCCTCTGCAAATGGTCCAAACTACAGCTGCATGCATGGTAATAGGTACACCATGATAGGAGCAAATCACACCAACATAAAAACAATTGTACTGGTTTCCTATAATACTCAGAATACAGTACAAAGTTATACTCAACATCTTCAAGATCTTTCACAACCTCGCAGCAACAAATCTACAATCTCTTACACAAAAGGTACTGGGCAATAGAACAAGAAGAAAAAACTCCCAGAACTTCCTCACTATTCCTACCCTAAAGGTAAGCAGTCGGCAATAGGCATTTTTACTCTATGCTACATCAATCTGGAATTCATTTCTAGAAGAGAATCTGGAATTCACTTCCTTTCTGAATGCACTACTAAGACACTTATCCACTCTTTAGTCACCTCCCATCTAAACTACTGCTACCTCCTCCTTGCTGGTCTCCCTCTGAATCATCTCTCTCCCCTTCAATCCGTTCAACACTCTGTTGCGTGGCTAATCTTCTGCTAGCCTCAATATGCTCATATAGCCCTTCTTCTCAAGTCATTTCCTTGGTGCCCTATCCACTCCCATATCCAGTTCAAACTTCTTCTACAAACCTATAAGTGCATTCATTCTGCTGCTCCTCATTACCTTTCTTCTCTTATCTTGCCCTACATCTCTCCTCGAGAACTCTGCTCTTCTGGCAGATTGTTTCTATCTGTGCCCTTCTCTACTACTGCCAAATCCAGACTTCAGTCCTTTCACTTTGCTGCTACTTATGCCTGAAACAAATTAGCTGAATCTGTATGTCAGGCTTCATCTCTGGCCCTTGTTAAATCCAAGCTGAAAACTCACCTCTTTGAGGTCGCTTTTGGATCCTGATCTGCTTAGTCTCCTGTGTGTCTCCTTACCATTCCTCTAGATATGTCCTCAGCTGTTGTGTTGTCTGTCTTGACTAGATTGTAAGCTTTGAGGAGCAGGGACCATCTTTTACATGTGTCTGTACAGCACTGCATACACCTTGTAGTGCTTATACAAATGATCAGTAGTAGTTGTAGTAGTAGTAGTAGTAGTATAGGAGCCTTAGATCTAATAACCGAATTCCACAAGAAGCTAAAAACACACAGAATGGGGGGCGGAGCCTGATGTCCAGCGGGATGGTCGCATAACGCTGAGGCTCCCGAGAGGCCTACTCAGAATCCTGAATTAACACCTCACATACTTGGAACTTCTACTCTGATCCTGCCGGGGCACATTGGTGAGATGGCGGGGACCAAACCAACGCGCCTGGAATTTGGATCTCCAGCGGCTTCTCACGGCAAACGTTCCAAAACTGAACCTCCGTCCCCGCAGAAGGGGCCGGCCTTGTGCGAGGGCCCCGAAATGCAGCAGGAAATCCTCGTAGAGATTAGAGGGGTCAAAAACCTCGTGCAGGCAAACGGTGAAGCACTCCGAGCGCTGCGGGAAGATTTTGGTGTGCTGCAAAGCAAGCTAGAAGGGCTTTCTTCGCGTCAGGACAAAATGGAGAGCATATTGGACTCCCATGCGGCCCGGTTGTCCAAACTCGACAAAGTTGAACGCCAGGTGCGGGCCTTGCAGAAAGAGGTGGAAGATGGCAATAATAGAGCGCGCCGCAACAACATACGACTCGTGGGCATACCGGAGGGAGCGGAATCGGGAGACATGAAAGAGTTTTTATGCAAAATCCTCCCTTCCCTGCTCCAAATCACCTTTACCAAAGATTTGGAGATTGATCGCGCTCATCGTGTACCCACAAGCATAACGCTCAACAGGAAGACCCCGCGGCCTATCATTTTTCGACTTCTGAGATATCAACACGTGGAGCAAATTCTGAGTGCCTCTCGGGCAAAGGGCCATATGGAGTTTGAGAGCCACAAGATCTCCTTCTATCCCGACTTGGCTAAACCCACGGTCGACCGCCGAAAGCGCTTTCTGGAATTCCGGCCGAGGCTTCAACAACTACAAGCACGCTATGGCCTGATGTACCCGGCCAAGCTCCGAGTCACGCTTCACAATCAGACAAGAACATTTGAGGACCCTGATCTACTAGCGGAGTTTTTGGATTCCAAAGAAGCCGACTTGATGCGCTGACTTCCAGAATATTCCTGCAAGTCTCCTCATATTCGCTGTACCTGCCATATTGGATCTGCCGCAGCCCAGCAAAGAGTCTGGCGTGGGCAGTCTGTTTGCCTTACTCTTGATGGTATCTGTGACCCGACTCCATCTACCCACAGTAGCCTCGATGAGTATCAGAGACAGTGTTAATTATGGACTCTGGTGTTTCTTTTCTTTTTTTATATGTCTTTCTATTTTCTCTCTAGGGACTCCTCCCGCAGACATATGGTCGCCATATTCTTTGGGGGTTTTGCTTCTTCTCTAAGATACGTTGGTACATACTTTTCAATATGGGGTGTATTAGCCAGAATACTCAGTGATTATGACATTGTTGTACAGATTCTGATTATGTTGTATGTTATCAAGCGCCCTTACCTAAAATGTCTATTACCGATTGATGGCACCATGTAAGATTTTCTCATTGAACGTAAAAGGAATCAATAATCCGATAAAACGGAAGAAAATCCTAGTGGGGCCGCTTAGAAACTGTGAAAATGATGATAGTCCCCAAAGTGAACTACATTTTAGAAATGCTGCCATGCTTACTCCCGCTACATACTTATAAAGATATTGAGGGCCTTCTCGTCCGTTATCTCTGGCAGGGCAAGCCACCAAGGATAGCTAAACATAAACTGCAGTCTGCAAAGGAACGAGGGGGTACCAGATTTCCTGATTTTCTTAGATATCATCAAGCCTTCCTACTTAAGCAAGGTGCCCGATGGCTAGATGCCTCAACAGACAGCAGACCAGTTTGGCTTGACATAGAAGAGGAGCTTAGTAGCCCAATTCCGTTGACCCATCTCCCCGGTATGTCATATCAAGTAGACACCCGCCATCCACCAATGATTGTCGATACTCTTGCGGCCTTTAACACTCTCATTCTATCACTGGGCCCGAATGTATGTCCTCTGGACGGACTCCCGCTATGGAATAACCCCAGAATTCAAGTCCTAAATCGAACAATAGCATGGAAACCCTGGTACTCAAGGGGGATCTGGACACCCCAACAGCTTTTCTCTGCAGCTCGTTGGAAAACCTTTTCTGATTTATAAAAGGAATTTGCGTTACCAGTGAAACACTACTTTCAATTGATGCAGCTTCAACACTGCCTCAAAAGTGCTCGAATCATGCCGCCCTCTGCCCCTACTGAGGATGGGCTATTAGAGATAGTTCACTCTATTAGTAGTACACATGGGGTAGCCTCTAACTTTTATAAAATAATATGTCAGGGTACAGACACGGCCACTTTTAGAGCCCAACAAGCCTGGGAGCGCGAACTGCAAACCACTTTAACCCCTGTGCAATGGAGCGTTTTCTGGAGCAAAGTAGTGCGGGTTTCCCGGTCTGCCTCTGTTACCCAAACTCTCTTCTTTTTTGCACACAGATGCTTTTATACCCCAGAAAAAATAGCCAAATGGAACCCAAATGCTAGGGACCTGTGTTGGTCTTGCCACACTGCTGTGGGAACCTTCGCTCATGTTATTTATGACTGTCCTCAACTACAGGTCTATTGGGGGCGGGTCTGGGGTCGTATTCAATTTATCTTACACTTTCACGAACCTCTCTCTTGGAAGGTCGTGGGACTCCGCTCTGTGGCGGAGGTCCCCTCTCTTCCTAAGAAGGGTCGCTTTCTCCTTGATTTCATGCTGGGTATAGCCATATGCTTAATCACGAGGAATTGGAAGGATAGCTCTCGACTTACTGTCAATGAATGGTGGAACCTCGTCTGCTTATATAGTAAATATGAGCAGATACCTCGGAGAGCTATTCCCCATGTCCAAACTCACTCTCGCTTGTCTAAATGGCAGATGCTTAATGATTATGTACAATCTGCTCATTGTTCCATCATGCCTGTATAATGTGCACTCATCATGTTTTAGATCACCGTTAGGTTTTGTAACACAATAATGTAAGTACACGCCCGCTTCGGGAATGCTTAGTTTTCTAGAGAAGAAGCAGGGGGGAGGGGGGTGGCAGGGGTTTACTTTGGTGTATGTATTACACGTTATGTATCTGTCTTTTAGCTGTATGTCTTCCTTTTCCTTTGTTGTTATAAAACGAAAATAAAGAATTTAAAAACACACAGAATAATTTGGAGACAATACCTAGTACAACTCATTAAGAAATATCCATACACTCGTAGGGCCGTAGATGCATATCCCAACTAACTTTTTTCGCTAACATCTACCTACCCCTCCCCTTCACATTCTCTTCCCACTAATGCTAATGTATTTAGCCATTCATTTAACACCCTAAATTTACCTGTTCACTACTAAGTTTTTCAAATTCATGATAATTGTAATGCTATCACTATAATTGAATGTAAATAGCAGGTTGGTTGTTTAATACTCGTGGAGCCCAATTCAGTGTTGGGCATATCTGGGTCATCTGGATGGCCAAAAAATGGACAGCCCAAATGTGGACCTGATTCTGCCACTGTGGGAGCCAGATATTCCCATGGCTGCAGAATCAACCACGAAGACAGCTCAGCATTGCCCCTATTCCTCAGCGTGAGACGTCCAACTGGCACCCATCCAGCCTACCCTATACGCTGTGCCAGTGCCATAGCATCCCATCTCCATGGTACCAGGACACCCACTAAGAGTGGCAAAAGTCTGCTGCAGTGAATAACATTGTTTCCCTGCTGCCCAACCCTCGGAGGGGGCAGTTAGTGCCAGGATCGGACAGCGGCGACTCACCTGCTTCTCCACTGGCTGTGTGGTGGGGCTGCGTGGCCTGCTCACTGCCACATCCAGGTCTTCTACCACCTCCGAAGTGGTATAAACCCTACGTTTCCCCTGCCGCCGTTGGACATACAAGGTTGTGACTTGAATTAGCCCTGTACATCCAGGTGCCACAGCCCACCCCACCCCACCCCACCCCATCCACTCTCCACCACCCTCCCACCCCCATTCAGCGCTCCCTGCACAGCGGCTCTGTGCAAGTGGGAAGCACTTGAGGCAGCATTCGGTCCCGATGAGTAGAGGCCTGGATGTCAAACCAGGACTTCCATCCCCGCTATTCACCTGTCAGAATCGGGCCCTAAGTTAACTTGTTTACTGTAGCATTCTATAAACTCATGTTCACTGTAAGCCGCTTTGACTCCCAGATAAGATGATATTAAAAAAAGCTGTTAAATAAATAAATAGCAATATGAGGAGGGATCTAGCGAAGCTTGAAGAATGGTTGAGAATTTGGCAGCTGAGATGTAATTCTAAAGAATGCAGGGTCATGCATTTGGGCTGCAAAACTCCTAGGGAGGAGTACAGTATCGGGGGTGAAGTATTTCTGTCCACGAAAGAAGAGCAGGACCTGGGAGTGATTGTTTCTGATGATGTTAAGGTGGCTAAACAGGTAGAAAAGGTGACAGTAAAAGCCAGAAGGATGCTTGGGTGCATAGGGAGAGAAATGGCCAGCAGGAAGAAGGAGGTGATAGTGCCTCTGTATAAGTCTTTGGTGAGACCTCATTTGGAATACTGTGTGCAATTCTGGAGACTATGCCTTCAAAAGGATATAAACAGGATGGAGTCGATGCACAGGGTGGCTACCAAAATGGTCAGTGGGCTTCATCATAAGGCATACGAGGACAGACTTAAAGATCACAATATGCATACTGAGGAGGAAAGGAGGGAGAGGGGCGATATGATAGAGACATTTAAATATCTCCATTGCATAAATGCACAGGGGGAGAGTATCTTTCAATTGAAAGAGAACTCTTCAATGAGGGAGCACAGGATGAAGGTGAGAAGGGATAGACTCAGGAGTAATATGCAGAAATTTATTTATTTATTTATTTATTTAACAGTATTTCTAAACCGCCTTATCTTAATAATCAAGGTGGTATCACAGCAAGCAATCAGGTAAAGTGTGTGTGTTGTACATGCAGTGAGGATAAAACTTAGTTGTGTGAGGGATGTGTTGGGTGCTTGATTTGTTTGAGCTATATACAGGGTGGGCTATTTACAGTGGTGCTAGAATCATATTTTATATATATTCAGTTGTTTGGGAGGATTGGAGTGCTGTTATCCATTCTCTTAGGTTATGTGATGTGACCATAGTGCTCTATGAACAGCATGGTTTTCAGTTGTTTTCTGAAGTCTTTGAGGTCTGGAGTTGCCCTTAGATCGTCCGGTAGATTGTTCCATATTGTTGGAGCAGCCATGGAGAGAGCTCTGTCTGTTGTGTCCTTGCGTGTGTGCTTGTACTCATTTGGGGTGCTGACTCGGTTGCGTGTTTGACTTCTTCTGGGACGTGCGCTGGATTCCGGTTGTATGAGCAGGTGGAGGCTGTTGGCTGATGTGTGTTCTTTTATCTTAAATAGGTTTATGATAGTCTTGTATCTGATGCGAGCAATGATTGGGAGCCAGTGTAAGTCCTTTAGTGTAGGTGTGATGTGCTCCTGCCTTGCGGCTCCGGATATGATTCGAGCTGCAGTGTTTTGTGCCAGCTGTAGTGGTTTGAGAGCTTGTTTTGGTAGTCCGAGGTATATCGGATTGCAGAAGTCCAGTATTGGGGTTATCAGTGCTTGACAGACTGTACGGAAGTGTTCTGGAGCGAGGAGTGGTTTCAGTCTCCTGATGATTCGCATCCTGTAATATGCTTTTTGGATTGTTTTGTCTATGTGTGGTTTGAGGTTGAGTTTACTGTCCAGAGTAACCCCAAGGTATCTCACCTCCGATCTTATCGGTATCGTGGTGCTTTGTATCTTTATGTTTGGTGGGTGTGTGAAGCTTTGGTTTCGAGTGATGATTAAAGCTTCAGTCTTGTTGTAGTTTATAGCTAGATTGTTGTTTTGGCACCACTTCGCCATTTGGGTAAGGCAGTCTGCTATCTTAGAGAAGTCCGGGTTTTCGATTGATATCGGGGAGTATACCATTATATCGTCTGCGTATATTGTGTATTGGATGTTGTTCTCTTTCATAATGTTGCATATTGGTTGGATGTAGATGTTAAAAAGGAGTGCTGAGAGTGCGGATCCTTGTGGTACTCCTTGTTGGACGTTTATGGGCCGGGAGGTGTCCTGTCCCACCTTGACCTGTAGCTGTCTTTCTGTTAGGTACGAGTGGAACCATTTTAGAGTGGTACCGTGTATACCAGTGTTCTTCAGTCTCTCCAGGAGTATATTGTGATCAACTGTGTCGAACGCTGAGGAGATGTCGATGAAGATCATTATAATTCCATTCCTGATGTCGTCAATTATTCTTATGATGCTGTCGAAGAGGTAGATCAGGAGAGTTTCGACTCCATGGTTGGGACGAAATCCGTGTTGGTTGTCGTCGAGAGTTCCGTGTTCGTCAATGTGTTCCTGAAGTTGTAGTTGAACCGTCTTTTCGATTATTTTTGCGAGGAAGGGTATGCTGGAGATTGGTCGGTATGCTGCTGGGTCCTTTTTGTCGAGAGAAGTTTTCTTTGTGATTGGTCTTACTGAGGCAAGCTTTAATTGCTGTGGCATGAGTCCTTGAGTGAGTGAGTTGTGTACCATTTTATGAATGTTTGGTATGAGGCTTGCTTTGGTGGCTTTGACCCATGACACTGGGCAAGGGTCTGTAGGAGCAGTGCTTGTGTTGATTGTGGAGATGATGTCTGATATCTGCTCTTTTGAGGGTGAGTGGAATGTGCCCCAGGTTTTGGGGTGGACGTTCGTTCTGTTGGTTCTACTGGGTGTTGAGCGCTCTGTGGAGTGAAATTTGTCTTTGATGTGGTCGGCGAATATCTGTGGATCCACTTGTATTTCTCTTTCTGCTGCTTGCTCTTTTGTCAGGGTTTTTACTATTTCGAAAAGTTCTCTGGGTTTGTTGATGGAAGAATTTATCAGGTTTGTGTGGAATTCTCTCTTTGATTGGTTGATGTGTTCATTGTATTGTTTTTGCTTTGTTAGGTAAAGATGTTGGTCGGAAGTAGTTTTGTTTTTTCTCCATCTCCGTTCAATTTTCCTGAGCTCCCTCTTTTCCTGTCGTATTTTTGCTGAGTACCATGGTTTGTTTTGTCTCTTGTTGTGGTGTTGTTTCTTGGTCCTGTCAACGGATGGTTTGGCGGCGTTAGCTAGGACATTGTTCCAGTTGGAAACTTGTTCCTCCAGGTCCTCTGAGTCAATGTTCAAGTGTTGTATTGTGTCCTGGATGAATTCGTCCTTGTCAAAGGACTTGAATCGTCTTTGTGTGTGTGGGAAGTTCGCTCTTTCGCTTGTCCAGTCTTCTTGTGATTGCAGATTTGTCTCGATTAAGTAATGGTCAGACCATGGTACTGGGGTGATGGTGGGTGTAGAGATTAGGTCTCTTGAAGTTAGGTAGTTTGATGCGAAGATGAGGTCTGGGGATGATCCTAGTCTGTGTGTTGGTGCATTGACTATCTGTGTGAATTGAAGTGATGACATTGCCTGAAGGAAGGCCTCTGCATCTTTTGTATTGGCGGACTTGAGGTTGAAGTCTCCGATTAGTAGTGCTGGTTTGTTGTTTGACGTTATGGCACAGGCTTCTTCGAGTATGAAGGCTAGTTCGTCGGGTGGAGCACGGGGTGCTCTGTAGGTTAGGCAGATTGCAATATTCTTGTTCTTGATGCTAATTGTGTTACACTGCTTTGTATCTGTGAGATTCAGTGTCTTGAACTTGAGTTCTGTTTTTGCTATTATTAGGACTCCTCCTCCACGCTTGTGGATGCGTGGGCAGTTGTATGCTGAGTAGTTGTTCGGTACTAGTTGGTTGAGTAGTACACTGTCGGTAGGGTTGAGCCATGTCTCTGTGATGCATATTATGTCTGGCTGTCGCTCTTCAATGTGGTCTACCAGAGTGTGTATCTTGTTGCAGATGGATCTGGCATTTATGAGCTCAATTGATGTTTTCTTTGTGGAAGAGGTTGTTGCGGCGTGTGCTTCCTTAGGGCCGGTGTTGGGGTTTGATTTGTGTCTGTTTTGTCTCTTTGTTTGGGAGGTTGCGAGTGTCTCTTTGTGTGTGGAAAGAGTGGTAGGTGCACAGAATAGTCTCCCAGTGGAGGTAGCAGAGACCAGGTCATATCTGAATTCAAGAAAGTATGGGATGAACACAGAAGATCGCTAAAGGAAAAAAATAGGGACTGTAGTATTGGTATGAAAGGGCAGACTGGATAGGCCGTATGGTCTTTATCTGCTGTCATGTTTCTATGTTTCTATGAATACTGTTGAAAAAAAAATGACTTGGGTATTTCTTCTTAGCTCACGCATGTGCAGTGCTTGGTATGCCTTGTAGCGCTACACAAATAATAAGTAGTAATAGCATACATAATCACCCAGTTTGATTGGTCATGCACAGAAATAATTTTAATACAGGGTGTTTTTTTGGTTAAGGGGATTGAATAAATCTCAGTTGGGCCCTCTGGTGACGTGACACAGAGCACTCCCAGTATTTCAGCTGCCTTCTCTTCAAAATCGTATGTGGCACAGTGAATTTCAAAGTTCTCAAACCAAAATAGTCTTCATCTTTATCTTTATTCGGTTCTTAATATACCATCCAAGATGCAAGCATCTGAGCGGTTTATAATACAATTAAATGCTACATAGAAAAGGAAACAGAACGCCAATGATTAGACAGGAAAGAGATAGAGAGAGAGATACACTAAAGAGAAGATGGGGGCAGGGAGAAGGATATCACTGCGGGAGAGAGGCAGGAGGGGAGAAAGGCAGGGAAAGCTCCACAGAAAAGATGGGTTTTTAGCAAAAGATGTTTTTTTAGCAATGCTTTGAAACTGATGAAGGATGGTTCCATACGGAGGTTCAGAGGTAAGGAATTCCAGAGTTTGGGGCCAAGAAAGAAAAAGGCAGAATTGCAAGTGGATTCCAAATGCGCTTGGGACAGGGATGGAAGGAACATATGGTTAGTGTGAATTGACCTGAGTGAGTGCTGAGGGGCGTGGAGACAAACAAGGTTAGAAAGGTATTGTGGAATCCCAGTATGAATTGAATTATGGACAAAGGTAAGGATCTTGTACTGGATTCTGAAGGTTATGGGGAGCCAATGTAGGTGTATGAGCAAAGGTGTGATATGGTCCGAGCACGAGGCATACGTGAGAATGTGGGCTGCTGTATTCTGTATGAGTTACAGTCTACATAGTTGAGACTGGGGAAGACCAGCAAGGGAGATATTACAGTAATCCAGGTGAGTCATTACAAGGGAGAAGAGCAATGTGGTCAGGGAGGAGATGGGGAGAAAAGAGCAGACAGCACATATTTGTCTCAGAGAACAGAATGAGCAGCGGACAATGGATGATATATGGTCATGAAAGGTCAAGGCAGAATCCAGGGTTACACCAAGATAGAGTAGAGTAGAGACTAAAGGAATGGTGGAGGAGGAGATCATTGGTGTTAGGGATGGGGAGGATCCACCAAAATTGAACCAGATAGCCATGGTCTTGGTAAGGTTGACATGAAGAAAATTAGAGGACATCCAGGAGTCAATGCAGGAAAGACAGGCATTGAGGGGAGCAATGACAGGGAAGGAATAGTTGGTATGATGGAGACGAATGATATTGTCTGCGTAATAGTACGTGGAGATGCCATGCTGTTGAATCAGAAAGGTTAAGGGGGCCAGAAAGATGTTAAACAGGAGGGGTGCTAGGACAGATCCTTGAGGGACACCACAGGATAGCAGGGTATTCGGTGAGGATGCTGGGCAAGAGAGAACAGAGAAAGTCCTAGCGGTCAAGAAAGAATGAAACCAGTGGAAGACAGTGCTGGAAATCCAAACATCCTGAAGACAGATAGAGTGTGCGGTGATCTACTAAGTCAAAGGCGGCAGACAGGTAAGGTGAGACAGCTAGAGAGATGGAACCATGGTCATGTGAGGTATGGAGTTCATTCAGAAGAGAGAGAAGGATGGATTCTGTGCTGTGTCCTGGCTGGAAACCTGACTGTTGGGGATGGAGAGCTAGAGTTGCATCGAGGTGGGAAGACAGTTGGGAAAAAACTAACTTTACCAGAAGTTTAGAGAGAAAGGGAAGATTGGAAATGGAGCACCAGTTTGTAGGGACAGAGGGATCCAGGGATGCTTTTTTAAGGATGGGCTGGATTAGAGCATGCTTCCAGGGGGATGGAAAGGAACTTGAGGAGAGACTGGTGTTGAAGATGTTTAATATGAGAGGGACAAGAGCAAGAGAAGGATCGGGTAGCCAGAGTAAGGGAATGGGATTGAATAGACAGGTGGTCTAATGGGATGAGGAAAGGGCCTTGGTTAATTCAGAAGGAGTTGTGGGCCAGAAGGAGGACCAAAGATGAGAAAGAGGAGGTCTATCCTCAATTGATGGGTAAATAGAGGGAGGGGAATCAGTGGAGGTGGGGGAGAGGGGAAGGGGGCAAGCAGGAAAGGTTAGACAGAGGGCCTGAATTTTATCATTGAAGTAATTGAAGTAAGTGGCCAGCAGAGCAGGATCGGGTAGGAGAGAGGGGGTAATGATGGAAACAGATGAATGGGGGCTGAAAGCAAGTGCAAAACAGAATATAGTTGGTGAAAGGAGTTAGAGGCTGAAGTAATGAGATTAGAGAAATAGGACTATTTAGCAGAATGAAGGAGAAGATAGTAATGATGATGACAGGAATGATAGTGGACTAGGGAATCCAGGGAGGGATGCTTGCGCCAAAGGAACGATGGAGGAGGAGACTGTAATGATATCAGGGATGGTGATGAGACAGTCAGGTTTGAGAGATAGGCTGGAGGGAGGCCATCTTATCGGGGGTGGCTAGAACAGTGGAATTCCAAGTCTGAACCTGGAGATCTGCGGAAAGCGTGAAAAAGTCAGCTGAAAAGAGTCTGTCAGAGGGAGGGAACTGCAGGAGCGGGTCAGGTTTAATATGATGCGCCAGCAAGGGTGAAAGAGCAGGATTGCACGAAGAGGAGGGGAGGGGTGGAAGATGAACAGAAAAAAGGAGACAAAGGTGATCAGACTCAGGGACCAAGAGAGATGAGAGGGCAGAGGGAACGAGGGAACAGTCTGGGGGAGAGTGATCAGATCGAGGGTGTGGCCAGCAAAGTGGGTAGGAAAACAGATATGTTGCTGCAAAGATAGGTTGCCAAGAAGAGAATGAAAGGCAGCATCCCGGGGATTAGATGGACAGTCGAGATGCATATTAAAGTCACCAAGAAAAAAAGACGAGGAAAGAGGAGGGAGGCCTCAGATATTGTGAGGAGAAGGGAGTCCCAGAGGCATGGCTTCAGGGAAGGAGGAGAATAAATTAAGAGGAAGTTGGAGAGGGTGGGAATAATCAAAGCGGAGTAGGAGAGGATAATTCCTGCATAGGAAGGGATGAACGGAACAAAACTGCTATCCCACCGCAGCTCCTGCCATGGCGGGGGGAAGAGAAGGCAGAATATCCTGGGGGGAGTCAACGGTTGAGCAGGGGTTCCTCGCTATCCCTGAGCCAGGTCCCGATGAGGAATAAATAGTCAAGGTAGTTCTGCAAAACAAGGTCATGAATGGGAATGGATTTAGAGTGGAAAGAACGACAATTTAGTAGGGTCAAATGCATAGGAAGAAGGAAGGAGAGAGGGGCGGGACCTAGGTGTGGGGCCTTCGTAGAGGGTTGACATAGGATGTGGTTAAAGGTATTCCTTGCAAGAGGCCCTAGTATAGTTGGAGTGGAGATGGCTGGATGCCAGCCCCAGTGCACCAGGATAGCTGACATGGTAAGCAGAAGAGAAAAGTACAGAACAACAACAGAGAATAGACAAGTAGGAGAGAAAGCTTACCCCAGGCAGTGGACCAAGACCAAGAGGGGGGGGATCAAGGCACCTGGATAGAGGTAGCAATAACTGGCAGAGTGGTGCCCATACAGGTGCCCTGACACTCGTCCCCCGGACTCACACCAAGGAGCGCTTCATGCTCCTTGTGCGCGCTCCTTCGGCGCTAGGGTTGCAAACTGGCTCCAGATGCGCCCGACAGACTTGATCCAGTCCTGGGTTTACCCCATTGCATGCAGTGACTTGTAGTTTTTCATTTCATATGGAGTGCAATGGAGAAATCAGAACTACATATCCCTGCATGCAATGGGGTAAACCCAGGACTGGATTTACACTGTCGAGCGCATCTGGAGCCAGTTGGCAACCCTATTCGGCGCGCACCCGCAAAGCGTGCCGCTGTGGCACAGAACACCACTCCAGTGGTAAAGTTAATGGTACTGGCCACATCACTTCCTGGCAGCCACTGGAGGATGCTGATTGGAGGACAGCAGCAGGAGGGAGTACCTGGAAGGAAGAGCAGAGCAATGCAAATGAATGCATGTAATGACAGACTGGGCAGCAGACAGTAACAGCAGACAACAGCAGGCACAGGAGCGAACAAGCAGGCAGCAGGTAGAAAACAGCTCCGGAGGTAAAGTTAACAGTACTGGCCATGTCACTTCCTGGCAGGCACTGGGGGGACACTGATTGGAGGACAGCAGTAGGGGGAAGTACATTTCTCAAACTGCTGGACTTATCTGGTAATCATTTAACACAACACTGGTGTTTTGATGAAGTCATCTGCATTAGGGGATTATAATCTTCAAGGATGACAAACAAAATTTTATCCAGTTTTCAAATTCACATTGGAGTCTCAGGTGTCTTTTCCGCATCCACTAAACGCTATGTAGTTCCCTTTGATACGTCAATCTGTTCACTGAAAATACATAGAGCAAACCAAATAGGCACTCCCCACTAAATTCTCAGCTCCTGTAGCGATAGGGTATGATGAAATTATAGATGGACGTAACAGTTAGTACCAGGGGCGGCCCAAGGGGGGGTGCGGGGCCATGTGCGGAGAATGGGTGCGGGGCCACATTAGCATAAGGGGCCTCATTTGCATAAATATTTGCATAATGATACCATACGCTAACTTTTAGTAAACATGCCTCTTAATGAGTGTATGGATAAAGAAGGATTAAAAGATTTCTACATTACTATAATTCAGTGCCAACCGTCAGGCACATTAGAACCCATACACTGCCCATTTAGAACCCATGGCAAACCCGCCGTATCATAACAGCACTACCAGGACTCACAAAGCACCATTACCTATGAAAAGGCAACACTGCAAACATTAAACCAATACATTTCAGAGAAAAACAATACATGACCTACTGGGGAAAGAGAACAAGTGGCAATGTCAAATAGGAATTAGATAAACAGAATACCTCAGCTCAGTTACACATGCAGAACATAGACCATCACTAAACAAGGAATCACAATTTAGAAACAGGAAGACAATAATTAAACTGGGAACCCCACTTGGAATGTACAACAACACTGTAGAAATAAAACTATATTTTAATTTCCTCTTGTACTAAACAAAGTGCAGACGTTAATGATGCACATTTCCCAGAGCCGACATATTCCAGTTAATAAATTCAAATAAAGAGATATTTTTCTACCTTTTGTGCATTTTTTTTTCAGTTGCAATTGCTCCAGCCACTTTCTTCTGGTTTCTTCGTGTCTTCTGCTAACTCTCCATCGTCTGCTGTCCATTTGTCCTTCCTTCTCTCTACTAGTATTTTTTCATTCTCTCTCTACATCTGCTTTAACAAACTAATCTTTCTCCTTTTGCTCTTTCCTCATTCCTATTTCATCCACTCAAATTTTACCCCTCCATCCTCAAGCTTCACTTACTCGCCCAATACCCGGCCAATTGTAGATTTGTCTTCCCTCCCACACAAAATATTTTCCCCTCTCCTTTTCACTCTCCCAGCTCCATCCCATTCTAATCCTCCCCCAACATCAGCTCCCTTCTAGTTCCAGCCCCACCAAGCATCCGCAGCCCATTTCCAGTCCTAGCCGCCCATCAGCCCATTTCCAATCCTATCCTAGCCACACCATCAGCCCATTTCCAGTCCTAGCTCCCCATCCATTACCAGTCCTATCCGAGTCCCTCCATCAGCTCATTTCTAATCCCAGCCTCCCATCAGCCCATTTCTAGTCCTTTCCTAGCCCCACCATCAGCCGATGTCAAATCCTAGCTCCCCTCCACTCAGCCTATTTCCAATCCAAGCCCCCCATGAGCCTACTTCCAGTTCTAGCCCCTCCATGAGTCCATTTCAATCCAAGCCCCACCACAGCCCATTTCCAATCTTAGCACACCCCAACAGCCCATTTCCAGTCCTATCCTAGCCCCTCCATCAGCCCATTTGCTGTCCTAGCTCCCCCCCCCCCACTTAGCCCATTTCCAGTGCTAGCTCCTCTCCTCACAGCCCATTTCCATTCCAAGCCCCCCTCCACATCAGCTATTTGCAGTTCAAGCCCCCCTTCCACACAGCCCATTTCCAGTCCTAGCAACCCCCCAGCCCATTACCAGTCCTAGCCCCATCCCCATAGCCCATTCTCAGTCCTAACCCCCCATCACCCCATTTTCAGTCTTAGTCCCCCCATAGCCCATTACCAGTCCTAAACCCCCCATCAGCCCACTTCCAGTCCTAGCCCCCCCATAGCCCATTACCAGTCCTAGCCCCCCATCAGACCATTTCCATTCCTAGCCCCCCCCCCCATAGCCCATTACCAGTCCTAGACCCCCATCAGCCCATTTCCAGTCCTAGCCCCTCCCATAGCCCATTTCCGGTCCTAGCCCCCCCATCAGCCCATTTCCAGTCCTAGCCCCCCCATAGACCATTACCAGTCCTAGCCCCCCATCAGTCCATTTTCAGTCCTAGCCCTCCCATAGCCCATTTCCAGTCCTACCCCCCTCCCCACATCAGCCCACTTCCATTCTTTGCCCCCCCATAGCCCAGGTTGTTTTTAAAAAAAAAGTTGCTGCCGCTGCCGCCGTGGCAGGGTAATAATCGAGCATCCCGCGGGCCCCCCCCCCCCCCCGCCCGGCAGAGTCCTCCATGAGGCCTCAGCTCCCTCAGCGCGGGCTTTTCAAAGCCGCGAAGGGAGAGTTTCCCTTTCTCGCGGCTCTGTTTAAGACCACGGGGCTGATGGGAAACAGGAAATCCTGTTTTCCATCAGTGCCAGCGCTTAACAGAGCCGCGAGGGAGAAGCTCTCTCCCTTTGCGGCTCTGAAAGCCGGCACTTAGGGAGCTGAGGCCGCATGGAGGAATCTGCCGGACAGGGGGGACCCTGCGGGACACTCGATTCTGCTGCTGCCACGGCAGCAGCAGCAGCAAGTTGTTTTATTTTTTAAATTTACCGGCAGATGCAGAATGTTGTTTGTGCGGGGCCCCCTGAAACGCAGGGCCCTCTGCAAACAACATTCTTGCACAATGGACGGGCCAGCCCTGGTTAGTACAACATACTCATTGAACTGTTGGCAGACACATTTACACTTTTTTCTACATCCCACTGCTGCAGGATAGCTTGCTCCCCCCCCCCTTTCTACTCATCATTTCATTTCTTCCTGAAAGTCACTTTCAATGTGGTACTCAAAGAACTTGACTGTTTGAACACTAGACGTCTTTTGCTCCAGCCTCAGGACTCCTTTCTCCTTTGGATTCCAAGATCAATTCTTTTTCTATGCTTTCTGCAAGACAATTTCCAGCTGCTTCCTTCCTCCAGTAGAAGCATCTTCAAACTGCAGTGGTT
Source organism: Ichthyophis bannanicus (assembly GCA_033557465.1). NCBI lineage: Eukaryota > Metazoa > Chordata > Amphibia > Gymnophiona > Ichthyophiidae > Ichthyophis > Ichthyophis bannanicus. The sequence goes on from CM066033.1 coordinate 278,250,298, forward strand.
TTCCTCTATGGCAACATGATCCTAGAATCCAGAAACCAGGATGCATAGTACCAAGAAGCCTCATGTTTTAAAGAGAAAGGAGAGATGGATTTTCTGAAAAACCCCTTCCCAGAAAGTATCAGAACAAAGAGCTCCCTCAATCCATCTCCTAGAGGCGTAAATTCTACCCAAGCAGCTCCTGCAATGGGGGGGGGGGGGGGGGGACCCACACAGCAGTGTGGCAAAGTTACTTTAATCTGTTTGCCATGCTGCCTTCATTCCAGGCCCAGAGATGTTCCTCTGGGCCAAAGTCTCACGATAATGCGAGACTCCAACCTGGGAGGAGCACTTCCATGCCTGGAACGAAGGCAGTGTGGCAAACAGATAAAGTAAGTTTCCCAACCTATCACACCCCATACTACTGAATGAATTGTACACGTCCTTGTACAGTAAGTTGCCCTAGTTAGGAATAAACATATCCTGTGGTATAGAGCCTTGCCGGGCCGCCACCATTGGTGTGCGAGAGGAGGTTACCAGGGAGAGTTGCGGCACCGCTGTTGCCACGGGAGGGAGGGATCGCACCACCACTGCTGCCACTTCCAGGGGAGGTGAGTCACCATGAGGGGCCGAAATAGGGTGCCCTCAGCAAAATTTTGCTTGAAGGCCCCCACTAGAACTTTCACCACTGCCATCACCCTATCCCTTTCTTTCAGCCCTTCCTTCCTGTCCCTACCAGTATCTCTCTCCCTGTCTCTCTCAATCTTTTAATTCTCTCTCCTATCCCTCCTAATCTTTATCTCTCTGCCTCATTCTCCTGTTCCTACCGGCCTCTTTCTTTCTCAACCATCCTCCCCTGTCCCTCTCTTGCTTAACTGTATCCTTAACAGTCATTCTTTCTTTTAGTCCTCATTTTATGTCACAACCAATCTCTCTAAACTCCCTTTTCTTGTCCCCACCAGTCTCTTATTCTCCCTTAACCTCCCATCCTGCTCCCCACACCAATTTCCCTCTCAACTCCCAACATTAGATTCTTTTCCCCCTCAATATCCCACTACCTGTCCCCATATCAATTTTGCTTTCTTTCTCTCCTTTCTCTACCCTTTTCCTGCCCCCACAAGTCTCTCTTGGTTCTTTTTCCTGTTCTCCATACCGATCTTTCTCCTTCTCTCAACCCTCTACTACCACCATTACCCTTTCACCATACCAACCTTTCTCTCAATGTCCCCTCACCACACCACTCTCTCTCTTAAATCCCCTCCTATCCCTAAATCATCTCGCTCAAACCTCCTACCACCACCTGCGCTCAGTCTCTACCAGCTTCTGGCTTTCTCTAAATCTCCCTTTTCCCTGCTTCTGTCACTGTCTGTCACTCTTCACTACTATATCCCCATATCTCACTCTCAGTCCTCCCTGTCCTATCCCTACACCTGTCTTTCTCTCTTAATGATCCCATCCCCACCCTAGCCTTTCTCGCAATACACCCCTGCCCCCACTCCAGTCTCTCTTTCTCTCAAGCCTTCTCCCACCAGTCTTGCTCTCTCAACCATCCTTTTCCCCTTTTCCCACCAGTCTCTTCTCTTACCATGTCTGGTAGTGTTTCTACTCTAACAGCAAGCAGCAGCTCTTACCCGTAGGATCGTAGGAAGCAGCGGTATACAAGTGTTTACTAAATAAAATAAATAAATAAATAAATAACCCTACTCCAGGATGCTGATTCCTCCTTTCATCCATGCAAGCATCTGCTGACACCACATTCAGTCTCCAATAAGCATAATCCATTGTTGACGCTGCTTCCTGTTGTTTGGATCTCAAAGGACACCAGTGATGATGCTTCTTGTTTTTCGACTATAAAGAATGTGACCTATTTCGTTCCTTGTAGGCCAATGATGATATGTCATGACACTTCTGCATTTCTGGTTTTCCACCTTTGCAGGCCTAGTGGGGATGTTCCCTTCTTTTTTGGCTAGCACAGACCAATAATGATGCCACACTGCTAATACTCAAACAGCCACAGTTTCACTTTCCTCGAACCACATACGGCCTTTGAGATAGCAGTTTTCCATTCCTGTTCTAGATTTTCTATACTGCCACCAATTGGCAAAACCCAGTAACTGCACTCACCATACTCTACCAGTACTTCTCAACCCAGTTGTTGGGGCACACCTTGGCCAGTCCAGTTTTCCGGAATCTCACAAAGAATATGCATTAGAGAGATTTGCATACAGTGAAGGCAGTACATGCAAATCTATTTCATGGATATTCATTCTGGGAATCCTGAAAACTTGATTGGCTTAGGTGAGCCCTGAGGGCTGGATTGTGCACCACTTCTCTATACCACAGGATATGTTTATTCCTAATTAGGGCAACTTACTGTACAAGGACTTGTACAATTCATTCAGTAGTATAGGGGTGTGATAGGTTGGGAAAACTGGAAAAAAGTTAAACTTGAGTCTGGTTCATGGCAAGAGTCTGATTCAGTCTCAGATACTATTAAATATTCTGGATTACCCAGGTATAAGTGGACAGAGTGGTTAGAGCAAGTAGTCTTTCTTTTGCCAATATGTTTTATGTTTCTATATCTAAAGAATATAAGTAGAGTAGCTTGAAAGTTGGATAAAGTAGCATAGTTGGTATGTGCATCTGCTTTAATGCATGGCAAGAAAGGATGACAAAAAATGAGGCAATACTGCTTTATTGGACTAACTTAATGCATTTCTTGATTAGCTTTCAGATCTTACACTCCCTTTATCAGGTCAAACCAAAATAAGCACATCAAGCCAAAGGATGATGTTACCTCACTATGCAAGTGAATCTCTCTAACTACTAATTATCACAGCATGAGTTCTCAATACATTCTAAGAGACAAACACTCTGCCCTTCCACCAAACTGGATGCAATTCAAAAGTACTTTGATCTGGAAGATTTTTTTTTTCTTTCAGAAAACTTCTCTTAAAATGTACTTCCACATAAAAGAGAATGCTTCCAACTTTCTGGATTACAAATTCAATAGAAAGAGTGCAAAATAGTAAGGAGGGGTGGCAACATGGCGGCTGCAATCAGATGTGGTGGAACTGCCTTTTTCTGAGAGATGGGCAAGAGGAAGGCGAGTACCCGTGCTGCCCCAGCCAAGTCTATGGGCTTGGGAGCCAGAGCGACATCCACGCAGAAGCAGACCTCCATCACCTCCTTTGTTGTTCAGAAAACCTCCTCATCGATTACCCCCCGGTGGTGCCTTGCTGGAGCTTGCGAGACAAACAGAGATATCCTTGGACTCCCTTGAAGCAGTTTCACTCTCCCCTGGGGGGAGGATGCAAACTGGGATTTCCACTGTGTGTTCGCTACTGGTTGAAGCTCACTGCTCCAAGGATGCTGACCCTGCGGTTGCAAACTCGTATGTCGACAGGAGTGCAGCAGGGAGTCATTGAGTGAAGGAGCAGCAGAGTCTATCTTGGCTACAATGTGACCCATGGAGCAGCTTGATTGTGGGGGTTAAGCTACAACAGTCGATTCTGGATGTCCATCTACCATTAATCTTGCTACTCTGTGGGACATCATTCAGAGTCTTCAGAGTTCTATGAACTCTATTACCCAAGTTCTATTGCAGCACACCTCACAGATTTCTGCTGAACTTTCACAGTGCTGTTCAGATATGAATTCCCTTCAGGAGAAGTTGTTGGGTCAAGAGACTAGATTTAAAGTTTTGGAATCCCATAATTTGGCTTTGATGAAAGATAATTTGGCAATACAATGGAAGATTGAAAATCTGGAGGACACTGATTGATACAGGAATCTTTGTCTTCTGAATTTTCCTAGGTTAATTTCAGCTTCCCCCATGAGCTGTTGAAGAAGTATATTATGGAGGTTATGAAAATCCTGAAGTCCTCTGTTCCGCCTACAACTAAAGTTTATTATGTTCCACAAGGAAATGTTTCCTTTGAGGGTGGGCAACAGAGGTCTGGATTTGATGTATTGAATATTACTGAGTTTCTTGAGCAATCTATTGTGGAAGCTTTATAGTGTTCTATAGGAGTGGAGGAGTAGCCTAGTGGTTAGAACACTGGCTTAGTAACCAAGCAACCAGAGTTCAATTCCCACTAGCACTCCTTGTGGCCTTGGGCAAGTCACTTAACCCTCCATTGCCTCAGAAGAAAGGCCTGGCAATCTACTTCCAGTGACACTGCCAAGAAAACCCAAGAGCTTCTGGGTCACCAGGAGTTAGGACTGACTCAAAGGCACACATTGCATTTACATTTTGATGGTACAATTGGCACTGGACTCAGACCGCGACTGACTGCTCAAAATGTTTTTTAAGCATAGGGAAGTATTGTTTTTGAATTGCAAGATATGAATGTTTTCGGACGTAGCTAGAACAACCCAAAAATGGAGGAAGCAATTCCTGTTGCTTCGACCTTAGATCTTAAATCTGGAGGCCACTTTTCACTTGCACTCTCCATGTAAGTGTCTTGTGGTATATCGAGGCAGCCAGTTTATTTTTTTCGAGCCATCACATTTGTGTGCATTTATCTCCGCAAGGACTGTTGTAACTTCTTCTCCTCCTCCAATATAATGGGTTAAACATCCTCTTAGAATTAGGATTAGGTGGGGTTTGCTTGTAACTGCTTGTTTTTCCTAGCACCATTTACTTTTGTATTTAGCTCCATTTTTCTATATCATGCTCCTGTAATTTGAGGACTGATGGGCCGTTGCTTCTATTGCCTTTGTAATGAAATATTTGTATTTCTTTATTTCCTTTGTTCCTTTTGGCAAATTCTGTTGAGCAATTTTCTTGCTGATATGTTTGAAACTTATAACTAAAAAACATTAAAACAGTAAGGAGGCCTTTACGTGGTGCACTAAAGGTTTGAGCACAATATGGGCATATCCACAATAAGGAAGGATCATAGTGCATTAACGTGCAATAATGTAAATGTGTGATTTATACCATGAGTCCTTGCAAATAATGTGTGCACATTATATGTTCCCACCTGCTCCTCCAGCTTGCTTTGTGAGGGCAGCTGTAGTTAGCAGCATCGTCTATGCTGTGAGGAGTGGGGGGAGGGGAGTGCAGATCGGCAGCAAAAACTCTTAAGTGGCCACATCTTTGAGCATGTTAGAGAATGGATTCTGCTGGATTTGCATTGTGCATTGTGCTGGCTGTGAGAGAACTGTGTGTGGAGTGAGCTGATTCTAAGTCAATAGTGCAGGGTATGATAGGATTGTATGTGGATAGGGATGTGGTGGAAACTATTTGGAGGTGTTTTGGCTTGTAGGAGACTGAGAGGCATGTATCTGGGCAGAGGCCATCTCAGGAGGGTCAAGAGAGAAGGCTGAGAGAGGAGGCCACGAGTGAGCAAGGGGCTTCCAGCAGCCAGAATCACAGGCCAGGGGCTGGGTCAGAAGCAAGGAGGGTCCCGCGGAGTGAAAGCAGTCAAGCCAGGAAAAGGCTTGGATGATGCAGGCCTATGAGTAAGGTCAGGAGCAAGCGCCCAGCTGACTCCACACTGTCTCCAGCAGAGAGAGAGGTCATGAAAGAAGGCAGAAGAGAAATGGCAGAGATGAACAGGCCGGGAAAACCCCTCATATGCCAGACAGCCAATCAACCTGGACATAGTCCAATGGAACTCTCTCTGCACAAGTGGGCCATATGTTTCACCAGTGTGGAGAAAGTGTGGATTGTATGTTGGTGTGGTGGGAAAAGGTTGGAGTCTGGTTGTTTAAGGGGGCCCCTGATACTTCTATGTTATTGATGGAGGAATTTTTATTATTAGTGGAGGAGGTATCTATGAAGTTTGATACCTTGCTAGTGGCAGGAGATTTAAATGTACACTTTGATCATCCTGCCTTGTCTTGGGAGAGTCATTTTATGGTAGGTATGCAGGATTTTGGGTTTTCTCAGTGTGTTAATATGTCTACTTACAAGGATGCACATTGGTTAGATTTAGTTTTTCTGAAATCTTCTTTGGACCAAGGGTTATTGAAGATTTTAGATTTTACTGTCCAGGTCGTGCAGTGGTCAGATCATTATGCTATTCACTTTCAGGTGCAAAGGCAGACAGTGAGGGGGAGAGATGGACAGACTCTGTGAAAACAGGTAAGACTACAGGTGACTCCTTCGCAGCAGTGTTTACAGGGATGCCTAGCTGACTGTGCAGTAAGTACAGATCAGGAGATGAGTTAGTTGTGATGAGTTAGTTGGATGAGTTAGTTGTGAATTGGAATGACAGGTGGGTGCAGGTTTATGATGCATTGGCTCCAGTGAAAGAAGTAATGGTCAGACCTGTATGGCTCTGTGGTTTACGGAGGAATTGAGGGTTTTAAAGCAGGGATGTAGGCGGTTGGAGAGGCAGTGGCACCATTCTCAGTTACAATGTGATCAAATAGCATGGAAAGTCAATGCTGACTCCTGGTGACCCTGCAGCTCCTGGGTTTTCTTGGCAGTGTGACCAGAAATAGATTGCTAGGCCTTTCATCTGAGGGTTAAGTGACTTGCCCAAGGCTACAAGGAGTGCTAGTGGGAATTGAATCCTAGGCTCTTGGTTACCAAGCCGGTGCTCTAAACATTAGGCTATTTCTCCACTCCATGGAAGGTCAAGGCTACCTTATATAGGACTGAGCTTCGAAAGGCTGTGTACTTATTTTGAAGCACACACTACATCAACCATGGGAATTGTTCTCTGTTGTGAGGGCTCTTGCAGTCGGTGGAGATTTGGATAATAGATGGTTAGCCTTTACAGATGTGAGGGTGGAAGAGTTTGAAAAGATTTATTTTTATTTATTTAACAAACTTTTATATACCGTGACCTTCCAGTGATCAGGTGCGGTTTACATATAACAGATTAGGGGAACAGAAAGACAGTTCTGCTTTTACAATGAACATAGCGTGAACGATATACATTAACAAAACTTAAAACTTTTAACTTTGGAGAACTATGTACATATAACTATATACAGATAGTAGAGATTAGGTCAACAGTGTAGGTAGTTATATCAAAAACAGTGTCAAAGGTCATAATATCATAAGGCAGTTACGAAGTTGGTTTCTATGTGTATATAGGTTATCCCTTTTCATTTTGGTATTGAGAGTTTGCCAGTGGGCCGTAGTGAGAGATAAAGAGGTGGGTTTTTAAAGTTTTACGTAGGGTTTTAAGGTCAGTTGAGGCTCTGATTTCTTCTGATAGCGAGTTCCAGAGTATAGGAGCAGCGTGGGAGAATGCTTTTTTATTGGTCGTTTTTTTGGTCTTAGTGAATTCTTTTGGAATTTTTAATTTATTAGTGTTGCCTCTTCTATGTGCAGAGTGGACGGTGTCTTTAGTGAGTAGCTTATTAAGGGTGGCTGGAGCAATGTTATTTAATGCCTTGAATGTGGTAATTATTAATTTATGGTCTATTCTACATTGAATCGGGAGCCAGTGTAGTTTGGCTAGGTAAGGTGATATGTGTTCAAAAGGGTGTACCTTCATTATAGTTCTGGCTGCAGCGTTTTGAGCTAATTGGAGCCTTTTGATGTTTTGGTTAGTGGTGCCTAGTAGAGAGAGGTTGGCGAAGTCAAAATGTGGTGTGACAATGGCTTGAATGATGCTTAGGAAGTCTTGCAGGTGTACTAGAGGGCGTAATTGTTTTAATACTTTGAGTTTAAAGTATATTTTCTTGGTTGTATTTCTTATGTGGGTGTTCATACTAAGGTGTGTATCAAGTATCACCCCTAGGTATTTTATTTCATTTTTTATGTGGATGTCATGTTTCTGGAGTGTAATGTGGGTAGGGGGGGTGTAGGATTTGTTTTTTGTTACAATCAGTATGTCAGTTTTGGAATGGTTGATAAACAGGTTGTGGTCTTCTAGCCAAGTTGTTAGTTCCTTGAAATAGTCAGTTAATAACTGAAGTGGAAGTGTTGGGATTGTGAAAGGAATGTATAACATGATGTCATCGGCGTATATGTGATAGTGGATTTTGAATTTTTTAAAGATGTTACAAATTGGTTGTATATATATATTAAATAGGAGTGCAGAGAGGGTAGAACCTTGGGGGAGGCCAATTTCCTGTTTGTATGTGTTGGAGGTTTGAGTGTTGATCCTGACAGTTTGGGTTCTGTTGGATAGATATGAAGTGAACCATTTGAGAACTAATGAGGTGGCACCTATTTGACTGAGCCTATTGAGCATTAGTGTATGGTGGACACTGTCAAATGCTGCAGAAATGTCTAGAAAAAGTAGTAGGAATGCATTTTTGGGGCTGTCTATTCCTCTTACTAGAGTGTCTAGGAGTACAGTTAAAAGAGTGTCTACCCCATGGACAGGGCGAAAGCCATATTGTTGATCATCCAGGGGAGCTGATGTGTCGATGTATTCCTGTGTTTGTGTTTGGACTACTTTTTCTATGAGTTTGGCCATAAATGGTATACTAGAAATGGGTCTATATGAGTTCGGTGAAGTTTTGTCCAGGGTATTATTTTTTAATATGGGTCTGATTTGTGCATGTTTTAGTATAAAAAATATAAAAGATGGTGGATCAGATGCAGCCGGTTAGGTGTGTTAGACACCTGTCCTGTATCTTGGGTTCAACTGGGGAGATCTCTAGTTTTGTACTAGTTGAATTAATTGGTCAGATAGTGCATGGTTCCCTGTCAACTGGGGAGATTCTGGCTTCCCTGAAGAAGAGTATAATGATGCCAGTGCCTAAGAATACAAATGGGGTTTTGAAATATGAGAATTTTAGGCTGATTTCTAATCTCCAGTTTTTAGTAAAAGTTGTGGATTGTTGTGCAGCCATTCAGTTATCAGATTATTTAGATTGTTGGAAAGTTTTGGATGATTATCAATCTGGATTTTGGAGATTTTATACAGTAGTACCGAGACCTTGTTGAGAGCTCTTTTGGATGATGCAACTGTTATGTTTTATGGGAGTGGAGAGGGGTCCTTCTTCAGTTGGATGTTGGGGCCACTTTTGATACAATAGAGCATAGATCAGAGGTACTCAATAGAGCATAGATCAGCATAAATCAGAGGTTCTCAAATCCAGTCCTGGAGGGCCACAAACCAGTCAGGTTTTTGGGATATCCCTAATGAATATGCATGAGATATATTTGCATCCACTGCCTCCATTGTATTTGAATCTACTGGATTTGAGTACCTCTGGCATAGACCATTACTAAATTGTCTTAAGGTAATAGGGGTGAGGGAATGGTTTTACAATGGTTCTCCTCTTTCCAAAGGGGGAGGGAGCAAAAGGTGAAATTTAGGCAGAAGCTGTTTTGATGGTTGAGAACTTCAGAGAGTAGGATCCCACAGGGATTGGTTTTATCTCCTTACTTAATCAGTGTTTTATGAGAAAGATGGGTTTACGTTTTTATATGTATGCAGACGATGTTCACGTCTTGTTGCCATTGGACTCATCTAAACAGAATATTGCCTATAAAGTAAAGTAGTGTATCAATATGCTCAAATGTTTTTAAATTTGAATGTGCATAAGACGTATGTGCCTGATATAGAACAATGGTAGTTGCAAGGACATTTAAAATGCTAAGGGGGTTATTTTTTAGAAGCCCTATTCATGCTTTGGCTATCTGAAAATGGGCACACAGATATCCAAATCACAGAGATGCCCCCCCAGAGACATTTTAAAAGCTGATTTTATGGACATCTCCATCAGCGGCGGGCTTAACAGAGCCGCGAGAAAGGGGAACTCTCCCTTCACAGCTCTGAAAAGCCGCACTGAGGGAGAGAGGAGGGCTCAGCCAGGGCAGCCACGGGGCACTTCCTTCTGCTGCTGCTGCAGCGGCAGTGGCTCCTCTCCTCGGGTTTTTCTTTTTTGTTTTGTTTTTTTTGAAGGCCGTGTGAGGCGGGCGTTTTGGGGGCAATTTTAGCCGCCCCCAAAAAGTTGTCACTTGAGGCCACCGCCTCACTCGGCCTTATTACAGAGCCGCCCCTGCCTCAGCCCTTCCTCCATATTCTGTGTTTAGCAGAATTTGAAGAACAGGGTTTCTCTGTATGCACCTGCACAATCTCTAAGTTCCTACCAGGAGCATCCCTGTCCATTCCCTTGTCAAAGGAAATCATGCGATATGACATTCACCGGTGAATCTTTTCAAAAGCAGACCTCACACTTAGAACCACTTCCAGAAAGGCTTTGCCCAATGCAACACCTCATCTTCTTCAAAATGTAGGTGAAAGCATGGCTTTTCTCCCAGGCTTTTAATGGATAAAGCAACTAATTAGCTTGTCACACATAACTGGATTGACATCATTCGCATATACTGCAGCAGGATTAGCTTACCACATATACTCTAAAATCAGTTACATGAACCTACTCATCTTGGGTCAATACTCAAAACCATTTATGCATTAATCAACTGTCAATGAACATATAATTGACCTATCTGTAAATTTTTTAAAGTTATATGGACAATATCACATCATTTAAATCATTAAATCGTCTTATATTATTTGTATAAAAAGGGTCTGGATTGTGCAGAGTGAGGGTGACTGAAAAAGTATCCAAATAGTGGAAATAGTCAGTTGTACATTTAGTTTAGGCTAGATAGCAGGCCTAAATGAAGCAGATAGTTCTAGCACAGTGATTACACTACATGTATGATCAACTCTGCTAAACCCAGGGTCTGGGTTGCCAGGAATCAGCATTGACTTGATGGCATATATACCTATACAGATAGTAGAGGCATTCCTAACAGGGGCTATACATTTCAAGCAAAGGTAAGAGTTTGTGGCATTTTAAATTACTAGATCTCTGCCTGGGAGCTCTTAAAAGGGTTTTAGTACATTTGTAAAACAAAGTTGCATTCTTTTTGGTGCTTTAGTTTAAAAGGGGAAATATTTTCTTTAGCGGGGTTGGTTTAAAACTCTGCTTTAGTATCTTTCTCAGCCTTTTGAAGCTACTGACACCTCATCAGGAGTTAGTGAGCCTGATTAGCCTGTGAAAGAACTGAGAGCAGCTGAGGCCTGCATAAAAGGCTTCAGAGCTCTGCACTGTTCAGGCGCTCCTAACAGAGGCTATACATTTCAAGCAAAGGTAAGAGTTTGTGGCTTTTTAAATTACTAGCTTTCTGACTGGGAGCTCTTAAAAGGGTTTTGGTATATTTTTAAAACAAAGTTACATTATTTTTGGTGCTTTAGTTTAAAAGGGGAAATATTTTCTTTAGTGAGGTAGGTTTAAAACTCTGCTTTAGTATCTTTTCCAGCCCCTGAAAGCTACTGACACCTCATCAGGTGTTAGTTCCCTCCCTACCCCCACCCCCCCAACTCCCACTCACCTCTAGTGAGCAGTCTTGCTTTATAGGGCACTTCCCCAATTAACTACACACAAGGACTTGGAACAGCACATTTTGAACAAACTTAAAAACAGTTTTTTTCTCTGAAAGGACTGCTGGGAAACCGTTTAGTACATTGGTAGGTCTCTCTCTCTCTCTCTCTCTTTTGCTTTAACAGATACCTAAGCTCCACCAACTGAACAGTGGCTGGGAAGAATCATATCACCAAAGCTGTTGCCCAGACAGAGGCCCCAATGCCAGTTGAAGGACCAGTTATATATTCAGGATGCCTGCATGCTGAAACTCTGAGAAAACAAGTGGAGGAACTCAAAAAGGAGGTGGCAAGGCTGAGGAGCATTCAAGACAGTAAGAAGTACATTCATGAGATGCTTCTTGCAACATCCAAGCTCTCCAGCAGAGGAGAAGATGGGAGCCTACAGAATGATGAAGGTTGGACACGAGTCACCAAGGCCTGTAGAATCACCAATCCAACTTCTCCAGTCCTTGAATTGAAGAACCATTATGCAGCCCTGGAAGTAGGAGGTGAAAGTATCCCTGGAAAGGGAAGAACCAGAGCTCGAGCACCCCAAAGTTGCAGAATCAGTGACCACAAGGAAGTGAAGGGTAGTGGTGTTTGATGACTCTCTTCTGAGGGGTACTGAGGTATCCATCTGCAGACCAGACTTCATATCCAGAGAGATATGCTGTCTGCCAGGTGCCAAAATCCAAGATGTTATGGAGAGTTTGCTGAGGCTTATCAAGCTCACTGACTATTACCCAATGTTGCTAATCCATGTCGGCGCAAATGATACTGCCAGGTATTCTTCATGGCTCTGGGACAGAGGAGGAAGCAGATAGGGACGCAGGTGGTATTCACTTCAATCCTCCCTGTTTAGGGTAAATGTCAAGGCAGAGAAGCTCACATCCTGGAGATGAATGCATAGCTGCATGGATGGTGTCATCGAGAGCGTTTTGGTTTCCTGGACGATGGGATGCTGTTCCAAGGGTTGCAGAGCAGAGATGGTGTCCACCTGTCCAAGATAGGTCGACATGTCTTCACTAGCAGACTGGCTAATCTACTGAAGAGGGTTTTTAACTAGATTCATTGGGGATGGTTGAAGAAAGTCCCCAGGTAAGTGAAAGACCTGAGGTAAGTGAAACATTAAATACCTTTATGGAAAGCAGTATGTATAAATGTCCGTAGCATGGGAAATAAGATCCATGATGTTGAAGCTTTAATGGGAGAGGCTGACTTGGATTTAGTGGCAGTTACAGAAACATGGTTCACAGAAAACAATGTCTGGGATGTAACTATACCAGGCTATAATTTATTCAGAAAGAACAGGTTAGAAAGAAGAGAAGGAGTGGCATTATATGTAAAATATAATATTAAAGCTTTGGAACTACAAAGCTTAAAAGGGAGAGAGGGGACACTGTAGGTTAAACTAGAAAGAGGGAAAGAGAAATCTATTTGCACTGTCTTGATATATAGACCTCCCTCACAGGAGAAAGAGGTGGACGGAGAGTTAATTGAAGACATACGCTGCATTGCTAGGAAAGGGCAAGTGCTACTGATAGGGGATTTCAATATGCCAGATGTTGACTGGCACATTCCTGCTGCAGTAACATCTAGACGTAAGGAGATCCTGGATTCTCTACAGGGAGGACTATTCAGGCATCTGGACTTGGTGCTTACCAATGGTGAAAGTGTTTCTGATGTTATAGTGGGGGATCATTTTTCATCCAGTGATCACCAGATGCTGAGGTTCATTATTAGGACTAGGGTTGTTAAAATCCATTCAAAAGTGAAGGTCTTAGATTTTTGAAAAACTAACATTGCCAAGATGGGCCAATACCTTAGGGAGTCATTAGCGGGATGGGAACAGCTGGGGGAGAAAAACAATGGGCAAAACTGAAAGGGGATATTTTAAGGGCAACCAACCTTATTGTTAAAATGGAAAATAAAGGTAAAAGGAAAAGGAGGCCCCTATGGTTTTCGAAAGAAATAGCTGAGAAGGTGAAGAAAAAGAGAGAGGCCTTCATGAAATACAAGAGCTCATAGAGAGAGGAAGACATGCATCTATATCTGGAAAAACCTAGAGAAGCTAGCAAAGTAGTCAGGAAAGCAAAGATTCAAAAAGAGGAGGAAATAGCCGATACAATAAAATGGGGGGACAAGACATTTTTCAGATATGTTAGTGAGAAGAGGAAGGGCAAAAGTGGTATTGTCAGATTCAAGGATGAAGGGGAGGATTATGTAGAAGCTGATGAGGATAAAGAGGAATTGCTTAACAAATATTTCTGTTCTGTGTTCACAGATGAAGAACCAGGAGCAGGACCTCAGAAAACACCCACAAACACGAAAGAAGCAAGGGACATCTTGAACAATTTTCAGAAGACTGTGTTCGTGAGAAACTAGCTAAACTTAAAGTAGACAAAGCGATAGGACCAGGTGGGATATACCCTAGAATACTGAGGGAACTTGGGGACATTCTAGCAGCTCCACAGACTGACCTTTTCAATGCCTCGTTGGAGTCGGGAGTGGTGCCAAAGGACTGGAGAGATGCGCATGTGGTCCCGTTACACAAAAGTGGAAATAAGGATGTGGTTGAAAACTACAGGCCAATTAGTTTAACTTCTGTAGTGAGTAAATTATTGGAAGCGCTGCTGAAAGAAAAAATAGTGAGGTTTATGGAGTACAGCAGATTACAGGATCCAAGGCACCTTGGATTCACCAGAGGCAGGTCTTGTGAGTCAAATTTGATTGATTTCTTTGACTGGGTGACCAGGGAGTTGGACCGAGGAAGAGCCCTAGATGTGGTGTATTTAGATTTCAGTAAAGCCTTTGACATCGTTCCTCAAGAGCGACTTATAAACAAACTGAGCACCCTAGGGATGGACCATAAAGTTGCTGCTTGGGTTAGAAATTGTTTGAGCGGGAGGCATTGAAAGGTATAAGTAAATGGAGCTCACTCTGAGGAGAAGGCGGTTACCAGTGGTGTGCCCCAGGGATCTGTCCTTGGTCCGATTCTTTTTAACATCTTTGTTAGTGATATAGTGAAAGGGCTATCGGGTAAGGTTTGCCTCTTTGCAGATGATACCAAAATCTGCAATAGAGTAGACACCAAGGAAGATATAGATAACATGAGAAGGGATCTAAGCTTGAAGAATGGTCTAGAATTTGGCAGCTGAGATTTAATGTTAAAAAATGCAAGGTCATGCATTTGGGCTGCAGCAATCCAAGGGAGCAATATAGTATAGGGGGTGAAGTACTTTTGTCCACTAAAGAAGAGAGGGACCTAGGTGTGATTGTGTCTGATGATCTTAAAGTAGCTAAACAGGTAGAAAAGGTGACAGCAAAAGCTAGAAGGAAGCTTGGGTGCATAGCAAGAGGAATGGCCAGCAGAAGAAAGGAGTTAATAGTGCCTCTGTGTAAGTCTTTGGTGTGACCTCATTTGGAGTATTGTGTGCAATTCTGGAAACCACACCTTCAAAAGGATATAAATAGGCTGAAGTTAGTACAGAGAGTGGCTACTAAAGTGGTCGTCATTATAAATCATATGAGGACAGACTTAAGGATCTTAATATGTACACCTTAGAGGAAAGGCAGGATAGAGGTGATATGATTGAGATGTTTAAATACCTCCGTGGCATAAATGCACAGGGCTAAGCCTCTTTCAATTGAAAGCAAGCTCTGCTATGAGGGGACATGGGATGAGGGTGAAAGGGGATAGATTCAGGAGTGATATGCGGAAATGTTTCTTTATGGAAAGAGTGGTGGATCCGTGGAATAGTCTCCCTGTGGAGATGGTAGAGATGAGGACAGTATCTGAATTCAAAGAAGCATGGGACAAAAGGAAAAAAGGGGACTATTGTAGTGGTTGATATGGAAGGACAGACTAGATAGGCCTTGTGGTCTTTTTCTGTCGCCATATTTTATGTTTCTATATACACCTATACAGATAGTAGAGCTGAATACGGTATACAGTACGTTAATCATTGGTACAGTTCTTAACCTAGTACAGTCTTTGAGTCAGCGGAATATTGACACCCCCCTATTTTGTATCTTTCTCCTTTCTTACATCCTATCCTATTTATCTATATGCTCTGCATATCCCCTTTGCTGTCTTTTAAGATGTTTTAAAGTGTATTGTGTTCACATAGTAAGTATCTTGCTTCGGTTATAGTACCTTGTGAAAGTATGCACCCTCTTGGTGTTTGTCCTGTTTTGTCACATTACAACCTGGAATTAAAATGGAGTTTTGGGGGTTAGCACCATGTGATATACACAACACTCCTATGACTTTGAAGGTGCAGAATGTCCTTTATTGTGACACAAACAATAATTCAGACCAAAAAAAACTGTATTCCCCCCCCCCCCCAAAGTCAATACTTTATAGAGCCACCTTTTGCTGCAATTACAGCTGCAAGTCTCTTGGGGTATGTCTCTATTATCTTAGCATATCTAGACACTGAGATTTTCACCCATTCCTCAAGGCAAAACTGCTCCGACTCCAAGTTAGATGTGTTGCGTTAGCATACAGCAGTCTTCAAGTAATGCCACAGATGCTCAATTGGATTAAGGTCTGGGCTTTTACTAGGCCATTCCAAGACATTTAAATGTTTCCCTTTAAGCCAGTCCAGTATAGCTTTAGCAGGATGCTTAGGATCATTGTCCTTATGGAAGGTGAACCTTCATCCCAGTCTCAAATCTCTGACAGATTGAAACAGGTTTTCCTCAAGAAATGCCCTGTATTTAGTGCCATCCATCGTTCTTTCAGTCCTCACCAGTTTTCTTGTGCCTACTGATGAAAAACATCCCCACAGCATGATGCTACCACCACCATGTTTCACTGTGGAAATGGTGTTCTCGGGGTGATGGGAAGTGTTGACTTTGCACCATACTATACATGGCATTTCCCATGATGGCCAAAAAGATCAATTTTCGTCTCATCTGACCAGAGAACCTTCTTCCATGTGTTTGGGGGGTCCGCCACATGCTGTTGTGCAAACTCCAATCATGTTTTCTTATTTCTTTCTTTAATCAATGGCTTTTTTCTGGCCACTCTTCCATAAAGCCCCGCTCTGTGGAGTGTATGGCTTAAAGTGGTCCTATGGACAGATACTCCCATCTCCGCTGTGGATCTTTGCAGTTCCTTCAGTGTTATCCTTGGTGTCTTTGTGGCATCTCTGATTAATGCCCTCCTTGCCCGATCTGTGAGTTTTGGTGGGCGGCCTTCTCTTGTAAGGTTTGTAGTAGTGCCATATTCTTTCCATTTTGTTATAATGGATTTAATGGTGCTCCGTGGTATATTCAGAATTTGGGGGTTTTTTTATAACCTAACCCTCATCTATACTTCTCCAACTTTGTTTCTGATCTGTTTGGAGTGCTCCTTGGTCTTCATGTTGCTTGCTTAGTGGTGTTGCAATGTCAGGGGCCTTTCAAAACAAGAAAATGTATACAGACATCATGTGACAGATCATGTGACACTGATTGCACACAGGTGAACCTTAATCAACTAATTATGTGCCTTCTAAGGTTAATTGGTTGGACCAGGTCTTATTTAGGTGTTTCATAGCAAAAGGGATGAATACATATGCACTCACAACTTTTCAGTTTTTGCTTGTTTCTTATATATTCAAGGTATTATATTATCATTCCACTTCACCAATTTGGACTATATTGTTAGGTCCATTACCTAATATCCAAATGAACCTCCATTTTCATTCCAGGTTGTGCGTAATGTGATAAAACAGGACAAAAACTGAGGGGATGAATACTTTTGCAAGGCACTGTATATCAATATTTTACTATCTTTTAGTGTGTACTGGTATGTGATTTTTTTCTGCTATTTTAATATATATTGTGCTGATTCTGTATGATATTATTATTACTGTGATATAATTTGCTTATTTTCAAGTTTTCGCCTTGCTGTTCTAATCGTGTATTATGCTGATCCTGTAAATTGCCTATGTCCAGTTACATTTGCTGTACACTTCCTTGGGTGATTTTCTTAAAAAAGGCAGAAAATACATTTTAATAAACAAAGAAATAAGTGAAATAAAATATGAATATGATATGCATCTATGTATAATTTGTAGGGTGCTTCAAGACTGCTTTTCATAGCCTTAGGGGTTCTTTCACTAAAGTGTGCTTAGCAGTTGGCGCATGTTTTGGCATGCTCTAACCACACTCTTGGGTCTATGGGAACTGTTAGCTCAGGGGGCATGACTGGTACTGCGTACTGATTCATGCACTAACTGCCATACGCATATTGGAGAATGGGCAGATTAGAAGCGGAGAGGGAGCGTGGTGAGCACATTGCAGTTAGCAAAGGCGGACAATATTGCGTGCTGTCAATGTTGCAGTTAGGATGGGTGCAGTTCTCTCCATCTCAGTGGGTGCATTTAATGCACCAGCATAATAGCTCTGCATGTGAGGGTACAGGACCACCCAGAAACTGCTGGGAATATGCTGTCCATGCCCCAGACAGTTAACATGGAGGCTTTGCACTTAAAGTGCATTAATTTTCATACAAAACCATAGTGCGCTTTAGTAAAAGGACCCCTTAAAATCATACCATAAGCTGAAATTGAACATGATTTCAGAATGTCCCTCTACTAATTCACAGAATCTAGATTTGAGAGTTGGTTCTTTCAGGGCAGATTGTAATTTATTTTCTTTAAAAAAAGACCTATATACTACAGGTTTCTAGTGTTTTCTTTGAAAGAGAGTATGAGAAAGAAAGCTTAACATACAGTACAGTATTGTAAAGTTTGAATATACCAGAGAACTAATGAAATACCAAAAATGTGTTGTGTCTTGAAGTCATCTGATTTTAAGATTTAAAATCTATCATAAACACATTTGTTCTTTTCAGGCTCTATTTGTTAAATGTTCATAAAAACAAAACATCAGGATTAATTTGGTAGTGTGTGATAGCATATTAATTCTCAGTATATTATGATGAAAGAAGCGGCCCAGTGGATTTCTTTCAGATAGTATAATTTAATTTGACTTGAAAATATTTGTTTTCAAGTTTTATTGGGTTAAATTCTAATTTTAAATTTCTCCTGTGAGAGATAATCACATTTTATCAGTTTAAATTCCAAAATCCTACCAGTTGATGGTTTACAACAATTCGCTTGCAATATCAAATTAATTTGAAAACAATTTGCAAAAGAAATGAAAGTCGTATTATATATGCAATTCTATATGATCGACCTTCCTCCTTATTAATTGGAGTTGTTGCATATTGTAAGCTTTTGAAGGACTGACATAAGCTCAGAATACTCAGAGCTAGATCCAGCAAGAAATGTAGAGTTCTGCAGAATCAAGCCCTGAGTAAGATCATTTCATTGCCGAATGTGATTCTAAAAAAGTAGAAAGCAACTTGTAGAGTAGATGTCAACGGCATTTCACAGTGCTGTTTCATATGCTGTACAGCTAAGCATATGTGAAAAAAATAGCTTTTTCATTAATATTCCTGAATATTTGTTAGGTAATTAAACTCTTCACCAAAGGATAAGGTAAAAGAGGCTACTAGAGCCAAGAAAGATTACTTCAAAACTGTCAAATGGATCTACATTAGGAAAATAGTGGGGTGCACCAACAATGAGATGTAGATTGTGGCGCTCGAGCCCCTACCAGGCGGCCGCCTAGTAGGGACGGGTAGCCACCTCTTATCTTTTCCTAAGCTTGTAGTTGTGTGAGGAATAATGAGCCAAGTGGTTTATCAAAGCGCACAGGAATTTATTCAGCTTCCTTGCTGGTAAGTGGATACAAATTCTTCAAGCACATTTATTCTCCAAACAAAAGAAAAATAACGGATAACTTCTCCAGTAAACAAATGTCCAAAACAGAGTAACAGCGAATTCAACCATACAAGCTTCTGCCCCAGTCTTTTACTGTTTAACGTTTCTGCACATGAAGGAATATGCCCTTCTTTTTAAAACTCTTCAAACAGGCTGTCAGCTTATTCAAGGCCGTTGCAAACACCAACAGTTTCAGCTGTTCAACCCAACTGAGTTACTGCCGATAAGCTTCGAAGGAAAGACTCTTAGGCCCTTTTAATTATATGACTCCTTCTCTCCTTTCTTTCAGCTTCAGAACTACCTTCACCTATAGTAGCGTTCTTAAGGTTCAACTGTTTCTGGCTTACACTAATTCACCTTAGTGCATGCATCACATTCCATCTCTGAAACACTGGAAGTTACATCACCCTCTTTGGCTTCAACCTCTATGCTCTCAGCTGAGCTGTAGCAGGGTTCTGCTTGGAAACGCTCAGGAACTTTCTGTTTTAAAGTTTTCAACAGGTCAAACAACCTCTCCCACTTTCTTGCCCTCCCTTCTCTGGGCAGGTCTCCTATGGGGTGTTCTTGTTTAACCTTCCTGGTGAAACATTTCTTTCTACGCTGTGTTATCTGGGGTACAACAGTTTCATCAGAGTCAGAACAGGAAACACACTTTGAAGGCCTTATTGCCTCCCCTCTCCTACCTTGGGGTTTTGGTGCAGTATTCTCTTGGTTGGAACTTCGGCCAGTCAGGACTCCCTCTGCCTCAGAGTAGGGCAGAGACTTTTGGTAAAACTTTCCCGCTCTCTTGCCAGGGTAGGTGGTTCTCTCCCAAGAACCTTCCCTATGTCCTCTGTGGCTACTGTGCTGACTATTGTGGCTTCCTTTGTACCTTCTTTGGCTGCCTTTATAGCTGTTCCTTTCTCTGCTGCTCCCTTTGGCTGCAAAGCTCCTTTGTCCTTTGGCTACAGGGTTGTTCTCTCTGGACCTTCTGGAACTTGGACTGGAACCTGAGCTGCAACTCCCACTTGGACCTGGACTGCAACTCCGACAGCAACTGCCACTGCAACTGCAACTGTGTCTCCAACCGTGTCTCCCCCTGTATCTCCAACCGTGTCTATCTCTGGTGTTTGTTTGCTCCAATTTAAACATTGTGCAGGGCAACTCCCTTCCTGGCCCTGCCCATCTGTACCTCCCACTCCTATCTATGGTTGACCTGGAGTGTGGGCGTGGCTTACAACTAGGTCTGCCCTCTAGGTTCCTCTCCGGGCTTCTGCTGTGGACTATGTGATCCTGTGTACCCATCCCCCGCAAAGAGGAAAAATTCTTCTTCTCTTCACTTTTTCCTGGCTGGGCTGCACTCTCCTTACCACAAGATGTAGAGTAGATATAAACACTGATAAGGCAGGCCAAACGATATTTCAAGAAAAAACTTGATAAGCATGCAAGAAGCAATAATAATAATGAAGTTTCATTTAACCATATCAAAAGTTAGAGGTGATCAAGAAAGACAGTTGGCCCATTGAGTGATCACAGGTTAAGGGAGTTATCAAAACTGAATGATTTCTGTGCATCAGTTTTCTCCAGAAAGGAGTAAGCATGATCCCCAAACCAAGGCCTGCATTAGCAGCGATGTCTCTGAGATGATAAAAGACATCAATGTGAAATGGGAAGAAGTTATACAAATTATAGACAGGTTAAACAGTAACAAGTCCCCAGAGCTAGATGGATTGTATCCCAGAGTTTTGAAAGAATTACAACCAGAAATTGTAAGCATACTTTATTTATTTATTTATTTATTTAACCATTTTTCTAAACCGCCTTTGTCCAAAGCAGTTTACAAAGAACAACATAACAAAATCTCAGTAGATTTGTTTTACAGTAAACAGGGGGAAATAACTTGGAGATAGATATGGGGTTAACTATGGGAAAGGGAATAATAGTGATTCAATATAAGGTCAGGTACATGGGGAAGTATCCTTAATATAAGTATATGTAATCTGATCTACAATTTGCCACTAGCAATAGTAGCTATACTAGAGGAAGAGAGGGTGGCCAGTGTGACTCCAGTTTTTAAAAAGAGTTCCAGTACTTACGGTGGCATGGTGGACTAGGGAAGACGTGTGCTCCCTAGCTCTGGAGACCTGATCCCTTCCTGGGCACAAATACCTACCTACTTTAAAATTCTTTTTGTGGAACGGTGGAAGATAGTTTGAGGAAGATAACGAAGAGGCACAGCGCCTTAAATATACAAGCCTGTGAGTTTCCGGCTAAATGGCAACAAAAGCCGCCAGGCACGAAAAGCCGCGAGTGGTGGAGGTTAAAATGGCAGGCAATGGAGTAGAGAGCCCAAACGTCGGTGTAATGGGACTAATGGTGGTTGAAGTGTCCCGAGCAGTGGTGCAAGTCTTGGAAGACCAGTTGTGTGGCTTGGCTACCAGATGTCGGAGGTATCTGACTTTATGGGAAGGGTTGAGCAGGTGGAACAGCGTATAAGCTCCCTGTAAGATGTGCAGGCCCGGGTCTCCACAAGGCTTCAGAACACGGAGGAAACCATTAAACAACAAGCGGAGAAGTTGGAAGACTTAGAGAATCGTGGAAGGAGAAAATATTTGTGGTTCATTGGAATTGACGAATCGGTGACGGATAGAGAACTGAAAAATTTTCTGGAGACATGGATTCCAGCTAATTTGAAACTGGAGGAAGGGGCAGGTGATATAACTTTGGAAAGAATCCATAGAATTGGCCAACATAGAATGGAGGACAAAAAACCCCGTGCAGTTATAGCCAGGTTCTTGAATGCTTATCAGAAAGAATGCGTTTTGAGAGTGGCACATAAGCAACGTAGGAGAAGGAGATGGAAATACAATAAGAATTCTCATTTTCCAAGACTACTTGGCAGGAGTGTCCATGTGACGGAGGGCCTATAAAGATGTTTGCAGCATTTTGGTGGAGCATGGAACAAAGTTCACATTGGCATACCCGGCGAAGTTGAGAGTGGAATATGAGGGGGTACAACATGTCTTTTCCACCCCGGCGGAGGCTATGTCTTTTTGCAAGAAAAGCTGGTAAGAGGGGCCCACAGGAGAGAAACACATGTGCTGATAAACACTGAAGTGGAATCTAGTATTGGTGATTGTGCATGCGTTGAACATTTGCGATAAACGGACTCATTGTCAAAGGAAATTGGATAAGGCCCAGGAGCTGGAGTATTGAAGGACATGAGAAGCCAGTGAGGTTGCTGGACTATCGTAGGGGCCATATTGGAGATCACAATGGAGAGTGATAAATGATGGAGTATACATGGGAATTTAGTAGTTGTACGGATAATGTGGTTGATTGAGTATGACATTGTGTGTGTTTAATTTTGATGCTTGCTCAAAAATGTTTTTCATCAATAGAAGGGTTGGATGAAAGGTACTGAGGGAGATGTCCGGGAATCTCTGTAATGGCAAGGGAATATCAGGGTGGGAAGGTAATGTTCTGTAATGTTTTGAAATCTTCTCTGTGCCTTCCTCCCTCTGTCTTATTATATCCCTCTGTCCTATTACCTTTTTCATGTGTATCTGGTTTCAGCAATACTATGTATTAGATCATTTTCTGGGTTAGAAACATTCTGATTTTGCATTCTGGAAAATTTGAGCTTATAAGCAGAGGATGAAGTTGGGACATAAGACATTTATGGGCATGCGATTGGGAGGGAGGATGGGATAGGAGGGGGGATGGTGAGGGAGAAAGGGATATTTGATTGGGGTAGAAGGGCATAAAGGGTAGAGTTTGAATAAAGAAGGGGGGCTCTACATAACATGGAAGCACTGGAGAGGCCTGAAGGACAGGGCAAGAGTAATAGGCAGGAAAGGGGAGGAAGGAAGAGGGGGGGAGGGGAGGGGGGGCCAGGGAGGGTTGGATCAATGGCTTATAAGGGAGGGGAGGGGGGAAGGGATCATTGGGATATGGAGAAAAGGCAGGAAAAGGAGTCTTGGCGTCACGAGCTGGAGAATTTAGGTTTAATATTGGAGAGGGCCCAGAGTCAAAGAAATGTGTGGATGAAGGTGCGGGCCCTAGGCTGGGGTGGGTTCACACCAAATTGCGAATGTAATTTTTCAAATTATGAAGCAGAGGTGGTGGATGGATAATGGGTAAACAAACGAGGATTGCATCGTGGAATGTTTGTGGATTAGGCTCCCCTATAAAGAGATGTAAGGTGATGCAACAGTTAAAACGAAAGCGGATAGAAGTTGCAATGTTACAAGAAACTCATTAATCATCAGTAGAGCATGATAAACTATGCAGAGGATGGATTAGTAAAGTTTATGGGGCACCGGCAGTTGGGAAAAAAAGGGGGGTGACTATATTGATAGCCAAACAGACTGGATGGTCGGAGGAGAGGGTGGAACTAGACTTTTGTATGGGGGGGTATTAAATGGTACACGGGTGGTATTGGGCTCAGTTTATGCGCCTAATGTATATGAAGCCCATTTTTATCAACAAGTATCAAGGTTGGTGTCGAACATAGGGGATTATCACTTGATCCTGGGAGGAGACTTTAACTCAGTGATGGATGAAAGTATGGATAGGTTGGGAGCGTTAGGCATTAGGGATCGGAGGAGTGCATGTCAGATCCTGGGAATCTGCGAAGGGAACAGTTTGTTAGACGTGTGGAGGATCTCACATCCTGGAGATAGACAATACACTCATATGTCAAGGGTTCATGGAACTTGGTCCAGAATTTATTACTTTCTTATCTCAAGTGACTTGTTTAGTTGGGTCTCTAAAGTGGAAATAGGTCCCTCAATTATTTCGGATCATGCAATAGTGACAATGGAGGTAAGGCAGAGAGATCAGGGTAACCGAAAGATATGGAGATTCCCGTTAGAGTTAGTCAGAGATTTGGCATTTAAGAAACACATACGAAGGCAGTGGGAGGAATATGCTAGAAATAATGCCCAACACGAGGACAATCCAGTCCTTTTTTGGGAGTCTGAAAAGGCCGTGATACGGGAGAAATTATAAGCTACCATAGTCAAAATCATAAAAGGATGAATAGGAGAATTATGCAGTTAGAGAAAGAATTGACAAAAGCAAGGAGGAGACATGCCTTGGAGAGAAGTGTGGTAAATAGGGTCAAATTGCAGGAGGTGCAAACTGAGCTGGAGGTGCTGATACATCAAAGAGCAAAAAGAACCATTGATGTATTATAGGTACCAGTTATATCAACATGGGAATCAGGCTGGCAAGTTATTGTCCTCTTTGGTGAGATCTGATGGGGGATCTAGACATGTAGGGGTAATTAGGCACAAGGATGGTACACTATGGTCGGAGGAAGCGGAAATTGAACACGTATTTTGTGACTACTTCCAACAGCTCTATGGAGTGGAAGGGGAGGAAGCAGGAGGGGGCAGGGATTTTCTACAGGGGTGCACATTACCGATGGTAGCTGCGGAACATCTTCAGGTTCTGAATGAACCCATATCTCCGCAAGAGGTACAAAACGGGATAAAACATTTAAAACAGGGGCGGGCCCTGGAATGGACGGACTGTGGGGAGAATTTTATAAAATAATGGGGGATAAAGTGGTGATTCCTTTAGTGGAGTACTTTGGAGGATTGATATCTAAGGGCCAGTTCACGTAAGAAGCGAACAAAGTGATAGTCACAGTTCTACCCAAGCCAGGAAGGGATCCACTCCTCCCAAGTTCATATAGGCCAATATCCCTTTTGAACGTAGACATTAAGATTTTGGCGAAGATAATGGCAGACCAGCTGGCTGAGTTCTTACCGGCCTTGATAAATGGTGACCAGGTAGGATTTGTAAGAGGGAGACAAGCGGTTTATAGTTTACATCGAATTCTGGCTTCTATGTGCGCTAGCCGCATGGACAATAGGTCATCCATGTTAATAAGTTTTGACGCTGAGAAGGCACTCGATCGTGTAGACTGGGTGTTCATGTACCAAGTGCTGGATGTAATGGGGTTCAAAGGATTTTTTGTGGATGCGGTACGGTTGTTATATGCAGACCCTAGAGGAGCTATTATGGTGAATGGTAATATATCCTCGGAGTTTAAGATCCAAAAAGGTACTCAGCAGGGATGCCCCCTATCTCCTTTACTATTTGTGTTTACGTTGGAACCTTTATTATGTAAGATTAGATCTTCAACAGAATTTCGGTGTATTCCAGTGGGGGGGAACGAATTCCGAGTGGCCGCCTTTGCTGATGATCTTCTAATCCATTTGGAGGATCCAAGAGAGGGGCTCCCATCTCTGTTGAAGCTTTTCCAGGAATACGGCAAGCCATCGGGTTTAAGATTAAACTTAGACAAATCTGAGGCACTCCCACTGGACCCACAATTAACTCAATTATGGCAGGGTGTTTTCCCATTAATGTGGGCTGGGGGAAAGTTTAAATATTTGGGGATATACTTACCAGCTGATCTGATGGAACTTTACCAAATTAATGTAGTGTAATTAATAAATAATTTGTCGGACAAAGTGCAGAAATGGAGAGACCTACCGTTGTCTCTTGGAGGTCGGATTGCTTTATTTTAAATGACTTTGTTCCCAAAATGGATATATATGCTCCAGACGCTCCCATTACTTTTAAAGTGCAAAGATATTGTTAAGGTGGAACAGCTGATAACCCATTTGCTCTGGAGAGGCAAGCGACCTAGGGTTCGTCTGGCTGTTTTGAGGAGGCCCTGGTCTAGCGGGGGAATGGGTCCTCCGGACATTCAAAAATATAATATAGCGTGTCTTTTGAGACATGTCTGAGATTGGATCTGGAAGAAGGGGAATCACACCCCGACAGACATGAATGAGGCCTTGATTAAACCTTTGCACCTACGGTATATATTACATATGAGGTCGGTGAAAGGAATAGACCGGGTGCTTAGGGAAGTGTTATTGGTCCCGGTGAGGAGAGCATGGAGGTATCTATGTGACAAGATGGGTGTCTCAGTGTTTTGTTCGCCCTTCCTCCCAGTGCGGGGAAACAAGGATTTTTTGCCAGGAATCATGGGGAAAAATTTTGTGAGATGGGGGTCAGATGGGTATAACTAACTTAGAACATTTGATAACAGGAGAAGGGACATTAGAGTCCTTTACTAGACTGAGTGAGCAATATCCTTTGGGGGGGCGGCTGTGTTCCCCTATGCCCAGATCCGGAGTTATATTAGTAGTTTACCAGCACATTCCCTATGAGTGGAAGTTTGTTCCCAGTTTGAAGAATTGATGATGGGAGGGGAGCAGGTGGTAAGAGTGTCCCAAATACATAGAGCAATGCGTGAACTCGAACCGCAGGCATCGGAGAGCGAACTAGAGAATGTATGGACGAGAGACCTTGGAGAACAAATTGATGGAGATGGGGTAAGGCAGGGTATAACTACTATCCCAAAATTAAGTGTGGCAGTGGACCATAGAGATATGCAATATAAGTTGATACGATGGCTTTACTATGCTCCAAACAGGGCATGGCGGGCTGGAAAAGTCTCCAACTGTTGTCCGAGATGTGCGACTGAGGAAGCCACATTGGGACACATGTTCTGGCACTGTCCAAAAACTTTCCCTTTTTGGGGGAACGTGCAAGTTTATCTAAGAGAAGTGCAGAGGGACACAGTTGGCACTAACCTCGGTGAGTATGGTGTTGGATATTTGGAGTGAGGAATTAAAGGTGAATGTGGGACATGTTGAATGGGAGTGGATGCGTTTGGTGCTGGTGACAGCTTGAATGACCATACTACAAAACTGGTTGGAAAAGAAGGGGCCAACATATGGACAATGGAGGATCAGGATACACAATCTACTACTGATGGAAAGATATAGGGCGAGGGGCCACCAGAAGAAATGGGAAAATTTCTTAAGGGGCTGGGGCCCGCACCTCCAGTTTCTGCTGGCTCGGGTTTGAAGTAGGATACTAAGTTGGGATACCTAGATGAAAGGCAATGTTGGGGAAATAGACAACATGCCTATTAAATGGGTTAGAGTTGGAGGGTGGGGAGGGTGGGTGTAATAATGCATGAGGAATTTGTATTGATCTGGATTGGACAGGTTTGCTGATGATGGGCTGGGGAGATCACCCCTGGCCCAGTGGTCAACTCAACTGAAAAGGAAATAGGCTGGGGTGGAGGGGGGAGATAAGACAGGGGGGGTAGGGAAAGGGGGGTTTCCTTGGGGGGGGGGGATAAAATAAAAACATTCAGCATACCAAGTAACCTAGTCAGGACTTAGGCAAAAGTCTCAGTTGTTGTTATCAAAAATCTATTACTACTATAAGATGATATAGAAAATGTTAAAAATGAGCCCGAGTGCAAAAATTGCATAGGCTGTTGTTAATATCTAAGTGTGAAATCTGTAATAGGATTGATATTGGTGTGTTGAATAAACAAATTTAAACATAAAAAGAGTTCCAGGAAGGAACCAGGCATTCAACATGAAAGAGTACCATGGGATGGGGGCAATGTATATCATGGATCTGCAACTCGGTTAAAAGAAAAAGGCAGCATGTCCGATTGAATTTCCATTTTCCAAACTAGAAGGGGGCAAGAAAGCGAGTGCCCAAAGGGCTGGTATTAGACCAGTTACTATTCAATTTCTTTATAAATGATCTTGAAAACAAAATGACAAGGGAGGTTGTAAAATCCACAGATGATGCCAAAATGCATAGAGTAGTTGATTGTGTTAGCATATCCAAACAGTGGGAGCTAGGGCATCCAAGTGGCAAATGGAACTTAAATAAACAAGTGCAAAGTGATACACATTTGAAGAAAAATTCAACTACCAGTACATATTATCAAGAGAAGGACCTTGGAATTTCTGTGGACCAGGAGCAAAAAAACCAACCACATAACGGTAATTTGGAAAGGTAACGATAGTATATCTGGGGTATTATTATAATGCCCTGTATTGAGCTCTGGTGTGCCCATACCTAGAATACTGCATGCAATTCTAGCAACCCCATCTCAAAAAGGATAAGAAGGAGCTCAAGACATTAATTCATTCTTAGTAGCAGTTCGATTGGACTACAGTAACTCCCTTCTTGTTGGTGCACTATAATACCAGCTGATACAAAACTCCAGCTGATACAAAATACAGCAGTTAAATTGTTGTTCTCAGCAAAGAAAAGTGATCACGTGACTCCTCTTTTTCAAGATCAACATTGGCTCCCCATCACTGCTTGCATTAAATTCAAATTGTTTGTGCTTGCTCATAAGCTAGGCCTTTGAGATCTTCACAGGGCAATCTCCTGGCCTTGCCAAGCAAATCACAACTTTAATTAGTTTTTTTCCTGAAGGATGCCTTCAGTTACCAGGCACTCCAATTGTGGAACTCCCTCCCACATGATCTTTGGGTGGAAAGCTCTTTTAAAAAGTTTAAGAAAGGGTTAAAAACCTGGCTCTTCCAGGAATCTTTAGATTAATTTAAATAGGTTTTGCAGTTCTATTTGGAAACTACTGAAGGAATGATATCCTTCCTCCTATTTCTCCTCCATCAATTAGTCTGAAGACATCAGCACTGGGGGTGAAGCGGGAAAGCTGGCCCCTCCCACTCTCCCCACTAAGGCCAATATGGCCCAGGATCAGCAGCATAAGGGACCTCAAAATTTAGAGTGCCATCAGGCACGCAGGACAGAGTCCCGGCACCCGATCAGCATCATGGGTGGAAGCGGGAAAGATAGCCCCTCTTGAACCCCCCACTAAGGCCAATCAAGCCGAGGATCAGCAGCACAAGGGACCTTAAACTTCAGAACACCATCAGACATGCAAGGCACAGCACCGGCACCCGATCGGCATCATGGGTGGAAGAGGGAAAACTAGCCCCTCTTGCTCCCCCGACCAAGGCCAATTGGGCCCAGAATCAGCAGCGCAAGGGACCTTAAAATTCAGAGCGCCATCAGACAAGCCTGCGCCTGGCATGTCTGCTCCTGAGGGCCTCACCATAGGGCCCTTTGGTGTGGCCCTTAGGTGTGGACCAAAATTAAAAGAAACCATAACAGTCCTCCCATTGGACAATAACAAAGAATGCAGAGCAAGAAAGACTAAATTCACAGCCTCCCCGATCACACTCCAGAACAGCACAAGAGACCAGCAAGGAGATCAGCAGCTCCCCTTCTCAAAATTGCAGTGGCCAATTAGCCAACTAGAAATGCAAGAAGGATCCCCACTCTGATCCCAGCTGGAATACAGATCAAATCAACCACAGTCCACAGCACCACCATGATATCCTGTAGATGAGTAGACAGTAGACCCCTACTGTCTGGCAACACCCTAAAGACCACATCGAAAAGCTCAAGAGCAAAGAGAGTGACTACCCTGTCAAAACACCCTGGACCTCTGCAACACAGAGTCTCTTCCCTGCGAGTACACAATATACTACGAACTACAGAACTCCACATTCTAACTAACCCCAGAACAATTCATCACAACAATAATCCTAAGAGGCTCAACACCATATACTATATGAAGGAAAAACCACTAGTTGCAAATATCGTAAACCAATATCAAGAACACAATGCAACACACAATAATTTAATAATATTTATATATAACATCCATTTATTATTTTACAGTGTGGTAAACTCTCATCTTACAAAAATATAAACGATACATAAATATATGTTAAACATTGATAATATAACATATCTTTTCACACTCAAAAAGCATCTGGTATCCGCTTCCATGAGATGGTTCCCGCATGAATGAATGAATTTGACCCAGGATATCAATGCTTGACCCAGTACAAGCATTGTGGAACCTGTGTCTTTTGGGGAAACTGCTAGGTATGTATGACCTAGATTGGCCACTGTTGGAAACAGGATACTGGGCTTTATGGACCTTGGTCTGACCCAGTATGGCATATCTTATGTTCTTATGTTCTTAAGAGTGTGTTGCAGGTTAAACAATTACCCTGATGAAGCCGTTCTACGACGAAACTAAGGCTCATGCTGTGAGTGGAAGATTTCTTACATGAATTGGTGGGCAGTTTTATGTTTCCGATGGAAGTTTTTCCTTTGGGGGATCCTTTTTAAACTATGAGATCAGGCGAATTTTGCAGTGGCAGTTATAAGGCATCCCTTGTTCGCTGTAGAAGGTTAGCAGTGAGATCTGTCTGTTACAGATGATGGAATGATCAGTTATGACATGATATTTATCTACATGTTTCTTCATTGAAGTTGTGAAAGTGATCTTCCTTGGAACGATTATAGCAGCAAAACTTGGCACAGCTTTTTCTGCATTGTATGGATTTTCACGGAGAGGGTTCAACCTTTGGATTTCAGAAACATCATGAGCACTAGTTGGGTGTTATTATATGTATTGTTATAATTTGTTTTTGTATTTACATTTGTATTATGTATCAGTTAAGATTTTGGGCATTTAGTATTTGTACACATTTTAGTAATTGTAATGTATGAGTGTATGAGTGAATGAGTTTTAGATTTGTGTGCTGTTTATGTAATATTCAGCAATTCAGTTTTTTGCGGTTTATGAAATTTGTAGTGATATCGCCTTTTGAAAGAACATAAAAGAAAAGATATGTTATATTATCAATGTTTAACATATATTTATGTATCTTTTATATTTTTGTAAGATGAGAGTTTACCACACTGTAAAATAATAAATGGATGTTATATATAAATATTATTAAATTATTGTGTGTTGCATTGTGTTCTTGATATTGGTCAACACCATATACACCACCTAATACTTAATAAAACCATCAGAATGGAATCTAATCAATACCTAGTCTGCTGCTTCATAATAACACTTCTATTTCACACCCAAGCAACCGCCTACTCCATACATCCTCAGATCACTTCACTGGCTCCCTATCCGTTTCCGTATTCACTTTAAGCTTCTCCTTCTGACCTATAAGTGCATTCACTCTGTACCTTTCTTCTCTCATTTCTCCCTACTTCCCCCCTCGTGAACGCCGTTCTTCTACCCAGTTGCTTCTTGCTATGCCCTTCTCCTCTATTGCCAACTCCAGATTCCGCTCATTTCACCTTGCTGCACCTTACGCTTGGAATAAACTTCTTTTGTCTTTATGCCAGGCATCTTCTTTGTCCCTCTTCAAACTTAAGTTAAAAGCTCATCTTTTCGCCTGTGCCTTTGGCTCTTGATTTTGCTGTTCTTATTCTTCTCCTTTTCTTGCTTTGTCTTTTTTTAGATTGTAAGATCTTTTGAGCAGGGACTGCCTCTTGTATGTTTTCATTGTACAGCGCTGCGTGCGCCTGGTAGCACTTTATAAATGCTTACTAGTAGTAGTAGTAGTAGTATCTATCCCCATGCTATAAACCCTCAAGCGTGACAGACCAACCCATATTCAACATAGAACACAACCCAGAGATCCATACCAGCTCAACAGACTAATCAACATTCCAACAAATAACTACTCAATCCACCCATGCTCCAAACAAGATAGCAAGTGATCTCTGGATGCCCCGTCCCACCCTCCTCACCTAAGATGCACACTCATTAATGCATGCTCAGTGAGAAATAAAATCCAGCTACTCTCAGACTTTATCATCGACAATAAGACCGACATCCTCTATGTCACTGAAACCTGGTTTAATGCATCAGATAATGTGCTAATAAATCAGCTAATATGCCCACCCACGGCATATTCAACTGTCCCAGAATCAACTGTAGAGGCAGTGGAGTCTTAATCATCTCCAACAAGAAACTTAATTTCCAATTGCTGTGATTCAACTCAGAGGATACCTTGGACACTGCCTCCATCACAACAAATCCTTAACACTAGTCTTGAAGGACTAGAAAAGAGGACTGTTACTTCTGGAGAGAGATCTGCAATTGTGAGTATATACTTCTGGGAATTTTCTGAAAGGAATTCTTTCTATTAAAGCTAATTAATCTGTGAACCACTATTTTTTTGTTAAATCAGTCAGGGCCTAGTAGCAGCAGTTTAAGTTTAAATTTAAAACACAGAAGAGAGCTTTCTGGTTAAATTTGGAACCCAGCAGAGAGCTTGTAGTTTACATTTAATAGTCACTCAGGGCCTAGCATCAGCAAAGTACTTTTAGTTTAAATTTAAAACACAGAAGAGAGCTTTCTGGTTAAATGTGGAACTCAGCAGAGAGCTTGTAGTTTAAATTTCATAATAGAGCCTAGCAGCAGCAAAGAACTATAATTTAAATCAAATCAGAATATAGCTTAGCACAAAAGGCAAAACAGGGTCAGCACTCTTTGAACAACAAATAAAGTCTTCTAGAGAACTTTACAAAGAGGCCTTCTACCTAGGGAGCAAGAGACCTGTGAAACATTTTCAATAGGTGTTAACACCAGGTGCCAGGTCAAAAGTCCATTTTGAAAGACTCCTTCTATCCAAGCAAGGACTGTTAATCACCCAAGAAGTTGGTCACAGCTTACCTCAGCAGCACAGGCATAAATAGCTCAACCAGAGCTCTGTGATCCTCAGTCTTGAAGGACTAGAAAAGGGGACTGTTACTTCTGGAGAGAGATCTGCAATTGTGAGTATATACTTCTGGGAATTTTCTGAAAGGAATTCTTTCTATTAAAGCTAATTAATCTGTGAACCACTATTTTTTGTTAAATCAGTCAGGGCCTAGTAGCAGCAGTTTAAGTTTAAATTTAAAACACAGAAGAGAGCTTTCTGGTTAAACTTGGAACCCAGCAGAGAGCTTGTAGTTTAAATTTAATAGTCATTCAGGGCCTAGCATCAGCAAAGTACTTTTAGTTTAAATTTAAAACACAGAAGAGAGCTTTCTGGTTAAATTTAGAACCCAGCAGAGAGCTTGCAGTTTAAATTTCATAATAAGTTAGAGCCTAGCAGCAGCAAAGAGCTATAATTTAAATCAGATCAGAATATAGCTTACCTCAGCAGCACAGGACAGGGTAGTGTGTAGCAGCCCTCTTTTAATAAGTGTTATTTCCCTCCCTCCCTCCCCAACACCCACCCACCCCTGTGATAATCGTAGCTTTATAGGTACTTACACATCTTAAAGGACAGGAGGTGTTCTCAGGGGAAACTAGTTACCCAAATCAGTCATACACTAAGGACCTGAGGTTAATTAAGCTTCAGGTGAACAAGTTATATTAAACATATTAGGTACAGTTTTATTAGTATAAATATCCATAGCAACCCTTAGTAAGTAAAGAACTTAAAGATCTAAACACAAGCTTAAAACCAAGATGCAGACAGCAGTCCAGCAGCGAGATGGGGGCTTTCCAGTCTTTTGCATTGAGTGTCACATGTATGATTTTCTCCCAGTTGGTGAGCGGTCTTACGTGTGCACTAGGTGCAAGGAGCTCTTTGCTCTCAGAGAACGAGTCCGTACTCTAGAGGCTAGAGTAGCAGACTTGGAAAACCTAAGAAAGACAGAGAGGTACATAGACGAGACCTACAGGGATATAGTCCTGAAGTCCCACCTCAAGTCTGGCAGCATCCCTGTTGCCATGGAGGAGAGAGGTCATGTGACAGGAGAGCATCACCCTGGTGTGGCAGGAAGTGATCCTTTAACTAGGACCTGTCCTCCAGGTGATGTAAAACCCTCTCGCACTGAGGAAGTTTCTCCAGGGCCATGTGTCCATGAGGGAAGGGTTAGGACAGCCGTTATAGTTGGTGATTCGATCATTAGGCATGTAGATAGCTGGGTGGCTGGTGGACATTAGGATCGCCTGGTAAAATGCCTGCCTGGTGCAAAGGTAACGGACCTCACGCACCACCTAGATAAGGTCTTAGATAGTGCTGGGGAGGAGTCTACTGTCTTGGTACATGTCGGTACCAAGACATAGGAAAATGTGGTAGGGAGGTTCTCGATGCTAAATTTAGGCTTTTAGGTAGGAAGTTGAAATCCAGAACTTCCAGGGTAGCGTTCTCCGAAATGCTTTCCGTTCCACGCGCAGGACCCAAAAGGCAGGCAGAGCTCCGGAGTTTCAATGCGTGGATGAGACAATGGTGCAGAGATGAGGGTTTTGGATTTGTTAGGAACTGGGGAACATTCTGGGGAAATGAGGGGCTCTTCCGAAGGGATGGGCTTCACCTTAACTGGGATGGAACCAGGCTGCTGGCATTAACCTTTAAAAAGGAGATAGAGCAGCTTTTACGACAGTCGCCCAAAAGCGGATGGTTCGGAAGAATGTATCCTTGAAGGATACTACCAAAAGCAGAGAGGTTCCAAAAAAGTGTAAAGTAGCTCAAATGCCCTCGAGTATGGAACAGACAGAGCTTAAAGATCCCAAATTACCCATGTCTACCAATAGCCAAATTAATATGGATAAAATACAGCCTCTAAAATGCTTGTATGCAAATACTAGAAGTCTAAAAAATAAGATGGGAGAGTTAGAATATATAACACTAAATGAGAAGGTAGATATCATTGGAATATCAGAGACATGGTGGAAGGAGGACAACCAGTGGGACACTGTGATACCTGGGTACAAACTATATCGTAATGATAGAGCTGATCAAATTGGTGGAGGGGTTGCAATCTATGTTAGAGAGGGCATTGAGTCAGAAAGGATTAAAGTTTTACAGGAAACAAAATTTGCTGTAGAATCTCTATGGATTGAAATTCCATATAAAACGGGGAAGGCGATGGCAGTGGGGGTGTACTATCGACCGCCTGGCCAGAATGAACAAATGGATGATGAAATGCTCAAAGAAATTAAGGAAGCTAACAAACGTTACAGCACAGTAATAATGGGTGATTTCAATTACCCTGGTATTGACTGGGTCAGTGTCACGGCAGGACATGCTAGGGAGATAAAGTTCCTATATGAAATAAATGACTGCTTCTTGGAGCAGCTGGTTCATGAACCGACCAGAGGGGAAGCCATATTAGACCTAGTCCTTAGTGGAACACCAGATCTAGTGCAATAGATAAGGGTGTTGGGGCCACTTGGCAATAGTGATCATAGCATGATTGCCTTTGATTTAATTAGTGGAGGAGGGATAGTAAGGAAATCCACAGTACTACCTTTTAACTTTAGAAAGGGAGACTATGATAATATGAGGAAAATAGTTAAGAAAAAACTAAAGGGAGCAGTTGCAAAGGTTAAAGACTTACATCAAGCTTGGGTGTTGTTGAAAAATACAATCTTAGAAGCCCAGACCAGCTGTATTCCAAGCTTTAAGAAAAGTGGAAGGAAGTCCAAAAAACTGCCAGCATAGTTTAAAGGTGAGGTCAGAGAGGCTGTTGTTGCCAAAAAAGCATCTTTCAGGAAATGGAAAAAAGTGCCAAACGACGAAACCTGGAAACAGCACAAGCACTGGCAAATCAAATGCAAGGCATTGATAAGGCTGGCAAAGGGAGAATTTGAGAAGAAGCTTGCTGTGGAAGCAAAAACGCGAAATAAAGACTTTTTCAAGTACATTCGTAGCAAACAACCTGTGAGAGAGTCAGTTGGTCCATTAGATGATAGAGGAGTTAAAGGGGCACTAAGAGGCGACAAGGCAATAGCAGAGAGACTGAATGAATTCTTTGCTTCGGTCATTACTGAGGAAGATGTAGGGATGTTACCCATGACTGAAGTGGTATTTAAAGGTGCGGAAGAATTGAAGGAAATATCAATACATCGGGAAGATGTATTACAACTATTAGATAAACTGAAGAGTAGCAAATCACCGGTGCCAGATGGTATATATCCAAGGGTGTTGAAAGAACTGAAATATGAGATTGCAGACCTGCCATTAGTAATCTGTGAACTATCATTAAAATCATCTCTAATACCTGAAGATTGGAGGATCGCCCCTGAAACACCAATTTTTAAAAAGGGTTCCAGGGTTGATCCGGGAAACTACAGACCGGTGAGCCTGACGTCTCTACCGGGAAAAAATGTTAGAAACCATCATACAGAATAAAATTACTCAGCATGTAAATAGTCATGGCCTAATGGGAGACAGCCAACATGGCTTTAGACAAGGAAGATCTTGTTTTACTAATCTATTATGTTTTTTTGAAGGTGTGAATAAACAGGTGGAAAAAGGTGAGTCGGTTGATATAGTGTATCTGGACTTTCAGAAAGCCTTTAACAAGGTCCCTCATCAGAGACTTTTGGAAAAACTAAAGAGTCATGGAATAGGAGGCAGTGTACTATTGTGGATCAGGAACTGGTTAAAAGATAGAAAGCAGAGGGTAGGGCTAAATGGTCAATTTTCCCAATGGAGAAAGGTGAATAGTGGTGTACCCCAGGGATCTGTGCTGGGTCCGTTGCTTTTTGACATATTCATAAATGACCTGGAAAGTGGAATAACGAGTGAGGTTATCAATTTTGCAGATGACACAAAACTATTTAAAGTTGTTAAAACCCAAAAGGACTGTGAAAAATTGCAAGAGGATCTTGATAAATTGGAAGACTGGGCATCCAAATGGCAGATGGAATTTAATGTGGACAAGTGCAAAGTTATGCACCTAGGGAAGAACAACCCAAACTATGGTTACACGATGCAAGATTCCACATTAGGAACCACCACCCAGGAAAAGGATTTAGGCGTCATTGTGGATAACATGTTAAAACCCTCGGCCCAGTGTGCAGCGGCGGCCAACAGAGTAAATAGAATGCTAGGTATCATAATGAAAGGAATGGACAATAAAACAAAAGATATTATAATGCCTCTACATCGTTCCATGGTGAGACCGCACCTTAAATATTGTGTGCAATTCTGGTCGCCGTATCTTAAAAAGGATATAGCGTTATTAGAAAAGGTTCAGAGAAGAGCCACCAAAATGGTAAAGGGGATGGAAGGATGCTCCTATGAAGAAAGGCTAAAAATGTTATGGCTCTTTAACCTGGAAAACAGACGACTGAGGGGAGATATGATAAAAGTCTATAAATTAATGAATGGAGTGGAACTGATAAACGTAGATCGATTGTTTACATTATCAGAATATAGAAAGACTAGGGGACATACAATGAAGCTACAGGGTAAACTATTTAAGACTAATAAAAGAAAATATTTTTTCACTCAACGTGTTATCAAACTCTGGAATTTGTAACCAGAGGATGTGGTAAAGGCTGTTAGTGTTGCTGGGTTTAAAAATGGTTTGGACAAGTTCCTGGAGGAAAAGTCCATAAACCATTATTAAGAAGGGTCCCAGGATATCAATGCTTGACCCAGTACAAGTATTGTGGAACCTGTGTCTTTTGGGGAAACTGCTAGGTAC
The DNA here is from genome assembly GCA_033557465.1 of Ichthyophis bannanicus. Lineage (NCBI taxonomy): Eukaryota > Metazoa > Chordata > Amphibia > Gymnophiona > Ichthyophiidae > Ichthyophis > Ichthyophis bannanicus. The sequence continues at coordinate 278,287,469 of CM066033.1, forward strand.
GTATGACCTAGATTGGCCACTTTTGGAAACAGGATATTGGGCTTGATGGACCTTGGTCTGACCCAGTATGGCATATCATATGTTCTTATGTTCTTACACTCTGCCTGGCATATAGATCCCTTAACACTCATGCTGAAGAATTTATGTTTCTACTGGAAAAAGTCTGCAACCCTACAACCCAATCCAAACAATTCCTTTTGCTTGTCAACCTTAACCTCATATCTGCATCCTCGAAGTCTCAAAAGCATTCCTCGACGCTATGGAAGCCCTGTATTACACCCAAATTGTCAAAGCACCAACACACAACAAAGGCAACACCCTAGACATCATATTTGCCCCACATCACATGCTCACTAACTATATTCTCCCCAAGCCCACCATTTATGTATTTAACAGGTTTTATATACCATTTTATCATTTCAATCAAAGTGGTTTACATTGTAACTTTAACTTGGTAATGTACATTAAACAGAGATATTGATAACATCTGTACCTTGGTCAGACCACAACAAAATTTCCTTCCACATCCCACAAACCCACCATAACACTACATAGACACTTGCACCCCCCCCCCCCTTACCCATCAATTTCACCACCTGGAAACAGAAGATTTTCTACACCAACTCTGCCCAAATTGAAGCAAGCTCCAAATAATCTGTTGTTAAGGGCTGTCAAGTCAGTGTCGACACATGGCGACCCTCTGGATACTTGTCCTAAACAGTGTTTGGCCTTCAATCAGGCGGCTCATTGTTGACAAACTGGCATCCATAGCTACTGTTATTGTATCAATCATCTCATTGCTGGCCTTCCTCTTTTGCATTGACCTTCTGCCTTGCCAAGCATGATGTCTTTCTCTAATGATCTCTCTCTTCGCATGATGTGTCCAAAGTATGAAAGTTGAAGTCTTGCCATCTGAGCTCCTGTAGTACTGACTAGTTTGTTCTTCAGGCAGTCCATGATATACACAGTATTCGTCGCAAGCACCATAATTCAAAGGCAGCGATTTTTTTCCTGTCTTTTTCACTGTCCAACTTTTGCATCCATGTGACATTATTGAAAATACCATAGCTTGAACAAGTCAAATCTTTGTATGGAGAGAGACATCTCTGCTCTTGAAAATCTTGCCTAGGTCCTTCATAGCCATTCTGCCAAGAACAATGCATGATCTGATTTCTTGAGTGCTTGTAGCTTCTTTATTAGTAGTTGATCCAAGTAGGTTAAAGTTGTCCATTTCAATTTCTTCTCCATCAACGATGAACTTATTGATTTTGCCAGTTGTCAGCATCTTTGTATTCTTTACATTAAGGTGCAGGCCCATTTTAAGACTATGTTCCTTGATCTTGAGAAGCAAATGTTTCAGATCTCTTCATTTTCAGCCAGTAATGTGGTATCATCAGCATAGCAAAGATTGTTGATGAGTCTCCCGCCAATCTTCACACCTCTGTTGTCTTCATACAGTCATACTTCTCAGATGATTTGTTCTGCATATAAATTAAACAGGTAGGGGGAAAGTATGCAGCCTTGTCTTACACCTTTGCTGATTTTAAACCATTCTGTTTCTCCTTGTTCCATTCAAACTGTTGCTTCATTATCAATGTAAAGGTTGTGCAAGAGAACGATCAGGTGTTCTGGTATACCCATGCTTCTTAATGTGGCCCAGAGTTTCTAATGGTTTACACAGTCAAAAGCCTTGCTGTAGTCAATAAAACACATATAGATAACCTTTTGGTATTCTTTAGTCTTTTCTATGATCCATCTCACATCCGCGATGATGTCTTTCGTTCCTCGCCCTTTCCTGAACCCTGCTTACATTTCAGGTAGTTCTCGTTCAAGTATGGTTGACAACTCTGCTGAATAATCTTTAGTAGAATCTTTCTGGCATGTGGGATCAGAGTGATTGTGCGATAATTTCCACAGTCAATTGGATCACCTTTCTTTAGTATTGGTTTAAACACAAATCTTTTCCAATCAGTTGGCTATGATGTTGTCTTACAAATTTCCTGACAGAGCCTTGTAAGTATGGTAACAGCTGCATCAGATTGCTGTAATACCTCTATGGGAATGCCATCAATGACATCAATGCCTGGTGCTTTGTTCTTTGATAAGGCTTTCAGTGCTGCTTCAACGACTTCTTTCATCACCAATGGTTCTGGATCATAAGATACAGGTTGAAATAGCTGTTGGTTCACTTGATCTTTATCATATAATAACTTTGTATATTCTTTCCACCTTTTCTTGATCTTCTCGGCATCATTCAACATGGATCCTTGAGCATCTTGTAATATTCCAATTCAAGGCTGGAATTTTTTATTTAACTCTCATAGCTTTAGGAAAGCCAATCTTGTTCTTCCTCTAGTAGTTTCTGTTTCTATTTCCTTGCATGCATCATTATAGTACTTCTCCTTGTCTTGTCTTGCTGCACGTTGGAAATCTCTGTTGAGATCTGCGATTGCCTCTCTTTCTCCTCTGACTTTAGCTTCTCTGCATTTCTGGGCAATTTTCAGAGTTTGTTCGGTCATCCATTTTGGTCATTTTTGCTTTTTATAGAGATTTCTCACTTTCTTCCAACACAACCTTCTTGATGTCATCTCATAACTCTTCTGAAACTCTGTCATTTGTATCTAAAACAGCAAATCAATTTTGCAGGCAGTCTCTAAATTCCGGTGGTATATTCTCAAGATCATATTGTGCTACATTCATGAGTGGCTTGCTCTTTTTCAACTTTAGCTTGAGTTTGCATACTAGTAATTGGTGATCTGTACCACAGTCAGCTCCAGGTTTTGTCTTTGTTGTTGTTATAGAGCTTTTCCATCGTTGACTTCCACAGATGTAGTCAATTTGAGTTTTGTACAATCCATTGGGTGAAGTCCATGTGTACAGTTGCCGCTTGTGTTGTTGGAAGAAGGTTTTTGAGATGAATAGATTGTTGGTCTTGCAGAATTCTATCAGTCTTTCTCCAGCTTCATTTCTGTTGCCAAGTCCATATTTTCCAACCATTTTGCCTTCTTCTTTGCTGTCAGCTTTTGCATTCCAGTCACCCATGACTATCAGGATATCTTGTTTGCATGTTCTCTCAATTTCAACTTGTACTTACTTGTTCATAGAACTCATCAGTTTCATCATCTTCTGCAGCTGTTGTTGGGGCATATACTTGAATTATAGTTGTGTTGATAGGCATTCCTCAAATGATCTAGATGCTCAACTACACCCCTGGAACCAATCTATAAACAAGATTGCCACCAAACCACATACCATAACTCCCCACAGGAGACACAACACTGCACCATGGTACACCCCTCAACTGAGACATATAAAACTCAGGATCCTCTAGCAAAAATGGAGATGCTCCAAAACAAAGGAAAACAAGAATATTTACATGGCCTACCTTCAAATTTACCAAACAACTACAAATAATGCCAAGAGGGAATTCTTCACTGAATGATTACAAAGTGCCTTTAACCACCTAAGAGAGCTCTTTGAAATAACAAAATTCTTAATAAAAAGACACTCACAGAAAAATGAAGAGATCCCTATCTCCCCTCAAACCTTGGGTGCGTTCCACCAAAAACAAACATCACCTCAACTCGCTATGCCAGTAAGTCCACTAGACTTAAACAATACAAACACTAATAATGGATGAAAAGTATCAGAACATCTTGAGACAATAATTAACAACATCAACACAACAACATCCCCACTGGATCCATGTCCAGTCAGCTGCATCAAGCTCACCAGAGAAGCCCTAATTCCCACAATCCTCACAATTTCAAATGGCTCAATCACACAAGGTTATATGCCAAAACCCCTCAAAGAAGTCTCCATCCGACTCATAAGAAAAGGGCTAGACAATGATCCCAACCAGCCGAGCTCATACAGGCCCATAGCCAGTCTGCCATTCCTAGCGAAAGTCATAGAGAAAATAGTACAAATCCAGCTACAAGACCACATCGACTCTCACTGTCCACTTGACCCTCAGCAATATGTTTTTAGACCCAACCATGTTGGTGAAATCCTCCTAATAGCCCTCACAGATAACCCACTAAAAGGCATAGACCACACAACAGGTTTACCCTAATATTCCTTGATATCAAGGCAGCATTTGACTCCATCCCCCATCACCTAATACTACAGTGACCTCATGTAGTCTGACTATAGGAAACCACACCAAAATGGTTCACCTCATACCTCATAGACTGTTAACTCTGAGTCAAAGTGAACCACCTCAGCCCCCTACCATCAACTCCAAGGTGTCCCACAAGGATGTGCCTTGTCAACACTACTCTTTAATATCTTTCTTCGACCATTATGCATAATAATTCAGAACACAACACCCAGTACCACATACATGCAGATGATGTGATGATTTATGCTTCATTCAACACCACCAATCCCACAACAGCATCAATAGAAACATGCTTCATATCCATGAAGAAATGGCTCACCAAACTCAATATGACCATCAGCTACAATTTATTTATTTTTATTTTATTTTATTTATTACATTCTCTTATATACCGCGCTATTCTGCATCAGTGCGGTTTACATTGAACAAACTGAAATTACATTGAACAGGGCATTTAACTTGGAGATAACTATTTTACAGGGAACATGGGCTATGGAGGGTTAAGTGGCTTGCCCAGGACCACAAGGAGCACCTGTGGGACTAGAAACCCCAGTCCTTCCGGCCCAAGGTTGCTGTCCTCTAGTGGGATTTGAACCCCTGACTTTCTGGCCTGAAGTACCTTGACTTCAACTTTACACCACCACCTACCATCTCCATTGATGGAACAACTCTAATCATTAAACCCAAAGTCTGCTACTTAGGCATCACACTTTACCAGTGCCGGGGGGAGGGCAATTAAGGGGAACCAGACCTATGGTGCTGAACCAGGTAGATGAGCACAGCAGGAGCAGTGATTTTCAGAACCTGCTCCCATGCATATTAGGGGAAATTGTGTTTTTTTAACCCCTGTGCAACTTCTGAAAATCACTGCACCCAATGAACATGAAAAGACCTACCTATGCAGTCCTGGACCTATTTTACAAGAGGTTTTGCATTTAACAGAACCTCTTATAAAGGGCCATAGGAATTCTGCAAATCCTGATTGGGATGTGTGAATTCCCTTCCCAATGCCCTATCTAAAGCATGCCTTATAGCATTGCATTATAGCTAACAGATTACAATCATTGGTGACTGTCCACCTTTCATGAAACCTATTTGTTCTTCTGCCACTAGCTTCAGGACACTAGCAGTCAATCTGCCATCAACTTTGCCAGAATATTTAAATCCATATTAATAAAAAAACACAGACCTATAGGATTCTAGTGAACACAACCCATTACTTGCTTTTGGGATCACAGTTAGCGCACAATTTGCATCACAGGGGAAAGGTTCCTGCTCAATGATTTGGTATACAAGGCTTCTAGAGGGCTAAAAATTTATAACTTCAAGAGTCTGTAACATTCACCACTAAATCCATCCAGTCCAGGTATCTTATGCAGTGTAATTGGGCTTCATCCCAGAAAGCAGCCCTGTGATAAGTGGATAAGTTATTAACCTTGAGACAGAAATTAGGTTTGGGAGTAGTGACTGACTCCTCTAATGGGGAAGCAAGAGGCAAAGGTCACTAAATTAGCTTACTTAAATTTGTGTTATTTTAACAATTTTGATCCCTATCTATCAGAAGATAAGCAGTGGTCATCTTGTAGTGTATTTGGGGCTGAAAATAAAGTTAAGCCCAAGATTACAATTAATTAGTGCAGAATGCTGTGGCAAAAGTAAGCAAATGAGCTGGCAATAGGATCAGGCAATTCTTATACTTTATGAACTACACTGGTTCCCATAATGTAAAGAATTAGGTTTTTGCTTCTTATGACAACATATAGGATTTGGGGAGAAATGTTAGAGTATCTTAGTAAATCTCTAAATCAGAGGTTCCCAATGTTTTTGGTTGAATGGACCCCTTATTAACCTCCCAAAAGCCCATGGACCCTCAGTTCATCCTCACCATTCTTCCTGGAACCCCTCCCTTCCCAGTCCTGTGCCCACTGGCCCTTTTTATCTCCCTTCACTATCTTTTCTCCAGCAGTCCCTCTCTCTCTCACCCCCAACCAGTCTTTTTCTTTCTCTCTACCTCTCCACAGCCAATCTCCACCAGCCTCTCTCTTTTTTTCTCTCTTTTCTGTTTCCTCAAGGCCTTCTGTTAAGGTCTCATAGACCTCCAGGGGTCCACAGACAAGAAGATTGGGAACCATTGATTTGAATATTAATGTTTCCCAATGTATTTTTAGATTGAGGAATCTGTGTCTTTTGGGGAGACTTCTAGATACTTATGACCTAGATTGGCCACTGTTGGAAACAGGATACTGGGCTTGATGGACCTTGGTCTGACCCAGTATGGCATATCTTATGTTCTAATGGAAGCCAATATATAGATGAATCTTCCATCAAGGAATGCCTATAGGTTAGTAGGTACTAGTAGAAAAACAGTGACAGGGAGCCCAGCAGGAATGGATTAGGCTGCCAAAAAACTAACTCATCTAGGAGGATGTTTAAGATTCACAGTGTATAGGAACTATAAATAAATAAATAGACGTGGGATATAAATGCCCTCTTAAATTAAATCAGATTAATTGAGTTGATCACTCCCTGAATTTCAGCTGCTCTTATAGGTGAGTTAAGATGTTCTAACTCATCAGGGATAGTTGGGGTGGTCGCACTGTGTAGAAAACTACTGGATGTCTACTGCTTGAGGAGTGTGGTCCAAATAGAGAGTAGTAAAGATTCTGGCAAACACATTAGTAATATATTTACTTTTATTAACAATGATTTCCTCATACTCACATAAAGTAAGTATGAACTTGGGTCCAGCCATGGTTTGGAGATGATAAGAAAATCTTCCCTATTTCCAAATTTCCAATTATTACACATATAAGATGAACAAAGCTATACCAGCCAAATGGCTGTGGCACAGAATGTGAATGCATATGGGTTAGGGCTCTCGTTGGTCTAGAGTAGAACTAATCACTCTTCTCTTACATATCTCATGTCTTCCACCTCCTCTAACCAGGCTCACTTATGCAGCCACAGAAAACAGGCCCTCATAGGATTCTCAGTCTGTAATGCAAGAGAGAAAGAGAGGGGGCCGATATTTAGAACCCTTAGCCAGTCAGCCTCTGACTATCTCCACAGACTGTCCCAACACTATCTGGATAGTGCAGGGGTGGTCCATTGGTGGAGTGAAGGCAGTGTCAGTACTATCCGGAGAAGTGTCAAATGTATTCAGCTGGCAGGATTTTCAGTCAGCATTTATCCAGGCAACTTAGGCCCTATGAAAAGTTGTTCTAAGTTGCAATCCAGATAAATCCATCTTAAAATCCCACTAACCAGATAAATATCAACACTTAACTGGTTAGCGCTACCCAGCCCAGTTATTCAGTGACAGCATCAATGCTGACTGCTATGATGTTTAAATACCATCCATTTTGAAATCTGGGCCCAGAGAGTCAGACCGGCTGCCTTTGACAGAGAGGTCCCATCCTTCATGTGCAGCCTTGACCCCTGTGAGTGAAGGCAGTAGATTCCATGAAGAAATGTGTGGCTCACATTTACCCTTACACACCTGGCCAGATGATATCACCCCATAATATGTTGCCAATGCATTTTGGAACATTGCCATGTGTCTGCATAGCACTGCTACCTGCCCCACTTGTTCCTTCAGGCTGCCTTGATGCTGTGCTAGCAATGAACAACACTGTAGCAAGGAGCTAACGACTGAGTGTGCGTATCTGCCTGTTGTGTAGCAAGGATACACTGTGGTTTTGTGGAGGACCATAAAGGTATGTGCCCAAGGAACTATGGAGCCTTCATGTGCTCCCCCCCCCCCCCACCTACCTCCCCCAAACACACACAATTCATGCTATGCTGTCACCAGGACTGCTAAGTTACCATTTCTAACAGGGAGAGTTTTTGGCCAGTCAAGGTTTGAAAATTACATTCTAACACAGTGTTATGTTTATGTTTATTACATTTGATATACCGCCCTTCATAACATCAAGGCGGTGTACAATCAATAATATAAAAAAAAGAGGTCCAAAGGTCGGAAAGAGAAAAGAAATTACAATGTGAGACAGGACAGGAAGCAGTGCATTCAAGCAGACCAGACAAGAGAGATGGACAACACAGTAAAGGTCACACGGGGGAGGGGGGGGCAGGGAGGTCAAAAGCAGAGGAGAACAGATAGGTTTTTAGACGGGCTTTGAAGGTGTGATAGTTTTGCTCCAGCCTGAGGGTGGTGGGAAGTGAATTCCATAGTGCGGGGCCAATGAAGAAAAAGGCAGAGTTATGGATGGATTGCAGGTGGGCACGGGAAGGTCAGGGGAGGTGAAAGCGATTGATATGTGCTGACCAGAGACTGCGACTGGGGGCTGTGAAACTGAAGGAGATCGGCCAAAGATTGAACATAAGAACATAAGATATGCCATACTGGGTCAGACCAAGGTCCATCAAGCCCAGTATTCTGTTTCCAACAGTGGCCAATCTAGATCATATGTACCTAGCAGTTTCCCCAAGAGACACAAGTTCCACAATGCTTGTACTGGGTCAAGCATTGATATCTTCGGTCACTTCTGGGTTTACACTGTGGGTGTAAACAACTTGATGAATCATAATGTGCATCTTAAAATGAATGCGATATTCTACAGAAAGCCAATGAGGGCGGATGAGAGGGGGTTGACATGCTCATGACGAGTGGAATGAGTGACCATATGGGCCACTGTGTTATATTGTAGTTCCTGATTCTATGCATTGAAATCAGTGCAGAGGATCCCATTATGCATCAGGATGAGGCTGTCAGAAACCCAGGACTGACTCTAAATCCACCTCCTGGACTTGAGCAACTTGGCAGCTCTGCAGTCACTTGTGTGCAACCCTTTGCAGCCACTTACTTCTTAGGGATAGGAGGACAGCCTATTGAATCACCATTGGAGCATCTGCCAGGCCTTGTTCATCCTCTTCACGTTTTTTTCCTTTGCCTAGAGTAAGGAATAGCCTCCTCTAGTGGCTTGTCTTAAGCTGGGCAAAGAGGAGCATATCCTCCTCCCCAAAATTTGGCTTCCTGGCTCTTTGTACCATTTTGCCTATGACATCAGTGTGCATGTCATATAAAAGTACATGTGTACACAGAAGTAGACATATGTACTTCAGGGGGTGCATAGTTGCCTATTTTATAAAGTGTGTGCCCCTCTATGTGCAATTTATAAAATAACGATGTGTATTCACTGCTTACAGCTACTCAGCCAACCTATATAAAACTACCCTCTTAGAGGATCATTTTATAAAGCTGCCTAGACGAATGTGCATTCTAATGCACGTAGTTCACCCTTATTTCATAAAGTGAAGCATGTGCATAATTCGTTTTATAAAACAGGGGTGTAAGTAGTCAAAACTGCACATCAAATCTAGGCGAGAGCACTTATACCAGCTGCTGTAAATACCCGAACCTAGATTTGTAAAGAACTCACGTAAGTAACTGGGTAGCGGGACCCGGTGCTCTACCCTTCCCTTCACACACACCCTCCCCTTCTAATCCACCTCCCCTCATTCCCACAAACATCAGAGACAACTGTTCTTGGCAGTAACAGGTCGCAGCTTTATTACCAATTAACATATTGAACTTTATGAACAGACAATGATCAACCAAACGCCAAGCGGAGCGATACCTCACCAGCCATGCAAATAGCAAGGTGACCTCGCCTCCGCACCTGCCGTGGTCAACCCACCGGCAAAGCTACTACCACCCCTGCCCGATTTCGCCATATCAATAGCAAAAATCTGCTAGGGGTTGTCCGGGTCGTGGGTACCCTGCCCCTGCCCCAAGTTGCCTAAGGCTCCGGACCCCCGGAAACCTCCAGGATCCCGCCACCGGCACAGGCCCATGGATGCTCCTGTGCCACCCCCACCCCAAATTGCCCAAATTAAGCTGCGACCTGCAAGTATCATCATGCACCATCCGCTCCAATGCCTCCTGCCAGTCATTCAAGAGCAAATCTACCCCCATAGGAGACAGATGCACCCCATCACTCCTATACAATCCAGCACACGCTACCTCTGCCCATGCATGCTGTACCTGATACTCGCCGTGCTCACATACCCATCTCCCAATCTGCCTGTTAATTTTCGTCAGACCCTGAGACCAATGCCGTTGCCCCCAGCACGCTGGCCTCAGGATGATATCTGACCATATTAAAACGACCCCCGAAACATCTGTAGAACCAACGCACAATCCCTCTTTGCAGCATTGATCAATTGCTTGAATGTCCAGGAAGCTAAATCATTGCCACCCAGGTGCAACAGCAGCAACGACGGCTGTTTCCTTATGCGCTCATGGTGTCATAGCAAAGGCATCAGCTGCATCCAGCCATGAAACCGACACCAATGCAGGGTCCAGTCCCAAATTTAGCCCGACAGGCCGCACCACTGCTCGCTGGCCAGTCCAGAACACGAAGGAATGCCCCAGCATCCAACATCCCCGTACACACATTCTTCCATCTGCAAAAGAAAAAATTAGTTAATATCAACGCCGCCCATTAGGCATGCCCCCATCATAAACAAACCTAACCATGAAAAGCCCGGACCTCCATCGACCTATATTTTGAATCTGCACCCCCGACAGCCCAGCCCCCACTGCACTAGTCGCTGCACCAATGCGAAAGGAATGCACAGAAAAAAGGCTCGGATCTTACCGTATCCGCCGCAACCCCATCTTCAACACTGCCGACACTTGAAAGCGGGTCAACAGCCGTGCATCCCGGTGAACAAACAACCCACCCTCTGCCTGCGAGCGAATGCGTAAGTAGTCCCGCATTGTTGCTACCGGGCACGTGGGACCACCAATCTCCTGCAGAACCACCCACAATCCCTTTCCATGCTGGTCCGTTTTGGATTTCACGAGAAGTACCCTTAACAGCCCACCATCTACCCGAAAATGCTGGCATCGCACGGTATTCCCCACTCCCGCTTTCTCAGAATTTGCCACCAGTTCACCCACACAAAATGCACCAAAGAAAGCCAGACTAAATACTGCCAGGAAAAGTGTGACTTCATAGTGCAATTCTGTGACCTTACGTAGGTCGTCGCAAAGTCATCGGAGTAATTCATGCGTAATAGGCTGCCGATGATCCCGCAGTGTCGGGCACCAGCGCTCCCACCCCTGCAACAACCGCTGGACTAGGAACCCCCCCCCCCCCCCCGAGGAACCCCATCCCACTGCTCTCACGAAAAAAGCAAAACCCACCAAATGTCCCCGCACTGATGACCTAGCGACCCCTTGCTCACATGCACTGATGATATACCGCCCCAATAAGTGATCCGGCACTGCCCCACCCCCGCCCACCCCGGCACATGCAAACATTCCACCACTCTCTCACAACCGCGGTGATAAGCATCCCATGTCTGCTCCGCCACCGAGCTCCACAGCAGATTCCTCATCTATGCAGGCCACATCTCCATAAGTTCCAAGGGACCGCCAGCCCCTCCGCCTCTGGTGCCAACTGGCGAAACTGGTCCCACTGCAAACGGGAAAGAGCATCAGCAATGCAATTAGTATGCCCAGGAATATGACGAGCCTTCAATGCAACATTCAGGTGCAAACAAGACAACACCACATCTCTCATCAACGATGCTACCTGCACACATCGTGGAGTGTAATCATTAATGATGCTCACCACTGCTTCATTATCACACCACCACACCACCCTCCAGTTGCTCAACCTGTCCGGCCACAACTCGAGCACCACCAATATAGGAAATAGTTCCAAGAAGGTGATATTACTCAACAGTCCCGTATCCTGCCAAGCCTGCGGCCAGCTATCTGCACACCACTCCACTCCAAAATAAATTCCCATACCAACCCCTCCTGCTGCATCCATGAAAAGTTGCAAATCCCCACTCGAAGTCTCAGCTTCCATTAGCACTGATGTCCCATTAAAGTCTCTCAAAAATACATCCCAAACCCGCAAATCCTCGCGGATGGGCTTGGAAACTCGAATGCGGTGATGAGGCCTACATATCCCCGCAATGGCTACTGCTAATCTGTGAATTAAATACTCTCCCCATTGGTATCACCTTGCATGCAAAATTCAGCGACCTAATCAATGCCTGCATTTCTTTCAACGTTAACTTAGAGGAGGCCAACACATTTACTACTAAAACCCGCAACTTCACCACCTTGTCTATCGGTAAGCGAGCTACCATACACTCAGAATCGAGCTCGACTCCCAGGAAGGTAATCCTTGTCGTCGGGCCCTCAGTCTTACCTTCCACCAATGGCACCCCCAACTCCACAGCCACACTCACAAAACCTTCCAACAGCGCTCTACACCCTGTAGCCTGTGACGCGCCCACAAACAAAAAATCATCGAGGTAATGCACCACATCCTAGCAACCCACCCTCTGCACCACCAACCACTGGAGGAAGGTACTAAATTTCTCAAAGTAGGCGCAAGAAACAGCACAGTGCATGGGCATGCATTTATCGAAATAAAATTCCCCCACAAATTGGAAACCTAACAAATGAAAGGCAATGGGATGCAATGGCGATAAGCGAAAAGCAGACTCAATGTCCACCTTGGCCATCAACGCCCCCTGACCTGCTCTCTGACTAACTCAACCGCCCTATCAAATGAAGTGTACTGTATTGTACAACACTCCCGTGGGATGTGGTCATTTACCGATGCCTCCAATGGAAATGACAAATTATGGATCAACCAAAACTTCCCAGGCTCCTTTTTGGGTATAATACCCAATGGAGACACCACAAAATTCCAAAAAGGTGGCCTCACAAACGGCCCCGCTATCCTCCCCAACTGCAACTCGACCGCCAACTTCTCCCACGCTACAGACTCAAAGCGTCACACAGATGGGGAGTTTCTAGCCCTCTTGACTGCCACAATACCTTGCACTACAATAACAAAACTCGACTGGAACCCCTCCTTCAAAACTTCCCTATCCCCATTCTTTGGGTAGTGGTGCAGCCATTTGCTTAAAACCCCCACCCTTATTGGAGAGGAGACCAAGCCAAATGCCAACCCACTACTTGGGGGCCGGCTGGGGGGCCAATTGGACACCTTTTTTAATACATTTCGCTGCCGAGTGCGCCCCGCCACAGATGGAACAGGCATGCCGGAACTTGCAATCCGGGAAAGGGTAGGAGGACTTATTGAACCTCCAGCACATGTCCCCAACTCTGCTTGCCACCGGCTTGGGCTGCAATAAAACCCCTCCCCCCAAAAGGAACGGTTCACCCCTGCAGTGGCCACCGGCCCTAACTTACCTCCACCTCCGGCATGCGTCCTGACCGACATTTGAGTGAGCCACAAGTTAATATCCTATGTGCCCCAAGTTAACAACTTGTTTTCTTCCATTTTATCCCTAAATTTTCCATCATTATTTAGCCACGACCATCCCTCGTGGGTCTGTGACACTTCCAGAATCGAGTCCGCATATGCCAGCAACATCCCATAATGCTCCGGATAGTGCTGACCTCACACTCTTGCCAAACGTAAGAAAACGCTCACCCAATTCACTACATTCCAAGAGACCTTTCTAATCCTACTGGCCTTTTCATCCTCCTTGCGCTTTTTCTTACTCTCCCCGGAACGCCTCCGACCCTCTAGAAAGCGGAAAACATCTATATATCTCTGCTTCCGAATTTTACGTTGCAACTTCTTCGGCACCCCTTCCCACAATTCCGATAAAGTTGTCAACGCCGAAGTCCCTCCTGTGGACTTGCCCCCTGGAGCCACCCCGCCCTGCACCCAAGACCTCCCCCCTTTGTCCCTCGTGGACGCCACCGCCGAACTCGATGATGTGGAGGAGGACGATTCCAAACGATGCCGCTGCCTGCAAGAGTGCTTCTTTTTCCTGCTCACTTTCCCCACTCTTTCTGTTCACACACCACTCCCCTCACCCACCGCCTCCTGCTCCTCCTGCAACTCACCTGTCTCTGCCATAGCAGCCGTCCCCGTCATTGGTGGGTGAAGCTCCGCCCGCGGATGGTCCTCCACCAACTGCTGGGCACCGGCGCCTGGAGCTGAAGTCCCATCGAACGAGACTCCTCGTGCCGCTGTGGAGACCATATCCTTATTCGTCAAAAGTGATTGCACTAGGTGCAAGGAGCTCTTTGCTCTCAGGGAACGAGTCCGTTCTCTAGAGGCTAGAGTAGCAGACTTGGAAAACATAAGAAAGACAGAGAGGTACATAGACGAGACCTACAGGGATATAGTCCTGAAGTCCCACCTCCAGTCTGGCAGCATCCCTGTTGCCATGGAGGAGAGAGGTCACGTGACAGGAGAGCATCACCCTGGTGTGGCAAGAAGTGATCCTGTAACTAGGTCCTGTCCTCCAGGTGATGTAAAACCCTCTCGCACCAAGGAAGTTTCTCCAGGGCCATGTGCCCATGAGGGAAGGGTTAGGACAGCCGTTATAGTTGGTGATTCGATCATCATGCATGTAGATAGCTGAGTGGCTGGTGGACGTGAGGATCGCCTGGTAACATGCCTGCCTGGTGCGAAGGTAGCGGACCTCAAGCGCCATCTAGATAATGTCGGTACCAATGACATAGGAAAATGTGGTAGGGAGGTTCTGGAGGCTAAATTTAGGCTTTTAGGTAGGAAGTTGAAATCCATAACTTCCAGGTTAGCGTTCTCCGAAATGCTTCCCGTTCCACGCTGTAGGGGTTAAGTACTGGTAGAGGTTAAGTATGACAGATTTGCTTTTAATTTTTAAGTGCTAAGGGTTAATAATGTTCCTGGTTCATAATCACTTAATGGCTGCCCCACATCTCAAAAAACTCTGAAGAACAACAACCACGCTGCTATACCATGTGAGCCAGCATTCAGGCCTTTGCAAGAAGAGATCCAGCAGCGGAAGGAACCATATAAGGCAGTATCATGAGCCTTGCAAGGTGCCAGTCTGGGCCAGAAGGTCCAAACATGGGCCTGCAGGGACTATCAGATACAGGCCTGCAGAGGCTATGTGCAAAGAAACACATACACAGGAAACCACAAGCTGGCAACATATATGCTAGGCCTGGCTCTGAAGAAAGCAGATGGCTGGACCATAGTTGGTAAGTATAAGAGAGAGGGGGCCAGGGGGATTTTATAACAGGAACTAAGGGAAACAGAAAAAGGCAATGATAAGAGATAAGGGGGGAGGGGGGAGAGAACACGGAGGAATGGATCTGGGGACTGTATGCACGAAAAGAGAAGCAAAGAAAAGTATAAATGTAGTATGCTTTTTTATATTCATGGGAGGAGATATATTCTTGAGGTACCTAGTGCCCGATAGAACTCTCTTCCCCACATCTGCCTGTATTTGGTCATCAGTTATCTAATAAACAGAGACTCTGATTGCACCTGTACTGACTTCTGGATCTGATCATTGCAGGTAATTAGTAATAATTAGGTTGTGATCCATTTTGTACGAAACAGGGCCGTACAACGCGCAGGACCCAAAAGGCAGGCAGAGCTCCGGAGTCTCAATGCGTGGATGAGACAATGTTGCAGAGATGAGGGTTTTGGATTTGTTAGGAACTGGGGAAAGAAGGGGCTCTTTCAAAGGGATGGGCTTCACCTTAACCGGGATGGAACCAGGCTGCTGGCATTAACCTTTAAAAAGGAGATAGAGCAGCTTTTAAACTAGATAATAGGGGAAAGCCGACAGTCGCACAAGAGCGCATGGTTCGGAATAATGTATCCTTGAAGAACATATTAACATAAGAACATAAGATATGCCATACTGGGTCAGACCAAGGTCCATCAAGCCCAGTATCTTGTTTCCAACAGTGGCCAATCTAGGTCATATGTACCTAGCAGTTTCCCCAAAAGACACAGGTTCCGCAATGCTTGTACTGGGTCAAGCATTGATATCCTGGGTCCCTTCTTAATAATGGTTAATGGACCTTTCCTCCAGGAACTTGTCCAAACCTTTTTTAAACCCAGCAACACTAACAGCCTTTACTACATCCTCCGGTAACAAATTCCAGAGTTTGATTACACGTTGAGTGAAAAAAATATTTTCTTTTATTAGTCTACCAAAAGCAGAGAGGTTCCAAAAAAGAGTAAAGTAGCCCAAATGCCCTCGAGTATGGTGCAGACACAGCTTAAAGATCCCAAACTACCCATGACTACCAATAGCCAGATTAATATGAATAAAATACAGTCTCTAAAATGCTTGTTTGCAAATGCTAGAAGTCTAAAAAATAAGATGGGAGAGTTAGAATATATAGCACTAAATGAGAGGTTAGATATGACTGGAATATCAGAGACATGGTGGAAGGAGGACAACCAGTGGGACACTGTGATACCTGGGTACAAACTATATCGTAATGATAGAGCTGATCAAATTGGTGGAGGGGTTGCGCTCTATGTTAGAGAGGGCATTAAGTCAGAAAGGATTCAAGTTTTGCAGGAAACAAAATTTGCTGTAGAATCTCTATGGATAGAAATTCCATGTAAAAAGGGGAAGGCGATGGCAGTGGGGGTATACTATCGACCGCCTGGCCAGAATGAACAAATGGATGATGAAATGCTCAAAGAAATCAGGGAAGCTAACAAAAGTTACAGCGCAGTAATAATAATGGGTGACTTCTATTACCCTGGTATCGACTGGGTCAGTGTCATGGCAGGACATGCTAGGGAGATAAAGTTCCTATATGAAATAAATGACTGCTTCTTGGAGCAGCTGGTTCATGAACCGACCAGAGGGGAAACCATATTATACCTAGTCCTTAGTGGATCACCAGATCTTGTGCAAGAGATAAGGGTGTTGGGGCCACTTGACAATAGTGATCATAGCATGATCGCATTTGATTTAATTAGTGGAGGAGGGATAGTAAGGAAATCCACAGTACTACCTTTTAACTTTCGAAAGGGAGACTATGATAAAATGAGGAAAATAGTTAAGAAAAAACTAAAAAAGCAGTTGCAAAGGTTAAAGACTTACATGAAGCTTGGGTATTGTTGAAAACTACTATTTTGGAAGCCCAGACCAGCTGTATTCCACGCTTTAAGAAAAGTGAAAGGAAGTCAAAAAAACTGCCAGCATGGTTTAAAGGTGAGGTCAAAGAGGCTGTTGTTGCCAAAAAAGCATCTTTCAGGAAATGGAAAAAAGAGCCAAACGACGAAACCTGGAAATAGCACAAGCACTGGCAAGTCAAATGCAAGGCATTGATAAGGCAGGCAAAGGGAGATTTTGTGAAGAAGCTTGCTGCAGAAGCAAAAACGTGTATCTTGACTTTCAGAAAACCTTTGACAAGGTCCCTCATCAGAGACTTTTGGCAAAACTAAAGAGTCATGGAATAGGAGGCAGTGTACTATTGTGGATAAGGAACTGGTTAAAAGATAGAAAGCAGAGGGTAGGGCTAAATGACCAATTTTCCCAATGGAGAAAGGTGAATAGTGGTGTACCCCAGGGATCTGTGCTGGGTCCGCTGCTTTTTGACATATTCATAAATGACCTGGAAAAGGGAATAACGAGTGAGATTATCAAATTTGCAGATGACACAAAACTATTTAAAGTTGTTAAAACCCTTCCCCGGGTGTGGCATCCCCTTTTTACAGAACCTTATGTAATGCTATAACTAGAGATACCCCTATTGCGCAGAAAGCATGGGAGAGAGAATTGCATGTGACTTCGACCTCGGAGCAATGGAGCCTTGTCTGGAGTAGAGTGACACGGGTTTCCCGATCCGCCTCACTCACTCAGACACTCTTCTTTCTAGCCCACCGGTGTTTTTACACTCCTGACAGCTTAGCCAAATGGAACACTACTCAGGGCAATAGTTGTTGGACATGCCATGTGGCCCTTGGTTCACTACCTCATGTTATGTATGAATATCCCGCACTACAGTATTACTGGCGTCGGGTCTGGGGTCGTATCCGGTCTATTTTGCACTTTCAAGAGCCCCTTTCTTGGAGGATAGTGGGACCTCGCCCAGCTGCGGGGATCCCCTCTCTTCCAAAAACGGCTTGCCTCCTTTTGGACTTTATGCTTGGCAATGCTATTTCCCTAATTAAGTAATACTGGAAAAATAGCTCCCATCTGAGTCCCACTGAATGGTGGAATCATGTCTGTCTATACAGTAAATATGAACAAATACCTCGTATGTTTGCTTCCCTCGTCCAGACTCCTTATCATTGGTCTAAATGGAAGATGCTCAATGACTATGTACATTCTGCTAAATGCTCTCATCTGACTGTCTAAATTTGTATATATCTCTGTCCCATGATCATGCTGTATCGTAGATTCTCTTTTGATCGTTTTGATGTATAATCACTGTTAATTGGAAGCGCTCACATGCTGACATAATCGGCTAGAGAAGAAGCATGGGGGTGGGGGGTAATTGGGTTTACTTTTCCTTATTGTATACTTGTTTTGTCTCCTTTGGTGTGTTGTTTCTTTTGTTGTTGCAAAATGAAAATAAAAGTTTAAAAAAAAAATAAAGTTGTTAAAACCCAAGAGGATTGTGGAAAATTGCAAGAGGATCTTGATAAATTGGAAGACTGGGCATCAAAATGGCAGATGAAATTTAATGTGGTCAAGTGAAAAGTTATGCACCTAGGGAAGAACAACCCAAACTATGGTTACACGATGCAAGGTTCCACATTAGGAACCACCACCCAGGAAAAAGATTTAGGTGTCATTGTGGATAACATGTTAAAACCCTCGGCCCAGTGTGCAGCGGCAGCCAAGAGAGCAAATAGAATGCTTGGTATCATAATGAAAGGAATGGAAAATAAAACAAAAGATATTATAATGCCTCTATATCGTTCCATGGTGAGACCTGTGATGAAGCTGAAGCCATTGAAGCTATAGACTTAGGAAAAAACACTGTTTATTATAAAGCAACTGACTCACAGAGGGTGCAGTTACCTAAAGGTGCAGTTAGAGAGAGCAGGCACGAGGCTGCAGAAGCTAAGCTGACACACCCAGGTTTTGAGAATGCAGGAGCTAATCAGGTACACCTGAGCAGAGAGCCAGGAAGCTCAGTGGAGAAACGACTTTATAAACAGTGCTCAGAAGGAAGAAAGTAGAGAGGATCTCGAGCTGAGAGAGGAGCTGAGAGAGGACCTCAAGCTCAGAGAGGACCACAAGTTGGGAGAGGAACACAAGGTCAGAGAGGAACTGAGAGGGGACCTGAGAGAGGAACCTCACATACTGAAAGGCAGAGAAGCTTGGAGTACTTACAAGGAAGAGCTAAGTTCCAGGGAGGACAAGCCCATTCCAGAAAGCTCCAGGAGCCATTCTTCAGGGAAGACGGTGATAGAAGGAGACTGCCAGGTAGAGCAAATACCAGAAGAGCACGTCTCAAAGATCCAAGGTACAGTTATATTTCCTTTCCAAGATGTGAGCCAGCTCCTAGAAAAGCTTATAACCCAGAGAACCGTACTGATAGGAAACAAAGCTGGGAAAGGTTTGTGAAACGTTTACAGAGAGGCAGAGTAAAAAGCCATAACAGTTATTTGCCAAACCAAGACCAGCAAGGCTGGGGAATATTGGAGAGATCTATTGAACTACAACCTGCCTTATCCAGGGAAAGCTGAGGACTAGCTGACAACACGGCTGAACATGAACCTATTCAAATAGAGGTGATAGGACCAGAGCCGTTGCAGTTAGAGCACCCGATGGACTGCTCACTCTGTGTTTCCAAGAGTCTAGAGTCTCTCACAGAATTGTAACCGGCAGGACATGCTTTAACATATCTTTTTGCTTTTGCTAAGCTGAAAGAAGAAGTTTTGTATTTGTTTTTCCTCTTGGTGTTGAAAACCTGTTTGAATGCAAAGAACTGTGAAGCGCCTGTAACAGTTACTGACTTTGTAAATATTTTGGCATAAACCCAGAAGTAAGGTACATTCTGTTTTTGTCTTCCTGGAGAACCTTTACGCAACAAAGGGAATAAAAACCATTTAAGTTAACCCTGCACAAGGCTCACAACTATTTCTTTATGAAGTGGGACTACAAAGACCATGATGCACCTGGTCTAGAAAGGTTTTTCCTTCTTCAACCAACAATAAGTGTCCGCCCTCTCCTTTCTGCACGCTGCCACTAGGAGGGGCTGTGACAGACCGCACCTTGAATATTGTGTGCAATTCTCGTCGCCGTATCTTAAAAAGGATATAGCGTTATTAGAAAAGGTTCAGAGAAGAGCCACCAAAATGGTAAAGGGGATGGAAGGATACTCCTGTGAAGAAAGGCTAAAAAAGTTAGAGCTCTTTAACCTGGAAAAGAGACGGCTGAGGGGAGATATGATAGAAGTCTATAAATTAATGAATGGAGTGGAACGGGTAAACGTAGATCGATTGTTTACATTATCAGAATATAGAAAGACTAGGGGCCATTCAATGAAGCTACAGGGTAAACTATTTAAGAGTAATAAAAGAAAATATTTTTTCACTCAACGTGTAATCAAGCTCTGGAATTTGTTACTGGAGGATGTAGTAAAGGCTGTTAGTGTAGCTGAGTTTAAAAAAGGTTTGGACAAGTTCCTGGAGGAAAGATCCATAAACCATTATTAAGAAGGGACCCAGGATATCAATGCTTGACCCAGTACAAGCATTGTGGAACCTGTGTCTTTTGGGGAAACTGCTAGGTACATATGACCTAGATTAGCCACTGTGGGAAACAGGATACTGGGCTTGATCGACCTTGGTCTGACCCACTATGGCATATCTTATCTTCTTATGATTGGCTCCTTGTCCTGTGTATCACTCCCGGAGACGCCAGCAACAAAACCTGTGGAGACAAAAAAGGAAAAGCCAGGGGGTGGGGGGGGGGAACAGACCAAGCCGGTTGCCAAGCCCCCGCCCAATCAGCCCGAGATGGGCCCTGTCCTCCCCCAATCCACTGGTCCCACGCTGACAGATGTCCCGCAGCCCCATAACCCATCTGAACTGCCGGCCCTTCCACCGGGGAAAACCCACCTCTACCCCCCACACTAGCCCCCCCATAACCCCACGTTACCCTCCCCGGAAAGCCCTTCTCTCCCGGAAAGGGAAGGGGTCCCAAGCCCTTTTCCCTGATTCGCTACCCCCTACCCCCCGACCATGCCTTGTCCACCTCCTCCCGCTGCAGGAACGGACTCCGCCTCCCTTGGGCCCCCCCATCAACCGATGACCCCCCCCGCTCCCCGCCCCCGAGCTCCACGTCCAATCCCCGCCCCCCTACCTGAAGCTGGTGACCCTCCGCGCCCCCTTGCTGCGCGCCCAGGGCTGCCCACCCCCAGACTGCTAGCCGAGCATCCTGCCCTCACCCGTAGACTCACTTGTCTCCCCCTCCCTCTTTGTCCCCCCGCAGGCCGCACTACCTCGGCCCTGCTCGCCGCCCGCCCCTTGCGCTGCCTACCCTGTCTCAAAGGCATCCTCCTAACTGGGACCACTGTCGTATAGCCCAGCTGTGCCCGGTTATCTCATGTATTGTTGCTTTCCTCCTTTCTTTTTTTCTTTTTTTTTATAGATGCCTTGGCTCCCTGAAATTCACCCCAGGAGAGATTCCAGGCTCCCTGAAATTCACCCCCAGGAGGGATTCCACTTCCAATCCCCCGTCGCTCACAAAGCCGCCTCTATTATCTTTTCTTTTTTTTTTAAGTTTATCGCACACAACTCGCCTGCTCTTCTTCTACCAGCCCGCTGTCGCTGTGGACACCTGCCTGCTTCTGCTATCCCCGTGCCAGGCTCCTCAGCTCAGTCTCGCACCGCCGCAGTCAACCAGGTCCCCCCACGCAGCCACCGTTTCCATGGGTCCCGCGGCCCCGACAATTCTCCCGGCACTGCTGCCTCTCGAATTTGCCGTGCCTGCAGGCGCCACCGCACTGGAACGCCAAGCTGCTCCCAATAGGATCCTCCTGCTCCGCAACGAACATCAGCCGCCCAGTCTCCCTTCACATGTGTTCAGGCGACCACTACGGTCGCCGAGCACATGTCTGCCTCTGCCCTGATTGGATCCCCGTGCACATCCCCGTAGGCGGAGCCAATCAATTCAAAATATGCATCGAGCGTCCTCGCTCCCATTGCGCCCCCCACCTCTGCTAACCGACGCGTGCAGGGTCCCGCACCCTGCCCGCTCCCTTACTCTTATACAATAGTATTTTATAACTTATGCATGTAGATCTGTGCCACACCACAAAAATCCACAGCATCAGCCTGGCGCGCATACTTATAGGATAGCATTCAAGCAATCCACACGCACAAGTCATTGAAAATAGATGACTTACACATGTTGATGGTGTGTAATTCTGTGGCTCCTTATCTAATTACCTCTGTAAGGGGGATTGCAGCCGCCTGAATATTTCCTCTAGCAAATCATTACATTAAGTAAGAATTAGCTCCCTGGCAACTCTTTGAATCATCATATAGTCTGTATTTTTTTACTTCTAATTTTGATTCCCTTCACATACAGTAAGAAAAGGTATAACAGAAAGAAGACTAAGGTAATTGCAGATGTATAGAAAATTCAGAAAAGATAATTATTGATTTATGTAAATATTCTAATGCTATGTTTTATAGACAGAGCACAAAAGAGAAAAAGAGCTGTGATCTGTTAATCAAGTACTGTGGAACACTTTTCCAAATATATTGAGCATCTTTAGTATTATTCTTCATCATCAGCACTATATATCCTGGGCAATCCATCCAAATATGTGAAGAGCTGCGCAATGCATCAAATATCATCAGACACACAGTCATCTACTATCTAAGTTGTTACATGAACATGCTCCTGTTTTGCAACTGAGATGTAATTTTTTTTTAACCAGGCTTACTAAGTGAAATACTCTTATTACACAAGATGGTTTAGTTTTTAAAAAGCTATTGATAACCCATTGCTTTTCTTTATCTCTTATAATGTTCAGTCTAAAATTGCATGGAAATGAATATATTGCAGAGTATTTGTAAAATGGAATACCTTTGGATCTCACAAATTTAGAGCTCTAGATAGAAAAAGTAAAAAAAAAAAGAACCTCATAAATGTTACATTTTAGCTCAGATCCATCATCACAAGTGCACAATAAATGGGGTACAAAATAATTATTACTTAAAATAACAAGCCCTTTGTATGTCTGTGAAGTGCTTACATTGTCCCTGCTCTATATAATTTCATAGATATTGTAGAAGACAAAGGGCCTGACTTACTAATGACTTTCTCTCATAATTGCAGGAAATTGTGCTAATAGTCCAATTTTCCTTGATTGCGCTAGCACAAAATATTTAGTTTTCTGATCCCTTTTATCACCATTTTTGCCACAGTTATATGCTCCCCCCCCCCCCTTTGTTTGGGGATAGAGGGGCTCCTTCTGGTGAGATTGCAGCATTTGCTGCTTAGAATATATTAAGAGAATGAGTTACAGATGTTTCTCATTTTTTTTCTGAGACCACATTAAGGACCTTACAGTGTCCAGTTTGCATAGTACAATGTCATTTCCATATTCCCTTTCCACTATCCCCCCCCCCCACCCTACCACCACAACTCCGTACTCTGACAATTATGAGACCAGTGTAGCCAGCAAGAAGCATTACTTTTGTCTTAATGAAGAATATTCTTTATTGTCATGATTTCCATGGGTAAAAGAAAGGTACCGAAGAGTTGTATTTTGTCAGTCATCACTTAAACACAGAGTAATGTAAGAGAGAATATTTTCATGAAACCTTTTAGCTGCATACCACAATAAACAATTCCCAATATTTTCAAGCAGGTCCCCCCCCTCAAAAAAAAAAAACAGATAAAGCAGCTAAAATAAAAATAGATATTAATCTTTAAAAAAATTAGAGTGAATTCTGCCACTGTGGATAAAACTGTCAGCACAGATATAGCCCAGACCTACACTCTTCTTATAAAATCCTTATCAATCAGGCATGCTTAGAGACAAAAACAAGCAATCAGGATTCAAAAGAAATATTTAGCCAAGCAGATCAAGGATAAAAATAAACCACAATAACACTTTAGCTTCCAAACAATGAAAACATCTAGAATAGTGAGAGAATAATCAGAATTCTCTCCAGATAGTTTGTAATGATTATTACTTAAATGGTAGGTCCACCGAAGAGGATAAATAAAGTGCAAACTTTCCTAACATTACACCTGCAGGGATTTTATAGTTTAATGTCTAACACAGCTTTCCTAGGGTTTAAGAACTAAGAACTGCCTTTAAAAGGTTTGTGTAGCCCTCACCACATTCATGTAAAGCTTGGTTTTAGCACTATGACAAATCCTGTATTTTGGAGACAGAAACATTTGTAGAACCCAATTTTAAATAAGCTCAAAGGACACCATTAAAATCGTGCTTTCCTTAAATACTATTGGATCTATTCAAACGCCATTGTTAGCACGCTTTTGGATTATTTTTTTCAAAGCTGGCTGCAGTGCTTAAATTATCCATGTGTATTCAGCATCACTATCTGGAAAGCGAGGGGCACTGAATATACAGTACACGAAGAATAGCAACCACCACTGCTCTGTGGATAACAAGGATATTCAACCTTTTTGCTCTCCTAAAATAAGCCAAAGGGCTTTAAAGACAAGAGGCTGGATATCTTTGTTATCCATAGAGTTAGGAGGTAACACACTCGCTCAGCGCTAGAACTATCCCAATCGTGCTGGGGCAGTCTGCAAGAATTGTCAGCATACAGTGCTACTGAAAATTCATGGACTTACCCATATAGCGTCACCCACCATATGGATTTTTACTAGAACTGGAAACATGAATCCTTAATTCTTTATCTGACAAAACAAAACAAAAAAACCTTAGATAAACTCCCACCAAGGTCTGAAGATTCAAGAAAATCCATAAAATTGAGGAAAATAGTTCAGAAGGAATTTCTAAGATTTCATCAAAATATTTCTTTAAAAAACAGAGTCCATAAACGCTGGCAAAGCAAGGAAAACTGATATGCTTACATTTTTCTTTGCCCATTATTGTAGTCTTAAATGGCAGGTATATTAGTCTGAGGATGTTTTGGTTAATTAAAAGAAACAGGACAACCCCAGGGAAAGCAGATTATATGGAAATGTCTGAACTAAGAGACACAAAACAGCAAAAGGTTTCTCTAGAGGAGGTTGGGATACTAAGGTGGTCATTTTAGAAGCTCTATTCATACTTTGGATGTCTGAAAATGGGCACACAGACATCCAAATCACAGAGACATCACTGGAACCATTTTAGAAACTGGTTATAGATTTGTTTGCAGCACAAGGACAACCATGTAGGACACGGGCATAATAAAAGCATGTCCAGGGTGTTCCAAAGAACTTAGACGTGCACACCCAGTTTCAGAAATGCTCTGCACGTCTCCACCCTCCTCCAAGTATACACCTGCTCCAGGGCACGAATAGGCATCTGAAAAGAGTGGGGTTTTTTTACCAGTAAAACATCAGAAAGTGTAAAGAAGATAGTACTCTAATATCCCCAGAACTGTCCACAACTGTAAAGACCATTGATAGGAAATGGGGAAAGCTGTTTTGTAAGTGTCACACTGCCAAACGCCTCTGCTTGCAGAAGGGTAGGCTAGGATGAATCCCCTGTCTAGAATGCCGTTGCGGGGACATCTATGTAGCCATCCCTGACAATGTCCATACTGTGTATGTACACATTTCTAAAATCATGCCCAAACTCGTACATGCCTGAATGTTATTTTGTATGTTTTGACCTGGATGTCCCAGATTTCACCTGGACATCATTCTAAAACATGCCTTCATACCACCAAATCAAGGTAGTTATAATTAATGGTAGTTATATAATATAGTAACATAGTAACATAATATAAGATGGCAGATAAAGACCAGTATGGTCCATCTAGTCTGCCCAGCAAGGCAAAAAGAGTCGGTGCATCTGCCGCTCCGTGCAGCTCACCCCTCCCCATGCCTTTGTTTAGGGGTGTACCCACCGCTCTGTGTAGATCACCTCTATTTGTTGAGATATAAGAGAGTTATGTTTATTTTGATTTTATCCTGTTACTATAAAGGAATCCACTGTGTCTGTCCCGTGCCATTTTGAATTCTGTCACTGTATTTGCCCCCATCACTTCCATTGGGAGAGCATTCCAAGCATCAACCACCCTTTCAGTGAAAAAGTATTTCCTTTCAGTTTACCCCCTTGCAGCTTCATGTTATACCTTCTAGTTTTACAGCTTCCACGTCTTTGGAAGAGGTTTGCTTGTCCATTAATACTCTTTAAGAATCATACCTCTGCTGTCCCTCATCTCCTCCAGAGTGTGCATATTTAGGTCTTCAAGTCTCTTCTCATGCGTCTTCTGATGTAGGCTCCAAATCATTTAGGTCGCCTTCCTCTGAACCATTACCAGTTTTTTTATATCCTTTGCGAGATGTGGTCTCCGAAACTGAACACAATATTCCAAGTGAGGCCTCACCAGTGACTTATACAGTGGCATTAGTGCCTCTTCCTTTCTGCTGGTAATTCCTCTCTGCATGCAACCCAGCATCCTTCTGGCTTTTGCCTCTGCCTTGTCACACTGTTTCGCAACCTTGAGATCCTCAGAAACAATCACTCCGAGGTCCTTCACCTGGTCCGTGCACACCAACCTCTTGCTCCCTACCGCATACGATTCCCTTGGATTTCTGCTTCCCAAATGCATGACAGTGCACTTCTTCACATTAAACCTCAACTGCCAAGCATTAGCCCATTCTTCCAGCTTTTGTAGATCTTTCCTCATGTTATCCACTCCCTGAGGGGAGTTCACTCTGTTGCAAATTTTTGTGTCATCTGCAAAAAAGACAGACTTTTCCATTCAATCTTTCAGCAATATCACTTACAAATATATTGAACAGGACCGGTCCCAAGACCAAACCCTGGGGCACACTGCTAATTGCCTTCCTTTCATCTGAGTGAGTTCTGTATACCATCACCTTCTGTCGTCTGTCAGCCAACCAATTTCTGATCCAGTTCACCACCTTGGGACCTATCTCCAAGCTGTTGAGTTTACTGATAAGCCTCCTATGAGGAACAGTATCAAAGGCTTTGCTGAAATCTAGGTAAATCACATCCATCACATGCCCTTGATCTAGTTCTCTGGTCACCCAGTCAATCAGATTTCTTTGGCAAGATCATCCTTTGATAAAACCATGTTTACTCAGATCATGCAACCTGTTGGTTTTAAGAAAATCCACTATTCGTTCCTTCAGGAA
This sequence comes from Ichthyophis bannanicus, assembly GCA_033557465.1. Lineage (NCBI taxonomy): Eukaryota > Metazoa > Chordata > Amphibia > Gymnophiona > Ichthyophiidae > Ichthyophis > Ichthyophis bannanicus. The sequence continues at coordinate 278,314,659 of CM066033.1, forward strand.
CGCCTCCATTACTTTTCCCACCCCCAAGGTAAGGCTTACTGGCCTGTAGTTAGTCACTTCTTCCCTATTACCACTTTTGTTAAGAGATACCACATCACTTCTCCTGTCTCCAAGGGTCTATTAAAAACATCCTTTAATGGCCCCGCAAGAACCTCTCTGAGCACTTTCAGTATTCTGGAATGTATATCATCCAGTCCTATGGCCTTTCGCTTTTTCAATGCCATTTTCCACAAATCCATTCTCGGCACTTTTGAGTTCTGCATTTCCACCTCTGATTTTCCTCCTCTCCTGAATATACCTGAAAAAGGTCTTGTCGCCACACGACATCTTTAGCCATCTTTTCTTCTGCCTTGGATTTTGCTATCCTTATTTGAACTGTAAGACAAAGATGGTCTAGAACCACAGGGTCACTGACAGTGGTTAGTACTATTGCAAAGGCACCGTGCTTGCCTGGGCATTGCTTGGAAGTTTAGAGGCTGTAGCAAAGGCCCCCATGAAGCTAGACTATAAAAATAAAGGTTGTCTCTGCAAACCAAAAATACCGGTGTCCTCTCTACTACCTGAGACATCACTGAGGTAATTTTATGAAGTCACTCCCACACGTATCTGGCACAAACATGTGTAGATGACCCCTTATAAAATACCAATCCTGTAAAAGTGCGTGCTTTTGATATCAAGGCAGAGTTTGAACAGAGCATGGATGGAGCACACAAGTGTGCATATAGACTATAAAATGATATAAGTTATGTGCATACATGAAAGATATAGGTGTGGACATTTATACCAGCTCTAGGGATGATGGTAAAGTCTGCACCTACAAAGTAGGCATGCCTTGTGCCATTTGTACTGGTATTTAAAAAAAAAACAGATAGGTGCCTACTTGTCTTTATAAAATAGGCTTAAGATAGGCAGCTAAAAATGCACTTTAACATATCATGATCTGATGTAGCACTGATGTATTGTCTGTTATGTTCTTTTTTTTTGCTTATTGAACTATGATACCTATTGGGCTTTACCATTCAATAAATTATGCCTGTGGGTTTGTTTAATTCTGCACATTAAAAAATGAACATTAACTAATCATCCTTTTATAAATTTACCCTCCATCTCGGGGATGAATACTATGTAAGATTTCTTGAATTTTCAAATCTCCTCCTTTTTTTTTGGTTTGAAAATTTTTATTTGGTTTGGCATATCAAAATACATAACCAAACAAAACAGATATAAACCATCATCCCCTTCTATAAATTTCTGAATCAATGATCAGAGTTGGGCATTTCTCTTCATGCAATTCTTATTTTTAGCAGCTACTGTTGTCACACAGGCCGAGCACCACAAGAAGGTAACATTGAGCAAGATACAGGGATATGTTTACTAAGCAGTCTTAACGTGCGCCCAGCGATAGTGTGCAGGCTGCCATAAAAGGAGTGGGCGTGTCAGTCTTATCGTAGCAAAACGGGATTATCGCGCGATAACATGCGCTGCGCACATTATCGTGCGAGAAGCCACTAAGCACGTTAACATGCGGTAATCATAATTAGGCGCACTGATGTGCAAACAAAGGAGCAGAGGTGTAGCACAATGGTTAATACACTGGCCAGTGATACAGGGGTCATGAGTTTAATCCCCCAATGCATAAGGCTGGCTGAAGCATCACCCCTTGCATTTAAGTAGTGCTCTATGAGGCCTTTTATTTCTAGTTTTAGTATTGCTGCCAGCAAACACACCCTCACAGTGCCATAACCTAAGGTGCCACATAAGACACCCTATAAGGCACTCCAGAGGGCACATTAGAAAGTGCACTGTCCGCCAAGGCACCCTACAATGTCCCCTATAGGACACCATATAAGGCACCTTATAGGGCACTCTATAAGGTGCCTTATAGGGCGCCTTATGAGGCACCTTAAGGTTACAGTACTCTGAGGGTGTTTTTGCTGGCAGCACTAATGTGCATTAAAAATATACATTGCCTCAGACAGCCCCACTGTGGTTTCAAACCCATGACCACTGGTTCTACAGGCAGTGAAGTAACCAGTGGGCTACAGCTGCTAATAAACCCCTGGCTGGCTACAGAAGGACTGCACGTCACCACATAACCATTCTGCTGTGGTTACCGGAATAGGGTCAACCCACCTGTACCCATGATGCACAGCAATGCAAAGCAGCAGTCTACAGATGATCACAAGATGGGGTATGCACCCCACAGCGCCAAGCCTGGTAGGGGGAACTGACCGATTGCACCCCCACAGCACCTCATCCTGGGAGGGGGTCAGACAGTGTGTGTTAGTGGCACAGAGTAGCTACAGACCGTCACATTGTGTGGGTATTCCGCACACTCTGATGATGAGGTGGGGCGGCCAGCACATCCAGCGTGGTTATGTTTTTATTACAATTCCTGCTGGTCATTTTCACTGTTTATTTGCTGTTTTGTTCCATGCACATGTATCACTTTTTGTAGGTTTCCTTGGTTTTGCTGTACATTGCTGACGGAAATGGTTTCTTTTCCCTTTAAATCAGCTCTAATGCCAGGGTTTCACTGGCGTTAGTTTTCAGCCTCGAATTTCACAGCGATAGTGTGCAGGGAGCCTCTCCCCTCCCACTCTCCGCCCATTGACCCTCTCTCTCCGCCCCTGGGGAGCCTTACTCCACCCTCCAGGAGCCTTTCTCCACCCTCAGCGCTCATTTGCGCCGCTGCACACGTTATCGCGTGCTAAGATACCTCTGTGCCCGATAAAGCGCCATTATTGCGCGATAAGGTACCTTATCATGCGATAATGTGGCACAGCACACATTACGACGGTTTAGTAAACATACCCCACAGTCTATCCGTGTGGCCCTCTGCCCTCTTTAGACTTTATCTAATGAATCTCCAATACAATAAGAAAGCAACTCTTGAATGTCCAAAATTCTGGTAATATAATCCCACACTCCATTTCAAAAAATGTGGATCTTATTACAATAGTGGAGAACATGCTCCAAGGTCCCCCTCCTAGGATTCACAATGCCAACATGTATTTTATTTATTTATTTAACAGGCCTTCTATACTGCCTTATCATATACATTCAAAGCGGTTTACAATGAACAGTTATAGCAACAAGCTTTAAATTGAACAGGGTTATTCAACTTGGAGGTTACATGGGGTAAAACAAGCAATTGTCAGTTGCTAACTATATACAAGAACTCTAGCTGTGTTTCATGGTCCAGTTGCTGTTACTGTTAATCATCATCTTCTGGGGTCGTTCCAAAGTATTCCAGGAACAGGTGGGTTTTTATTGCCTTTCTAAAGTCTGTTAGGTCTTTGATCTCACGTGTTGATGCGGGGAGATCATGACACAGCTTGGGTGCAAATAGGGAGAAGGCAAGTTAGATGACTTTAGCATGTGCAGTTTAATTGGGGTCCAAAGGACCTGTGAGCAACAGAACATATAAACTGGGTGATAGAAATAGATAGTGAACTTTTGACCGCCCCACTCTAAAAGAGGCCCTTTACTAAGATCCGCTAAGATTTTGCACTTGTGTGTTACAACACACGTTAAATGCAAAACCTCTATGTTAGCTGTCGGAGGTGTGACCAGTATGTTCCCAGCAGCTAAAGCATGCTGAGCCACTCTAACTTGTGTTCCAGTAAGGTGTACTCACTTACAGTAACATCACCCATAGTGGTGTCATTAAATGAATTTCCATTAAGAGCCAGGTTGCTGCTCAGTGCACACCAATTGCCTTGGTGCTAGTAATAATGCATTCTCCATGCCCACACTCTGCCCATTCCCTGTCCCTTCCTGCAATGTCTGGTTAATGCGCATTTTAGCATGCAGTAGCTGGCATGCTCCCGCATTAATGATCCTGACTGCCAATTACCATGCCTTAAAACACATGTTAACCGGCTAATTCACTTTAGTAAAAGGACCCTTAAGAGTGAATTGTTATACTATTACAGAGTCAGAGGAGAAATTTTGATAAAAAGGAAAAGGAGTTAACTGTTGTAATGCAGTTCTGTTTTTGTTGTTTCTGCCATTTGTATTTTGCTATCAGTGACCCTAAAGTTTCAAGAAAAGGTCTTAAAAGTGGGCATTCATAAGAATATATGCATTAACAGAGAGATTCAGGGAGTGCTTACATTTCAGAGAGACTACTTGCTTTTCTGCTAATTCTGAAAAACGAATAAAGATAATGAGAAAAAATCATAAAAATGTGATCAATAAGTAAAATATATCTTTTCTATATTAGTTGACAAAATCTACGCAAATGTATAAGTATAAATTTATTGAATATTGAAATGTATTGAATAATTATTCAATAAGGCCCTAACAAGACTTAGGGTTATGTTTACTAAAGGACGCTATTTGCGCTGCTGCGACATTATCACACAATAAGGTACCTTATCGTGCAATAATGGCGCTTTACCGGGCGCAGAGGTACCTTAGCGCATGATAACATGCGCAGCGATGCAAACGAGCGCTGAGGGTGGAGAAAGGCTCCCGGAGGGAGGAGGAAGGCTCCCCAGGGGCGGAGAGAGAGGATCAATGGGTGGAGAGTGGGAGGGGAGAGGCTTCCTGCACACTAACACTGTGGAATCCGGGGCTGAAAACTAACGCCAGTGAAACTCTTGCGTTAGAGCAGAGTTAAAGGGAAGAGAAACTATTTCCGTCATCATTGTACAGCAAAGCCAGGGAAACCTACAAAAAGTGAGAAGTGTGATACATGTGCACGGAACAAAAGGGCAAATAAACATTGAAAATGACCTGAACAAAATGGAAAAAAAACATAACCAAGCTGGCCAATAGTGATATTAATGGGAAACAGCAAAAAACACTACCGAGAAAGCTCCAAAAAAAAGATATTAATTTTGGAAGGGTATATGCTCTGTCCCTATACAAGGTGAATGATCCCACAGTGAAATAGCGCTGATCAGGGTTTTCCCTTGTTATTGGACAGGTTTCCTATGGCATGCACATGTTCCGCAACAGCAGGGTGGGCATGTCAGAATGGGCAACTGGACATATGCTGGAAAAGGGGATACAGAGGGCTGCAGGCGGTACATGCTGTGGTGCAGCTGGGCCACAGTGCGGACTAGGGTGATGCCCAGGTGGCCCATAGGAATGCTGAAACAGTAGAGCAGCCAGACAGCAACTGATGAGGGCCCAACATGGGCACGAGTGTTTTTCCCACATTGTCACAGGGGATAGTACCCAGCAGGTACCCCCAAGGGCACAGAACAATGGCAGGCGGTGCTGGGGGGAAGAGTGGACATCTATGCAGGCACCCCTACCCCAGAACCCACACCATAGGCAGCCGCCTACCGGCACACTGGATGGCCTGAGACTGCGCACCACCAGCACCACCAGCAGAAGGGCATGTCAGCATGGTGGCAGAGGGGTACTGGTGGTGGAGGGGGCAGTGACAGCTGCCCACAGCAGACCATGGCCTAACCCTGTGTAGGTGGGTGCCATGCACTGCAATAGACTGGCCCTGTCTGACGAACAGTCATGGTATCCCCAGGGAATGCCCTGTCCCTGTGGCAGCACGGTGGTGCAGTATACACAGCCAGTGTATTCAGGAGCAGAAGGTCACAAGTTCAAGTCCCAGCTGTGGTTCCTGCCAACCCAGTCCCCATACTTCACCCACTACTAAACTGTGGTAATAAAGAGGGAACCTTTATTACAGATAACATAAACATGCCTCAAATGCCTATATTTTACCCTACAGAGCACAGACACCATAGACATGTGCAATACCTAGAGCAGAGTTTCCCAAATGCAGTCCTGGAGGGCCAAAAATCATTCAGGCGTCATGCTGTCGCTAATAAAGATGCCTGTGCTGCATATTTATGCGCCACCCCCATGATATGCAAATGTATCACATGTATATTCATTAGGGACAGCATGAAAACCCAAACAGTGTGTGGCCCACCAGGACCAGAGTTGGGAACCTCTGCCCCAGAGCAGCAGCCAACAGGGGCAGAAACACCCACACCCACAGGCTCCAATATCCACAGCCTCATGGAGAGGCAGGATGTTGGGCCCTGCGTGCAGCAGCATCTCCCAATACTAGCACTTGCATACCTTAGCAATGCCACCCTAAACTTGGGAATACATTACACATATATCAAAAGGTTGCTATGATTAATCGCAGATAGCAATTCCTAGGTTAAGCACAATTTGCTGATTGAGCTGCATCATAGCAACCTTTCTGATGTCTGTGGAGTGGTTTCAGTTCTGGTGTCTGACAGTGTTTACCACCCCAGGGAGTGACCCCAACAGTACTGCGTACCATAGCCATGCCTACACTGTGCCCAGGACTGGTGAGGTAGCCAGGGCTGCCAAAAGCCTCTATATTTGCACAATGCTGGCATAGGTGTGGAAGTGTGTGTCTGTCCATCCAGTGTGTGGTGGCTGCCAACACCTTACGCAGCCCACACTGCTTGCACTGTTTCCAGTGTTAGCTTGCCAATGTGCATAATGAGGAGCTAGGTACTGTGGGTATAGCCCGGACAGGGTGGCCTGGGCAGGATGCATCTGCACAGAGCATAGGGCAATTGCTAGGACATTGTAGTGCCCGGCCACAACCTGCACGGACAGGGTGGCCACAGCATGTCATGCTGGGAGGTCACTCTCACCCTGACTGAGCAGTGACCACAGCATGGCTAGGTTCCCCCATAGTACTATATAGTGTTTCTTTCAAGTGATATTTATGGGTTCTCTTTTCTGGGGCCTAATCACTGACTTGTCTGCTTGGTGGGTGTGCTCACATCCCCTCCAGGAACGTGCACTATGAACTAGCTAGTAGACTGCAGTTATATGTGTATGGCTTGAACACCTTGCAGGGTGCAGCGGCTGGAGGCTTGTTGCTGGAGAATGTCAGATGGTGGTGGGGGCAGCTGAGCATTTCCAGGCCTACTGTCTGTCTGCCATTGCCTTATGGATGTGTACAGATCTGCATTGACTGCCCTGTAGGGTGTTCTCCCCCAGTAGGACTGGGGTTGATGGTCCTCTCTACTGCCACTATTGCAGGGAGATCCTGTTTCCCACCCTGAGCCACAGAGGGTGGGTTGGGTGGTGGTACATAATCTGCCTATGGGTCCAAACACCCCCACCCTATAGGGAACATTATAAGGTGCCTTGGTGGACAGTGCACTTTATAATGTGCTCTCTGGAGTGCCTTATAGGGCGCCTTATGCGGCACCTTAGGTTAAGGCACTGTGAGGGTGTGTTTGCTGGCAGCACTAATTTAAATTAAAAAAGAAAATGCCTCAGACAGCACTGATTTAAAGTAAAGCGTAATGCCTCAGACAGCCTTACTCATTAAGCCCACTGGAGGATCAAACTCATGATCCTCCCTCTCCCGTTTGTTTCATTAGTCAATGTATTAGCCAGTGTGCTACAGCTCTGTTGCTGTGGTTGTAGGTCAGCACGCCTAATTAAGGCTAACGCGCTTTAACGTGCCAAGGCTCACTCTATCTCACGAAAATGTACCTTATCGCACGAAAACCCTAAATGATACCTTAAGACCGGAACGCCCACTACCTTATATGGCATTCGTCACAGTAAGACTGCAACTAACGCCGGTAACATTAAGACGGTTTAGTAAACATACCCCTTAGGGCCTTATTCAATAAATATTTTCTCTTAGGCACAGAATGCACCAAGTTCTTTCTGAACCAAGCCTTTAATCTTTTTATAAACAAAAATAAATAGAAAAAAACAAAACATGTAATTATGAAGACTACATTCAAGAGAAAAACATATTAAACTGCAGATGGATTTCCACAATATTGTTGCTATCTGCAGGTATGTCCTGTTAACTTACTATGGTTCCATTGACTTAAAGAAAACTATGACACGAGCTGCTGCAGCAGTCATGGGACAATGAAAAGTGGAAACAATTATTACTGTAGTAGCTTGCTCTAAACTTTACATTTGTACTTATGAAGAGGCTTAAAATAATATGGGGGTCATTATGGAAGCTTTATTCGTGCCTTGGACATCTGAGATATAGAGATGTCCAAAGCAGAGACATTTTAGAAGCCAGGTTTGTGGACATCCAGATTTGAACAAGGATGTGCTGAAGGCTCAGGAACCTGGACATCACTGTCTGATCTTAGAAATGACCAGACTCGGGTCTGAGTTTAGACCTGCTCCAGGCAGGAATTAGCATTGAGAAAGTGCATGACTTGGCTGAAAAACATCCAGAGGGTGTAGAGAATGTCTATGTAGATGCCCCCAGAGACGTCCTTATCAGACACTTCCACGTTTGTGAAATCATGTCTGCACCCGGACATGCCTGCTTTCTTTTCAAATGTTCTGGCTTAGACATCCTAGATTGCACTTGGACATCCCTTCTAAAATTCCCCTCCGCATGTCCATGTCTCCTAAGAAAATTGCTGGCTGCCTTTTAAGCTTTTTAAACTGGGTCATGTCCTCTAAGACTTGAAAAAACTGAGGTCGCCTTCTTTCACAGGCTCAATAAGGAGTTGGCTACTATTGACATTTTTCCCTAAAACATTTTTTCCTGAAGCTGTTTTTTCCACATTTCTTGAGTAGGAAATTAGTAGTCTAGAAGTTGACTGCAGTATTTTAATAGGATACTTTTTCTCCTCCCTCCCTTCCCCCCACGCACCTGGCATAATCACCATGCCAACTTCTTTCCCAAATGTATGAGCCATCCCACAGAGTGTCCCCACTATATTTATCCTCCAGAGACCCCCAACATTGCTTGCAAGAAGAATAAGATACAAATACATAATGATAGTCTTTAAACTCCTCAACAACATAGCCCAATCCTCCCTCATTATCATACCCACCAATACATGAGCCAGAAGAAGCTGTTCCCAAAACACTATTGAAATACCCCATCACATCCGTAACACCAATCACTCCACAAGTAATAGGACATTCACCTACATTGCCCCAATACTTTGGAATGCTCTCCCAGATAAATTAAGAGCCATAAAAGATCTCCAATTGTTCCGCAAGGAGCTCAAAACATTTCTGTTCATAGAATATTATGGCAACCTGACTGACAACCCTCAAACACAACCAATATACATATTATCTTTCACACTGGACCCCTTAGCCCCTACACTACTTGTACGTTCCACCTTCCTAATCCCCCCTCATATAACTGTATTTTAAAATACATTTTATTTGTTTATTTGTCTCCTTGATCAGTTTTTCCCAGCACTATTTTGAGAAGACGAAAAACGTTTTGGAACCTACTCACTGAATTCCATCACCACTTAACCTGAAGGAGGGAAACCTATATATATTAATATTTAGATAATAAGTTCTCATGACAGGGACAAAACTTACATAGGGCCCTGATAATCATACCTACAAGGATAAAAGTTACCTATGTAAACCCACGGATAATGGAGTATCAAGAAAATTCCTTACTGCTATACTGTTCATAAGTTGATTGTAATATGTTATCTGTAATTTGTTAACCAGCTGCTAAGATGTTGACTAGTGTTTTCTATGTTATAATGTAATGTTACTGTGTTATGTTCAATGTAAACCACCCTTGATCTCTGGAAGGGGAAGTATAGAAAAGCTAATAATAAATAAAATAAAAAACACATGGTCCATGATGTTTCAGAGGCAAGCCCTCCTGTATAAATATCCCTCAATGCAAGAGCCCCCTAGTCATACAAATGATCTCCCTCATACACATCCCCTGGTTCCAGAGCCACCTTCCACATAAATACGCTCCATGTACATCACCCATTCCCAGAGCCCTAACCATATACCATCTTCCCCATGCAAATCCCCTAGTCTCAGAGTCTCCAACTATATGCATAGTCCCTCCCATATACATTCCCCAGTCCCAGAGTCCCTCACCCAACCGTACCAAAGCTTAAAGGCTGTTGTTCCTCTTCCTGTCTGCTTTCAAGACTTCCCTCTGCCCTCAGCCTAGCCTACACAAGAGCAGGAGGTGGTTCAATTCAATGCAATTTATTAAAATTGTTTAAAGAAATGTGAAAGTCATGTTAATCCACTATAATTGTAGTTAAATAAAAAAAAGGAAAATAAGGTGATACCACTTTATGGATTAATTTAATACGTTTGAAGACTAGCTTTTGAAGGTAAAACCTTCTTCCTCAGGTCAGGACAGTACAAGCAACAAATGTTGATAACAAAATATCTACAGGAATCAATACAGCATTCCATTGACAGTGGGGAGTTGAGGGGCAGGGGGAGAGATGGATTATTGATCACAGGATGACTAGGCTGCAAAGGTTTATTCTTCCGAGCCGCAGGGCCGGGTCCCGAGGCCGGTTAGTAACCGGGTTCCCGGGGCCCGAATCACGGCACATTTAGTTAGGCCTGCGGGGGGGGGGGGCCAGAGTGGAGGAGTGAGGTGACGCGTGTGCCGGCAGCCAGCGTCGGTGAATGGAGCCTGGCAATTGGTCGAAGAGCGCCTGGGGGGGCGGGGCGGCAGTGTGCGAGGGAGATCGACGGCGTGCGATCTCCCTCTTTCTGCCTGCTCGTCACCGCGAAAAGGTGTGTGTAGTGTTGCTCCCTTTTGGGCCTTCTTCTTTGTGCTCCGCGAAGTTGCGGGCCGGGGGTTCTTTTCCCGCGGGGGGGGGGGGGCTCGGGGTTCCGGGAGCGCTTGTTCTGCTGGGGGCCGGTGGTGTTTCAAAAAAAAAAAAAAAATTATTATTATAGATCTGATCCGCGCCTGGCCGACACTCCGCGAATCGTGTGCTGGGGCCCCTACTGCTCTTAGCGCTTGGGGTGAGGACAGGGAGGATATTTTATTTTGTTTGGCTGGTAGCAGAGCCTTTTGTTAAAATAAATAATTAAAGGACAAGCGGGTGCAGAAGGGGTTTGAATTCCTCCAGCAGTGCTATTTCAGCCTGGTGGGGGGAAGGGGGGGTAGTTGCTGTGTTCCCCGGATATTAATCTCAGGCCTACCATATAAAAACAAAAAAAAAAACAAAAAAAAGAAGTGATAATCATAAGAAAGAACATCTTTAGCTACTTAAAGGGGGTATCATTTAGCCGCTGCTAAAAGCGGTGAGTGCGGTACTCAGCGCACAGGACAAGGGCGCAGAATGGCTTGGGGTCTTAGCGGGAGCAGGGTAGAAAATAGGCCTGGGGGCATTAGGGGGTTGGCCAGAGGGCAGGGAGCAGCGAGGCATGGGTGCACAGCAGAGGGGGGCTCTACTTAGGGGCGCCCCGGGGGCCAGAGTGCTTCGCAGTGCCCAACTGAAGCGTGGGCAAAGGAAATCCAGGGGGGCGTGTTCCAGGGGGGCATCCGGCGATGCCTCCCGGGCCTGTGCGGGCGGGGTAGCGTCAGAGGGAGCTGGGCTTGGGGAGATGGGGTCCTTGTTGGTTGCTGGGGGTGGTGAGGAGGTGGGGGATGTAGTCGGGGTGGTCAGCGCCCTGGGCCATGCAGGTGTCAGGGGGGGCAGAGTCCGTGGCGGCGCAGGCCATTGGGCCACCGGTGGACAGCACGTCGGGTGGGCCTATGGGTGTGCCTCCTTCCCCTCCATCGGGGATTAGGCGTTTCGTTCACCCTGGAATTTTTGGGCCACTGGGTCCGTGGGCATGCGGAGTGGGTCCATGGGGGAGTATGGGGCACTGGGACAGTGGTTGGGGTGACTGGTTTGGTGCTGGGTGTCGGGAGGTGCTGGGTCCCGTGGGCAGGGGTTCTGCTGCCTGGGACGCAGGCGGTCTCGGTTCCTCAGCGTGGGGTTGGGGCGGGGGGCTGGGTGAGGCGCCTTGCACTACGAGGGCCGTTGCTGCTGGTCTCTCCCCCTCTCTTCCTCTGTAGGTCCCGCGGAATTCGACGCCCATGATGTCCATGGCTGACTCGGCTCAGGTAGTTGGTGCAGGCCCCTCCAATTCTGTGGACGAGAGGTCCGGTACGGCGTCGGGGGTGCAGCCCGCGGGCGTTCCGGCGTCTCCCCCCTCCGGTGTTGGTGAATATGCAGAGGATGCAGGCGGGGTGGAGGGAGGAGTGCAAACCCTGGGCACGGGGCTTGCCGTGGCAAGAAAAGCCAAAGCTAAGCATCGACAGGGGCGCCGCTGTCGGCGGGCATCTTCTTCTTCCTCCTCTTCTTCGTCGGCGTCCACGGCATCCTCGGGTGACTCCCTTATAGCTGGGGGTGGAAAAGGGGAGGGCGGTGGGTCTTCTGTGGTGCGCTGTGCCGAATTGTGGGAGTGCGTGCCGCGGAAGCTGCGCCATCGGATCAAGCGGCGCAAGTATATTGACATTTTCCGCCTTCTCGATGGCAGAAAACGTTTCGGCAAAAGCAAAAAGAAGCGCAAGGAGGACGAGAAAGCTGGCAGGGTGCGGAAGGCTTCTCGCAATACCCTTAATTGGACTCATGCCTTTTTGAGCTTGGCGAGTGTATGGGATCATTACTTCCTGGATCATTACGGGGCGCTGCTGGGTTATGCAGATATGATTTTGGCGGCGTCGCAGGTGCACGAGGGGTGGGCTTGTTTGAATTATGACGAGGAGTTCAGGGACATGATGGAGGAGAACGGTCAGCTTTCTTGGGGGACGAAGGACATTAATCTTTGGTTAACTCAAATGTCCGCGAGGAGTCAGGTTGGGGGAGAAGGAGTCGGGGTTGGGAAGGCGGGGCCGCCACTTGCCTCGGCGGGTTCGCGGTCCTTTCGGGCCCCCGCTCCTGTTGTCTCCCAACCCCGGGGGGGTGCTGTTGGGGGAGACGTCTGTTGGCGTTTCAACAAGGCATCATGCCCGTTCCCTGACTGCAAATTTAAGCACGCCTGCTCACTGTGTGGGGGTGGGCATGCGGCCACTAAATGTAGTCAGAAAGGAGTTGCGGGAGCCCCAGCCGGAGCTAAGTGAGGTGGTTCGTAGTGCGTTGGCTCCTATGCCTGTGAGAATCGACGCGTTGCACCCTTGGTTAGTGCTGTACAGGCAGTCTCGACATGGGGGGACATCGAGTTTGCTATTAAAGGGTTTCTCTGAGGGCTTTAAGATTCCGTTTCAGGGTTCACCAGTTAGGGGTGGGTCGCGCAACGCTAACTCGATGCAAGAGCAGACTGATGTTGTGCGAAGGAAGGTTGCGGAGGAAAGCGCGTTGGGCAGAGTAGCGGGGCCCTTCACCATGCCCCCCCTTTTCCCCGTTCACGGTTTCCCCGTTGGGTGTGGTGCCCAAGAAAGAGCCGGGCAAGTTTCGGCTGATACACAACCTATCTTGCCCTCCGGGGGATTCCGTGAACGATCGCATTCCTCGGGAGCTGTGCACTGTGCGCTACGCTTCCTTTGACGCGGCTGCGGTCCTAGTGCGCCAGTGTGGGGCTGGTGCCCTGCTGGCCAAGGTAGACATCGAGTCTGTGTTTCGATTGTTGCCAGTTCACCCTTCAGCTTTTCCTTTGCTGGGCTTTCGCTTTGAGTCGCGGTTTTACTTCGACAAGTGCATGCCTGTGGGCTGTGCGATATCCTGCTCCTACTTTGAAGCCTTTAGTACATTCCTGCATTGGGTGTTGGAGAAGCAGACGGGTGTCGCTAACATAGTACATTATCTTGATGATTTCCTTTTTGTCGGGCCGGAGCAGGTGCCTACCTGTGACACTCTACTGGGGGCTTTTATGCGCTTGGCCAGGGACTTTGGCATCCCCATAGCGGCCAATAAAACTGTGGGTCCGGTTACCCGCCTCACCTTTTTAGGGATTGAGATCGATACGGTGGGTATGGTGATGCACTTGCCTGCACAGAAGGTCGAGCGGCTTAGGGAGTTAGTGGCGTTTGTGGGTTCTTCCTCCAAGACTACCCTCCGGGTCATGCAGTCGTTAGTCGGACACCTCAATTTTGCCTGTAGGGTTTTGCCCATTGGGCGCCCCTTTGCACGGCGGTTATCATTGGCTACGGCGGGCGTTCGCCTCCCACATCATCGGATTCAGGTGTCTGCGGGAATGCGTGAGGATCTACGGGTGTGGGATACTTTCCTAGCGAATTTCAATGGCTGTTCGTTGCTGCAGTTGCCGGAGCTTTCGAATCTGGACTTGCATTTGTTCACGGATGCCGCGGGGAGTTCCGGTTTTGGGGCCTATTGCCATGGGACGTGGTGTGCGGAACCTTGGCTGGAGGAATGGGTGCAATCTGGCCTGACACGCAACATTACCTTCTTGGAGCTTTTTCCTATAGTGGTAGCTTTTTGGGTATGGCCCGACCGCCTGCATGATCGGCGGGTAGTGTTTTGGTGTGACAATGCCGCGGTGGTGGAGGTTATCAACCGGCATGCGCCTCGGTGCCCACAGGTAGCCTCCCTGATGAGGGTGTTGGTGTTGGCCTGCTTGCGCTTGAATGTTACCGCCAGGGCGCGCCATGTGCCGGGCTCCCAGAATTCCATTGCTGATGCTCTGTCCTGATTTCAGTGGGAGCGGTTTCAGCAATTGGCTCCAGAGGCGGAAGAGTCGGCCTCTCGGGTCCCGGAGCATCTCTGGAGGGTTGGGACCCCGACCTGATGGCATTGCTGGCTGCATCAGTGGCTCGCGGCACATGGGTGCTGTATCAGCGAGGATTCTCTCAGGTGAGAGCCTTTGCAAACACGAGGGGTTGGTCTGGGGGCAGTGTGCCAGATGGGCTGATGGGTCAATTTGTTTTGTGGGCAAAGGGTCAGGGTTGGGCTCGGTCGGCGGTCGCGTCTGCGTTGGCAGGGTTTTCCTTCTTTTGTAAGGCGGCGGGGTGGGGCAACCCTAGAGTTTCCTTTTTGGTTACGCGCCTTCTGGCAGGCTGGGCCAGGGCACATCCTAGGCCGAGGGACTGGTGGCTTCCGGTTTCCCACGAACTCTTACTTCAGATATGCGAGGCTTTACCGCGCATTGCGGTCTCAAGTTTCGAGTCTGTTTTGTTCCATGCGTTGTTTGTGACTGCATTTTTTGGGGCATTCAGAGTGTGTGAGCTAGTGCCCAGGTCTGCACAGCAGGGTGCGTTTGGCGGGCTCGCCTTTGAGCACGTCATGGTGGGCGTGTCACAGGTTCGTATTTACCTAGTGCGTTCTAAAACGGACCAGACTGGGAAGGGTGGCTGGGTGGTGCTGAGCGCCATCTTCCCCTTGTTATCCTGCCCGGTGCATGCTCTACGGAATTACCTGCAGCTGCGGCCGTTGGCGCGGGGCTATTTTTTCATCCACGGTGACGGCAGGCCGGTGACACAGTTTCAGTTTACGGCCATGCTGCGCTTGGCTTTGCGGTTCCTGGGTTATGATGACAGGAGCTATGCTTCGCATTCATTCTTGATTGGTGCGGCTACTAGCGCGGCTGCGGCAGGCCTCGAAGCGCGTGTCATCCAGCGCATCGGCAGATGGCGTTCAGGAGCGTACGAGGGGTACATTCACCCATAGGTCTTCTGCACTGCGCGTTCAGGCCGTGTGGTTAGCTCGGCAGCGGAGGTTCCCCTTGGGGGGGTGGGCTCGGGGGGGTGGGGGTTACTAATTGGTTCCCTTCCTATTGCAGATTGGCCTGCTGGTGGCAGTCCGCTTTTCTACTTTCAGATGATGCCTGCTCCGGAGACTGGTGGATCATCGGGCATTCCTTCGTCTATTGGGTGGAGCGTCGGGCGGCAGTGCGGCCGTTGGGCTCCCATCTCGGTCTGGCCAGTTCCGGAGTTTGGTTGTGTTGGATGGGGCAACGTGGCATGCGATGGTGGCAACTCCTGGCCTGTGTGCAGGTGGAGCTCAGACTGCGGCGGCGGCCAGTCGGGCTGCTGATTCATTTGGGTGGCAATGACCTGGCTAGCTGGTCCTGCCGGCAAATAATTCGAACTGTGCAGAGGGACATTGGTCAGGTGTTGGAGTTACTCCCGGGTGTGGACATCATTTGGTCAGACATCATTCCACGCCCTGCGTGCTGGACTCAGCGGCGCTGGTCGCAGGGCCTGGTCAAGATTAACCGCCAGATTGGGCGTTGGGTGCAGCAGACAGGTGGGTGTCAGGTGTTACACCCTTGGGTGGATGTCAGGTGTGCAGGCCTGTATCATTTAGATGGGGTTCACCTGGCCCCGGTGGGTCAAGATCTGCTCTTGAACGACTAGCAGGAGGCTTTGGAGGGGTGGTGCTGGTCGCAGCTTTCCTTGATGGGGGCGGCACAAGGTTAGTGGTATACCTTGTGCCGGTGGTGGGGTAGCGAACTGGCGCTCGCCGACCCGGCGGGGCATTTGAGGCTGATGCCGCTTTACACGGAAGCGGCAGCGCTCCTTAGGTTGGGAGAGACGTCCCGGCTGGGGTCTCTGCCCCGTGGAATGCAACCTTGAGCCAGCCTTTGCTAATAACATGGTGAGGCTGGCGGTAGGGGGAATGGGGGTGGATGATGCTCCACTTTGCTATAAACGGCTGGTGGGGGGCATCATCCGGAAACGGGGGGGGGGGGAAACTTGTGGGTTCATGACTGTTGAGTTGGCCCAGGTTGGGCCGGTGTTCCATTACTGTTAATAAAGCTGCGACCAAGCAATTTTCTCCAGTTCCTATGTCTGCATGTTCTGTTCAGGTGTTGGGGAGGGGGGGAGGGGGGGAGGCTCGTGTGGGGTAGGAATTGACCTCGAGCAAGTTGGGGCATGGATCCCTGAGGTGTGTGGTGGGGGGGGGCTCTATAAAGCTTAGGATGAAGCCGGGGACAGGGCATCCAGATACCTCGGTTAATTCTTCCGCGCCGCAGGGCTGGGTCCCGAGGCCGGTTAGTAACCGGGTTCCCGGGGCCCGAATCACGGCACATTTAGTTAGGCCTGCGGGGGGGGGGCAGAGTGGAGGAGTGAGGTGGCGTGCGTGCCGGCAGCCAGCGTCGGTGAATGGAGCCCGGCAATTGGTCGAAGAGCGCCTGGGGGGCGGGGCGGCAGTGTGCAAGGGTGGAGAGTGGAGGAGTGGCATAGTGGTTGGGGCAAGGTACTTCAGGCCGGAAGGTCGGGGGTTCAAATCCCACTAGAGGACAGCAACCTTGGTCCGGAAGGACTGGGGTTTCTAGTCCCACAGGTGCTCCTTGTGGTCTTGGGCAAGCCACTTAACCCTCCATAGCCCATGTTCCCTATAAAATAGTTATCTCCAGGTTATAGTGCCCTGTTCAATGTAATTTCAGTTTGTTCAATGTAAACCGCACTAATGCAGAATAGCACGGTATATAAGAGAATGTAAATAAAGAAAGAAAGAAAGAAAGAAGGGCCAGCCCCAGAGTTGCTTCAAGGTATTGGCACACTAGATAGACCTTAAGCTTTATATCCCACCCCAATCATCCGGCTGTCAAAATGCTTTGTTTAGCTTTGAATGCCCTGCTCTTTGTCGCTGCCCCCCCCCCCCTCAGAAGTTACCACCTTAGGCGACCACCTGGTTTGTCTAATGGTTGTGCCAGCCCTGTTCTAACATGGAAATGTGAAATTTGTAGGATTGATATCAAGGAAACAAGAAGGGAAAGATGAAATGTTTTACAGAATGTCTCCTTGATCAGTTTTTCCCAGCACTATTCTGAGAAGTTGAAAAACCTTTTGGAAGCCACTCACTGAATTCCATCACCACTTAACCTTAAGAAGAGGAACCTATATATATTAATTTCTGGATACTAAGTTCTCATGACAGGGACAAAATACCCATGGTAGCTAGGACAAAAGCACAAATGGCCTAGAATAAGATTGTATTTTTTTCTGAACTTTATATCTGAAATTCAAGCAGCATGTCCAGAAGTAATAGGTTGATGTCTTGTTGTCCCTGGTGACTTGTAGACTGTGAGGGTCATTTTAAAAGGTTTATTTGTGATTTGGATATCTGAAGTCATGCATGTCGAAAGAAAAATCATGGACACGTCTCCATAGCCATTCCACAAATGACTGCCTGGATTTTCAGAAGGCCTTTGACAAGGTCCCCCATGAGAGACGCTTGGCAAAATTAAAAAGTCATGGGATAGGAGGAAGTATGCTATTTTGGATCGGAAAAGAGAGAGTAGGGCTAAATGGCCAATTTTCTCAGTGGAGAAAGGTGATTAATGTAGTACTCCAGGGATTTGTGCTGGGCCTGCTGCTTTTTAACATATGACCTGGAAATCGGAATAACGAGTGAGGTGATCAAATTTGCAGATGTCACAAAATTATTCAAAGTTGTTAAAACACAAGAGGATTGTGAAAAATTGCAAGACAACCTTGATAAATTGGAAGACTGAACGTCCAAATGGCAGGTGAAATTTAATGTGGACAAGTGCAAAGTTATATACCTTAGGAAAGGACAACTCAAACTATGGTTCCACAGTGCAAGGTTCCACATTAGGAACCACCATCCAGGAAAAAGATTTAGGCATAATCGTGGATTAATTAATTAATTTATTTATTTAGCTGCTTTTATATCCCGCTTTTCACCGGGTCAAAGCAGTTTAACAAAAAAAGGGGGGGGACAATAATCAAGTTGACAGAGAAAGGGAGGGGACCGTCACTAGGGGGGATAACATAGTTGATCAGCACAGAAAGTAATAGTACTAGACAGTTGACGTTTTATGGAAGTCTCTTAGATGGTGGCTGGGGTGTAGGTCAGAGGGTCCAGGTGAACAGTCATTGAGAGATGTCTGTTTCTGGTCCAAGATATTCATGAAACAGGATGGTTTTTAACTGTTTCCGGAATGTGGAGAGGTCTTTGGTGCTTCGGGTCTGGCTTGGAAGGCAGTTCCAGAGGGAGGGTGCATACAGTTCGAATGCTCTGTTGCAGGTTTTCTGATTAAACTTAGTTCGTTCATGGGGGATAGTAAGAGTGTTGCCGGGGGTCTGATGGGTTGGTCTGTTGAGAGTAGGGTGAGGTAGTAGAGTCCGGAGTTGGGAGGTCTGTGTTTGATGGAGGGATTTGTGGATAAGTAGGAGGGATTTGTATTTAATCCTTGCTTCGAGGGGCAGGATGTGAAGGATAATATGTTGAAACCCTCCACCCAGTGTGCAGCGGCAGCCAAGAAAACAAATAGAATGCTAGGAATAATAAGGAAAGAAATGGAGAATAAAGCCAAGGATATTATAATGCATCTGTATCGTTCCATGATGAGACCGCACCTTGAATATTCTGTACATTTCTGGTCACCATATCTTAAAAAGTATATAGCAGAATTAGAAAAGGTACAGAGAAGAGCCACCAAAATTGTTGAGGGCCCTCGTTTCTGACACCACTGCCCCCCCTGAAATAGATGCCGAAACCAATGCCACCGGACACATCTGTGAACAGCTCCAGCTAGGCATTGCTGATGGGGAGATCCCTGCATACATTTCTGCCATTGTACTTGCCCAGAAAATCCTGCCAGTCAGGTCTTGCCATATGGCCACCGCCACTTTGGTGGTGCCTCCTGCTTACGCCTCTTGTGGTGTCTGCCAACCATCTTATAAATGCTTTGACATCCCAGATTGCACTTGGATGTGCTATTTTGTAATGTGGTTCTTTGTGACTCTTTCAGGTCTGAAAAATCTCGTGTCATGTGATATTCATGTGAGATTAAAATTGGGAATACCCATGCGGTTGATCAATGAATGAAGAATACTTCATCCGCTAATCTCTCTTTTGTTTTTCTTTTCTTCTTTAACTATTATCACATTTTTAAGCGTGTTTTTCTTTATGGATTATATGACCTCTTCATTTAGGTCTAGTGATGACACCATCTGGTAATAGCTGATAGTATTTGTGTAGATCCATCTCTTTAGAAGCTGCTGAAGCAAGAATTGCTAACATATGAGATTTCAGATTTGTTCTGTGTGATGCTTTTAGTTATCTAGGTGATCTGTTTGGAAAGAGTTCTAACCTTTTATTGCATCATTTCGGAGGCATCTGAAGGGGCTGGAGGAAGCAGCAATGGCAGTAGAAATGAATTCCGTTTTTATATCCTCTAAACGGGTCTGACGGGTTGGTCTGAATCACCGCCTTGATTACAGGAGAAGGCGGGATATAAATCCTTTTAAATAAATAAAATAAACAGATATGTATGTGTGTGCTCATATTGTTGTGGAGTTGAATAAGTTTTTCAAGCAGCTGGAAGCTGTAGTATTTGGGTTTTCTGATATTAATTTTTCTATTTATTTTGCAATGTAAATTATTGCAAGCTCTTTTTCAGAACCTTTTGCTAAATGTAATAAATGAAAAGAAATAGAAAGAGAGAAACAGAGAAAATGCTGAAAGAAAAAGACCATATGACTTATCTAGTCTTCCCATCCATAAGAAATATTAAATTATACAATCCCTTCTTTTTTCCCAGAGATCCTCTGTATTTGTTCCATGCTTTTTTGAATCAGATACAATTCTTGTCTCCATCATCTCCACTGGGAGGCTGTTCCACCCATCTACCATTCTTTTCTGTTAAGAAATATCTTCTCAGTTTACTCATGAGTCTGTCCTCTTTCACCTTCCTCTTATGACTCCTCATTCCAGAGCTTCCTTTCAACTGGAAGAGGACCAACTCATGTGCATTTATTCCACAGAGGCATTTAAATATCTCAATCATATCACTGATCTCCCACCTTTACTTCAAAGTATACATATTGAAATCTTTAAATCTGTCCCCATATGCCTTATGGCGAAGCCCAATGTTCATTTTAGTAGCGACCTTCTGGACAGATTCCATCCTGTTTATATCCTATTCAAGGTGCGGTCTCCAAAACTATACACAGCATTCTAAATGAGATCTCACTAAAGACTTGTATAAAAGCACTGTCAGCTCTTTTCCATTTACACCCAAGAATCCTTCTGGCTTTTACCATCACCTTTTCTACCTGCTTGGCCATTTTCAGATCACCTAATATGAAGATCCCCAAGTCCCACTCTTCTTTCATTCATTGAAGTACCATTCCCTTGGGTTTTTGTTGTATGGATGCACAATCTTGCATTTATGAAATCTTGCCAGTCAAATTCTTGACCATCCTTTAGGCTTCACTAGATCCCTTCTTATGCTATCCACACCTTCCAGGGTGTTTACCCTGTTGCAGAGTTTGTATCTTTCCTGACAGACCTTTCCTGACAGACCTTCCACAATATCATAAAAAAAGTTAAAAAGAACAAGACCAAGGACTGATCCCTGAGACATGTCACTGATAACTCCCCAATATTCAGAGTGAACAGCAAGTATACTACTACCCTCTAGCACCTACAACCAGTTTCTTACCCAGTCACTTTAGAATTCATCCCAAGAGCACTCAGGTTATTTATAAGTCACCAATGTGGAACAGTGTCAAAGGCCTCACTAAAATTTCAGTATACCTCATCTAGCACTCTCCCAGATCCATTTCTCTGGTCACCCAGTCAAAGAAAGCAATCAGATTTCTATAACAAGACCTACCTCTCTAGTAAAGCCATATTTGCCTTGTTAGTCTAGTGTAGTATGAGGTCATAAAAAAGCTGATTTGCTAAGGTGTTGTGACTCATACTAACATTTATTCAGGTTACATGTACATAATTTAAGAAATTTATTTATATTCTCTTATATACCATGCTATTCTGCATCAGTGCGGTTTACATTGAACAAACTGAAATTACATTGAACAGGGCACTATAACTTGGAGATAACTATTTTACAGGGAACATTGGCTATGGAGGGTTAAGTGGCTTGCCCAAGACCACAAGGAGCACCTGTGGGACTAGAAACCCCAGTCCTTCCGGCCCAAGGTTGCTGTCCTCTAGTGGGATTTGAACCCCTGACCTGAAGTACCTTGCCCCAACCACTAGGCCACTCCTCCACTCCACTAAAAATAATGGGGCCTACAGCAATTAATGCACACATTAACGTTAGAGTGATTTACTTCACTTTAGTGAATCAACCTTAAAGTCGGATGCATAGATGTGTTTGGATGTTGCATCATATTAAGCTGTTTACCTTGAGGTCGCATATTGTTACTGCTCCTTTTCAAGGTATAAAGCTTTCCGTCTTTTTGAAAATGAAATCTTAGCTGCTATTTTCTTGCAAGAAATCCATTCATTGATCGCCTGAGTACAAATTTTAAAAATCCAGGTATGAGTCAGTTTATATTTTTGGTTTTACTGTATTAGCCAGGGTAGTGGCTATCTTAATAAGCAATCACCTAAATTTTGTTGTTAAAAACATAACAACAAATATTTGATTCTGCAGGTTAGGCAGAATTCCAGACCTGTACTACCAATTAATATTTATTGTTCTAATGAAAGAAGTAAATTAATTGTATACAAGTTAAATAAAATAATGCTTGTCTTCTCGTAGACTAGAAAACCAAGAAGGAAATATGATTTTGAGGGGGAGACCCTAAATGTTCATTTAATCCTGAGCTAGACCTGGTCAATGTGCTTGGCTCAAAGGCAGCCAAAGCATTAAATAGATTGGATCATTTGGGTCTGAGTGATACTTAGTGACAGTTTTGCTTGCCACAAAAAATAGGTTTCTGTCTATTTTGTGAAATGTGATATATTGACCAGATTAATTAATGTATTCATCATTTTAGAATTAGCTAATCAAGTTCAATGCTTCCCCTTTTTTGCCTAAGGGTATTTCTGATTACTCTTCATACAGTGTGTAGTAGAAGTGTCCTTAGAATCCCGTTTCAATTTTTTTTCATTTTGGCGATTCAATTTGGGGCTTCTTGAGTTAAGTGAGTGCTGAAGTAAATTAGCTCAAATCAGTAGGGAATGCTTTCTGTTTAATATTTCCCCCAATACTAAGCTTGCTATATGGTGAGAAGCCTTCAAAGCTACATTTAGGGGTATGTTTACTAAACTGTCTTAATGTTCCCGGCGCTAGTTGCAGCAATAATGTGAAGGATGACATATAAGGAGTGGGTGTTCCGGTCTTAAGGTAGCAATCGCAGGTTATCGCGCGATAAAGTGCGCCGTGTCCATTATCGCGCGATAAAGTGCGCCGTGTCCATTATCACGTGATAAAGTGTGCCGTGTCCATTATTGCACGATAGAGGGAGCAGCGCATGTTACAGTGTGTTAACCTTAACTTTGTGTGCTGACCTGCAATCACAGCAACAGAGGTGTAGCACACTGGTTAGTACAGTGCCTGCTGAACCAGGGGTCATGAGTTTAATCCCCCAGTGGGCTTAATGAAGAAGGGTAACCAAAGCAATTCCTTTTCCTGCTTGTAACAGTCCAACAATCTGTGCTGTCAGCTAAAAATACCCACACCCCAGTGCCATAAACTAATGCACCTTTTAGGGCGCACCAGAAGGCATATCCTAAACCACCACGTCAGCCAAGGTGGGTTATAATGTGCCCCAGAGGGCATGTTGAAAGGTTGTCAACCCCCAAGGCACCATATTAGGCGCCCCATAAGCTGGCTGAATCTAAGGGGTGGCTAAAGATGCCCCAAGGATGTCTAAGGCACTCAAGAAATGTTGGCCAAGGGCAGTAAGGTTCCCCAAGTTGAAAAGCAAGAAAGGTATGGGTCAAACACAGATGTAACCCTAACATTGCACAGAGCACCAAGGAAAGACAATGCACAATTGATGGAAGGAAGTAGATCTGAGCTGATGGATCAGACAAATCTGCGTTCAGCCCGTGGCAGTTTGTAAAATGGACAAACATATCTGGGCCAGCTGTAGTGATGCACAGGGTGATGGTAATGTACCATGCAACAATGATAGTGTGTGGCAGAGGATGGGAAGATGTGTCCAGCAGAGGAGATAGAGGTGGCAGGATAGGTGCAATGACAAGAGGACAGAGGAGTAGCAGTGCCATGCACAGCACACACAGGAGAGGCAACCAGGAACAGCTGCAATGAAGAAACGTGTACCAGTGCAGGACATGGGGTAGGAGCTTGCACATCAGGGCAGGATGGCACACAGCTGCCAGACACACATAGGACAGAAGGATGGTTGGCAACTGTGATAAGGGTACAATGTGCTAACAGCCCAGATCTGCACAGATATGACTGTTACAGGAATGAAAAGTAGTTGTGCAGGACAGGCATACAAATGAAAGAGAACAGAAAGGAATCAAATCTATGACCCTTAGCACAAAGGTCAGTGCACAAACCAGTAGGCTACATCACCAACATGAGGTCATTAGCAAAAGCTGCATACAAGAATACTGCAGAGCATCGCACAAGAAGCCTGCTGGCTGCCAGGATAGGCAAACCTCCAACAGTAACCATGATGGAATGCATATGCAGATCTGGTGTGTACAGCTCAAATCACAGTCTGTAATTGGGACCAGAACCACATATAACTACATGCACACACAATGAAATGTTATGCAGTGGATACAGCATGCAAAAGAGGAAAGAACCTAAACCCAAAGGGTGGCAGGGGATGCCCCGTGGAGCAGGGCAAAATATGGAACAGAACAGAAAAGGAGCATGTGAGAATTGAACCTGTAAACAGGTGTGCCACAAACCAGCTAAACCACAGCAATGCCAATCCCCCAAACAGACTGTCTATGTGAACGTTACAAAGAAAGAGACATATGTAACAGCTAATATGTGATGGATAGGCAGCACAGAGGGCACACTTTGGTGTACAGTGAAGAGGTGTAAGGGTGTGTGGATAGGTGATGAACCTGTAGTTAGCTCATGGTCAGGTTAGCACAACACAAAAAAAAAAAAAAAACATGTGGGAATCAAACCTGCAACCTATGGTGTTACAACACATGTCCATAACCACTATCCTAAACAACCACACCAAGCACAATGCAACGATATTACCTCAAAGGGAATGTGTGTATGGGAACCTGCAACACCCAGTGATGTGGCAGACGGCTAGCACCGTACAAGGATGTGAGCACAAGTGGGCCATGTATATGACCAGGAAATCACTAAATACGTGTGTCAGTGTGTTCAAGCAGCAGCAGAGACAAATGTACATCCAACACATTTTTATTTTGGTTAATCATCAGAGATAGTGTAGATACCGCCTA
Organism: Ichthyophis bannanicus; assembly: GCA_033557465.1. Taxonomy (NCBI): domain Eukaryota; kingdom Metazoa; phylum Chordata; class Amphibia; order Gymnophiona; family Ichthyophiidae; genus Ichthyophis; species Ichthyophis bannanicus. Next base: position 278,339,453 of record CM066033.1, read on the forward strand.
TCATAATATCAAGGTGATTGGATAACAGAGGAAAAATCAAAAACACATTTTGCAGAGCAGCAACCCACATGTTACAGAAAAGTCACTGGCCCGTGTACAGATGATGGGCAGGAGAGATAATGTGCATTAGGTGCATGGTGTGCAGTATGCATTTGCCCCCCACCCCCACATGTTGCTGCATGCCCCAAATGCGTTAATTACATATGTGTGCATGTAGACAGTAGGCGGTGCATGATGAGGGCCCAACACACATCAATCATGATCTGTTTATAAAAACATATCTGTCTTCCAACACAGGAGTCACACAAATGAAACAGCATATGTTGTTAAACATAAGAAAGTGTAAACACAGATATCGAAATATATGTTACAGCTGTCACATAATGCCTGATATAGGAATCAAAGCAGCAACAATGTAACCCAAAACAATCGTCAAATGCAAAATGAGGATATGCTAACAAGTATCAGAGGCACATGAACACAGAGAATTCAAATGAAACAAACTGCAAAAACATGCAGACATAACACTATGCAAAAGGTCCCCTGCACTGGTTGGTGTGGATACAGTGTTTGTACACATATATCACGGTACATGGAATGCACAAATGAAGGAGGAAAATGGACACACACACTGTCACACTCCAAATATAACTGGGCAATGTGAGTGCTGTAACCTCAGGGGATAAATAGGACTGTGCAGACATGCAATGCTAGGTTTGTAAACCAATGCAGAGCCTCACGTCTGTACAGTAAACAAATACAATAACCTGCATATAGAGGTGGAAAGAAAGGTCAAACATGTTACAGTAACCTACACAGAAGCCATATTGCCACATGCTGTGTTGCAACAAAATAGTCAATCACATGCACATGGACCGTGTACATTGAAACATGATACAGTGATGCCACACATGCACTGTAACACCCTTGGTGAGTGCAAACATCAATACAAGATGTTGGTGTGCAGTAAAGTGGTGTGGTGGCAAATAATATGTCATGTCCAAGTGGAGGGTAGGCAGACATGGACAAGAGGACCTCTCCAGTGTTCCCCCTGTGCCACATGCATGGCTGTATGCTTGTGTTGAACCAAACAGATGAGCGTATCCTGCGTCCCATGTCACACACATGGGCAAAACACAACCGCACAATGTCAGAAGGATGCACAACATACAGCAACAATGTCAGTCCCAGCTGCACATGTGGGGACCAGTACGCAGTGTCCACAGTGCAAAGGGTGTCTGCAACCCAACAAGTCCCGTGAAGACTGTCCTTGAAACTCTGGGCATGCATAGTCAAGTGTGACATCCCAATATGCCACAGTACTGGAAAGGTCAGGTGTGTCTCCTGCGATGAACAGGACACCCAGCCAGAGCACGGCAGCAAATGGTGTGTTGGACAGGCCTGTCATGGCCAAAGTAGCAATCCAACAATAATGTCCATCCTAGGCATGTGTCCCACTCGCAGAAGTCAAACATCCTATGGCACCATGTCCCAGGGATAGTTCCATGGTGTTGTTGTGTCCTCCAACAGGTGGGTGATGGTGATGCCGGATGCCCTGGAGTAGATGTGCTTTGTGTGTCATCTGCCCTGTGTCAGAAGAGGATAAACAATGTATTGGTATGCTGTTTGCAACATCAGCCCAAATTGCAGAGAGTCAAACATCAATATGTATGTAATGAAACGTCACACAGGCAAACATAACATGATCACAACACAGAACACAGTGCATGTTGTGGACATTTGGAATTGGAACCGCAAACTAGGGTGTCACATGGATATGGTCATGTTCATGCCCATGTTACACAGGCGTTTCACAGCTCCACCCCATGTGCATCAGCATTTGTGTACAGAGACTCCACATGAAATGTCCATGAAACAAACAGTAAATCATTAACATGTAAAGGCTGATGTCATTTCCAAAAGACCAAAGGTGCAGCCTACCGTGTGTCTGCAACAAGTGTCTGTTTGGGTTCCCTTGAGGCTCTCAAAGGCCACAACACGTCACAGTGAAGGAAGAAGATGTCATTGAAATGTGCAGAATCACCATGTCCCCATGTCCTGCCACTGTTGATGCATGTCCACATTATGGTGATATCTGTGATGCAAAAATGCTGTTGCGCAGTGGTCTGTCAGCACACAAGAGATAGGTCAGCTCACAACACACAACACTTGGCCACAATGTTCACAAGGTAAACAGCAGTAAGGTAGAGATAGCACAGCCACCACCGCTCCCCAGGTATACAGACCCCTCACACCACATGATAATGCAAAATGCTTGCATGCTGTATCATCACACAGCCAACCCAAAAACACACACCCATACAGTATGTTAAGGTGAACGTGCCAGCAGTAGCATACAGTCTGTATGTGCAGAATTGGAGATTGCTGGAGATAAAGGCTTGTCAAATGCAATGATACACTGCTGTTGGCTGATGCTGCAATGTCAGGGAAGGGTGTACGTGCAGCCCACTATCCGAACACCTAGGACCGACACACACTCGCAGCTCTATTATACATGTCCCAGAGACAGTGTTGGAGAAGATGAACTGGCCAGGAACACATGTGGATATGTGTGCCAATAGCAAAATATGGGGTATGGGGTGCAGGGCAAAGAGGTGAACAACAATATATGTACAATATGACAGATCCCTGCAGACATGTGCTCCCCCTGACTGTCGTCACAAACAAAGTAGCTGTAGGTCCACCTACCTCAGACTACTGCATGTTGGATGACCTACAGTCAGCTGCCAAGGCACCACAGCATCTGGAGGGTCACCAAGTATGCCCTTTGGATTGAGGAACACAAGAGAAACATACATATGTGATGTTGGAGCTGTGCAACACACACTGCACCTTCACATCCTCAGCTCGCAGATCCCCCAAGATCCTTTACAGACTGACTGTGCCCCATCACAGTGTACAGATTCCCTTCATGCTAACGTTATGATTGAAGTGTGTGTGGCAAACTACAAGGGCCCGTACTCTATCTGTCCCCTTCCCCACCTCTCTGCTGCCGTAAAACTGTTGAACAGATCCATCTCCTCGCTACCGTGTCCTTGCTCGTCTCTAAGGCCGCAGTACTATCCTGCGTCCCCCATATCGCTCCCCCTGCCCCTTCTGTGTATGTTCTGGTGTCTCAATGTCCACTGCTACCCTGCTGTCAGTTCCTGTACCACAGGGGACTATCCAGGGGCTACTTCCTTATCCTCTGTCAATATACATTTCCTTGCTTTGGCTATCTCATCCCTTGACATACATTACCAGCTGTGTGCTGATGAGTTGCAAAGATATGTCTCCACGCCTGAGTCATGTCTGCCAAACCACAGTCCGATGTCTGCTTGCCAACTGACATTGATGGCTGCATGTCATCCCACTGTGTGAAATAGATACAGGCAAAGCATGGATATCCTATATGTGCACCTAAACCCTCCCCTCCCATCTGAGCGTCTTTGTGTGTGTGGCCATACCCTCCTTTCTCCTGGGTCCTCAATGTAGGTGTTATCTTGAACTGCACTTTCCTCCTCTACACACATACCCAGCTTGTAGTTGAGGCTTGTGGTTTCTGTCTACAGTTATATTTCCCCAGTCCTCCCTGAACACACAACTAAAATCCAAATCCACTCCCAAATCAGCTCCCATCTTGCCTACTGTAGCCCACACTTTGCTGATCTGGCTTTGAATCATCTCTGTCTGCCTGAAAACATGCAACACTGCACTGCATGGCCTTTCCACAGCCACACACATAATGGCAATAATACACCCCCTGTCAGGACACCTCACAGGTTCCCTATCCGTCTCCACATCCATGTCAAGGCTCTCATGCTGACCTATACATGCAGGTACACTGTGGAGTTGCAGTAACATCCCTTACTGATCTCATCTACCAATAATCCAACTACTACAGAGCATGTATATAGTGCTACATGTCACATGTAGTGCTACACAGAAACAACTAACACTCAGTCCATGCTCATCAGAGCATACCAACCAATCCATCATCTCATATTACAAAATGTGAAACACACACATCTAGGCAACTAGTCCCATCTATGGGCCGCTCTCCTACTGTTGACCCCATACTACACGCCTTTCACCTTGCTGCACCCAAAGCCTCAAACTAACTACCTATGGCTGTACAGCAGCCCCTATCCCAATCAGCCACAAATCATGTGTGACAGCTTAACACCTCCCCCAAGCCTAATACCCCTGACACACATAATCCACCTCCACCCGCTGTTGTGCCGTGCTCACATCTTCTGCGTTTCAGCCATGACTAGATTGTAAGCTGGGATGGCCAGGCAATGTCTGTTATATGTCAGTGCAGTGTTGCATCTTACTGCTATTGGGATTCAAATGTTCACTAGTAGCAGTAGTACACACATATCTAAACAAATGTATGTGGCAACATATGCAGTACTTACATGAGAAGACCTCCTCAATCACCTGCCGCTTGACTGCTGTCCCTTCATGTGTGTCACCATGGCCAAGCACAGGAGGGCACGTAGGATCCTCCTCCAGATCCTCATTAATTTGGACAGGGATATGGTGCCTGAGAGCAATGTTGTGCAGGATGCAACAGGCTATAATGATCTCTGCCACAGTCTGTGGTTTGTATTGTAAGGCTCCGCCTGTCCTATCCTGAAGCAACTCTTTAAAACGCCAAAGGTTCGCTCTAGGATGGAGCGGCTGGAGGCATGGGCCTCATTGTAACTCCACTCTGCACGTGTCCGTGGTTGACACACAGGGGTCAGCAACCAGGGGCGACACCCATATCCTGAATCACCTGCAGAAAGAAATGTGGAACGTTAAAGCAGGAGTTGATGTCCAACCAAATGGACACAAGTATGTACGTGCAAACCAAATGCACGAAACATCCTAATAGAAACATATGACATCACATGATGGGACACCACAACTATGCATCAGCGTGTGAAGTTATGACACACAAAACAAGGGGTAGGTGTAGGGATTGCTATCAACATAATATTTAACCACAACAAAAATGCTAGCATCCATTCTACCATCATCACGCAGCACCGTAGCAAGGTAGAGCTGGAGGGCACTACCCCCCCCCCCATGTTAGATCATACACAGACAGATGAGACGCACACACAACTAGGAATACACCTCAAAGACAGACATGTGCACATATGATTAGTCACAGGATCACCATGTGCATGTCAGAGATGAGAAATACACACCCAGCAGTATACAGTCCTCATACTGGCCTGCCTCAAATTGTCTGAATAGTGCCGAGTGATGTAGGATATAGGAGTCATGGGTGGACCCTGCAAATCTAGGGACCACATTCAGAATATGCATATTTGTATCACATACAACCTGAACATTCAGGGAATGGTAGTGTTTGCGGTTGCAGAACACTACCTCCCTGTCTCTAGACAGGACCAGGGCAACATGTGTGCAATCAATAGCTCCCATCACGTGCGGTATCCCAGCTAACGCCTCAAAGGCCTGGTTCAGGGTCCCCCACTGTAGCCTAGTGTGGGGAATGGCAATGTAATTCCCCACCTGGCTGATCATGGCACGCAGTACCTGGTGGAGACAGCATGAGAAGGTGGGCGGCTCATGCCACCCACTGTGGCCACAGATGACTGGAAACAGCCAGAGGCAAAAAAATATAGGGCACCAAGGAGCATGACCAAACCCGGTATGGCATGTGACCGACCAGTCAGGGGCTCGAGGTCAGGTCTTAGATCCTCATAGAGCTCCCTAATAGCCCCCATGCTCAGGCGGTAGAGGGAGATGACCTGGTCCTCACGCATGCCCTGGAGCTGGGTCCTTGGCCTGTAGAGGCGAGGCTGTCGAGCCTGCAACTCCGCATGCCTCCTGTGCCGTGCTGGCACAGTCCCTGCCTGGCCTGCCCCCACAGCTGCAGGTCTGTGTTGCAGCAGGACTACACCCATGCCCTGTGCCTCAGCCCCATGGATACCATCTCCCCCATCAAACAACCGCAGTCCCTGCTCATCTCCCACTGCACATGCAGCAACCACAAAGCCCGCCATGAATTCCGTCCCTCCAACTCCTCTAACTCACTCTAACACAGACACTCAGCTCACCAACCTAGCCACACACCTCCCTCACCACACACCAACCCAGCCACACTACCCCACCACCACTCACAAACCCAGCCACTCGCCACGACACACCTGCCTCTGACACTCTCCTTGCTTCACCAACAACCAACAGCGCCTCTCCCTCGCCTACACAAACCCCTCAACGTGAACCAGGTGTGCAGGTGTATTTATAGGTTATTTTACATTGCGCGTGTTGCACATGTGCAGTGGCGCGAGCACGTCGGCTGCACGTGTTGCTCATGCGCCACAGATACGCAGAAGGTGCGCTTGCGGGACACCATGTTACACATGTGCATGTGCTGCGTGATGTTAGGCGCATACGCCAAGCCTCATGCTCACGCACAGCACATGTGTAACATGGGATTCCATTCGTACCACTTCCGTGTCTCTGTGGCGCATGCGCAACATGCGCAGCTGATACGCTTGTGCCACTGTGCATGCGCAACGCATGCAACATAAAATAACCTATAAATACACATGCACACCTGGTTCACATCGAGGGGTTTGTGTAGGCGAGGGAGAGAAGGCATGCGTTGTTGGTGAAGCAAGGAGAGTGTCGGAGGCAGGTGTGTCATGGAGAGAGGTTGGGTCGTGAGTGGTGGTGGAGAGTGTCAGAGGCAAGTTTGGTGTTGGGAGGCGTGTGGCAAAGCAGGCGAGAGAGAGAGGAGGGGAGGCGAAGAGCAGTCTAGAGAGAAAGCAGCAGAGTTTAGGAGCAGGCAGCAGGGAGCGGAGGTGGGGCGAGGAGCAGGTGTGAGGTGTAGCAGAGGAGCCGAGGAGCAGGGATGTGTGACAGGGAGGGAGAGGGCACAGAAGGCAGGGAGAAGGAGCAGCAGGACATGGCAGGAGGGGAGGAGGGGAGGAGGGGAGGAGGGGGGCACCTGTTCAGCAGGACCCAGAGACAGCAGGGAGTGTTGGGCATTTGGTGGTGGCTGCAGGCCCATTGGGTGTGTCCCAGCCCACACAGGGGACACCCAGTGCCAAACGAAGGCGTATACTGGTGCCAGCTGAGGAACGGGGCGGGCTGTGAGATTCAGTCAGCAAGAAAACCACATCCTGCTGGCCAGTGTGTTGGAGTGGTTTGAGGTGCTCTATGGCCGGCTGAGCAACAGCACCACTGTGGCAACACATACACATGTGAGAGGAGGTGCAGGAGACTGTAGCCCAGGCAGGGGAACCAACCAGGAACCTGGACAGACTGAAAAAGAGATTCAATGACATTAAGCATGGTGTGCATGCACACATGGTGGCTGAGAGGCAACATGCCATGGGCACCGGTGGGGGTGCCCCCTTTGCCCCAACTCTCACACCCCTGGAGCAGGAGCTAGCAGACCGTCTTGGGTCCATCTACCTGCGTGGACTGCCAGAAGCGCTGGACACCGCCCATCCACAGGCAGGTAGGTATGCACCTTACACTTTGCTGCTCCTTACGCTTGGAATAAACACCCTTTGTCTAGGCGTCAGGCATCTTCTTTGCCCCTCCTCACACTTGGGTACATAGCTCATATCTTTGCCTCTGCTTTTGGCTCATGAGTGTGCTGTTCCCCATTCCACCCCTTTTAAATTGCACGTTTCTGTCTGCCTCTCACAAGTGTTCCTACCACCATCCTTTGTCTTGTCTCCCCTTTTTCTGTCTCTTTGCTCCTGCTCCAAACCTCTTTCCACGCCTGTTAGTGCTATGTCTATTTAGATTATAAACTCCACTGAGCAGGGATTGTCTTTTTGTGTGTTCACTTTCACAGTGATGCGTGCGCTTGGTAGTGCCCTATAAAATGCTTAGTAGTAGTAATAGGAGTAGTAGTAGTAGATATGCAGCACACGTACAGGGCATGCCCAAGCACATGTGGCACATGGAGGAAAATGGTGGGGGACCATGTCCTGAGAGCATGCGTGCCCTAACACAGGCAACTGTGGGGTGATGACACAGCAGCACATGGCAGGGTAGGTACAGGGTGTGTGTGACAGGTACCTGGACCTGTGTGCATGATAGACACAGTCCTAAGCATATTTGAGGACCGCAAAGCAATGGTGAAGCAGGGGGCGTGGCAGACAAGACCCATATCTGATTCAACACTGCATACATCCATGGTCCAGACAACAGATAAGCAAAACCCAGAGGGTTAAGCTGCATAGTAACAATTTACAGCACCACAGATCATCAATGTAACAGTGATGTTAAGGACCTATCTGAGGAGTGGCTAATGATATCCCACTGCAATCAATGAGAAGCACAGCATACCTGAGCAGCACTGTAACAGTAATGAGACACATTGGGATATCATTTGACAGTATGCAGATAACCTCCTGGTATCACCTCTACATTGTTGCTCTCTAGTGCTGTGAAGTCTGGCTGTGCTGCTGGACCCTTGGGACCTTTCATATAGGTGAGTTTGGCCACTGATGTATGCAGAGTTCATGCAATTACAGGGCTGGTCTGTCCTTCTAAAGTACTCCTCCTCCTAAGGATATGTGGTTGGGGGACTAACTGAGGTCAGATGCCTCTACTACTGAAGTAACCCTACCCAGAATGGTCTAGCGTTCCTTCTTCAGATATGGCTTATGAGGGTTTACATTTAATTCATTTTTGTGCCCACTCCATTTGGGGTGTGTACTTCATTACCAGCCTGTGTTGTCTGTCCCCCTGAGGTCTACTTGTTAATATAGTACCTGGCATATAGGTCACAGCCAGTCATCATGCATCTGCAGCCAGTCACAAAACACATTGAGACAGAGGGAGACATACAAGAGGAACATACAACTAGCCCAGAACACAGTGGCCTGTGGGTACCCCCACACACCACCAAAACACATATGACGTCTGTATGCACCTACCTATCCAGGGACATATCCCAGACCACTGACAGGATAGGGCCTAACACACGGGGATAATGACATAGACACAAACAAACGGCAGCAAAAACATAACACATGTCACACACTTAACACCTTGTTGGGGCCCACATAAAGTGGGGATACCCCACCCATCCTCACTAGACCTTGGATGGTACATCGCCACACCCATACAAAATGCACATAGCACAACCCCCACAACACCTGGGATCAGCCCTTATACATGTCCCACAGTGCCACACACACATTCACACATTCCACACACACATACCCCCGCACACTGTGCAACCCCATACCCAGCAGTGCTCCACCCATCCCCCCAGACATCCCACCACACCCATGGAGTATGTGATAGCTGTCCACCTACACCACACAGTGTCTTGCAAAGTGGAGGGCCCCCACATACGTCTAGCTGACATGGACACATCCTGCAACTCCTAACGTGCATGCCACTCAGGGCAATGCAAGCACATCGCTCACACACACAATGACGGCACACAGTCCCACTCAGGACTCCCACATGTGCCACGGCCATATGTATTGATGAGGCCACATACAAGGTCGGGTGGACAGTCCATACCTGATACTGCAGATAGGGGGCACGGCACTCAACACACAATCCCCCACACACCGCATCCCATGTGTCACAGCTATACCAGGGAATGAGCCTGCTACCCCCCCCACACCCCCTGCCAGGCACAGCACACTGTAGGCACCTGTGCTGTCCCTATTGTAGGTGCAACAACAGCAGGCACAGGTGGACAACACATTGATTGTGGGGTGGATGTACTACACAGGTGTACATAGGTGCACTGTGGAAACTTATCTGTGCTGTGTACCCTTTTCCACAACCCAGGTGACTACAGGACCATGGAGGCACATGAGGAGGAGGATGTGGCAGGGCCTCAGGATGGTGACGGGCCAGAGGCCACAATGTCCGGGGACACCGCCAGCAATGGTGAAGGAACAACAGGAACCAATGTGCTGGCCAAGGCAGAGGACACACCTCCGGATGTCAACGCTACAGTGGGGGCCACTAGCAGCCATTCACAGGCTCTAGAGGGTGCAGAGATGGAGGGGAATCACCACCCCGTGCAGGCGCCAGGGACATCAGCCACCCCTCCCACAAGCATGGCTACAATCTTGGCGGAGCTGTGGGCCCACAGTGCCTCAGCACAGCACGATGCCGAAGGTGGGTAACAGCATACACAACAATCCTCATGGGGGTGGATGTAACATCCACAAAGAGATTGCATGTGCACCACAATATGTTGGCAACATAGCAGATCGTCTCTTATGTGGGGGGGGTGTTCTGTGCCATGTGCGTTCCACCCTCTTGTAGCATGGCTTGTCAGGTGTCAGCATGTGTGGGGAGCTCAGACACATGCACACTGTTCACGGCCATATACCTCAAGGAAGCGCACAGCGGAAAACACCTATCCCAGGTCACCCAGACATCTTACTTTACATGACACCTCCCCATGGTTATTATTATTCAGCATAGTTTGTCTGCGTAATCTGTACTGTGTGCCAGCATTATATAAAAAAGGGCCCCCCCAGATATATGTATGTGTGTGCCATGACCCCTCACATCATCTGACCTATCTCATATGACCAGTGTGCAGATCAAGCATTGACAGATTAAACTGCGACACTGTGCCATGTGTGAGATCTGTGATTCACACGACCCCTCATCAGGACCCCTTCCAGGCATGAGAATGGCTCATGGGACACACAGATCTAAACATGGTCATGTGTTGCTCGTTGTTGCATGCATGATTGTTCTGCAGACTGATCTGGTGGGATATGCCTGACATGTGCATGTGTCATGGTGGGGGTTGAAACAGATATCTCACATATCACCTTGTGTCCCACCCACAGGCACTCATCAGGCTCTGTTGGCCATTCACCAGGAGATTCACCAGCTGCGTGCCACAGCAGACACAATAGCAGGGGCGCTCCTCCGTATTGCGGATGCCCAGGAGGCCATAGAAGCCCGGATACAGCAGCCAGCACCGGCACCAGAGGCTGCACCAGCAGTCTCGCAACAGAGGGGTGGGTTGGGATGTGGTCGCCGTGGCCGGCCACGGAGGATGTGAACATTACAAATAAAACCATCACAAACTATTACAACCTATGTGTTTGTTTCCAATGTGTGGCACTGTGGTCTCCTACGTACCCTGCACCTCATGTTGTCTCCCTGCCCACATGTGCCTACCCATGCCCCTCAGGGGTGGGGTGTCTGTACTGCCACCTATCATCGTGCATAGGTCATATCATGCCCTGTGTGCCATGGACTGTGGCAGGTGGTCACCCTCCTACCTATGCGTGGGGGTATACCCAACCTCTCCCGTTGCCCAGCAAGATGTTCACGGTGGTACATGTCTGTTGTAAGGATCTGTCACCATCTCCCACCCCATATATTCTCCATCATTGGACACACATGTGTGACCATTCTCCCTGCCCACACCAGGGCCTACGTGGCTATCTTCCCACATAGGCTTGCATGCGGCACAGGCAGACAAAGGTGGCTTGCTTCAGTCAGCTGATCACTGTTCACTAGCGCTTGTAGTCCCCCACCGCTCATCCTTGTGACATGCATCGACCTGTGTCACCCTCAACAGCTATCCCCCTGTGCAGCTCCTGGGTACAGCATTCCATCTTACCCTCCATGTCACATACCTGCTGCTAGCCTTTTCTCCTATTGCCCCACAAACATGATGCATCAGATATGGTGCCCACACATCACACACAGCATGCATGTGACCATAGCTTTTGGGACACACTCCACATTGGCACATCACAGGGACACCATGGGACACAGATGCCTACGCACATGGGCAGCCCCCACACCTATGTGTGGAGACAGTCCATGTATGTTACCTATGTCTACCACGCATACTGTCGCGTCCACCCGTCCAAGCGGTAGCCTGGGAGCGGGTGGGCTCGCCTGTCTTACTCTCTACTATTACTTCTGTCCAAGATGGCTGCCAAGGAGGGCTGCTGGGTAAATGTAGTTTTAGAGCAAGGAGTGTGACCACACGGTAATTAGGCAAAACAGAGAATTTATTTCAGGATTTCCCCTCCGCATTGAATTCATGACCCCAACTGAAATTGGATAATTCTCCAATAATGCAAACAAAGAATGTGAAAACAGGCTTAACACAAAAATACAGGAATGTCCTTTTGAATATCAGCTCTTAGCTTCCAGCGAGGAACAAACTTCTAAAGCTCAATCTGTTGTTCAGATTAGCTTCTTGCTTTTCACTTTCAAAGGGGCTTTTCACTTTACACAAGTTATGCAGGCAAACACTTGGCAGTATTTCAACTACCAGCAGGTTTCCTTTCTTTAAGCAATGTGCAGCACAAGTCCTTAATTGCTTTCATTTATTTTATTTATTTATTTAGACAGTTTTGTATACCGCCTTATCCTTCAATCAAAGCGGTCACAACACAATTGGGGGATACATTTAACACGCAGGGATATGAGACACATACACTAATACTTACAGGGAACATGGGCAATGGAGGGTTAAGTGGCTTGCCCAAGACCACAAGGAGCATCTGTGGGACTAGAAACCCCAGTCCTTCCGGCCCAAGGTTGCTGTCCTCTAGTGGGATTTGAACTCCCGACCTTCCGGCCTGAAGTACCTTGCCCCAACCACTAGGCTACTCCTCCAGCCTTTCACATAGGTAATGAAACAGTCTTTCACATAGGTAATGAATTAGCACATATTCAGGTTCTTGGCCATGCAAAAAGAACACTGCATTTCCTCTACATCAGAATCATTAGGGTTTTCAAACAAATCTATTTCCATCTCATTCATAGATTCGCTGTGACTATCTTCCTTATCCTGTATATCAGGAGACTGGCTATTCTCCTTCCTTATCAGTTCATTTAGTTTTAACAGCAGCTGTTCCCTGTGGTCTCCAGCCACGGGCTCTTGCAATGGAGTTTCTCTCCCTTTCAACAAGCTAGCAATCTCTTTCAGAGTTGAGGCTTGGCAGTCACTGGCATATATTCTATGCTTATTAAACGTTTGCCTTTCAGGGTTCAGGGGAACACAACGTTTAGCACTGTCTTTTAATTCTTTAACTATTCCATCAGCTTGGCTTTTGGTAGGAATTAAAGATAAGACATTTCCATTACCTTCAAGGCTTAAGAGCTGCTTTAATCTGTTTCCCCACCTGGAAACACGTCTTTGTCCTAGATACTGTTGCCTGCTCTGGGTTCCAGACACCCTCTGCTTCTCATTCATCCTTGCATGTGGATCAGCCAGGTTTCTTCCTGAAGTTCCCTTTTCCACTGGAACTAAAGTACCTGCTTCAGGACCCAGCAAGTTTCTGACTTCAAGCTTGTCCTCTTCAGAACCAGCCTCCCTTGCTGGAACTGCATCAACTGCCTCTGGAACTCCACGAACTCTAAGAACTGCCTGCCCTGCTTCTTCTAAAACTGAAGCACTTTTTAATTGCTGCCTTTCAGGCAACACACCCTTCTTTCTACTCACGTGTACCTCATCAGTGCTCAACCTAGCCCTGACGTCACTAGGTGGGCGGCGCTTAGTGCTCGGTATACTCTGCCTTGGAGGCTTGTGGTTTCTATAGGAACTGCTTTTCTCTCCAGATTTAAAGGGACAGGGCTCATTTTCCTCCCATTCCATTTCCTCTGCACAGCTCTCCTTACCACACATTCCCCCCCTTAAGATATTACGGGCTGGGGTGGGATTCACATCACAGCACGTAATTCTCACTGAAAACTCATTATCCTTCTCTTGCTCTTGCCTCCTAGTCGAAGAGATAGTGAAATGGGACAGGGCCACCCTCTCCTGCCAAGGCCGTAACAGATTGACGTGGTAAACTTGTTTACGTCTCTGCCTATTCTGTAGCAAATAGGTCACGGGGCCTACCTGTTTGACTATGCGAAAGGGGCCTTTCCACTGACTCTCGAATTTCGGGACTGCTCCCGCTACCATCACAATCACTTTATCGCCAATAGCAAGCTGGCGAGGCTTGGTATTGCGGTCATGATATGCTTTTTGTTTTTGCTGGCTTGCCCTCAAATTATCCTCTGCTATCTGAGAGGTTTGGGACAGACGACCTCTCAGATCTCGGAGGAACTGTGGAACCTCTACTTCCTCTATCGCCGGTTCTACCCACTGTTCTCTGAGGATGTCCAAGACTCCTCTTGGAGCTCGCCCAAACATTAACTCATTCGGGGATGTGCCAAGGGACGCTGGTTTTCTTTCCCTACACGCATATAAGGCGAAGGGGAGCATCGTGTCCCACTCTGCCATCTTCCCTTCTAATCCCCGTCTCAACATGCTCTTCAGGGTCTGGTTTGTCCTCTCAACTAACCCATTAGTTTGCGGGTGATATGCTGCAGTCTTTACATGCCTTATGCCAAAGGCATCCCAAACATGTGCTAAGTAATGTGACATGAAGTTACTGCCATGGTCAGATAAAACTTCCCTTGAGAACCCAACTTCGCAAAATAATTTAATCAATTCTGCTGCCACCGTGCGAGCAGAAATACTACGGAGAGGTACCGCCCAGGGGAACCTTATCGCATGGTCCACTATGACCAATATGTAGCGAAACCCCCTCGGTGTCTTGATCAAAGGGCCTACTATATCAATAGCTACCCTATGTATAGGTACTGAGATGACTGGGACCGGGATCAAGGGTACTTCTGTTGGCTTAACAGACGTGACTCTTTGGCATGCGGGGCAGGCCTTGCAAAACCTAGCGGTCTCCTTATATACCCCCGGACAGTAAAATCTCGCTAAGACCTGGTCCAGGGTCCCTTGGATGCCCTTGTGCGCCCCTACAGGATGGTCATGGGCCAGTCTAAGTACTATATTCTTAAATGTGGTAGGCACCACCAACTGTTTTCGTAAATCTCCTGTAGCTGGATCGGAGTTTTCCCTATATAGGATTCCTTGGTCCAGCAGAAATCTGGGTAATATATCCCTCTCCTCCTGGGCATATTTAAAAGCCTGACAGAGCACAGGATCAGCCTGCTGCTCTTTTGCAAAGGAGGGAAATTTTTCCATCAATTCTTCTGGAACCCAGGGTAATTCTATTCCACCTCTGATCTCAGCTCTGCTCTGTGAGCGAACCCGTTGTTCCTGCCATTTTCTACTCCTGGTCTTTCTTGCCTTAGCCACTGAAGGAGTAACCAAGCCCTCATGGGACGGAAGCTGCTCTGGCTCCTCCGCTGTAACTTCCTCTTCTCCCTCTGGGGCCTTAGACTGGGCTCTGGTGGAAACCAACCCTTCTCTGGCAGCTAACCCTTGCTGTACCCCTCTCTGGAACTGAGGCCAGTCTCTCCCTAGCACTACTTCCTGGGGTAAACGAGGTACTACAGTCACAGGTATCCCTTTCTCGACACCTAGTCCTTTTACTAGGACATGATAAAGGGGATAGGTGGACGCGGTTCCGTGTACGCACTTGATTTTAACTGTGCCATTGGGTAAACGGGGTGTCTCCCTACCTTGGGCCTTTATCCTGTTCCAGAGGTTCTTAGATACCATGGACTGGTTAGAACCTGAATCCAACAATGCCTTTGCTGCTACCCCTTGCACAGTGACTGCCAATAGAAAACCCTCTCTGGCTTTCCCTGAATCATCCAATACCAAAGCGGTTCTCACTCTACAGTCACCCTGTAGGTGCTTCTCACTCCCACATTTAAAACATGCTTTCCTAACATTTTTCTTTCTCCCATATGGCAGAAAAACATCCTTACCAACATGTTTTGGCTTCAGTTCGCTTTCTGACATTGCATAAGGGTCTTTTGCAAAAGCGACGCTCCTCTCTTGAGCGCCTCTATCTGCCTCGAGAAATCTCTCAGCGAGCGTAATGGCCTCTTGAGTATTTTTGCACCCTTGCAAGATCAGGAAGGAACAAATCTTTTCTGGAATGGATGTCATAAACTGCTCCAAAATAATCACATCAATTATCGTTTCTAAGGTTTTGCCCTCTGGCTCCAGCCATTTGGTAGCCAGACTCTTTAGTCGGTGGAACAACGCTCTCGGTGTTTCACCAGCAGCTGGTTTGGCATGCCGAAACCTCTGGTGATATACTGAGGGTGTTAGACCTAGCCTCTCTTTTATGGCACGTTTTACCTCAATATAGTCATTGGCGATAGCCGCTGGCACCGCTTGGTAGGCGGCTAACGCCTCCCCCTTAAGCGATAACGCCAAGCGCACTGCCCATTGTCCTCATGGCCAACCAGCCAGTTGAGTCACGCGCTCAAATGCTTCTAGAAAGTCATCAAGGTTGTCATTGTCCCTCAATTGGCCAAACCTTAATGTTTCCTTGGACCACGGCCCAAAGATACTGGACAAACCCAGTCCTGGTGACTCCGTAGATGGTGGATTAGGCTCTGATGTTTTCTTGGAGTCTTTCATCCACGCCTCCATTAAGTCGACCAACGGCTTCTGCTGTGCCTCCAGCCTTGCAGCAACCCGCTCCTGGATTTCCAGAGACAGATCCTTTTGCCTCTCAAACTGGTTCGCAATCCACGATAGGACCTCTTTTACTTCTAGCGACATTTTTGCTCTGCAACGAGAAAAAGAGAAAAGAGACGACCCAAGTGCGATACCAACAAATGGTGCACTACTCTTTTGTCCCCAGTCTCTGCACCCCTCCCAGTACCGGTATCCTAGTCAGCCCAGTTAGATACCCTTTACCTGGTACTGGTGTGCTTCACGCTCAGCTCCAAAGTTGGGTCTCGCTTATAGACCATATAAATTACCTTACGGGGATAACCCCGTAAGAGTAAACGCTAACTCAAATCTTGCGCATGTTCCTTAAAGTCACCCAGATTAGTACAATTTCTGCGCAACCGAAGGAACTGGCCGAAAGGTAAACCCCTCTTAAGTGCTGGCGTATGGAAGCTGTCATACCGTAAAAGAGTATTTTGCTGAACTGGTTTTCGAAACAAAGAAGTGATAAAACCAGAGGGGGACAGCGTAACAGTAATGTCCAAAAATTGAATTGCCCGTGTTTCAATCTTAGCCATGAATTGGATATTCTGCTTGAATGAATTCAAGCTATATATGAAAGAGTCCAATTCAATCCTAGAACCAGACCTCAAGAAAAAAATGTCATCTAGGAATCTACGCCAGAATGAAATCTTTTTGAACCATGGATGAGTATAGATGAAGGTTTCCTCATACCAAGCAATATAAATAGTGGCTATTGAAGGCGCCACAGTTGCCCCATGGCAAGACCAAAGGTCTGAAGATAATACTGTTGTTGATAAATAAAATAATTATTATTGAGAACTAAATCCAGCAGATCCAACACAAAACTCTTAGGAATACGGTCAGGTAGCGTGAGGGGAAACTGCTGTAAACAAATTAGAGCTTCTCTTTGATCTATATTGGTATACAAAGATTGAACGTCCAAGGTTACCAAATGAGTATAAGATGACATTGCTGTGCAGGTTTCTAATTGCTTCAAAAAGTCCCCTGTATCACACACATACAATAAGACCGTAACCGCTGCTGGCTGCAGAAACAGGTCGCAAAATTGGGAGAGTGGTTCCAGAATCAAATCCCGACAGGACACTATCGGGCGGCCCGGTGGGTCTAAGAGCAATTTGTGGATTTTTGGCACTAAATAAAAAGTAGGTGTCCTCGGATGGCATTTGATCAAAAATTCAGTTTCACTGCGTGTCAGCCAATTATTAAGATAAGCTTGATTTACCATCTCGTGAATACGAATAGATAACTCCATCGTAGGGTTCGAAATGGAGATGTAATATTTGCTATTATCAAGGTGTTTGTGCATTTCACATTCATATTGTTCAGGGGACCAAATTACCATTGCCCCACCTTTATCAGCTCTACGAATAATCAAATTAGAAGCAGACAGCTGTTTAAGGGCCACATTTTGAGCACGTGTCAAGTTGTTATATGAGGGGAAGCCAATTTTTTCCAAACGGGAAAGTTCAGTTAGAACCAAATCTTGAAAAGTAGAGATCCCAGCATCCGCTGATCCCAGTGGCTGCCACCGAGAAAGATTTCTTAACAAAGAAATGTCCAAACCACCAACATGAGTGGAAAAATGATGTATAATCCTTAATTCTTTGAAAAACTTATATAACGCTACATGCATGGTGAAGTTATCATAGTATGATGTAGGAACAAACAACAGACCCAATTCTAACACTTGAAGTTGTTCTGCAGTAAGGCTCTGTCCTGAGAGATTTACAAATGTCGATTTTTGGTTTTCGATCTGGTATCGGGGCCCTCCAAAAATCCTGATGAGTAGACCCATGAGGTCTGCGACCTCGAGACCAGTTGCCCCGCTGTACTTCAGAACCACCATAAGTTCTACGACCCCTACTTCCTCCCGTCTGGTCAGTCGTGGATTCACTAGAATCTGTACCTGATGAATCACCAGAACTCAGCCTAAAGGAAACCTTCTTTCCAGACTTCTGACCAGTTCGTGATGGCCAGTTATAAACACATTCGTTGTCATAGTCCGATTTGTCTCTTTTAAATTTATTGATTTTGAGACTACGAATGTGATCATGAAAGGAGGCCAGCTGCTTCTCCATATCGGCCCATTGAGACTGAAAAGTATGAACTTCCATAGTCTCCAGAATCTTTTTCTTAAGGTCCGCTGCCTGAGAGGACAATTCCTCCTGTTGTCGCACTGACCGCTCAAGTAACAAAGCTATAAGATCGAAACCACATTTGTTCAGTATAGCATTCCACTTGGCAAGGAAATCAGGGTCATCTGTAAATTGTTTCGGAGGTTTGATGATACGTAATCCTCTAGGAATGATAGAAGATTTTAAGTATTGAGCCATGGCCGAACCATGCAGTGTAGATCGCACCAACTTTTTATGTACGTCCCTCAATTCCAGCACTGTGGGGGGCAAATCCAACGAGGAACCCACTTCTACTACCTCATCAAAAAGCGACTTATGTTTCTTTAATTGAAGGAGCTGTTCCTCCGTAAAAGCAAACGTAGCCGAAGCCATCAGTACTTATTAAAGGTATACAAAAATTTCAACTAACCAAAACTAAATACCCTCTACCAAGTTGAAAAGAATCAAATGTGAAAACAGAACCTGGATTAAATAAGCCCGTTTTTCAAAAGCATTTCCAGTAACCAATTTTCCGTGTCTAATTTTTTTGTCGGAGAGGCCAGCCAAGCTAAAGGAAACATGACTTAAGCCGCTGTGGCCCGTCCATTTTTTTAAATAAGAAGGCAATCTTAATCACTTTAAAAAAACATATCTTAATACGTTACTTAGCTGAATCCTTGAAAAGGCTGTAGAAAAATTAGCGGGAGGACAACGTGACACGTTTCGGGGTATTTAAAAATAATCCCCTGCTTCAGGTCTAAGCCGCTATGCAATGCGCTTTCAGCCATTCAAACTTGTAGAACTGAAAAACGACTTCTTTATAAGTACCAGCTCCATAGGCTTCCACTCAATTATTTATTTATTTATTTATTTACAGTCTCTTCTATACCGCGCTATTCGGCACCAGTGCGGTTTACAATGAACAATAAAATTACACATTTCCAATGGTACTTTGTGTTTACAGTTAAACAGGTGATACAACTTGGATAACAGGGGTAACTATTTACAATTTATAACATAATCGTGATCTCTTTTTGGCTTCAGTCCTGGGGGTTGTGGGTGGCTTGTGAAGTTGGTGCTGTGTCTGCATTGGTTACTGGGTAATACAGGAGGAAGAGGTGGTGTTTCAAGGCCTTTCTGAAGTGCAATATGTCTGGGATTGCTCGGATGCCGTGAGGGAGGCTGTTCCAGCACCTTGGTGCGCAGAATTTGAAAGCCCTGCCTGCTGTCGCCTTTGTGCATTGTGTTATTGATTTTGGGACTACCAGTGTGTTGAGTGCTACTGATTGTCTATCTCTATTGTGGGGTGTCGTCTGTATTAGTTCTGTTAGTGACGCAGATGTGAGCCCTTTTATGGCCTTGAATGTAAGTAGTAAGGTCTTGTATGTGAGTCTACATAGTATCGGGAGCCAGTGGAGTTGTTTTAGGATGGGTGAGACATGGTCTTTCCTGGATGCGCCGTGTAGGACTCTTGCTGCGGCGTTCATTGCCAGTTGCAGTGGGTTCAAGGTGGCTTGAGGGAGCCCTTGCAGGATTGAGTTTGCATAATCAAAATGTGGTATGATTAGAGCCTGATAGATGGTCCTAAAATCGTCTGGCTCGAGCAGGAATCGTAGGTATCGAAGTGATCGGATTTTATGGTGTACTGCTCTTACAATGTTTCCTATGTGTGCCTTCATATCCAAGTGCTGGTCTAAGGTGACGCCTAGGTATCTGATAGTGGGCTTGGTCTGGAGGTCTGCTTCCTTCACTTTAAAGATGGACGGAGCGGTGAAGTTTCGGTTCCTTGTGATGAACAACACCTCAGTTTTCTTGTGTTGGATCCTGAGGTTTTGGGATTGCATCCAGTTGGATACTTCATTTATGCAGTTTGTTAATGGTGTGAGGTCGGGGTTCTCTGTTGCAAAAGGCATGTATAACAGTACGTCATCAGCGTATATCAGGCAGTTAACACTGAATGACCGTATCAGGTTGCAGATTGGCTGCATGTATATATTAAACATCAGGGCGGAGAGGGAGGAGCCTTGTGGGACACCTTGCTTTTGGTGGAACGGATCAGATGATGTATCGCTGGATCGTACTTGCTGCCATCTGTCAGAAAGGTATGATCTGCACCACTCCAGTGCTTTACCGGTGATTCCCTTCCCCTTGAGACGTTCCAGGAGGCGCTGGTGGCTCATGGAGTCGAATGCTGCTGCGATGTCTAGGAAGACAAGGACGAACCCTTGGCGGATGTTGTCGATGCCTGCTAATATGCTGCTGAAGAGTGTGGTGAGCAATGTTTCCACACCGTGGGCTTCTCTAAAGCCGTGTTGGCATGGGTTAAGTGGTGCGTTGGTTTCTATGTGATCTTGGATTTGTCTTTGTACTTCCTTTTCCATTGTTTTTGCCAGTAACGGTATGCTTGATATTGGCCTATATGATTCTGGCTTCTGAGGGTCGAGCTTGTTGTTTTTTAGTAATGGTCTTATGGAGGTGCGCTTGAAGGTACATGGGAACACCCCTGTTGTGAATGATTGTTCCATGAGTCTGGATATGAAGGGACTGAGGTCGGTCCGTAGTTCCTTGATCCAGAATGCAGGGCATGGATCAGTTTGGGCGGTGGTCGTGTTGATACCCGCAATGGTGTCCTCGATGCGCTGTTTAGGCGGTATTGTGAAGATGGTGAGTGGTGTTCAATCGCATGGCTCAAGGATCGTGCTAGGCGCTGGATTGTTGTTGATCTGGCAGAGTTTGGATTGCAGATAGTCAGCGATTGCCAAGAAATGTTCCAATCAAAAGCCCCAAAAAATGGGCCAATCAAGGTAATAGTGGGGAGGGATCATTTGACAAAGCTCCACCTCCTGAAACCCCAGATATTAAAGATGCTGTCAAAAAACAGTGTGCCAATCAACCTGCATGTTCATGCCATGCGGCCGTACAGAATTCAAGCGGAAAATCCATTTCTGCTCCAAATTTTGAAGCGCTTGAAGACGGTCGCCTCCTCGTGGATTATCAGGTATAAAGTCCAAAACTCGCCACTTCAAATCCTGAAAGGTATGCATAGACTGCAAACAGTGCTCAACCATAGGAGCTGATAAGGATTGTGTCCTCAATTGAGAGGCATGTTCCACCAGTCGTACCTTGAACGGACGCGATGTGCGGCCAATAGAGTATAAGGAGCAAGGGCACGCTATCAAATACACCACAAAACCTGTTGTACAGTCAGTATGCCAATGAGATAAGTATGTAATTGAAGTGTGAACGTCCATCCAAGTAGTGCCAGAGATGGTGTTTGAGCAGTATGAACAAGAACCACATAAATAGTGGCCAGGCGATTCATGAGATGTAGGGGGGCAATCAACCGCTGCCGCTGTACGGACCAAACGGTCCCTCAAATTTGCTCTACGAGAATAAGCTATTCGAAGTTGACCTCGAAAGCAAGCATGTAGACTCAGTATTGGCCAAAATTTATGTAGGAGTCGCATAACTGCAGACGAGCCCCTCATATAAGGGAAAATGCCCGTAATTACATTTGGAGATTGTTGAGATTGTTGAGGAGCCTCAGTGTCCAAAAGCCACTCTCTATGAAAGTGACAAGCTCGCTTATAGGCCATATAAATTACCTTACGAGGATAACCCCGTAAGAATAAACGCTGACTCAAATCTTGCGCATGTTCCTTAAAGTCACCCAGATTAGTACAATTTCTGCGCAACCGAAGGAACTGGCCGAAAGGTAAACCCCTCTTAAGTGCTGGCGGATGGAAGCTGTCATACCGTAAAAGAGTATTTCGCTGAACTGGTTTTCGAAACAAAGAAGTTATAAAACCAGAGGGGGACAGCGTAACAGTAATGTCCAAAAATTGAATTGCCCGTGTTTCAATCTGAGCCGTGAATTGGATATTCTGCTTGAATGAATTCAAGCTATATATGAAAGAGTCCAATTCAATCCTAGAACCAGACCACAAGAGCTAAATTATGATAGACTGTGGGATCAGCAACCCCCGGCCAACTAAGGAACAGAGAGCTGATGCAGATCTGAACATGGAAAAGGACCACTGGCAGTGCAGCTGGTCAGCTAATCTACCCCCCACTACATTCTGACCTTCAACAGCAAAGGGCAGTCAGTGTGCATCTGCTGCAACCTGCAGGGTGTTGCAGCCATACATATGCTAGCTGCAGACAGTCTGCTGACACATACATAGTGCATGTTCTAAAAGGAACACTGTGCACCCTGGTGTGGGATCTGGCACACACACCAAGGAGCTATGTCAGTGACTGGGCCACAAAAAAGGAAACCCATAAATATCACTTGAGAGCAATGCTATAAAGTACTATGGGGGAACCTAGCCATGCCGTGGTCACTGCTCAGTCAGGGTGAGAGTGACCTTCCAGCATGACATGCTGTGGTCACCCTGTCCGTGCAGGTGGTGGTCGGGCACTACAATGTCCCAGCCATTGCCCTATGCCCTGTGCAGATGCATCCTGCCCAGACCACCCTGCCAAGCCCATACCCACAGTACCTTGCTCCTCATTATACACATTGGCAGGCTTACACTGGAGACAGTGCAAGCAGTGTGGGCTCAGTAAGGTGTAGGCAGCCACAACACACTGGATAGACAGACACACACTCCCACACCTATGTCAGCATTGTGCAAATATAGAGGTTTTTGGCAGCCCTGGCCAGCACACCAGTCCTGGGCACGGTGCAGGCATGGCTATGGTACGCAATACTGTTGGGGTCACTCCCCAGGGTGGTAAACACTGTCAGAAACCAAAACTGAAACACACTCCACAGATATCAGAAAGGTTGCTATGATGCAGCTTTGTCAACAAAATGTGTTTAACTTATGATTTGTTATCGGCCATTAATCATAGCAACCTTTTAATATATGTGTAACGTGTTCCCAGGTTTAGGGCGGCATTGCTAAGGTATGTAAGTGGGAACGTATTGGGAGATGCTGCTCCGCGCAGGGCCCAACAGCCTGACTCTCCATGAGGCTTTGGATAGTGGACCTGAGGGTGTGGGTGTTTATGCCCCTGTTGGCCACTGCTCTAGGGCTGAGTTTCCCAACTCCGGTCCTGGTGGGCCAAACACGGTTAAGTTTTTCATGCTATCCCTAATGAATATGCATGAGATACATTTGCAGACAATGGGGGCGTGGCATACATTTGCAGCACAGGCATATTTATTACAGACAGCATGACACCTGAATGGTGTTTGGCCCTCCAGGACTGCATTTGGGAAACTCTGCTCTAGGGATTGCACATGTTTATGGTGTCTGTGCCCTGTAGGGTAAAATATAGGCATTTATGGATTGTTTATTTAATCAGCAATAACAGTTCCATCTTTATTACCATGGTTTAGTACTGGGTAAAATATAGGGACATTTTTTGCAGGAGCCACAGCTGGGGCTTGAACCTGTGACCCTCAACACACTGGCTGTGTGTACTGCACCAAACTGTTGTCACAGAAGCAGATCATTCCCTGGGGCTACCATTAGTGTTCGTTAGACAGACCTTGTCTGTTGCACTGCACGGCACCCACCTAAACAGGGCTTGGCCTTGGTCTGCTGTGGGCAGATGCCACTGCCCCCTCCACCACCAGAACCCCTCCGCCACCATGCTGACATGCCCTTATACCAGTGGTGCTGGTGGTGCACAGTCCCAGGCCATCCAGTGTGCTGGTAGGCAGCTGCCTATGGTGTGGGTTCTTGGGTAGGGGTGCCTACATGGACATACGCGCTTACCCCCGGCACCACCTGCCAATGTTCTGTGCCCTTGGGGGTACCTGCTGGGTAATATCCCGTGACACTGTGGGACACACACTCGTGCCCATGTTGGACCCTCATCAGTTGCTGTCTTGCTGCTTTATAGTTTCGGTATTCCTATGTGCCACGTAGGCATCTGCCTAGTCCGCACTGTGCCCTAGCTGGACCACAGCATAACAGACATGCCCAATATAAAGGAGAAAACCCTGCTCACCGCTATTTCACTGTAGGATCATTCACTTTGTGGGGGACAGAGCATAGCCCCTTCCAAACATGATATCTTCCTTTTTACGCTTTGTCAGTAGTATTGCTTTATGTTTATCATTAGTAGCACTATTGGCCAGCTTGGTTATGGGGATTTGAAATGTGGTTCTGGTCATTTAATATGTTTATTTGCCTTTTTGTTTCCTGCACATGTATCACTACTATCACTTTTCTGGGTTTCCCTGGCTTTGCTGTACATTGCTGACTGAAATGGTTTCTCGCTCCTGCAAATGTGCCTCTAGTGCGAGGTTTTCACTGGCGCTAATTTTCAGAGCTTCATTTCACGGCGTTAGTGTGCATGGGGCTTCTGCCCATCCACTCTCTGCCCATTGACCCCTCATCTCTGCCCCTGGGGAGCCTTACTCCGCCCTCTGGGGAGCCTTCCTTCACCCTCTGCGCACCTTAACGCCGCCACAGATATTAACGCACGATATGTGATGTTATCGCACGGTAAAGCGCCATTATCACACAATAACATCGCATATCATGTGATAACGTCAACGCTGCTACGTTAAGACGGTTTAGTAAACATACCCCTTAGAGGAGTTGCAGTGATATGCTATTGAAAAAAAAGCTCATTGGATATACCGATAGTATGAATAAGTACTGGGTTTGAAGAGCTTGGATAGTGATTATTTTTGTTCATCTAAACTGAAAATAACATGGCTGATTAAGATACAGTAAAACAGTTTCAACAGGAGCAGTTTAAAATTAAAGTGGCTGGGAATGTTTCATTCAAAATTGGGAAGCCATTTTATGATCCATGGGACAAGGGCAGTAAATACTTGTATTGAGCCTGGTAAGCTAGGAGAAAGGATGCTAAAAACCTGATTTCAGGTGTACAGTCTAAGGAAAGGGTAGTAGTTAATGATGTAGAGGAAATTACCAACGTTTTCTATAACCTCTTTCAAAAACTGTGCTCTGGGGCTGCAAAGGCTGTGCCACAAATTACTTACAGGCACCTGCTTAACCACAATGTTGGTGAGTTAGGTACTGATGATGGAGATATATTGGATTAGGGCTTTACATTAAAGTAGGTCAATGGGACTATGAAATGCTCAGAGTCTAATAGCTCTTCTGTACCCAATGTAACAAAAAGTCAAAACATATAAAGCCTGGAAAAGAAAAGTTAGCTTAGATAACCAATAATCTTGTGTTTTTATGTTTTCTGTCGGCGTCCACCGACCTGAGATGGGGAGAGGAAAAACCTCCCCACTCGTTGTCGGCAGAGACCTTTTATTGCTTTATTAAATACATCAAAATATCAAAACTACATAGAGTGAAAACATCACTTAGCTGAGAGCTGGCGAAGGGGGCAGCAAGAAGGTGAATCAGCGACATGCATGTTTCGAGCCCCGGAGGGACTCTGTATCAAGCTGTTCCCAAGAATGCACTCGCTGTACCCAATGGCTCATGGAGGTCTAAAAAGTGTTTATTGACATTTCTGGTTCTTCACGTCCAGATATGTTTAACTTTTTTTAAAGAGAGGGCACTCAAGACAGATGGCTATTATGATGACTTCCTCAAATCAGGAAAGGACCCTTTAGAGCTAGGTTCATATAAGCCTGTTTCACTCTTGAACTAAACACTGATAGTGAAATGTTTGATAAAGTGCTACAGTAGCTAATCATCAGAATGTGCTTGCTTGGTGAAATTATTCACCAGGACCAATCTGACTTTATCCCATTTTGATCAATTTATTGCAGTTGTGAAAAGGCATTTAAAAGGTAATATTGTAAACTCTTGCACAGTTAGCAGGGGATCGTAGAAGATCGTGAACATCTAAGCCAGAACATCTGAAAAAAAATGCAGGCATGTCTAGGTGCAGATGTGATTTCACAAATCTGGAAGTGCCCATAGGGACGTCTGCAGGCATGTCTACTTAGACATTCATAGAACCATATTTAAGATCTCAGACATTTAGGATAGCATAATGGTTAGAGTAGTGGGTAAGGAAGAGGACAGTCACAATTCAAACCCTACTCTGCAGCTATTATTTACATTGTGCTGAGTACTGGGGATGACAGAGTACTTTCCTCTCTACATTTTTTTTTTAGTGCTGACTCCTGGCCACCCAGCTTTTGAGTTTTCTTGGTAATGTAACACCAGAAGTAGACTGTTAGACCTTTTTCCCCCAAGGCAATGGAGGGTAAAGTGACTTGCCCAAGGTCACAAGAAATGCTATTGGGAATCAAACCCTTAATCTTCTGGGTTTTAGGCAACTGCTCTAACCATTAGGCTACTCCTCCATGCTATGCACACTGGATGTTTTTCCGCCTAAACAAGCATTTTTCAGATGCTTCTTCGTCACTATGCATGCCTCAGAATTGGTTTAAAGTTAGACATGATGTCAGACATCCATGACATTTCCGTAATCAGGTGGAGACATCCTGTTCCATGGGAACACCCTAACTATGCCTCCCTGGGAATGCCTCAGCCACACCTCCATTCAAATTTGGACATCCTCACGATGGGGACATTCCCAGAGTCAGCTTCTAAAATGGCTCTGAAGATGTCTCTGTGCTTTGGACATTTCTATGCCCATTTTCAGACATCCAAAGCACGAATAGAGCTTCTCAAATTTCAGTTTTAATGCATATTACCACATGCATATTTGGGTCTATTTTATAAAGTGAAGCATGTGCGTATTCCAATTTAAAAAACTGGGACTTATAGATGCACCTCAATCTAATCACGGCAGTTACACCTGCAAATACCCAGGCCTAGATTGATCAGAAACTCATATACGTTATAGTGTTTTATAACTTACATATGTAAATATAGACTCTGTCTACACTTTGCCCTGAAACTGTAAGCAATAGGACTTACATACACACTTACAAAATAGTAACTGCCTGAAGCACACCTGCAAGTGTCCATTCATGTGCGTACTTACACACACTTCTTATAAAATCAAGGCTAATGAAAACCTAATGACTATTAATGTTTATGTTTATGTTTATTTTTATTTGATATGCCACAGATCTGTATTCAAGTGGTTTACAATAAGAACAAAAATAAAAGCATATAAAATCATGAAAAGGAATGCCAGTATTTGTGATAGGAAAGAGGTCAAAGAAAAAAGATCAATACTAAGGCACATATAACAACCATATATATAAGGAAAAAAAGACAAACAGGGGGAGGAAGGAAAAAAGGAATCAACAAACATGGAAGGACTACACAATCCCAATGACTGAGAGCACAACCTATTTAGAGACTGCAGTAACTCCAAAGGCTATCTCAAACAGATAGGTCTTTATGATGTAGAGGCGGCCTTTAATTCTTTATTCTTTTTTATTTCAAAAACTGGCACTATATTTAATTTTAGCCCTACACTTATTACTTGGCACTAATTGCTTTATTCATGATCTTCTGTCCAAATTTCACCTGACTTCACAAATCTTCGAATGCTCAGTTTTAATAAAAGGAATTCGGTAGAGTTGTCCTCCGGCTCTGATTTTATTTGCTACTGCAGTAAAATCTTTTGCAATTAGTCTGTGAACTCATTGCCGGGATTATGGCATTATGACTGGACCAGTTAATAATGTCAGTTCACTCCATGCTGATGACTTGCTTTTGTATCTGTAGGATCCAGAGTCCTAAAGGCTCAGTGGGATCAGATTTTCTGAAGTATTTGGTCAGGTTTCAGTGTAGACAGAAACTGTTGCTTCAGGCAAAGCATCACCGAGAACCTGCAGGAGAGGTCAGTTGACAATGGGAGTCATTAAAATTTGGAAATCAATATTTCTAGAAATACTGAGGACTTTTAGAAATTGACCTTTACAAAATGCCCATATTTTGTGGCTTTTAAAACAACAGATGCCTTTGACTCTGTTTGGCAAGGTGAACCTTATTAAAATGATAATATTGGCTACAATTTTATTTGCATTTAAAAGTATTCCAATAATTCCAGGAAACGTCATTTTGCAAGTGGTGATTTGTTTCCTTTAGAAATATTGTTTTTACATACTCCCCAGGTGCTGCATTAAGGTTATTGGTGGAGGAGTAGCCTAGTGGTTAGAACACTGGCTTGGTAATCAAGCAACCAGGGCTCAATTCCCACTAGCACTCCTTGTAGCCTTGGGCAAGTCACTTAGCCCTTCATTGCCTCAGAAGAAAAGCCTGGCAATCTACTTCCAGTGACACTGCCAAGAAAACCCAGGAGCTTCTGGGTCACCAGGAGTCAGGACTGACTCAAAGGCACACATTGCATTCAACTCACTTGTGTCACCACCTTTCCTCTCTTATCTCAATCTACACTCCTCCTCAGGAACTCCTCTGCTCTTTAATCTGTTCCAATCTTTGCAACTGCCAGTTTCAGACTTTGTTCATTCCCCCTTGCTGCTCCAAATTCCTGGAACAAACTACTGGAATCAGAATGTCAAGCTCCTTCTCTAGCCCTATGCAAATCCAGGCTAAAAACACACCTCTTCAAGGCTGCTTTTGGATCCTGATACCCCTCACTTGCTCACCACTTATGTGTATCTTACCATACTGTAGTCCCCAGTTTTGTAATGTTGTTCGCCTTGATTTGATTGTAAGCTCAGCTGAGCAGGAACTGTCTCTTACTGTAATGGAATCAGTCTGCTGGCATTAGCTTTTAAAAAGGAGATAGAGAAGCTTTTAAACTAGATAATAGGGGACAGTTGACAGTCACCCAAGAGCGCATGGTTCGGAAGGATGTATCCTTGAAGGATACTAGCAAAAGAGAGAAGGTAGGGCATCCTGGCAGAGAGGCTCCAATCAAGATAAAAGTAACCCAGGTGCCCTTAAGAACAGAAAAGGCATAGCTGAAAGATTCCAATTTACTCCTATCATCTGATAACCAAATTAATATGAATAAAATACAGCCTCTAAAATGTGCAAATGCTGGAAGTCTAAAACATAAGATGGGAAAGTTAGAATATATAGCATTAAATGAAAAGATTAGATATAATTGGCATCTCAGAGACCTGGTGGAAGGAGAATAACCAATGGGACACTGATACCTACGCACAAACTGTATCAAAGTGATAGGGTAGATCAAATTAGTGGAGGGGTTGCTTTCTATATTAGAGAGGGGATTGAGTCACATAGGACTAAAGCTTTGCAGGAAGCAAAATACACTGCAGAATCTCTATAGATTGAAATAGCATATAAACAGGGGCGGCCCAAGGGGGGTGCGGGGCCATGTGCGGAGACTCGGTGCGGGGCCTCATTTGCATAAGTGGCCTTATTTGCATAAATATTTGCATAATGTTACCATACACTAACTTTTAGTAAACATGTCTCTTAATGAGGGTATGGATAAAGAAAGACTAAAAGATTTCTACATTACTATAATCCAGTGCCAACCGTCAGGCACATTAGGAACTACTACAAACGCTGCCCATTTAGAACCCATAGCAAACCCGCCGTATCCTGACAGCACTACCAGGACTCACAAAGCACCAGACCCTACCTATCAAAAGGCAACACTGCAAATATTAAACCAATACATTTCAGAGAATACTGGGGAAAGAGAACAAGTGGCAATGTCAAATAGGAATTAAATAAACAGAATACCTCAGCTCAGTTACACATGCAGAACATAGACCATCATCAAACAAGGAATCACAATTTAGAAACAGGAAGGCAATAATTAAATTGGGAACCCCAAAAGCCAAACTTGGAATGTACAACAACACTGTAGAAATAAAACTATAAATTAATTTCCTCTTGTACCAAACAAAGCGCAGACGTTAATGATGCACATTTCCCAGAGCTTTCATATTCCAGTTAATAAATTCAAAATAAAGAGATATCTTTCTACCTTTTGTGCATTTTTTTTTCAGTTGCAATTGCTCCAGCCACTTTCTTCTGGTTTCTTCATGTTTTCTGCTAACTGTCCATCGCCTGCTGTCCATTTGTTCTTTCTTCTCTCTTCTAGTTTTTTTTTCCATTCTCTCTCTCTACATCTGCTTTAACATACTAATCTTTCTCCTTTTGCTCTTTCCTCATTCCTATTTCATCCACACAAATTGTACCCCTCCATCCTCAATCCCCACTTACTCTCCCAATAACCGGCCAATTGTAGATTTTTCATCCCTCCCACACAAAATATTTTTCCCCTCTCCATTTTACTCTCCCAGCCCCATCCCATTCTAATCCTCCCCCAACATCAGCTCCCTTCTAGTTCCAGTCTCACCCAGCATCCATTCCCTTCTAGTCCCTGCATCAGCCCATTTCCAGTCCTACCCCCCATCAACCCATTTCCGGTCCTAGCTCCCCCATCCATTTTCAGTCTGAGTCCCTTCATCAGCTCATTTCCAATCCTAGCCCCCCATCAGCCCATTTCTAGTCATTTCCTAGCCCCAACATCAGCCCATGTCAAATCCTAGCTCCCCTCCACTCAGCCCAATTCCAGTCCAAGCCCCCCCCCCATGAGCCTACTTCCAGTTCTAGCCCCTCCATGAGTCCATTTCAATTCAAGCCCCCACCACAGCCCATTTCCAATCTTAGCTCCCCCCAACAGCCCATTTCCAGTACCAGTCCTAGCCCCCCATCAACCCACTTCCAGTCCTAACCCCCCATCACCCCATTTTCAGTTTAAGCCCCCCCCCTATAACCCATTACCAGTCCTAACCCATCAGCCCACTTCCAGTCTTAACCCCATCAGCCCATTTCCAGTCAGCCCCCCATAGCCCACTGCCAGTCCTAACCCCCCCATCAGCCCACAGCCCATTACCAGTCCTAACCACATCAGCCCACCTCAAGTCCTAACCCCTCCCCATCAGCCCATGTCCTGTCCTAGCCCCCCCCATAGCCCATTATCAGTCCTAATCCCCCCATAGCCCATTACCAGTCCTAACCCCCCATCACCCCATTTCCAGACAGCCCCCATCAGCCCACAGCCCATTACCAGTCTTAACCCCCCCCAGCCCATTACCAGCCCTAACCCCCCATCACCCCATTTCCAGACAGCCCCCATCAGCCCACAGCCCATTACCAGTCTTAACCCCCCCCCCGCAGCCCATTACCAGTCTTAACACCCCCCCCAGCCCAGCCCAGCCCAGCACAAGTTTTAACACCCCCCCCCCAGCCCAGCCTAGCACCAGTCTTAACACCCCCTCCAGCCCAGCCCAGCCCATTACCAGTCTTAACAGCCCCCCCAGCCCAGCCCAGCCCAGCACCAGTCTTAACACCCCCCCAGCCCAGCCCAGCCCAGCACCAGTCTTAACACCCCCCCAGCCCAGCCCAGCCCAGCACCAGTCTTAACACCCCCCCCAGCCCAGCCCAGCCCAGCAAGTCTTAACACCCCCCCAGCCCAGCCCAGCCCAGCACCAGTCTTAACAGCCCCCCCAACCCAGCCCAGCCCAGCCCAGCACCAGTCTTAACACCCCCCAGCCCAGCCCAGCACCAGTCTTAACACCCCCCCAGCCCAGCCAGCCCAGCACCAGTCTTAACACCCCCCCCAGCCCAGCCCAGCCCAGCCCATCACCAGTCTTAACACCCCCCCCAGCCCAGCCCAGCCCAGCCCAGCACCAGTCTTAACACACCCCCCCAGCCCAGCCCAGCCCAGCCCCAGTCTTAACACCCCACCCAACCCACCCCAGCCCAGCACCAGTCTTAACACCCCCCCCAGCCCAGCCCAGCCCAGCACCAGTCTTAACACCCACACCAGCCCAGCCCAGCCCAGCACCAGTCTTAACACCCCCCAGCCCAGCCCAGCGCAGCCCAGCCCAGCACCAGTCTTAACACCCCCCCCAGCCCAGCCCAGCCCAGCCCAGCCCAGCACCAGTCTTAACACCCCCCCAGCCCAGCCCAGCCCAGCCCAGCACCAGTCTTAACACCCCCCCCAGCCCAGCCCAGCCCAGCACGTCTTAACACCCCCCCAGCCCAGCCCAGCCCAGCACCAGTCTTAACAGCCCCCCCAAACCAGCCCAGCCCAGCCCAGCACCAGTCTTAACACCCCCCCAGCCCAGCCCAGCCCAGCAACAGTCTTAACACCCCCGCCCCGCTCCGCCCCGCCCCAGTCTTAACACCCCCCCGGTCCAGCCCAGCACCAGTCTTAACACCCCCACCCCCAGCCCAGCCCAGTCCAGCCCAGCCCAGCACCCGTCTCAACAGCCCCACAGCCCCGCCCAGCCCAGCCCAGCACCAGTCTACACACCCCCGCAGCCCAGCCCAGCCCAGCCCAGCACCAGTCTTAACACCCCCCAGCCCAGCACAGCCCAGCACCAGTCTTAACACCCCCCCCAGCCCAGCCCAGCCCAGCCCCAGTCTTAACACACCCCCCCAGCCCAGCCCAGCCCAGCACCAGTCTTAACACACCCCCAGCCCAGCCCAGCCCAGCACCAGTCTTAACACCCCCCCAGCCCAGCCCAGCCCAGCCCAGCACCAGTCTTAACACCCCCCCCCCAGCCCAGCCCAGCCCAGCCCAGCACCAGTCTTAACACCACCCCCAGCCCAGCCCAGTCCAGCACCAGTCTTAACACCCCCCCAGCCCAGCCCAGCCCAGCCCAGCTCCAGTCTTAACACCCCCCCCAGCCCAGCCCAGCCCAGCCCAGCCTAGCACCAGTCTTAACAGCCCCCCCCCCTCTCCATATCGGCTTATGGCAAATTTAAAATTTAAAAAAAAAACCTGGCTCTGGCTGCTGCCGCTGCCGCCGCGGCAGCAGCAGAATGGAGTGTCCCGCGGGGCCCCCTCTCCTCGCTGAGCCTCTCTGCAAGGGCTTTCAGATTCGCGAAGGGAGAGTGTCTCCCTCGCGTCTCTGTTAAGCCCGCAGGGGCTAATGGGAAATTTCCCATCAGCCCCTCGCGTCTAAAGGGGCAGATGGGAAATTTCCCATTAGCCCCTGCGGGCTTAACAGAGACACGAGGGAGACACTCTTCCTTCGCGAATCTGAAAGCCCTTGCAGAGAGGCTCAGCGAGGAGAGGGGGCCCCGCGGGACACTCCATTTTGCCGCGGAGGCCGCGGCAGCAGCCAGAGCCAGCTTTTTTTTTTTTTAATATAATTTAAAAAAAAATGCAGAATGTTCTTTGCGCGGGGCCCCCTGAAACGCGGGGCCCTGTGCAAAGAACATTCTTGCTCAATGGACGGGCTGGCCCTGCATATAAATATAAATAATTGTACATAGTTTTGTAAGTTGATTTCCTTAAGTATCAATCCTATCTTGTACATAGTACAACTGTTACAACCTAATCATTTTAAATTGTGTTCTATGTAGAAATGTTCATTTGTACACCACCCCTGATCTTGGGAAGGAGCGGTATAAAAATAGCAATAAATAAATAAATAAATAGGAGAAGGTGATGCTACTGAGGGTGTACTACTGACTGCCTGGTCAGAATGAACAGATGGATGAAGAAATGGATGCCTTCCAAGATGCATTACTTAGACAAATGGTGATGGAACCGACCAGGCAGAGCTCGGTGCTGGATTTAGTGCTCACCAACGGAGACAGTGGGGCTTGTTTACAAAGCCGTGGTAGCGGTTTCCGATCATTATCGGAGCGGTGGCCCCATTGAAATCAATAGGGCCGCGGCTCTGATAGCGATAGGAAACCGCTACCGCGGCTTTGTAAACAAGCCCCAGTGTGTCAAATATCCGGACGGGTGCCCATGTGAGCAGCAGCGATTATCACATGGTGTGGTTTGAGATAAAAGCCAAGATAGAATCCAATCACAGCAAGCTCAAAGTCCTAGATTTCAAAAACACTGACTTCAGTAATATGGCCTGAAGGAGGAGTTGGCGGAGTGGGAGGGGATAAGGGAAGTGGAATTGCAATGGGTTGAACTAAAGAAGGCAATAAAAGGGGCAACAGATACGTATATAAGGAAAGTAAATAAAACTAAGAGGAAAAGGAAACCTATTTGGTTCTCCAAAGAAGTGGCTGCACAAATAAAGGCAAAAAACACAGCTTTCACAAAATTCAAAAGTTCACAAACAGAGAAACACAGAAAGGAATACAGGATCAAACTAAAAGAGACAAAAAGAGAAATAAGGAAAGCAAAATCAAAGGCAGAAGAAAATATGGCTAAAGATATGAAGTGTGGTGACAAAACGTTTTTTCAGGTATATTTGGGAGAGGAGGAAAATCAGAAGTGAAATTGCAGGACTCAAAAGTGCTGAGAACAGATTTGTGGAAAGTGACATTAAAAAAGCGAAAATGCTAAACAAATACTTCTGTTCTGTTTTTACTAGAGAAAATCTTGGAGAAGGACCACTTGTGATTGACAAATATACAAATGGGAATGGAGTAGATACCACGCCATTCACAGAAAATGATGTGTTAGAACAGCTTGCAAAACTGAAAGTGGCCAAGGTCATGGGACCAGATGGAATACATCCCAGGATACTGAAAGAGCTCAGAGAAGTTCTTGCTGGGCCATTAAAAGATGTTTTTAATAGATCCTTGGAGACAGGAGAAGTTCCACAGGACTGGAGAAGGTCTGAAGTGGTACCTCTTCACAAAAGTGGCAGTAGGGAAGAAGTGACAAACTACAGGCCAGTAAGCCTTACCTCAGTGGCGGGAAAAGTAATGGAGGCACTCCTGAAAAAGCGAATAGTGGACTTCCTCGAAACCAACAGGTTGCATGATCCGAGTCAACATGGTTTTACCAAAGGAGGATCTTGACAAATAAATCTGATGGAGTTCTTTGACTGGGTGACCATAGAACTAGATCAAGGGCATGAGATGGATGTGATCTACCTAGATTTCAGCAAAGCCTTTGATACTGTTCTTCATAAGGGCCTTATCACTAAATTCAACAGCTGCGGGATGAGTCCCAAGGTGGTGAACTGGATCAGAAATTGGTTGACTGACCGATGACAAGGTGTCAGTAAACGGAACTCACTCGGATGAAAGGAAGGTGATTAGCAGTGTGCCCCAGGGTTCAGTCCTGGAACCGGTACTGTTCAATTTATTTGTGAGTGATATTGCTGAAGGATTGAATGGAAAAGTCTGTCTTTTTGCAGATGACACAAAAATTTGCAGCAGAGTGGACTCCACTGAGGGAGTGGATAACATGAGGAAAGATCTACAAAAGCTGGAAGAATGGTCTAATGTTTGGCAGTTAAGGTTTAATGTGAAGAAGTGCAGTGTCATGCACTTGGGAAGCAGAAATCCAAAGGAATTGTATGCGATAGGGGGTGAGAAGTTGGTGTGCATGGACCAGGAGAAGGACCTCGGAGTGATTGTTTCTGGGGATCTCAAGGTGGCAAAACAGTGTGACAAGGTTGTGGCAACAGCCAGAAGGTTGCTGGGTTGCATACAGAGAGAAATTACCAGCAGAAAGGAAAAGATATTCATGCTATTGTTCAGGTCGCTGGTGAGGCCTCTCTTGGAATATTGCGTTCAGTTTTGGAGACCATATCTCGCAAAGGACATAAAAAAAGCTCAAAATGGTTCAGAGAAAGGTGACAAAAATGATTTGGAGTCTTCTTCAGAAGGCTTATTAGAAGAGACTTGAAGACCTAAATATGTACACTCTGGAGGACAGGAGGGACAGGGGAGATATGATTCCAACCTTTAAATAGCTAAAGAGTATTAATGAACAAGCAAACCTCTTCCAAAGAGGGGGAAGCTATAAAACTAGAGGGCATAACATGAAGCTGCAAGGGGGTAAACTGAAAGGCAATGTCAGGAAATACTTTTTCACTGAAAGGTAGTGGATGCTTGTAATGCCCCCCTCCCCCAATGGAAGTGGTGGGTGCAAATACAGTGACAGAATTCAAAATGGCATGGGACAGAAACAGTGGATCCCTTTATAGCAACAGGATTAAATAAAAATAAACATAACTATCTCTTACATCTCAGTAAATAGGGCTGACCTACACGGAGTGGTGGGTACACCTCTAAACAAAGGCATGGGAAGGGGGACCTGCACGGAGCGGCAGGTGCACCTACTCTTGCCGCCTTGCTGAGCAGACTAAATGGAACATACTGGTCTTTATTTGCCGCCATATACTATGTTACTATGAAATGCTAAAAAAAAAATCAGAGAAGCTAACAAAAGTTACACGCAGTAATAATAATGGGTGATTTCAATTACCCGGTATCGACTGGGTCAGTGTTACAGCAGGATATGCTAGAGAGATAAAGTTTCTAGATGAAATAAATGATTGCTTCTTGGAGCAGCTGGTTCATGAACTGACAAGAGGAAAGCTATTTTGGACCTAGTGCTTAGTAGAACACAGGATCTGGTGCAAGAGATGGGGCCACTTGGTATTACAGATTATAGCATGATTGCATTTAATTTAATAAATGGAGGACCCGGAAAATCCACTGCTTACTCCAGGACAAGCATTATGGAACCTATGTACCTTTTTGGGAACCTGCCAGGTACTTCTGACCTGTATTGGTCACTGTTGGAAACAGGATACTGGGCTTGATGGACCTTGTTCTGACCCAGTATGGCAGTTCTTATGTTCTTGCATGTCCGGGTCCTTTTTAATAATGGTTTATGGACCTTTCCTCCAGGAAGTTGTCCAAATCTTTTTTAAACCCAGCTACACTAACAGCTTTTACTACATTCTGCAGTAACAAAATCCAGAGTTTGATTGCTCATTGAGTGAAAAAATATTTTCTTTTATTACTCTTAAATGGGTTACATTGGAGTTTCATTGTGTGTCTCTCTTTTTTCCATCTACAACTATACAAATGATAAGTAGATGTAGATGGGAAAAAGAGGCTTTGTTGCACACTCTCTATTTATGCGAACCAGTATCAGAAGTTCAGATCAAAAATATATATTTGGATATATCTCCCTGATGTGGGTTTGTTGCTCAATTTTTCTTCAATGACTTTAATAAATTTCAGAACTGATTAATTTTCCCCTGCTCGTCTGGTAAAACAAAACTGAATTGCTTCTAATTGGAAAAAGAAAGACCCTCCCTCAGTACAGAAATAAATTAGTAAGATGTGCACCATTGTATTGCTAGAAAAACATATTGGGCTCATATTTACTAAAGTGCAGTAAGATTTTGCAATTTCGCATGTTTCTTCACATTGATTTTAGCAACTAACTGCAAAAACTCTTACGTTGACTTCTGGAGGCATCCCAGCAGATACCCATTCACATAGCACAAAGGAAATGTCATTACCTCGCTTTAACTGCATAGTAATTTAGTATAAGATGGCAGATAAATGTGGATAACATGATACTGCTACACCAATTCAGATGGCATTAATTGTGTCGTATGATCTGCCTCTTTAACTACGCACAGCAACTACTTGCATGTTAACTGTAAGGTTTAGCCCTGCCTATTTTCAGCCCATTCCATCTTCCATATTAGCTGTTACCAGCATCAGTTAACATGTTAACAGTTAATATACTCAGCTGTTAACATGGTGTCCACCCTAACTATTAGCATGGACTAAGTGCCACGGTAACCGTTAATGCAACTCAGTAAAGCATCCCTTTCCGTGAAATAAAGAAGACCATTTCTATGAAGTTTGGAGGTGAATTCTTTAAGATAATAGTGACTTGTCAGAAGCGTGAGCTTATGCAATGGTCTATTGGATAATACGGATGCCAATTACAGCATGAAGCTTTTGACAATTAAAGCACCACATGAGGTTCCAGCGTGGTGTGTGACAATAATATTTTATTTATGATGGTTTGACAGATAATCGAGTATTGCAATGTCAAGCTTGACTGACCATGACAAATTTGCAGTATGAAGAGTTTCATTAATTATACATCTGTTGTGGTGCTTACATTTGTTTCTTTGATCTGTGTCAAATATACGGTATTTATACCATGACTGAAATATCTTTTTGAATGCAAATAACTTCAAAAATATATTAGATTGAATATCAATACTGCACTTCAAAATGTAATAAACATACTTGTATCCCACATGGTATGCACTAGTCATCAGTTTATAAAACAAAATTAAATCTAATTTTTTACAGGGATAATGATGATGTTTGCATGCATTGATTTCCTTCCAGAGATGGAATTTATTCAGAAAATACAAAATAAGCATTCAGTTATTATGGTCTCGCCCCTTCCACCCCTCCCCCCCCCCCTATCACAACCTCCACTTTGTGAAATATTTCCGCATACAGGAAAATCAGGTTACAATCTTTCGTCTTTAACTGTACAGATGCAGGGACATGATGTCAGCTGAAAAATGTTTTTAAACTCTAATACTCCAACTTTCCACACACTGTATATGTTACCTTTTCTTTTGTTCTGGAAAAAAAAAACAATTCTTTTCATTTTGTCAAGAAAACTTTTTCTCTCCCTTACTACTGGATGACAAGGGAACAGATGGCAATTTAAGGGGAGAATTTATGAGAGCCACAATCTTAATGTTGCATAAAGAAAAGAAAAAGACTCGCATCAAAACCACTGACAAATGTACTTGCTAATATTAATGCACTCCCCATTCATCCAATATGCTTCCTAATTGCTTTTCTGTACATAATAATGTGGGCACCTGCTGCTCAGCTTTGCAAACGCATCAGGATTTCTCCAAAGTCAAACGGCTCTGCAACTGGCCCTCTCCCAGTGATAAATGCAGAGCACTGTATCACACACAGTTCCTGTCAGTGGCATAATTAAAATTTTATACTTACAGAAAAAGATAGTAAACAATCAGTTCTTAAATGGATTCACAAGAGGAAATCTTGTTGCAGACAACTTTATAATTAGCATGCATCATACACTGCTAATATCTCCGGGACAAGAAAATAGGAGGCATTGAGAAACTTGAAATGTTCTCTTTGATGTCAAGCTCAAAGTTCGGAAAAAATTCCAGCAAAAAGAAATTGGGTGAATAAAGATAACGGGATTCTATGTAAGAAAAACAAAGCCACAACTGAGAAGGCCAATATGTCTAGGGAAAACCAGGTAAGACACAATTTCTGACAGGTTTTAGGCCAGCCCTTGATCAGAGTCAGGTAATAAATGATTAACTTCTTTGGAATATTTGAAACCTTCAGGATCTTAGGCCCTGCTTTGCTACATGCTCCTGTGACATCACCAACATCTGGAACTGGACAGAGGGCATCATCCAAACGTGCTTCTCATTTCCGCTCCTAGGGGGGGTCTAGATGCCCATGCTTCAGGCCCCACAGTAACATTATTCAATATACCTGAAAAGCATTTCCTGGCCCTGTCTCATAGGATTCAGTAGTGGAAAGGAAAAGGAAAATAACAAAATCTTTCATAAGTAGAAGATAGGTGAAGAGTGTAACAGAGAAGAGTTAAGGGTTGAGGTCCTAGCCGATAGGATTTTCTGAGGCTTAGCAGCCTATTTCCATGAAAGTTTATTATGGCTACAAATTAGATCCGGAAAAAACTTCTTTTGGATGTCTTTAAACTCAGGTCTGAATTAACTGCTTTGCATGATATCACATCATAGCGGCTTATTAATTAGGAAGCTTAGTACAACTTGACACTGAGTCCTCTCTTCCTGAAATTTTACTATTTACAAAGGATATAATCGGCATATTGGTTCATAAACTCACACTAAACACTGAAATATCAGTAGTTTTGTGCTTTCCAGGTTGTTTTGGGGGTTTTCCATGACAGATCCTATCTATGAAATAAATTCTCAATACAGGTTATAGGCCTCATAAGTGTAAGACAGATAAAGACAGGTACTATATAAGACTTAAGGAAAACTCACATATATGTAAAAAGAAAAATAAATTCCCTAGCATACTGTGCTATATGTTGATTGCATTATGAGTATGCATCTCTGTATTCTGTAATGAAGCATCGCTTCCTACAAAACTCACCCTAAGGATCTACAGTATAGCATCACTTTCCCCACAGATATTTTGGGGCCCTTTTACTAATGCGCTAGCAAGGGTCTGTATTTACCATGCATTGACAGCAAACATTAACAGGAGGTAAGTGCAACAGTCATGGCGGTCGGGGACATGCTAAAGCATGTTCCCAGCAGTTAGTACACAAAATTGTACTCTAACACATGACAGTGGTGTTCGCAAATAATGTGGGTGTACCTAACACCTCCCATAGAGGTGTCGGTCAGTTTGCCCATGCTAATTGCCACATTGAGAGTGAATGTGCAATATGTACCCCTGTGCTAACTAAGCTGAACTCTCCTTGCCCACTGTCTGCCCCATACCCTGCACATTCTCTGCCCCTTCACATATTTTAGCAAGCGGCAGTTGTCACAAGATAATGGTTACTGCGGCTCCTGCGCTCATGCACTAAAACACATATTGACTACATAGTGCACGTTAGTAAAAGGGCACCTTTGTGACCTTGGACAAGTCAGCTTGAGAGTAATTTTATAACAGGTCACCTAACTGGGGAGGCCAAGTCGGCACCTATCTTGGGCCTATTATATAAAAGATATACAAGCACCCCTGGAGGTGGGTTTACTGCACGGTAACTATTAGTGCAGGCCCATGTTAATGCTTAATTTGCAATAAAAACAGTGCTACAGTAAAAAGCTCAGGTTAAGCGCTATGAATTGCTCTAATCCAAAACCTGATAAGTGTTCTGGCAAGAGCTAAGGTACTGGTCTTCAATCCCTCCCCCCCCCCCCCGAGGTTGGGGATAGCTTAGACAGACAGATAATTTACTGTAAATCTGAGTGCAGAGAGAATCAGTGACATTGGTTCCTAAAACAGTGATTAGGTCTTGATAATTGTAATTATAGGGCTGCATAACATACTACCTCAGAAAAATAATTTATGCTAATTTTACACTATTTTTATGTCAGTAATAAAGTCTAATTTCTATACAAACACAGGGTTGGCTCTTGTTTTATCACGTGGATTGTTTGCCAGGTAGTCCTATGGAATCCTGGGAAAATGCAGAGTAGCAGTTTTCCCTAGACATACCAAGTATTTATATCTGCTACTGACAATATCTCCTACAATACCCTGGTTCTCTGTTGGCATCATCTGCAATTTGTGATGCAATAGCATTTTTAAGGAAAGGTAGCTTCCATTTTACCTTTACTTAAACATCTGATGTTTGATGTTACTATTTTAACAGATATTATATGGTCATGCTCTTTCATCTACTCATGAGATTTCAGTGTCATTACGTGCTATTCTCTATTATGTGCTCTGCCCTTAATTGATCAATTGTAGGATTTGATGTAATCAATGTCCATATTATGAACACTGTAGGTTAAGAGGAAGGGGAGAATTAGAATTTAGTTCATGCCTTTGTCAGTAGTAACTCACAGCAAGT
Organism: Ichthyophis bannanicus; assembly: GCA_033557465.1. Taxonomy (NCBI): domain Eukaryota; kingdom Metazoa; phylum Chordata; class Amphibia; order Gymnophiona; family Ichthyophiidae; genus Ichthyophis; species Ichthyophis bannanicus. The sequence continues at coordinate 278,381,168 of CM066033.1, forward strand.
TACAACTATTTTCCTGTCTTGGGAGTGCTTGCAATGTAATGGGATAATGCAGAAAGCATAGTGTGGCATTTTTCTGTTGCTTTTCCCACACTAAGCTTTCTCTCAGATGCAGAAAGCAAGTTAATGCTGGAAAAATGCCAAAAGAATAACCATGCTAACTTGCATCACACCTGGCATGCAAACTGCATGCAAATCACTGCATAATTAATTTGCCCAATTTAAAAATTGCTCTGAAACTTAGCACAGTTTTTTACATTGTTTTTTAACACTGGATCTTCATGCCAGCTTCAGGCAAGCTTAAAGATCCAGCCAGGAGCAAAAATATCATCTAAGATGAAGTTTGACACTTCACTTCAGATGATCCAGGCATCAGGGAAAGCCCTCAATGCCGCTGACACACTGTCGGGGGGCTAGTTCCCCCTTGGACACTGACCCCCCCAACAGAAACAAAATTCCTGGTAGCCCGGTACCCCCCAATCCTCTCACCAACCCAATCACAAAAATCCCTGGTGGCCTAGTAGCCCCTGATGCCCCCACCCCTCCCAGTACCTTTATGTATGGGGCGGGAGTGTTGCCCACACGTTCCCACCCTTGCACCACCATCTTGAAAAATGGGAAGCACCGAGTAGGGTCAGACTGCCATATAAGGCAAAAAGATATGTCCCAGGATGTAACAGGTTGTGCATCCCAGGATACAACACAGGGTGTCACTCTGCCATATAAGGCATTTTTTGCCTTATATGGCAGTCTGACCCCTGCTCAGTGCATCCGGATGCACCACATGACGTCAGGAGCTGCCACTTTTCAAGATGGTGGCACAGGGGCGGGAGCATGTGGGCGACACTCCCACCCCATAGTTAAAGGTACTGGGAGGGAGAAGGGGGTTCAGGAGTCATGGGGCCACCAGGAATGTTTGTGATTGGGTGGGTGGGAGGATCGGGGGCCACTAGGTCACCAGGGATTTTGTTTCTGCTGTGAGGTCAGTGTCTGGAGGAGGGCAACCAGCCCCCCAATAGTGTGCCAGTGGCCAGGGCTGGCCCGTCCATTGAGCAAGAATGTTTTTTGCACAGAGCCCCTCGCAAAGAACATTCTGCTTTTTTTCAAAATTAAATTTAAAAAAAAAAAAAAGCTGGCTGCTACCACTGCCGCTGCCGCCGCGGCAGCAGCAGAATGGAGTGTCCCGCGGGGCCCCCTCTGCTTGGCTGAGTCCCTCCCTCCCTCCCTCTGCGACGGCTGAGCCCCTCTGTGCCAGCTTTCAGATTCGCGAAGGGAGAGTGTCTCCCTCGCGTCTCTGTTAAGCCTGCAGGGGTAGATGGGAAATTTCCCATCAGCCCCTGCGGGCTTAACAGGGACGCGAGGGAGACACTCTCCCTTCGCGAATCTGAAAGCCGGCACAGAGGGGCTCAGCCATCGCAGAGGGAGGGACTCAGCCGGGCAGAGGGGGCCCCGCGGGACACTCCATTCTGCCACTACCGCGGCAGCAGTAGCACACAGCTTTTTTTTTTTTTTTAATTTCCTTGAGCCGATGGGGGGGGGGGTTAGGACTGGTAATGGGCTATGGAGGGGGTTAGGACTTGACAAGGTGGGCTGTGGGTTGATGGGGGGGGTAGGACTGGTAATGGGCTATGGGGGGGCTAGGACTGGAAATGGGCTGGGGGGGTTAAGACTGGAGGTGGGCTGATGGGGTTAGGACTGGTACTGGGCTGTGGGCTGTTGGGGGGGGGGGGGTAGGACTGGTAATGGGCTATGGGGGGCGAGGACTGGAATTGGGGTGATGGGGGGGTTATGACTGGAAGTGGGCTGATGGGGGTCGGACTGGTAATGGGCTATGGGGGGCTAAGACTGGAAATGGGCTGATGGGGGGTTAACACTGGAGGTGGGCCGATGGGGTTAGGACTGGTAATGGGCTGTGGGCTGATGGGGGGGTTAGGACTGGCAATGGGCTGATGGGGTTAGGACTGGAAGTAGGCTGATGGGGGGTTAGGACTGGTAATGAATTATAGAGGGGGGCTTAAACTGAAAATGGGGTGATGGGGAGTTAGGACTGGAAGTGGGTTGATGGGGGGCTAGGACTGGTATTGGGTTGGGGGTTGCTAGGACTGGAAATGGGCTGATGGGGGGCTAGGACTGGAAATGGGCTGATGCATGGACTAGAAGGGAATGGATGCTGGGTGAGGCTGGAACTAGAAGGGGGCTGATGTTGGGGGAGGATTAGAATGGGATGGGGCTGGGAGAGTAAAATGGAGAGTGGAAAAATATTTTGTGTGGGAGGGATGAAAAATCTACAATTGGCCGGGTATTGGGAGAGTAAGTGGGGATTGAGGATGGAGGGGTAAAATTTGAGTGGATGAAATAGGAATGAGGAAAGAACAAAAGGAGAAAGATTAGTATGTTAAAGCAGATGTAGAGAAAGAATGGAAAAAAACTAGGAGAGAAGAAAGGACAAATGGACAGCAGACGATGGACAGTTAGCAGAAGACATGAAGAAACCAGAAGAAAGTGTCTGGAGCAATAAAAATGCACAAAAGGTAGAAAAATATCTCTTTATTTTGAATTTATTAATTGGAATATGTCAGCTCTGGGAAATGTGCATCATTAACGTCTGCGCTTTGTTTAGTACAAGAGGAAATTAATTTATAGTTTTATTTCTACAGTGTTGTTGTACATTCCAAGTTTGGCTTTTGGGGGTCCCAGTTTAATTATTGTCTTCCTATTTCTAAATTGTGATTCCTTGTTTGGTGATGGTCTATGTCCTGCATGTGTAACTGAGCTGAGGTATTCTGTTTATGTAATTCCTATTTGACATTGCCACTTGTTCTCTTTCCCCAGTAGGTCATGTATTGTTATTCTCTGAAATGTATTGGTTTAATATTTGCATGTTTCCTTTTGATAGGTAGGGTATGGTGCTTTGTGAGTCCTGGTAGTGCTGTTAGGATACGGCGGGTTTGCTATGGGTTCTAAATGAGCAGTGTTTGTAGTAGTTCCTAATCTGCTTGGCGGTTGGCACTGGATTATAGTAATGTAGAAATCTTTTAGTCTTTCTTTATCCATACACTCATTAAGAGGCATGTTTACTAAAAGTTAGTGTATGGTAACATTATGCAAATATTTATGCAAATGAGGCCTCTTATGCAAATGAGGCCCCGCACCGAGTCTCCGCACATGGCCCCGCACCCCCCTTGGGCCGCCCCTGCCAGTGGCATCAGGGGTTTTCCACATTGTTTAGGTCATCTGAAGTGAAGTGTGACCCTGTTGATGACCCTATTTCTCCTAGACAGCATGCCAAACTTGCACCAACATTTGTGTGCATGTGTTTGGCTTTCTCTCCCAGTTTAATGCTGACTTTTTGTGCACTGGGTAATTTGCAAAGAGTCAGTGTTAAACTCGTGCTATGAAACCCTGAATTACAGCTTTAAGCACTGGGGTCTAGAGCAGGGTTTGTGCATCAGCTCTGTAAGTTTGTACCTGAAGCAATGAAGGGTGAAGTGACGCCCAGGTTCAAAAGAAGCAACAGCAATATTTGAATCCTAGCTTCTCTGGTTTTCAGTCCATTGTTCAAATCGTTTATTGCATGCCTCACTGTGTTGTGTTCGAGGCAAGTTAAAAGACATCAACCCAAAAACCATAAAACACACTCCAGCATGATTTCCCCCAACCAAACATAGCCATCCCAATAGAAATCCTCCAAAGATGAATAAAAATCAATACAGCACAACCCCGAACAGAGAATCCCATCCAGTAATCGAGGACACTTGATTCAACAGCCGAAGTCTTACATGAAAAGTCTTCAACTTGTTACAAAATCATCTAGCTATTTTCCTATCCTATGTGGGTACCTCAGGGCTGCTATTGTTTTCCATCACTGATGACAAGGGATTTCAAAGAGTCTTGTATTTCATATCATTACAGATATTATTCAGTTTTTGGTCCCTTTTCAGAAATATTTGGTAGATGGTTTGTTACATTTGAGGTATGAAAAAAATGGATGGCAGTAAATAGGTTGCAGTTAAATCTTCACAAATGGAGGTCCTATATAATAAGTCCTGTAACCCTCTATGAAGTGGGATCGCCCAATTATTCTTTGACAGGAAATAGACTTGAAGATGCAAGACTAAGTGCTCAGTTTAGATTAATGTTTCATGACATTTTAATATTGTTCTGTAGGACGTTCGCTATTCCTTTGGTACCTAGAGAATGTCATCTTCATGATAAGAAAAGAAACCAGAAAACTACAGAAGTCTCTCATATTACTAACATTCTTTTTTCAAATATGTGCATACACATGAATTATGAGTTTTTGCTTATAAGGGTTAATAGAATAGCATGTTTGAAAGAAGAATTATCACTGAGCTTGATGTGTGTGTTACAATAGTATTTATAACTGTGAATATAATTTGTGCTTGAGAAAGCCTTTTGTGGACATGTTAGATTGTACCACAGTACGTCAAATGGAGATAGTGGGCTTTGTGCTAACCATAGGGTGCATATGTCCCTAGGATGCTACAGTATTTTTCAGAATATGAAAGGTTGCTATCACAATATAGGTAGAGCTTTTGTTTTTAGGTACTTATAACTTATACAATTACGAGGGTAATTTTATAAGCAAAAATATTGCCAAGGTGGAGGTTGAGCAAACCCAAGCAGAGTTGCAAGATATATACGTATATAATAAAATACATGTGTTATCGAAGCATATTTACACAGAAAAATTATGTCTACCTTAGAGCAGGCATAACTTTCTATAGAAGCTTTTGTGGAGTCAATTTTCTAAAAGCACATAGGCACATATGCTGCATTTATATAGGTGCAACTTACATGCCTATGTGCCTTCACAGCCTAGGCACCCAGTTAGGACATTTGTTTATGTATTTATTTGGTATTAGTTATGCTGTCCTAGACCATTGGTATCGGGGCAGTTCACAGATCCTGAATTACACGAATGGAGAAACAAACACTGCATTTCTAAAATAACAAATATGACATACAAAACCTAACGTTAACAGACTTATATTAAAACTTGTAAAATTTGGGTAGGGATGTGAGTAGAACATTATAAAAATATTGACTTAAGTGCAATCAGAATGGGAGCAATCATAAATCAAAGTACATTGAAACATACTTTCACCATTTTTTTGCATTTCGTATTTGATGTTTCTGTACTTATATCCAAGGGGAGTGAATTCTACAAAACTGGGACATTATAGGAAAATGTAGACTGTCTAATCCATTCATATTATAGTTTTTGGTTGGAAGGGACATCTAATTGAATTCTTCTGTTAATATTTTTTGGCTTTTTAGAGTTTTGATCCTTGGTATTCAAAAGAATTAATTTTTATTTTTCAGGTAACTTTTATAACAAGAAATGTGGTATAGCCATGGGGGCTATTTCGGCACCAACTGTTGCAATATTGTATGTAGCAGACTGTGAGGCTAGATACCTTTATTCTTTTATTATAAGCTCTGATAAACAGGGACTATGTCTTACATCTATATATGCAGCACTGTGTACACTCTGTACATATACTGTGCAATGATAAGTAGTAGTACAGTAGCAGTAGTATAATTTTGTGAAAACGTTCCCATATGGAAGGGATTTTTGAATTACACTTTTGTCCTGTGGATAGTCTCCAAAGATCGATTAGACCAATTTGTTATATGCCTAAATTCTTTCCTCCTAAACTAGCCTCGCACTTCCTCCTTTCTCAATCTCTGTGGATAATGCTCTACTCCTCCCTGTTTCCTTGGCTTGCAACCTTGGGGTCATCTTAACTCCTCCTTCTCCTTCTTCACACACATCTAACTGATTGCAAAGCCTGTCGTTTCTTTCTCTATAACATCAGCAAAATTCCCCCCCCTCCCTTCTGAACATGCTACTAAGACACTTATCCACTTCTTAGTCACCTCTCATCTAGATTATTGCAACCTCCTCCTTGCTGGTCTCCCTCTGAATCATCTCTCCCCCCTTCAGTCAGTTCAAAACTCAGATGCGTGGCTAATCTTCCACCAGCCTCAATGTGCTCAAATAACCCCTCTTCTCAAATCACTTCATTGGCTTCCTATCCATTTCCATATCCAGTTCAAACTTCTCCTTCTGACCTATAAGTGCACTCATTCTGTTGCTCCTCGCTACCTTTCCTCTCTTATCTCTCCCTACTCCTCTCCTCGGGAACTTCGCTCTTCTGGCAGATCACTTCTATCTGTGCCCTTCTCTTCTACTGCCAACTCCAGACTTCAATCCTTCCACCTTGCTGCTCCTTATTCCTGGAACAAACTACCTGAGTCTGTACATCAGGCTTCATCTCTGGCCCTTTTCAAATCCAGACAGAAAAGTCTGGATTTGAAAAGGTGTTTCCTTACCATTCCCCTAGACATATTCTTGTCCTCAGCTGTTGTGTTGTTGTCTTGACTAGATTGTAAGGTCTGATGAGAGGAACCATCTTTTCCATGTGTCTGTGCAGAGCTGTATAAATGATCAGTAGTAGTAGTAGTACTAAATTTACTGGATAAAAATCTGAGGCCTGATTTTCAACAAGGTACCAAGGCCTGCCATACTCAGAGAAAATTATACATTCAGAAAATTGTGAGTCATGTGCCACAAAACAGGCAAGCAACGAAAATGCAGCACAAACCAAGCACAACAGCAGGCACCCATTGCAGCATAGATGGGTAGGCACAGGGCCCGGAATCTGGGTTCTGCGCCTAAAGTTGACCCGCAATACCCATGTATGTGACCAAACCAGCGGCCAGAGAAGCCGGACGGCAAGTATGCATGAATCTATTAATTGCCTGTCCAGCGTACCCGTGCATAGACGACACTATCATGAAGGCCCCACAGGCTGGGCAGAGAGACACCAGTGGCATGGTGATGCGTGAATTTCAGCCCTGATGAGAATGAGACCCTTTCCCAACCCTGGCTGCAGCACAAGAGGGTTCTATACCCCAGGGGTAGCTGGCAGCAAAACTTGCAGCTGTCTACAGCCATATGGAGGGGCATCCAACTCTGACTGCGCAGGTAAAGAGGCCTCAAAAGGTGGGGGGGCTGAGAACCATGCTAGGCCACACACACCCTGAAAGGCACAGCTGTGTGTCTACACAGGGATACAGGGTGGTGATGCCAAGCCACAAGCTGGTGGCAGCCCCAATGTATGCCAAACAGGCATCAGTGGAGGGACAGACTATGCACTGGTATAGGTGCCAGCCCTGGTTGTCCGCAGCAGGAGGCATACCCACACACAGCAGGTGGGGATGCCACTGCACCTCCTGGTGGCGGTTGGCAACAACACCACAGGGCATGCACAGCAATGTCAATGCCTGGTGCAGGGGGAGCTATGGTCGGGCTGACCACCTGGGGACCCTGTCAGCCAGTGCAGATGCCCTGGACACCTGCCACACACCCCAGCCCCTGCGACCCTGGTGCAGGGGTATGAGGGGGCCAGTGGCAGAATCCACATATGTGTCGCCCTGTCCCTGCAAGCGGATCTGCCACCACTGCCTGTCACCTCCTGTCAGCTGTGGCAGCATGTCAGTGATGTGATGCCACAGAACATGACAGATGTGTAATGGTGTGCATGCACAAACTGCAACACCCTGTCCTGCAGGGCACATAACAAACCATGTAGTGATGTGGCCCCTGAGGCAGTGGATGCCCCCTGGCATGACACACCCATAGCTGAGGCCACGTACAGCCCACACCCAATCACCATGATGCCAAGGAAAGCCTGTGTGCAACAGATAGAGCAAGGGAAAGGGGGAGGACTGCAGAGGCGGTTCAAGGGGCCAGAGGGGTGACACAAGTGAAGCAGTGGACCAGATGGCACCATTGCTGATGATGCACCCCATACCTGGTACCCATGGGTAAGCCCCTGCCCCCAGGATGGGCAGGTCACCAGTCTGAGGCAGGATACAGTTATGGACAACACCCAACAGTTATGGAAACACCCAACTGAGCCCATGTGTGTCCCCCCTCTCTCCCACATAAATGCACAGGAGGAGAGCCTCTTTTAATTGAAAGCAAGTTCTGCTACAAGGGGACATGGGATGAGGGTGAAGGGGGATAGATTCATGAGTGATATGCGGAAATATTTCTTTACGGAAAGAGTGGTGGATCCATGCAATAGTCTCCCAGTGGAGATGGTAGAGATGAGGACAGTATCTGAATTCAAAAAAGCATGGGACAAACACAGAGGATCTCTAAAGGAAAAAAGGGGACTGTTGTAGTTGTTGATATGGAAGGACAGACTAGATAGACCATGTGGTCTTTTCTGTCATCATTTTTCTATGTTTCCATGTTCGATGCATGGTGGAGGCCCTGAAGTGCCACTACCGCACACTGCCCCTAAGTCACCAAACCAGCTGCAGTGCATCAGGGAGTGGCTTTGGCCAAGGAAGGTCAGTGGGACACACAGTGGAGCCCAACAGATGCAGGGGGTGGCAGCCATGGCTGCTGGACAGGTGCAGGCAGACCATCTGGTGGTGGACTCTCTGTACGCAATGATGGGAATGTGCTCTGTGCAGCCATGCCATTTCTCAGTGCCACTATCCCATGTGTGCACCAGTCGGCACACAATATATGCAAGTGCGCACACACATGGCCGGAGCATGGCATGGATGGATGGTACAGGGGAACACACCCCCAGCAGTGGCCCCAGGTGCACATTGCGCATCTGCCCACACTGCCCCTTGTGTGCCCATTGCCGGGGGGGGGGGGGCTGGCAAGCCACAGCTGGGTATGTGTGGGGGAGAACAGAGCTGGCTGGAGGTGGGCAAAGGGGAGGGCATGCAGTGTGCACTGTGAGGGTGGCATACCCCGGTGGCCTGAAGGTGCGTTGTATGTTTCATGTGTGGGCCTCCTGGAGGTGCATCAGTCCCACCCCAGGGCTATGCCTGTGTGTACCAATAACCTCCCCCCCACCACCTCTTCCCCCACAGCCGGCTCCACGGAGGCCCCAGACACTGCTGGCCCACCATGCCCACCACTCAAGAGCAGCAGTTCAGTGCCAGAAGAGACAACCAGGGGTGCAGAGAACAGCAATACCTCCAACAGTGATGGGGAGTAGGAGTGCAACAACACTACAGTGGAGGACAGCACAACAGAGGGGGAGGGCAGAGAAGGGGCTACAGAAGAGCAGTGGGATGTGGAGTCAGAGGAGGAGAAGGAGGGATTGGAGGGCCAGGGGCAGAGTGGGAAGTCAGAGGAGGAAGAGGAGGAAGAGGAAGAGGAGGGGCCAGAGGGCCAGGGGCAGGGCAGGGAGTCAGAGGAGGAGGAGGTATCAGAGGGCCAGGGGGAGGGTGGGGAGTCAAAGGAGGACGGGTAGGGAATGGAGAGCAGGGGCAGGGTGGGGAGTCAGAGGAAGAGGAGGAGGAGGGAATGGAGGGGGTAGCAGGGGGGATGCAGGAACCACCCTCCAAGCACCCCAGGTATGGCGGTGCAATGTCGCACATAGCCAGCAGGCATATGGTGGGGGGGCCGCCAGAGGAGGAGCTGCACCTCACAGCTGTGCCCCACAGCCCACAGCCATTCTTGCCCACATCCCTACCAGGAGGCCATGTGCCTACCGCATGGCTCAGCACGGGCCAGGCGCAACAGGCAGCAGAGCGGTGGTCCACCCTGCACAGCTGGGGGTCCCCACAGCCACCCCAGTACCCTTGGGCACACCATGGCCATGCTGCACCAGGCCCCTCTGCACCACCACCCCCTCATCTGTCCGGTGACTGGACTCTGGCACCCTAGTGGCGAAGGTGCAGATCCTCAGGAAGAGGGTGTGCACTGTGGCATGGACCATTGTGGAGCACATGGATTCCCTCACCGATGCAGTAAAAAGGCACAAGCAGGGCCCCTCTGCACCATAGGCCATCCCCATTCCAGTGTATGTCCTGCAATCGGCCGTAATGTACCACTGTTGATTGTATGCTGCTGTTGCCACCAATGTAACAATTGTGACAGGTTTGTTAATAAGCAGTTCCCATTTTGAAAACATGAGGTGTTGTCTGTTTTATGGAAGCAGGGTGGTGGGTCTTCATGGGTGCTGTGGGGGACTGGGGGAAGGGGCCTGAGGTTTAAGGGCATGGGGTGGGTGCCCTCTGGGTACATCCATGTATGCAGGTATGGCACTGAGGCACCACACATGCAAAAGGGCATGGGCAGAGTTCTGTACAGGTGGTGCCTCTGTGCCATACCCATGCAGAAGGGTGCGGGCACAGCTCTGCATGGGTAGTGCCTCTGTGCCATACCCGAGCAGAACAGGCTGCAGGCAGCACAGGTATGGCATAGCGATGCTACACATGCAGGGTGCCCCCTGCCCCAAAGAGGTACATAGTCGGAGTGATGCCATGCGTCTGTCCGCATGCCACGGTGGCCTTGCCCGCATGCTGTGCTATCTGACCTACCTAGGTAATTCACTCTGGGTGTCCATGCATGCATATGTTGCCATCGTGCAGTGCTTTGTAGCTATGGCGTCCTATGGTGACTAACTGGCATGCCAATTTTTGAAACGTCGGCGCTCAGGAGCCTACGTGGGTACCCAATATGCCTTTGGACGGGACATGGCACCAATGCATGTCATAACCACATATGTGTAAAAGGACCTACACGGATAGCCTAACACCACCATAGCACATCAGCTACACAATAGCAGCGCCAAGAGCAGCAAAGCAAACACAGAAGGCAAACTTCACACCCTCAAGACCGCTATGGTCCTAGAACTCATGCTGAAGTATCATACTACCTTCTTCATGGCAGAGGATGCTAGCACCTAGCTGACAGCATGGCGTGACATCGTCAGGACAGTCAATGCCATCCGCCACCACAACAGGGATGTGGAGGATATAAAAAAGAAATGGCAGATGGTATGGCAGGCAGCAAAGGAGAAGAATGTCAGCAACAGT